>OX031013.1:31194632-32394632 GCA_943736025.1 Tenthredo mesomela
ATTTCCGGTGCTTATGAACAGAATTTGAAAAAGTTATGGAAAACGATTCGGGGTTTTGCACACTTGGGCTTTTCGTTTTCCATAACTTTTTCAAATTCTGTTTATAAGCACCGGAGATTGTTTTATAATTTTTTTATTGCCAAGTTTATCGTTTTGTTGATTTCACGCAAGAATATTTGTACTGTTGTCTATGGCTGAATAAAATTTTGGGTCGAAAATGATCACGTCTGATTCATTACACCACGAAAAGCGCGCGGGACCAGAACCTTCAAAGCCCTCCACAGCCGTTGGGATAAGTTTCCGACCTTGGGTGTCATACCTCAAAATGCTTGTATTGGCAGCCCCTACACGCCCTATAAGTATGTACAGAGTTAAGATTTACACCCTGTATATATATATTTATTTGATACATTTTTTTTCTTAAATTTAGATAATATAGGCTCTACATTTTTAATAAATCAATATATATATATAATATACATATGAACGTGTATATGTTTATTTGCTACATTTTTTTCTTAAATTTAGATAATATAGGTTCTACATTTTTTAATGAATCAATATATATATTTATTTGGTACATTTTTTCTTAAATCTAGATAATATAGGTTCTACATTTTTAATAAATCAATATATATCGCCTCACTAAAGCCATAAGGTCGTAAGCGCCAAAAAATTTTTTTTTTTTTGGGGATATATCCAAACGATGTTATATCGCACGAAAAAGATTTTGCCACCAAAAACATGAAATTTTTATTTTTGGCACTTACGACCTTATGGCATTAGTGACGCGATATACAGGGTGGTCCATTTTAATTGATGCAGGCGAATATCTCGAAAACTAACAATTATAAAAGAAAAAGTTTTATACAAAACTTGAAGGGTTTCGAGGGGGAAAGATAATGCTGATATGTGTTGACTTGTGGAGTTCGCCAATTCCGAGATTTCGCAAGCAACTTCGGATTTTAGATAGGGAACACATGTTTTGGTTTGGGGCATCTGATAGCGCGATCAAAAACTCATTCAAACACGCAAGCAAAAAAAATTGGAAAAAAAAAATTTGGCAAAAAAAATTGGAATAAAAAATTTCGCGCAAATTTTTTTTTTTTGCAAAAGATTGCTTTTTTGTCCCTAGCTTTCGAACACATTCATTGTTTATCACTCTAGCTCAAAATTTCGCTCGCCAATTTTGAAATTGGAAAGTTTGAATGTACCAGATTAATAAAAAAAATAATTCGTAGATTCGTAGAAAATCTCTTTTCGAAAAGTTTTGGAGGAAAAACATTTGAATCGAAGTATTGTTACAAAAAAAAAAAAAAAAACGTTGATAAAGAAAAAAAAAAAGAATTTATTAAAAATTGAAATTAAAAAGATAACAAAACCTTTACATATCCGCAGGTTTGACGTTGGTGTAGAGGCTCAAGTCCGACATAAGCTGGAAGATGTTGTCAGTATAATTATGTCGGACGAACTAAGGCGGTTAGTTGTTTGCGTTATTGATCTACGATTTTTTGTTTTACTAATCTGGTACATTCAAACTTTGAAATTTCAAAATTGGCAAGAAAAATTTTGAGCTAGAGTGATAAACAAAGAATGTGTTCGAAAGCTAGGGACAAAAAAGCAATCTTTTGCAAAAAAAAAAAAAAAAAAAATTCGCGAAATTTTTTATTCCAATTTTTTTTGCAAAATTTTTTTTTTCCAATTTTTTTTGGCTTGCGTGTTTGAATGAGTCTTTGATCGCGCTATCAGATGCCCCAAACCAAAACATGTGTTCCCTATCTAAAATCCGAAGTTGCTTGCGAAATCTCGGAATTGGCGAAGTCCACAAGTCAACACGTATCAGCATTATCTTTCCCCCTCGAAACCCTTCAAGTTTTGTATAAAACTTTTTCTTTTATAATTATTAGTTTTCGAGATATTCGCCTGCATCGATTAAAATGGACCACCCTGTATATATATATATATATATATATATATATATCACATGTAAAAATTATAGCTACGGTTATTATTATTGAATTATATACTCTCTACATTTTTATTAAATCTATATTCGTGTGAAAAATTATACGTAAGGTTATTAATATTATTAAATCAACGGCGGGTGATAAATAGGGGGGAAGGTGATCGGGGGGACTCTGGGGGTGGGGACGGGGAGCGAGGTAACGAGGCGGGGGATGGAGGTGGTGGTGATGGCGGACGATTTGGGACCACCTGGTCTTCCTCCTCTACTTCTTCTACTTCTTCTTCTTCTTCTTCTTCTTCTTCTTCTTCTTCTTCTTCTTCTTCTTCTTCTTCCTGAATGCTCAGACCGTCGTGCTCGTCCAAATTTAGCGGGTCTCTTTCCTCCTCCTTCTCCTCCTCCTCCTCCTCCTCCTCCTCCTCCTCCTCCTCCTCAGCGACGGTTGAAGAAATTTCTTCGCTCTGTACAGCCCCTGCAGCCTCCGCGGGGTTCGTCCTGTAGACGAAGGAATCGTTGATTTCCCACTGCCTATTGAGATGGGTGAGCATCTCATAATGGATATTATCGGTCTCGGCGACGAACCCCTCTGCGACATTGTTTGCTCGCAGGAATTGCAAGAGCGCCCTTGCGTTGGTGAGATATCTCTGTCGCATCTCCCCCCTCAGCCGCAGTACTCGAGCACGTCTTGCGATCCGTTCCATCTGAATTTTTTTTAAACATTTTTTTTGTTCAGAATCCTTCGGAATTAGAGGGTTGAACGAGGGAAAGAGTCGTGAAGACATACCTTTTCTGTTGTTGCTGTCGAGAAACACTTCTTCACCGGACTATCTGTTAGTTTGTAATGCGAGTCTCTCTACTCCCTTCATAAGGTTTTCGCTAGGACTAGTATGAAAAACGGTGTGTGTGTGTGTTTGTGTGTGTGCGTGCGTGGGTGTGCATACATCGCGAATATGCAGGACACCTGGAGTGGCGTGATGTGCCATCAGCGTTTTACGAAAGGCGAGGGTGACCGCTGTCGGCGTACGGCTTTATTGTTGAAATATTACGAAGACCGTGTTGACGATACCTGGAAGATAACGATGTCCGTTGCGCGTCGGATTACGTGGTTATAGAAAAATCATAGCTACAGTAATCCTGGCATGATCGGTATGAGGTTACATTTTCGCTGAAGCGCGCTGCGCGATGCTGCTGCGACTGTCACGCGATTGTCACGTGGTGATGCGTATTTTTGCTGAGGTGTGCAGAATGGTGGGGTGGGTAGGCCTCGGAGAAGACTAGATCGGGTGCGGAGTTTTCAGTTGCAACCGAACAGTCAAGAACAATGGCCACACCGAAAACAGGCTCGTTGAAAGAGGGGTGTAGTCGATTGGCTAAGACCTTTGACATAGCGCTGAAGAAATCCGAGCGTAGCCTGCTACTGTCGAGGACGTACGGGCTGAACGGTTCGTGGTCGAAAAAGGTGAACGTCGGGCTTCGTCTCCGGTTGGATGGGACTTTCGAGCCTGTGGTGAAATTCGTAAATAATTACTCGAGCGGTGTATCCCTCACCGCCGAAGCATGGGAAGATCTGACTGAAAAGCTCGAGGATATCGAAAAGTATTTCGAGAAAAGCGAGCGTCCCGCCGGTAGTCTGAGTTCGTTGCTGAGCGATACCATCTCGCTAGCCGGAGGGTGTTCCTTGCGTTTAACATCGGCTCACGGTTCGAAAGTAGTTGCATTCTATGCGAGCAATCCTGACGCTGCCGAAAGTCAGCAGGGGTACGAGGAGGAGGAGGAGGGCGATAACACTGGTGAACCTGGATGGAAGAAACGAAAAACCTATTCGCCGGTAATTGTGATGCAGAAGGTTACATTTGACGGTCTGCGCCATATCGCTTGCTGTATAGACGAGTATATCATTCAACTGGAGCAGCTGGTAGATAATGTCGACAACTGCAAGGAGTTGCTGGTTCGTCACTTTGCCAGCATCGTGCGACCCAGAAAGATGACGGCCCCCACTCTGCAGCAGATCGGTGTCGTGGTGTGCGAGGAGGCTGAAGCAGCGAAGGATGCGCTCCACAGGAGCGCGCTGGATGCGGTATTCTGCAGTGGCCATTTAAATATTGTGTTTCACGAGTTGACCCGTTTGTTTTTACCTTACATCATAGCCGACATACGCCAGAGTGTTATAATTGATAAGTGAAGTGTGTGTGTGCATTATTGCCGGCATATGTCGGCGCGGTTTCATTGTTAAGTGGGTATGTATGAGAGAAATAAACTGTCAGCCCGCGTTGACCCTGGGGTTTCATCCCCGCACGATTCGAATCACGAGACTTGAGCAAGCCCAAACATCGGTCATCCGTGGTGTACCGAGACGATAAATCTTCCTGCTCTCCTCCGCGCGAGCTCAGTATAGGCTTCCCGACACCATCCTGGGGTATTCATTCATGAATGTGTCAAGATAGTCTCAGGACACCTGTACTGGGTTGACGCGGAGGAAGGCTGGTTGGTTCATCGTTTCGATACGTTTCCGATGACCGATGCGAGGATATGCTCTAGTCACGTGATTGCGAATGGCGGGTGATGCGAGCCCAGGGGCAGCGCGCTCTGTAGTTTAGTCTGTTCGATATAAGGGATGAATGTGAAAACTAGTCTTAATATGGACCGAAATAGATCCCAATAAGAGGTCACCGCGATCTGCAGAATCGATGAATTAGGCTGCTGTCTTCCTCTTAATGTCGGTATGACTCTCCCGACGCTAGCCTGGGGTATTCATTCATGAATAGGCTAAGCTAGCGTCAGGAGGCTTGTAGCGGGATTACGAGGAAGATCGCAGTTTCGTTTCATCGATTCTGTAGGCCTCGGATGACCTCTTATCGGGATCTGTTGCGGTCTTGTATGAATGTGACCCGTATTTCGGATCGTGAGACTAGATAGTACCCAAGCATCGGTCGTCCAAGATCAACCGGGCGATAAATCCGGCTGTTATCTTCCTCATAAGGCTGGTATGATTCTCCCGACTCTATCCTGGGGTACTCATAGGTGTGAATACGTCAAGATATAGTCAGGAGGATTGTACCGGAATTACGAGGAAGATCGCGGCTTGATTAATCGATTCGGTAGGTCTCGAATGACCGATGCGGGGGTGCGATCTTGTCTCACGATCGCGAATGACGGGTCGGCGCGCTCTGTTGTACCTACGTTAAAAAAAAAAAAAAGATGCTTGTAAAAAACTAGATTTAATAAAATATGATTGTAAAAAAAAAGTAGATCTGATAAAATATGCTTGTAAAAAAAAAAAAAAAACTAGATTTGATAAAATAATAATAAACGAATATTTGAAAATAATTTGTGTCAATCCCTGCATATACCCTGTCATTTTCTATCAATTTCAGCTAGTATAGATATATATATAGGATAAGAATTTATTATTTCAGAGCCGGCATAGTAGCCATCTTAGATTTTGAGAAAAAAATAGTAGCCATCTTGGAAAAGCCGCCATATTGGTTTGTATGGGCGGGGCCATCTTAGATCAGACATCTTGGATTTTGAAAAATAGTAGCCATATTTGATTTTGAAAAAATAGTAGCCATCTTGGATTTTGAAAAAAAAATAGTAGCCATCTTGGATTTTGAAAAAATTGGAAAACGGGCGCCATATTTGTTTATAATATTGCGCATGGGCGCCGCCATCTTGGATCGGACAGTCTCTCATTGTTTTGACGCCAAACCCCCACTCCCGCCCGGTCACTGACCTCCTGCCAGGGTGACGTCATTTGTTATGACTCGCCATGGCTGGCACCTACTACTGCCGTAACCATAAACAACAAACCTCTCCCTGGGACAAATATCGTCGATCTAGTTAACGACATTGTGCGGTCTAGAAAAGGTTTCCAGCCCCATGGTAGACATGCGTACGCACGTCTTCTCCAGAGCATCAACGTACCTCGGGAATATGTCGGGAATCTTAACGTCTGGAAGAATGCTCAATCGGCCTCGCCATCGGCTCCAGTAACTCCAGCGAGGCGAAATCAGGCTAAAGGACGCCGAACACCGTACGGTACCAGGACCGCCGGGAGCAGTAGTGCCGATCATTCAGACAGGGACGGTGCCGGATCTGGTAGGACAGACGACGAGTCCTTCTTCTCACCGTCGAAATACCGTCGATCGGAAGAAATACCTGAAAAATCTTCGCGCTCGCCGAAAAAGGCTGGTTGTCACTTGCATTAGGGAAATGAGAGAGTTAGAACGGATATACTACGATCCCGCCCACCCAGCTGGTTACGCTGGGGCTAGGAAGTTGAAAAGGGCTGTTCGGAATGTAAACGCCGGTGCAATAGAAAACTGGCTAGGTATTCAGGATCCCTATACCTTACACAAACCAGTACGACGGAAGTTCCAGAGACTGCGGTACAACGTTTCAAATATAGACGATCTTTGGGAAGCTGATCTGGTGGAACTTGTTTCTATAAAGGAACATAACGACGATTTTCGTTACCTGTTGGTGGTCATCGATGTTCTGAGCCAATTTGCATGGGTGATTCCTCTGTATCGTAAATCGACCAGCGACACGGCTGCTGAATTCAAACAGATATTATCTTCTACGGAGCGTCGACCGGTGACACTACAGACCGGCAAGGGTAAAGAGTTCGTGGGAGGAGCGTTTCAAAAACTCCTTGCCGAGAACGATATACGTTTTCGTGTGACTCGTAACCCAGATATAAAAGCTGCCGTTGATGAACGATTCAATCGTACGCTGCACAGTGGTCCCAAATCCCAAATAGCCGGCCAAAACTCAAAATATAAAGTTTCTATTTTAGGAATTCTAAGTACTGAGTCAGGTAGAGGGGTATATTCCACGTCCCTTTCAAGGGTCAGGTAGTGGAAAATGTCGCATTTAGCCCATGGGGTGTCATTCGTAACGGAACCCTCGAGAAGGTAGTATCGATCACGCACTATGCCTCTGAAAACTACGCTGTATTTAAAGTTGAATAACTGTGAGTGAAATTGAGCAATTTCGATTTTGCAAAATGGAACTTCCACCGGAAAGTAAGTACATTTATTATATCAGTAGAGCTTTTCATATCAACGACACACCGAGCAATCACATATGTAAACACCTTCTGTGAATTTAGACACCTGCGACGAAAAAAAATTGTGTATAGATTGAGTAAAAGTTAATAATTCTACGGAATTCTACGACCGGTCGAGTTTCACGTGATTCTTTACACTCCTGAGTACAACATATCCAAAAATTAGCTGCCCAAAACTGCCATTTTAGTTTTGGTGAATTTTTTTATAAATAGACGCAGGCCTTCACCTCAAATGCATGGCCACTACGAATATAACAGAATGCCCTTTGGCCTAAAAAATGCACCCTCGACCTTCCAGCGCCTAATGGATCAGGTACTTTCCGGACTCCTAGGCAACGAAGTTTTCGTTTATCTGGACGACATAGTAATCTATGCGAGATCATTAGAAGAACACGCAATTAAATTCAAAAAACTTATGGAACGATTAGCCAATGCCGGATTAACCCTTCAGCCGGACAAATGCGAATTTCTACGCAAAGAGATAGCATATCTAGGCCACGTCATCACGAAAGACGGAGTAAAACCGGATCCAAACAAAATAGCAGCCGTCAAAACTACCCTATCCCTACGAATCCTAAATAAATCAAACAATTTCTCGGACTGATCGGCTACTACCGCAGATTCATACCTAACTTATCAAAAATCGCAAAGCCCATAAACAACCTACTGAAGAAAAACAACCGATTCCTTTGGACGTCCGAACACCAATCCGCGTTCGAAACATTACGCGATAGCCTTTGTAACGAACCTATCTTACAGTACCCGGACTTTGTGAAACCATTTGTATTGACGACCGATGCTTCTAACTGCGCGGTGGGCGCGATTCTTAGCCAAGGCAAAATCGGTGAAGATTTACCGATCGCATACGCCTCGAGATCTCTCGAAAAGGCGGAAGTCAACTACTCAGCGATCGATTAAGGGGGTATAAACACCTTTAAATGGGTTGAATTTCTGAAAATCAATTTTCCTTTTTTTTTCAACTTGAAGACTCTGATAAAGTTTAAAAAAATCATCATGTTTGGGGAGGGTTTGACCTTCATTATCCATATCTTACATCATGTATTACTTCCAGTCTAATAGTGGCTGCGCTGAAGACAGGAAAATACAAAATCACTCGGTTGCCGCAAAGAATCAGACCCAGCTTTGGACCGATCTTGGAATTTTTGGTTTTCAATTGTTCATAAGACATGCCTCTATCAGATGAACATAAAACTTTTTGATAAACCCATTTTTAGTTGAAATATTAGAAAAATAAACGAAATTTTTTTTCAAATTCAAAAAAAAAATCGAAAAAATTCAATAACTCAAGTTATTCTTGCAATATCAAAAAGTTCTATGTTCATCTGATAGAGGCATGTCTTATGAACAATTGAGAACCAAAAATTCCAAGATCGGTCCAACGCTGGGTCTGATTCTTTGCGGCAACCGAGTGATTTTGTATTTTCCTGTCTTCAGCGCAGCCACTATTAGACTGGAAGTAATACATAATGTAAGATATGGATAATGAAGGTCAAACCCTCCCCAAACATGATGATTTTTTTAAATTTTATCAGAGTCTTCAAGTTGAAAAAAAAAAGGAAAATCGTTTTTCAGAAATTCAACCCATTTAAAGGTGTATATACCCCCTTAAGAACTCTTAGTAATCATCTTCGCCGTAAAACACTTCCGACCATACCTCTACGGACGCACATTCACACTCGTCACAGATCACAGACCACTAGTTTGGATAAACAATGTGAAAGACCCTACCTCACGACTGCTACGATGGCGCCTGACACTCGACGAATATTTTTACAACGTTATTTACAAAAAAGGAAAGATGAATTCAAACGCAGATGCGCTATCCAGAAACCCACCACCCGACACAATCCAAATCCTACCTCTTGATTTAAAACGCCTTAGAACCAACACAGAACCCTCAGACGAAAAGAACAAAAAGGAAAAACTAACGCACCAATACCCGACACGTCCTCGACAAACCACAGACGAATCCACTAACCCTGCCCCGACCAAAAGAACAAAAAAACAAGAAACGCCAACTACGATAACGTCAACTAACTCGGACAGTTCAGATATGGAAGTTACCTATCAAAAACCTGAACCCCTCAAAAGACGAAGAACTACTGAGTGCTCTAGTAGCCCGCCCGCCCCCCCCCCCCCCCCCCCCCCCCCCAAAAAAAAAGAGGTAATTCACTTATCCGCGTTCGCTCATAACTCAACACCGCCAGAAGAAAACGACAATAAACGAACAAACTCTCCAGAAACCTGCCCGAGCGTTAAAAAGCCGAATAAACGTTATCGCGATACACAATCTTCAGGTAACCCAGCACCACGAGGCAAACCAAACGTAGATAATGACTCAGACTCTACGGACGACTCAGACACCAAGGTACACATCCGTCGCAAACGCATGAGCACGACTTCGTCTAGCTCGAATCGAAGAGTTCACAAAAAAGTTCGCAAACAAACCACAGGCGCGATTTTCACAAAAAAAACCAACGAAAAGTGAACTCCCGTACATGCGTACGGACCGCAACACAAACTAGCAAAGCAAACCACCCAATGCTGAACCGGGAACGTCAAAAAACAATAAGCCAAGACATGCACCCTACATACGCATAAAGGTTTATAAAAAACTCTCGGACACAAATTTGACCACAGACTCAGAATCAAGAGCAACACCCACTAGACTCGATATAAGAAAACGAGAAGACTCACGCGACAGACTAGCCGGAACCTCCACCAACCAGAACCCAGAAGACACACCTCCATACGGCCAATTCCTCCGAGATATGGAATTTCTACCTTTGACTTACAATAAACACATTACAGAAATAAACGCTGACATATTGAAACAAAAAGACAATCTAGCACACTGCATTTCAGCAGACTTTAAAGCTTCACTAGGTGTCGCGGATCAGATGGTGAAACAAGAACTGATACAACGTAAACAACTTCTAGCCATGAAACCCGAAGTGACAGACATTATTACAGTCACATACCCACGACGCATAATCTATAATTTGGTAACAAAAGAACATCACTACGACAAACCTACGAAGGAAGTCATGTACAAGATACTAGCCAAACTAAAAACAGCACTTATCAAAGAAGGAGTGAAATCAGTATCAATATCAAGACTAGGTTGCGGCCTAGACGAACTTAGCTGGGACATAATTAGTCGTATGATCCGTTATACAGGGTGTCCCAGAATTCGCAACGAATAATTTACAGGGTAAATATTGATCAAAGACGGGATCGAAACTTCCTTAGCCGTGTCCTCCGGTTATGCTTAGATGTCTCGTTATAATTATTTTAAGTTCAGCCAATGACGCGCGACTTATGAACGGCCGCTTGTCGGTGTGCCTGCCGCTCGGTTGTGTGCGCGTCTCCGACCCGACGCTACTCTTTCCGCGGAAGTTTCGGTCCGCTCACTTCGATCTGGTATAGTCATCAAAATAAATGACGTAAGTTTTTGAAACTACCACCTTCGGAAAGTCTGTAATATACCGCGTCACAAATATAAACCTCATTAACGGTTGATTAAAGATTAGTTTTATTTCCATGAGCTTAAAAAATTAACTGGATTGAATTTGATTTCCGACCTGTAAATTGAGGATATCAACCTATCTCCGTAGTAACTTTTATGTTTGTGAAAACTCTATTCAACTGTGTTAATTCAACCATTACGCGAAGAAATAACTATTGCAGATTCTGTGATAAACTAGTGCTGGACACAAGACGAGACAAGACGAGACTTTGCAGAGTATTGTCTTGGTCTCGGAAAAATCTCAATTTTTTCCGTCTTGTCTTGGTCTGTGAAGTTCGGTCTTGGTCTCGGTCTTAGTCTAAAAAAAACCTCGATTTTCAGGTCTCGTCTTGGTCTTGTCTTGGTCTTGAAAGGTATTGCTTGTCCCTTAATGGCCCTAATTATTTGAGTATCACATTATTCCATATAAATTTTGAATTTTTGAAGAACGTTCAATTTTGAATTTTTCCATACGTAATATCCAGTTCCCATTCTCGAAAATCGAGACGAGACCAAGACAAGACCAAGTCCGGTCTTGGTCTCGTGTCCAGCACTACGATAAACAAATGTTAGTTGTCGTCCAATAAAGAATTTAATGAATTCTCTCGTTAGGTTGGAAAAAAACAATTTTACCTCGATACAGAGAAGCGTATCAATAAATACGCGTTCAAAATTGTCATAAAATACTTTTAATCAAAATAAACCACCTATATCAAAAACTACAATCTTTGTTGGAAGTGTCTCCCGTTCACTTCAACACATGCTTTGGCGCGGTTTATAATATTTCGCTGAACACGGCGAAGCAGCGCACCGTCAATATTAGCAATTGACACATCTAGTCTTGCTATGACTTCCTCCGGAGTCTGCGGTTCCGTTGCGTATACAACCTCCTTCACGTGACCCCACAGGAAGAAATCCGGAGGGGTCAAATCCGGCGACCTGTTGCCAAAAGAATTTCGGTAATTAGACAAAATACAAACTGACTATAATGAATATTTGTTTTATGACGCCGGTTCCCTATTTTTTACGCATTCAAATATCAGATCTATTACCTGGCTGGCCACCTCACCGGACCACGGTAGCCAATCCAGCGATTCGGGAAAGTTTGATCCAAATATTGCGTTACTATTCTGCTATTGTGGGCAGGGGCACCGTCGTGCTGGTACCACATTCGTTGTCTTATATTCAGCGGCACGACCTCCAACACTCCTTGTAACGTGTTTTCCAGAAAAACTCGGTAATTTGCTCCCTTTTGGATGAAAGTTGTATAAGTCTGATCGTCCGGCGAAAATAATTATTATCATCGGTTAAATGTGAGATTTGATTTCAAATAATAGAATCTGTTGCATCAATCTCTGCACTTACTCGCAAATACTCCTCGAATATAACCGGGCCAATTATTTGCTCGCCGCGTATCCCTGCCCAGACATTTACCTTCCACCGGTCTTGATACCCGCGATCCCTGGTCAGGTGGGGATTTTCTTCAGCATAATAATGCGAATTGTGTTGATTAAACATCCCTTCACGTGTGAATAGGGATTCGTCCGTCCAAAGGATGCTTTTTACGAAGGTCTCGTCAGCTTCGTTTTGTCTTAGTAACCACTGACAAAACTCTACCCGTCTCGGGTAATCTTCTTCTTTCAACTTCTGGACCAATGTATAATGAAATGGTGTAAGATTTTCGGTCTTTAGTACCCGCTGTACCGACATGCGTCCCAGGTTCAGCTCACGTGCAACCTGCCGTATGCTCAACGTCGGATCGTCGGCGGTCAAGTCCAATATATTTTCCTCGTTATGTACGGTTCTCACATTTCTATCGCGTCCTGCGTTTATTCGTGGCGGGGGTGTCATTTGTCCCGTTTCCCGTAACCGTTGATGGAGACGTGTGAATACTTTATCGCCAGGATGCCTCCTTTGCGGATATCGTTCCGCATAACGAATAGCGGCTTGATGAGAAATTTCACCACACTCGATGTACATTTTATACATATCACAGTATTCCGTGATTTCAAAAGCCATTTTTTTCGGAAAATCTACATGCAGATATCAAATTAGATAAAACTAACCACGAATCCCGATATGATGAATTCCACGCGGAGCGGACCAAAAAAGACCTAGATGTCACGGATTTTTCTCATTTTTGGATGACCTTTAGTACCCTCAGAATTAGCACTTTTTATGCATGTACGACATATGTAGCTTTTGTTACCTATGGTGTACGAGCTGTTTCAGTTTTTCATTTCTTACGCTCTTGATGTCTTTGGAGGCAAATATCTTAGAAACGGTATGTCATATGAAAAAAGTAATGGGGTGGTGATTTGTAGTATTCTTCACTCTTTTTCACCTCAGCCCATGATCTTGCCCGTGACTATCGGAAAACATGTCGAAAAATCATTTTCCAATCCAAAACTCCATTTTTATCCACTTATGTCATTTTTAGGATTTTTCTCGTATTTTTTTTCGAAAAGCTCGGAAAATTTCCCATCGAATCACGTTTGTTTCGGAATGGGACACGGCTGCATTGATGCTGCGTTGATTTTTCGAAATGTCGAAAAAACGTTTTCCAACACAAAACTCTATTTTTATCCACTTATGTCATTTTTAAGATCTTTCTCGTATTTTTTTTCGAAAAGCTCGGAAAATTTCCTATCGAATCACGTTTGTTTTGGAATGGGACATTGAGGTCTTTTTGTGGTCCGCTCCGCGTGGAATCCATCATATGCGATTATGAATACCTAAACATGATGTTTCTTTATTTTCATTGAAAGAGATTATCACTCGTCGAAGTTAATAAATGAACATTTATAAATGTATGATCATCTATCATTCCTGTTGCTTTGATTTTCGTTCTTGCATGTCACATATCGGGATTGGTGGTTAGTTTCATCTAATTCAATATCTGCATGTAGATTTTCCGAAAAAAATGGCTTTTGAAATCACGGAATACTGTGATATGTATAAAATGTACATCGAGTGTGGTGAAATTTCTCATCGAGCCGCTATTCGTTATGCGGAACGATATCCGCAAAGGAGGCATCCTGGCGATAAAGTATTCACACGTCTCCATCAACGGTTACGGGAAACGGGACAAATGACACCCCCGCCACGAATAAACGCAGGACGCGATAGAAATGTGAGAACCGTACGTAACGAGGAAAATATATTGGACTTGACCGCCGACGATCCGACGTTGAGCATACGGCAGGTTGCACGTGAGCTGAACCTGGGACGCATGTCGGTACAGCGGGTACTAAAGACCGAAAATCTTACACCATTTCATTATACATTGGTCCAGAAGTTGAAAGAAGAAGATTACCCGAGACGGGTAGAGTTTTGTCAGTGGTTACTAAGACAAAACGAAGCTGACGAGACCTTCGTAAAAAGCATCCTTTGGACGGACGAATCCCTATTCACACGTGAAGGGATGTTTAATCAACACAATTCGCATTATTATGCTGAAGAAAATCCCCACCTGACCAGGGATCGCGGGTATCAAGACCGGTGGAAGGTAAATGTCTGGGCAGGGATACGCGGCGAGCAAATAATTGGCCCGGTTATATTCGAGGAGTATTTGCGAGTAAGTGCAGAGATTGATGCAACAGATTCTATTATTTGAAATCAAATCTCACATTTAACCGATGATAATAATTATTTTCGCCGGACGATTAGACTTATACAACTTTCATCCAAAAGGGAGCAAATAACCGAGTTTTTCTGGAAAACACGTTACAAGGAGTGTTGGAGGACGTGCCGCTGAATATACGACAACGAATGTGGTACCAGCACGACGGTGCCCCTGCCCACAACAGCAGAATAGTAACGCAATATTTGGATCAAACTTTCCCGAATCGCTGGATTGGCTACCGTGGTCCGGTGAGGTGGCCAGCCAGGTAATAAATCTGATATTTGAATGCGTGAAAAATAGGGAACCGGCGTCATAAAACAAATATTCATTATAGTCAGTTTGTATTTTGTCTAATTACCGAAATTCTTTTGGCAACAGGTCGCCGGATTTGACCCCTCCGGATTTCTTCCTGTGGGGTCACGTGAAGGAGGTTGTATACGCAACGGAACCGCAGACTCCGGAGGAAGTCATAGCAAGAATGGATGTGGCAATTGCCAATATTGACGGTGCGCTGCTTCGCCGCGTTCGGCGCAATATTATAAACCGCGCCGAAGCATGTGTTGAAGTGAACGGGAGACACTTCCAACATAGATTGTAGTTTTTGATATAGGCGGTTTATTTTGATAAAAAGTATTTTATGACAATTTTGAACGCTTATTTATTGATACGCTTCTCTATATCGAAGTAAAATTGTTTTTTTCAAACCTAACGAGAGAATTCTTTAAATTCTTTATTGGATGACAACTAACATTTGTTTATCGTAGTGCTGGACACGAGACCAAGACCGGACTTGGTCTTGTCTTGGTCTCGTCTCGATTTTCGAGAATGGGAACTGGATGTTACGTATGGAAAAATTCAAAATTGAACGTTCTTCAGAAATTCAAAATTTATATGGAATAATGTGATACTCAAATAATTAGGGCTATTAAGGGACAAGCAATAACCTTTCAAGATCAAGACAAGACCAAGACGAGACCTGAAAATCGAGTTTTTTTTTTTTAGACTAAGACCGAGACCAAGACCGAACTTCACAGACCAAGACAAGACGTAAAAATTGAGATTTTTTCAAGACCAAGACAATACTCTGCAAAGTCTCGTCTTGTCTCGTCTTGTGTCCAGTACTAGTTCATCACAGAATCTGCAATGGTTATTTCTTCGCGTAATGGTTGAATTAACACAGTTGAATAGAGTTTTCACAAACATAAAAGTTACTACGGAGATAGGTTGATATCCTCAATTTGCAGGTCGGAAATCAAATTCAATCCAGTTAATTTTTTAAGCTCATGGAAATAAAACTAATCTTCAATCAACCGTTAATGAGGTTTATATTTGTGACGCGGTATATTACAGACTTTCCGAAGGTGGTAGTTTAAAATACTTACGTCATTTATTTTGATAACTATACCAAATCGAAGTGAGCGGACCGAGACTTCCGCGGAAAGAGTAGCGTCGGGTCAGAGACGCGCACACAACCGAGCGGCAGGCACACCGACAAGCGGCCGTTCATAAGTCGCGCGTCATTGGCTGAACTTAAAATAATTATAACGAGACATCTGAGCATAACCGGAGGAAACGGCTAAGGAAGTTTCGATCCCGTCTTTGATCAAGATTTACCCTGTAAATTATTCGTCGCGAATTCTGGGACACCCTGTATACAGGGTGAGGCGTTTAAAGCGACCCAGGCAATTTCCGTCCAAACGAAGAGAGATATGAAAAAATGTTTCTGACACCACTTACATGGTTTCAAGGGGGACACAAGATAGTGCTTTCGAATGTTTTCCAAAGTCGAAGTATCAAGGTCATTTGAAGGTCAACTCTGGTTTTTCAAATGGAATGTTGTATTTTTTTTTTTTTTTTTTACGGAAATCGATAGAGCATTTAATTCCAGTTCTAAAAGTACTCGTATACTTATGTCTTAAATTCAAGGGATCATGGAATATTCATTGAAAAAGAAAAATGAAGCGACATGGATTGTTTCTCTCAAGGTATCGTCCCGCGTATGAAATGCACACTGCACAGGCGTTTTTTTTTTTTTTTTTCATTTTAGAAAGAAGTACCGACGATCCGCGAGAATATGCGCCAAAGAATCATCGATGCCTGTGCCAGTGTCAAGGAAGAAACTCTGATAGCCGTTCAACGTTCTTTTATTGGACGCTATCAGAAGTGTATCGACACAAATGGCTATCATTTCGAACATTTGCTGTAGAAGTTTAATGAAAGAATCGTGTCCGCGCAATGTCTACGCCCTTGATTTCAGGTAATGCACAGAACCGATTTATTTTTCGTTTTCAATGAATAATCCCATGATCCCTTGAATTTAAGACATAAGCATACGAGTACTTTTAGAACTGGAATTGAATGCTGTTTCGATTTCTGTAAAAAAAAATACACCATTCCATTTGAAAAACCGGAGTTGACCTTCAAACGACCTTGATACTTCGACTTTGAAAAACATTCGAAAGCACTATCTTGTGTCCCCCTTAAAACTATGTAAGTGATGCCTGAAACATTTTTTCATATCTCTCTTCGTTTGGAAAAAAATTGCTTGGGTCACTTTAAATGCCTCACCCTGTATATCTCACAAAGGTCGATCGAGACCCCATTCTAGGTCGTGAATGGTTGCGAAAATTATCCGACCATGAACAGTTACGTGGCATCCTACTTCAAACAAAATCAGTAAATTTGGTAGAAACAACCAGACAAGAATTATTAGATAAGCTTTTACAGAAATACAAAGAAATAATCGAACCAGGTATTGATAAAATAAAGAATTTCCAAGCAAAATTGACACTCAAAGAGAACGCGCAACCCGTTTACATTAATGCGCGACCGATCCCTTTTAGTTTACTACCATTAGTCGAAAAAGAAATCGATACCTTGAAAGTCTCGTCATTTTAAAAAAAGTTAGCTCTGCGGAATGGGCTACACCCATAGTACCTGTCTTAAAGAAAAACAATAGCATTCGCCTGTGTGGAGATTTCAGTATTACATTAAACCCTCAACTCATAGTTGACGACCATCCGGTTCCTACGGCTGATGAACTTTTCGCCTCTGTAGCGGGTGGTACAACGTTCTCTAAAATAGATCTCCGTCAGGCTCATCTTCAAATGGAAGTACGACCGGAAGATAGACAGTTACTTACACTAAACACTCCAAAAGGTTTATATCAAAGTACACGACTGCTATTCGGTATAGCTTCAGCACCCGCAATATGGCAACGCCAGATAGAAATCATTTTACAAGGAATACCAGGCGTAAAGGCATTTTTCGATGACGTTTGCATCTCGGGTCGAGATGATCGTGAGCACTTACAGCGGTTAGAATTAGTCATACAACGCTTACACGAGAACAACCTCAAAATAAACGCAGAAAAGAGTGAGTTTTTCAAAGATAGAATTCATTATTGCGGATATATAATCAGTAAAGACGGTATACAAAAAGACCCACAAAAATTAAAGGTAATAAAAGACATGCCACAACCCACAAACGTTACGGAAGTAAAATCATTCATTGGAATGATCAACTACTACGGGAGATTCATAAAAAATCTAAGCTCTGTACTACACCCACTAAATAATCTACTCAAAAAAGAAACAAAATTTTTTTGGAGCAGAGAATGCGAAAAATCATTTCAAGAAGCAAAAAACGTATTTCAAAGCGAAGAAATTCTTACACATTATGAACCATCATTACCGTTAGTAGTGGCCACGGATGCCAGCCCATACGGGGTAGGCGCGATTCTGTCACACACGTACCCGGATGGTAGTAAACGTGTTATCCAATACGCATCGCAAACGTTAACTGATACCCAGAAACGATATTCCCAAATAGACAAGGAAGCGTATGCCATAATCTTCGGCATAAAGAAATTCCACCAATATTTATTTGGTAGCAAATTCACCTTATTGACAGATCACCGCCCCTTAACCCAAATTTTTTCACGCTCAAAAAGTATACCTATATATAGCGCGGTACGAATGCAACACTACGCACTATTTTTGAGAGGATTCCAGTATGAAATCAAATATCGAAAATTCGAAATGCACAGTAATGCGGACTGCCTCTCTAGATTACCGGATAAAGAAACTGGATGTGAATGCGATGTAGTTGATATACTTTACACAAACACTATCGAAACACTACCGATTACTTTTGACCAACTGGTAAAAGCAACACGCACCGATACAAAACTAAATAAGCTATTAGAGGCACTTGAAAGAGGATGCGACGTACAGGATCGAGATAGATTTTACATAAATCAATTAGAATTCAGTACTCACAAAGGAGTAATCATGAGGGCTCATAGAGTTGTGATACCTGAGAGTATCAAATAGAAAGTCTTGAATGAATTACACACTGGCCATTTCGGCATAGTAAAAATGAAAGGATTGGCACGAAGCTATTGTTGGTGGCCAGGCATCGATGATGATATAGAAAAACTTTCAAGTAATTGCACAACATGCAATACTTTTAGAAACAACCCTGTTAAGACAGAAACACACATATGGCAACCGACTAGCGAACCTTTTGAACGCGTACATGCAGATTTCGCAGGTCCATTCTTGGGACACTACTTCTTCATACTAGTAGACTCATACTCAAAGTGGCCCGAAGTCCACATAATGAAAGACATAACAGCACAAACTACAATAAAAAAAAGTCGGGAAATATTTGCTTGTTTTGGAATACCAAAATTTATTGTAACCGACAATGGAAGCACGTTCACATCCAACGAATTCCAACAATTTTTACACATAAATGGTACAATATCCAAATTCACTGCACCATACAGTCCGTCCACAAATGGACAAGCAGAAAGATTTGTTCAAACCCTAAAGAAATCACTATTAAGAATAAATTGTAAAAACACAGATATACAAGTTGCTTTGCAACAACTATTGATGCAATACCGCATCATGCCGCATATAGCTACCGGAAAATCACCATCTGAATTAGTATTTGGAAGAAACATTAGATCTAGATTAAGTAACTTAATACCAAAGACCACTCAAGAGAAAAGTGTAAATGACGAAAAGTCGAGCAAACAATTTACGAGGGGAGAGAGAGTAGCCTGTCGAAATTATATGGGAAAAGAAAAATGGCTTTTCGGTAAGATAGAAGATAAGACAGGAAAACTACATTATAAAATTAAGTTAGATGACGGACGAACCTGGTTAAGACACGTGGACCAAATAAATACAATAGGGAAAGACACAACACCGCGATCAGAGAATATCGAATATAATATGTACCACGATGCACAATACGAGGCACAGCCAGACCTAGAATTAAGACATGAAAATGAACCAGAAGATGAAGTACCAGCAGCAGCTGAAAGACATGATGATGTACCCCCACCGCAGCTGTTGCCACGACAAGGTCAAGTAGACGAGGAGGTAGAAGTAGAAAATCAACCCGAGGTTGATCGACCACGTAGAGTAAGAAACTTACCAATAAGATACCAAGATTATGAAGTTGATCTCAACGGATAAGATATAAAGTAAAATAATACTCACTAACATATTCAAAGAATTTAGTTTTAACTATATTGAGCATAAGTAATAGAATTTATAAGAGAGAGAGATGTTACATAAATAACACATTCAAATATACGCGCCGCACAGAAGCGGAAGTGCGCAGAACGCAGCAGGAAAAAAAAGGTTAAGGATACGGCAGCACGGTTAGCCATGAAGCCAAGAACGAAACACCGAACCATGTAATCGTAACCAATCTTAAGTAATAAATATTATATACAGAAAACAGTACGATCAGAACTTATTACAATAACTCCGTACATGAAATACACAACACATGCCTACTACCGTATACACAAACTTCTCATTCAGGCGCCAAAAATAATAGAATCTTCGATGCTGCCAATAGGACAGATGTCAGAAGAAGCCCAAGAATCTTGTAATAAATATATGAAATCATTTAGACAAGATTTCTCTCGAAAATGTGGTAGAAAACAGAATATGAAGGATGTTTTCTCACGACTTTTTATTTCGTCTGACCCTTTCATTTCAAGTTTGCGTAAGCTGCCAGTAAAGTCAGGTAAATCATTATCGCGTGAAGCAGTCGCGTTGTTGAACTCGCCAACTGCTAACGAAACAAACGTGATTTTAATAACTGACTCCAGCGATAATGATGACGATAGCGATTCCACAGATAGCGAGTACCCCTTCTAAGCTGAAATAATGTAATATTTGTTCTAATTTTTCATTAAATGAGCATTATCTTTGAATTTGTATTATTTATTCCTATATCTTACCAAACTCCTATATCCCACATATATGTAATAATACATTCCTTCGTTCTTAATAATAGATTCGTAATCGGCGACTTCGAAAATCCGCAAGTATGAAATTTCGTAGAGATTGATTCAATTTTGAAGGAATTCATCAGCCATTTTTGGCCGCCATTTTGTTTTTGCTCGAATTCGACATCAGATTCGTAATCAGCAGCCTCAAAAACCCCCCCAAAGACCAAGTTTCGTTAAGATTGATTCAATTTTAAAGGAAGTGATCGGCCATTTTTGGCCGCCATTTTGTTTTTGCTCAAATTTGACATCAGATTCGTAATCAGCAGCCTCGAAAACTTCCCGAAGACCAAGTTTCGTCAAAATTGATTCAATTTTGAAGGAAGTGATCCGCCATTTTTGGCCGTCATTATGTTTTTGCTCGAATTTGACATCAGATTCGTAATCAGCAGCCTTGAAAACCCCCCGCGTACCAAATTTCGTTAAGATTGATTTAATTTTGAAGAAAGTGGTCCTTCGTTTTTGGGTCGCCATCTTGTTTTTTGAAAATTTGACCTCAAATTCGTAATCAGCGGCCTTGTGAACCCCCGAGTAGCGAATTTCGTTAACATTCAACAATATCTTCTAGTTTTGGCCAGCTTTTTGGGATTTGGGACCACTGTGCGCTGAAGGACCGAATGTGGAGATATTTTACTCATAAGAACACACACCGTTACATCGATGTTCTGCAAAAGCTCGTTAGCTCGTATAATGACACCATACACTCGAGTATCAAAATGGCTCCTTCTGCCGTGACACTTTTCAACGCGGCGGAAGCACGCGCAAACATTCAACGTGGTCGACCGTCGCACAAAGCACGAAAACCAAAATTCAGCAAGGACGATCTTGTGCATATAAGTAAAACGAAGGGTACCTTCGCAAAGGAATACGAGGCTAATTGGAGCGAGGAGCTGTTCAAGATTCGACGAGTTGTAACAGGTTTACCGAACATTTACGAACTAGAGGACCTATCGGGAGAGGAAATCGACGGCTATTTCTATGAACCCGAACTACAGCGTGTGACCAAAGACCTTGAAAGTACAGCGTTTCAAATTGATAAAATCATCCGCAGCAAGGGGCGCGGGCGTAGTAAGAAAGTTCTTATCAGCTGGAAAGGATACCCTGCCAAATTCAACAGTTGGATACCTGCAGCTAATCTACAGAATCACTCATCATGATGAAGACACAGTTCTATATAACCCTACCGAGTAATACTGCCGTCCTAAGCACACTTGTGGTAACTCGCATGTTGGCCATCTTGAGATATTGACAGTTTTCAATTTTCAATATTCACAGTCATTAAGAATTATATTCATAGTCGAGCGATTTTAAAGTTTGATTCGAATCAAAAAGAGAAAAGGTTATATTATTCGTTACTGTTGTATTAATATTAATGATAAATACGGCTAATTGTTCTAGTAATTGACAACTTTAACGAAGATACAGTAACTTTAATAGAGTCATTTTATTATCAAAAAATGAATTAGATCGTTTAATAATATGATGAAAATATTCATCGATCGTTATTGTACCATCTTACATTCATAACTCGTTTTTGACAAAAAAGTAAGTTACCACTTGTGTGCTTAGCACGGCAGAATAGCTCGATGCAAATTTTTCCCGATAACAAGACCTGCTGCTATATCACTCAGCTACCGTGCACAATCAACCTGCCTGGTGAGTGGGAAGTCGCTATTGTAGAGATCCAATACCCTTTAACATACCTGGACCCCAAAAAAGAAGAGGAAGTTAGACGTGAAATAACAGCAAGGACCGAAGTTAGTGGGGAACCCGTTGTCATCAGGCTTGAGAAGGATGGTTCTATTTCCGAACCCTGGGATCAACTCACCATGACCGAGGAAACCATCGAAGTGTACCCGCGAATTCCATCGCTCATGTTTGTCTATTGTGACATCATAGAACCACGCATCGTGGGAGATGTATATGCACCGCTTCTGCGTATACTTCAGTGTTGAGAATTGTTACTCAACATTCCATTACATTTCGTAATTAGGTTATCCTAAATAATTAAACAAGGCATGACCTGGAATGCGACAAAGCGCATCGCATTGCAGGTTACGCCAATAATCGAGTAAGCATTATGTAACTATAAATTAGGCTAAAGACTGAGCCGTGCTTCAGTCTTGAGCAGATACCTTGAAGAAAGCGGAGGCTATCTCCGAATACTCATTGACTCGAACCGGAGCAAGTGCTCCAAACGCAATTCTTTTGTACTTGGTTTAAATATTAAATATTAAATAGAAACTACTTTGTCGCTATCAAGCACTTAGAGTGATTGTCAAAGATCACCTCTGGGAACAACCCTTTTAATTCCCCATTCCTTGAATAACGGGAGTTAAACAAATTACAACATTGGTGGCAGCGGTCTAGCGGATGAACCAGAGCTTGCAAGATAGTTGACGTTTAAAGAAAAGTAGAAAAGTGAAATAAAAAATAAATAAGTAAAAAAGAAGAAAGTTAAAGGTGCAACACGCAGTCGTTGTAACCTAGTGAAAGATACATCGCAAAGAAAGAGCTACAGCATGCAGCATTCGTGGCCAAGGCAAAGGAACCAGCACGGGGTACGTACAGCAGCAGCAGCACACATCGATTCAGCAGCACCAAAGGAATCAGAGGGTCAGCAACAGCCCAGCGGAAGCGGAAGAAGCAAGATGAAGATATTCATTTTTGTGTAAGTCAATTTGAAATCTTTCGCAGTTTTAGCATATAAGCCGCAAACATTGTTATTGAGAGCTAACTGCCAGTTAGAAGCGTGCGAGCATTAGAAAATTATCATGTTTAGAGAGTGCAAGGAATTTTAGATATTTTTCCGTCAAAGTAACGAATCAGTTCAGGCTTATCAGGCTTGAATTAGAATTTTTGATTAGAGTACATGTCTGCTACATGGAATAAAATTGAGGAACTTGTCGCGCAAGGTCAAACCGGGTGGATACAGGAGATTCGGAAAGAGGTCCTCCTACAAATTTGCGAAAGATACGGGCTAGCAGTCGATGACTCAAACACGGTAGAGGAGATTAGGGCAATTTCACGAGCGTTTATTAAAAGCAATAGAAACGGACAGCCAACTCCTTCCCCAAAGCCTAAACCAGGCACTTCCTTTTTTCCTGACCAAGCCCAAACAGCATCCCAGGAGACAATAACCATTCCGGGATCGGTTCCTGACGAGAAAGAATCAAAGCAACAGACAGCAACCAAGATGACGGACTACTTGACATTGAAGGAAGTACGACAGATGGTCAACGTTTTCGATGGAAGCGAACCACATAAAGTGGACGATTTATTGCAAACGATCGAGTATGCGAAGGATAAAGTAAATCCAAATCAAAAATCAGACGTGTTAGAACTGGTCCTAAAAACAAAGATACAGGGCGAAGCAGCCATGGAACTTAGATATAAAGATATAGATTCTTTCGAAAAGCTAAAAGCCGAGCTTTTGGCATTGTACGGAGTTAAAAGCTCTACGCCAGCACTGTTGGTAGAATTATTTTCAAGTAGACGAAAAACAAGTGAAAGCACGCATGATTACGGGAAAAGGGTTACGCGTCTTATGATGGATCTTATTCGAGCATGCGGAGCTAGGACAGAAATAGCAGCGGAAAAAAAAGGAATAGAAGACCTACTCAAATACCAAACACTAGCCATTTTTGAGAACGGACTAAATTATAATTTGAGAACGATCGTAAAATCATACCATTTCACGGAACTTTTGGCTTCGATAAAGGGCGCGGAAGAGGAAGAAAAATCGCAAAACGGCGTAAACTCTATAAATCGACGGACTAACTAGCCGGGCGATAGGAATACGTCAACAGTAAAGTGTCTGAAGTGTAATCAGATGGGACATTTTGCACGGGACTGTACCCAGACAAAATACAAGCAATCGTTACCTACAGCAGGACAGAGTAGATCGGCGCATCGGGTAGAACTGGTATGCAATTTTTGCAAACGCAGAGGACATCTATACAAAGACTGTAGGGATAGAATACGTCGCGATGAACGACGATCAGGAAATAACGGTAGCGGATCAGGCGAAAACCAAAAAACTAGTACGGGCTACTCCCAAAATTCATGTAGTAGAAACGCAGGACACGAAGGATCACAACAATCGACGAGGAATGCAGGATCATACAAATCAATGAACGTCGCCAACGCAAATAGAGCAAGTCGAAACAGAATGGAGTTAAAGGCGAACGGAACCACTAAAGAAAATATGACTCTTTCAGTAGACTCTGGTGCTGACGCCAGCATTATCAAAATAGGAATGTTGAAAGATGATTTGCCAGATTTAGAAGAAACGACAAGTCTATCAGGAATAGGACAACGCGTTGTTGAAGCACTTCGTAAAGTCATATTAACAATTCCATTGAAAGATAGAACCATTGAACATCCCTTTTTTGTGGTAAGAGACGATTTCAGTCTAGATGCTGACGGCATCATTGGAATAGATTTCATAGAGGATCATGAAGCCGCGATAGGTAAAAGCGCTCATGCATTCTTCATACACGGGCAGCGTTTCAAACTCTTACGACCGTTGAAAACGGAGAAAATTAGGGTAGCGCCGCGAACAATAAGGAAGGTCAGTGTGAAGATAAACAGCAATTTCATCGGCATTGTAGAGAAAAAGGAACTCGCCGACGGAGTATACCTAGGAAATTGCTTAACTAAACCGGCGAACCAAGAATGCATAGTAGACATTTTAAACCTAAACAATCACGAGGTGATATTGGAGACGCCGACCGTAGAATTGGAGGAGTTATGCGAAGAAAATAACGAAACGAAGGAAGAAGAGACGGCCTGCATAAGACTACTTACTGGTAAGACGGGCAAACAACGAATCAAGCTAGCACATGATACTATTCGCACGGATCATCTTAACGAGGAGGAGAGAAATACTCTACTTGAGATACGCGAAAAGTATAGCGAAATTTTCTATTCACCGGGGGATAAGCTAGGCGTTACCAACGCGACCAGTCATACAATAACACTAACGGATGGGGCAAATTAAATAGACGGTACTGTTGTTTTATTTAATTTCATCTAATGGATATATCCCAGAAAATATAGTAATCCACGAAGCTATGACGCCTAAAAAGCCGGAAAAATGGTAGTGGTCACAACTGGTTGGCTTTTTTCTGAGGAGGGCCCTCTTCAGGGTCGAAACGTTAATTGAAGAGTTGTTACTGACCTGTGAAACCAAAAAACAACCTACATTCAAATCTATGTTGAAAAAGATTATATTATTATTTCATTCTAATGTGGCATAAACTATTGAAAAAAATGTAAAAAAAAGGAATTTGTCGTTTCTTTGATTATAATAAAAGTACTGTTTTTCATCAACGTTTCCAGCGTCGTATTACTCTTCGTTAGCGCTTTACTAGGTGTGCTGCTTTTCGTCAAGCGGTCGGCGAGTAGTGCTACTCTTCGTCAGCGCTCAGCGAGTTGTGCTACTTTTCGTCAAGCGGTCGGCGATTGGTGTTAGGCTTCGCCAGCGCTCAGCGAGTGGTGATACTTTTCGTTTGGCTTTTCGTTTAAATAGACGGTACTGTTGTTTTATTTAATTTCATCTAATGGATATATCCCAGAAAATATAGTAATCCACGAAGCTATGACGCCTAAAAAGCCGGAAAAATGGTAGTGGTCACAACTGGTTGGCTTTTTTCTGAGGAGGGCCCTCTTCAGGGTCGAAACGTTAATTGAAGAGTTGTTACTGACCTGTAAAACCAAAAAACAACCTACATAATAATCGATGAGGTTAAAAAAAGAAGTTTAATTATAGATTTGAATCACTAAAAAAATTTACTATGTAATCTAATCATTCAACATTTTTTTAAAGTCGGAAATTGAGTCCTTCGGAATAAGGTTTTTTTGTCAGCATGTACTGCAGGTCGTCATTTTTCTTTGGCGCAAGAGGAATCCTCCCATTATAACCCTTCTTTGGTTTGAATGCAGCGATTTGTTCAAGAGTCACGTTTTTTTTTTTAAAGTTGTATTTATTGGACTCTTTGAAGAGATCGTGTTTTATTTCAATCGACTTACTCTGTGGAGAAATTACGATTTCACGGATTTTCGAAATCTTCACTTGTTTCCAATTGAATTTTTGTGAAAGATCCGTAAAATCCTAAATATCCTTGTTACGGGCACCCGAGCTGAAGGCTTCGGGTGTCAATGTTTTATAATAATTTTAAAAGAGCAACCTCCGAGCGGCTGAAGATTACTCCCCTGGGTTTGCTTGAATTAAGTCCTAAGGACACCTGTGATTGTGTGGATTGACTTAGTCAGACAAATGAGTATAAATATACGAATAGATATAGTTTTATTTGGACTAACAGGGAAAATCCCAATTAATACCAAGTAGATTATGAAATACACTAAACTATACTAGAGACTACGTGAATTAGTTATAAAGATATAATAAATAAATGTCAAAGAAATAGATATCGGATAGAGATATAATATTGGAATATAAAAGAATATAAGTTGAAATTGGGTGGCAGTAAATGTATAAGGAATGTTATATGGATGGCAAAGAAGGAAATGAGTCTACCGAATTAACTCCGAGCGTCACTCGAGCCGACTCCAAGAACCCACCGACTCAAGACAGCTCGCGCTGGATTCGATAGGTGCAGCTTATGCCGGGCGTCTCAGCTAACGTCAGCTGTCGAGTTGACCTTCTGTTACTTCACGCCCTGGACTGCTTCACACCTTCGTCCTTCTGGCAGAGTCCTGTGGCCGGTTAGGTGCGGCTAGCGAGCGATGCTGGAGGGTGACCACTTTGTTCACTTTCGGTAAAAAAACGACTGACGAGCAATCACCTCGGTTTCCATGAAGAAACCTCGGGTTGCTCGACGGCGGGGTTTTCTGCAAGCCGCTGAATAGGTGGTTTCGGGGGTCATTGCGCCCCTGACTCGTTTCCTGCTCTGCTTCCGATCGA
Source organism: Tenthredo mesomela (assembly GCA_943736025.1). NCBI lineage: Eukaryota > Metazoa > Arthropoda > Insecta > Hymenoptera > Tenthredinidae > Tenthredo > Tenthredo mesomela. The sequence goes on from OX031013.1 coordinate 31,222,068, forward strand.
GCGCGCGCGTGTAGGAATGCGCTGACTGCCCCTACTTGCAATAGCATAGAGACTTTGGAAAAACGTGAAAAAAGGTCCGTTCGTAACATCCTCTTGTGTCAACTGTTTGACCTCGTAAGGATCACAGTAGATATAATGAGGGGGTTCTGGACCAAAACTTCTTTACCGGCCGAGTTGTGATGGTAAGTTACCGACCATGCGGATAAGTTACCGATCGTCGGATGGTAACGATTTGGGTAAGCGATCGTCGATCTTTGTTACCGACAATCGGATGGCTGCAATTTTCGGTCGTGCGATGGCGCCACTGCCGATTGTTACCGATATTCCGATGGTAAGGATCGAGAATCCTGCATTGCCGATCTCCGCTTACCGACAATCTGATGGTTGCGATTTGCCGTCATGCGATGGCGCCACTATGGATTATCGATCCTTAATTACCGATAATCCGATGGTAACGATCCGATCATTAGTTACCGATAATACGATGGTAACGATCCGATCATTAGTTACCGATAGTCTGATGGCTGCAATTCTCCTGCAATTTTCCGTCTTGCGATGGCGTCACTAACGATTCGCTTTCGAATCATGGTAACGATTACCGATTTTTTTTTTTTTCTTACCGACAATCGATCCAAGATGGCTGAAATATCTAATTCTAACCTTATATATACGAATTATACTAACTGAAAATGCTTGAAGAGTGACAGGGTGTTATATCCATATGCAATCAATGACGCGAATTATCTGATAATATATATGTGTTTATTTTTTTATATCTAACCTATATTCTAAAATGACAATTTTCTTAAAAAACTAATTTAAACTATGTATACCTTAGATATATATCTAATTTTAACTTAAGCTATATATTTACAACGGGGGGTGACGATCGCACACACCGAGGTTCACACGCGTATGTTACGTGCGCAACTTTCAGTATACCTAAATCTCTAAAAATCTTTTTCATTAATTCACTAATTTCATTAATTCTCTCTTTCTGTTATAATTAATTCTTTCATTCTCCTATCATATTTTTGAAACCGAATAAATATTAATTTCATTTCTAAACAGCGAGCAGTAGAGCTCTCGTTTACTTCAAAACGTGATTTAGAGCCCAAGAGCGAGTCGCAGTAGAAACATAATATTAAATTGTAACTAATATTTATTCCTTCTTGGAATGGCTTATAAGTCACGTAGGTGTCGATGAGAGCGAAGCAGCGCTGGAGCACCCAGTATTGCTGACCCCTCATCATCACACTACCTTATTAGTACGTAAATTAGTTTCTATCTCTCTCTCTCCTTTTAGAAGAATAGGGAGAACTAAGTTAATATGAGTGAGACTATATGTGAGGTATGGAGTAACATGGGACCGCATAACGTCACCAGGCCCCCGCTCCTGCGCCTAACTGCGAGTACATTGTTGCAACCGCGTGCACCTCGTCGCCTTTGAACTTGAACTAGTGTCTTTCATCTGGTAAATCGCGAAGTGCGTGGACGCATCGACCCGTGTGCAAATATCGAGCCACGAGTTATACTCAATCTTTTCTTTGTCATAAATTAAAGTGGTAGTATAAAGGACTCTGTACCCGTTAATCAATTCATACAAACCTGATATAATCTAGAAGTCTAGTGATCCGTTTAGACTTACATTAAATCTCTTCAAGATTTAAGTATTTTAGAACATCGTTCAATACTTTGAAATATATTACTTTACTATATTCGATTTAGTGATCTTTCTTCCGTCAAATCACGAGGCGCGTGGCTGTAAAGATCCGTGTGCTAATTAGAGCCAAGAGTTGGTGTTCAATCTTTTATAAGTGTCGACCCAAAGGACTCAGTACTCGTCAATAAATTCAGTTAAAACGCGATTTAATCTAATAACTTAGTGATTCGTTTTCGTCAATCTAACATCTCTACTTAAGGTATAGATTCAGTGCAGAGACACAATCAGACTATAATAAACTTTGCCTCACGCCTTATATCCTCCTGGATATAAGTAGTTCTAAGAACAATCATTCAATTCAAATCCAAACCGTTTCCTTCTATTATATCTTAGAATCAGTGTAAAGACTATTCCAAATTCCGGGTTAATATATTCGTTTAATTCAAGTTTTATCAATCATTAGAGTCAGTTTCGAACAATTAACATTCATTGTGCAATAGAACATTTAATACGATTTCAAACAACTCTAAATTCTTCCGTTAAATAAAATCAACCGTCGAATCAAAGGCTACGAGGTTCCTACGAAGGTGAGGGCGGCTAATTATCCAACATCCAAAGATTAGTCCCATGCTACATCAGGTCAACCAAAGATAAGTCTCTACGAATAGTTCACATGCAATAGCTCATTCTATTATATTTTATATTATATTACTCGTTGTTCTCCAGAATTCTTTAATTTTATAATAGTAATTATTCATTCGTCCAACTACAATTTTTCTTAAATGTGTAAATTAACAATGGGAATATCGTCAGGCCAATACTAACGGTATTTCGGGTAAAACCCTAGCCAAGTACGAGACCACCCATTGAGCAGTATTATTCTTTATAACCATAGTTGGGCGACAATATACCACATACTAAATTAGTGACTGCATGTATAACATACTACCTAAAGTTCGTATTATTTAGAACTATACCATAATAGATATAAATTCGATATCATATAATCAGATAGAGAGAGAGAGAGAACTCCAATACTTATTATTCTTTATTATTATTTCAAATTAACTCGTTATATTACACCTTAGACCAAATATTATTTCTTATCATTAACGTGAGAATCGTGAACAGGCTTTTCTTCATTTACAAGAACAGTTTAATAACAGTTCTTTTCTAAAGTAACAAGCCTCTACGATCCCCACGTCGGTGACCGATATTGTATCTTTATATTTTATTTTATTGTTTTGATATTTTATTATTTTATGTTATTCATTTCCTTCAAGCGACGGTTGATGTTAGTCGCCTGAACATATATCATTCATTTACCAATCGTTCAAGAATATATTATCGATTTTACCAGTCAATTCTCATTATCATTTGAATCACCTTTAGCATTCATTATCCTTATTATTATTATTATTTTATTATTATTATTATTCTATATTATTTAGCCTCTATAACTATTTAAACAATTCAATTGAGACCTGTATAGGAATAAACGGCAACGAATCCTATTTACCGGTCTATCGAAAGGTAGATCTTTTTCTTAGTATTTTTTTATTTACTATTATTATTGTGTATGCGACGGACGGCCAAATTCTAATAGTTGACAGGTTCTCGCTTGTCGATCAAACCGTTAGGGCTCAAACCACACTACCTATACCGACCGTCACACGTATCTGAAAAATACAGGTATTTCAATAACCGAACGATATGTAATGAAAATTACGCGTACTTACCTAGCATTATTTGCCTCCTCCTCCACCTTCTCCCCCCTCCCCCCTACCCCACCTCCTCCTTCTTTTCCGCCACCGCAGGCACCTCCTCCTCATCCCAATTTTCCACCACCGCTGGCACCTCTTCATCCTCCTCCTCCTGCTCCTGCACATCATCCCACCCCCACTTCAGTGGATTCACCGCAAGCCACATGGGGGTGCCGTCATCGTAACAGATTGTAATGAAGCGCACCCCATCGACCACCACATCGTTACAGCTTTCATACCCATCATCGTCGGAGCTCCAATCCTCCACTAGGTCAGCATCATCGATTTGATGATCCATGTTCTGATCATCGTCGGAGCCCCAACCCTCCACTATGTCAACATTATCGATTTGATGATGATCCATGTTCTGTGATAGGAAATATCAATTACAAACTATATCCACTACAAAAAACTATGATATCGAACAATAACGAAACTTACTTCTTGCTTTCTATTTGGTTGTTGAGATTGGTATGTAATTTTTCTTCTCTCGACTGACTGCAGATTGTGTAAAACTCATTGCAAACTCGCACTTTTATATCCAACTAAACCCGAAATACGCCCCCAATATTATAGGGGCTGAACAATTGCAAACTCGGAAAATATTTTTTTCGTACGGAGGTACCAAAGATGCCAACCCTCCCAGGTGGAAAAAAAAACCCTTGACCAATGGTTGGAAACGTTTGAATTTTCATGGTATTTTGAAGGTGGAGGGGTGGGGGCGTGTGCATATAAAAACCCCGAATCCTAGGGTGGGTGTGAGCAATCGTCTAGTGCCAGTTTGACCGTGAAATTCTACGAAGAGAAAAAAAATGGACAACGCTATGTATATGAATCTCGTTGAGATGATGGAGGACGCATACAAGTTACTGTGTACACTACCACCAGAACAGACGAATGAAGATATTTTTATTCATTGGCGCGATATCGCGCTCGAAAATATTCGATTCTTGAACAATATTTTAACACAATCTAAACCGAGTGTGAGTGAAAAACAACGACTGCAACATATAATTTCACTCCTCCAATCGTGGGTGGTGAAATTTAAACGACATCGTGTGACTATCGTTGGAGGTAATATTGGCGATGATATTCGTAATCGCGTTCTATGGGATGACATGGAGAGTGCCTTCAAGTGTCGCATACGCACCGGAGCCGTGACAAATCTCCAACATAAAGATTTGGCGAAATTTTTAGCTGACGCTGGGGTGGTCACGATAGAACGTCTGAAAAATGTGCTACGTGAAGAAGGAAGTATTAAGGTGAATGTGGGGGTTTCGTGTAAATTTGAGAACGTCAAAAATGATGAGATCAGTGTGGAAGTTAAGAACTTCAATACACGCAACGCCACGATTCTTCCATCAATGGATTTGGAAACCTGCACCGAGAGAAAAAATTCGGTATATCCAACAAAATTTTTTTGGTGGTCAATTTTAGTCAATTCAACAAATTTTTTCTGTTGGATTGACAAACTGTTTTGTTGATATCACTAAATGGCTGAGATTTGCTAGTTTGCTTCAGCAAAATTTCTTTGTCACGTGATTTTATTTGAATGAGCAAATAATTTGTTGAAATAACAAAAACGGTGGAATATATTCAACAAAATTATTTTGTGTATTCTGATTTTGTTGGAGTGCCGAAATGTTATGTTGATTTGACATTGTCATGTACATTACTTCAATATTTTCGCGTAAGGCGGCGACCACTACCTTCGATATTCTCACGAGTGCCACTTATAGGAGCTGGTTAGTATATATAGAGGCAGAAAATCTCCTCTCTAAGCATCGCCTAATTCCTGTATTGGTTGTGACTATGTAAGTCAGTATGGTGATAGTATATGTTACACCCCCTAGAGTACTGACCCTATATGTTAATTGATGTAATTTTCAGATACTGTATTGTACCTACTGTGTAAAACTAAGCTTCAATTCATATGTAGGTATTTTTTTGGTTTCGTTTAACAAAACCTTCTAGTTATATCAACAAAATAATTTCATTGATTTGACAAAATAATTTCGTCAATTTCACGAAATGCTTTTCTTCAATGATTCTAGTTCATTTGTTGATGAAACCAAATCAGCCAGCAAACAATCTTTGTTGAAGCAACAAAGCATTTTGTAGACTGTATATCTACCAATTTCTTTTGTTGATTTAACAAAATTATTGTTGATCACACTATACTTTTCTCTGAGTGTGGTTCACCGATAATGTAACGAATCCTCTGCTAACCATAGTGGAGGATTTCGAGCAGCGTGATTCTGGTTGGAGTATGATTGAGATCATAAATGCCGTGATCTGCATCAACCGATACGAGCCTCTTCACGGTGGACTCTCGACATTCACACCGCTACCTGAGGATATTCAGCGAAAGAAAGCGGTGGTCAACGTGCAAAACGACGATGATAGATGTTTGCTGTGGTCTGTTGCCGCAGCTCTTCACCCCGTAGACGTCCACGCAACCAGAACACGCAGCTATCGACGGTACATATCAGAGCTAGATTGCACAGGTATCAAATTCCCCGTAACCTTGCATAGTGTAGAAAAATTCGAGAAGTTGAATAATTTGAGTATTAACGTATATGGAATCGAGTCGGAAACTTTTCAAAGCAAGAAAGAGTCGACCAATAGTATAATTATCCCGCTATATTTAAGTAAAAATGTAACAGAGAAAAATGTAATCCATCTGCTTATGATTGAGAGTCGGAGCAAACTAGATGATAACGATGGTGGCGATTTAGATAATTTCAAACCACGATTCCACTTTGCTTGGATCAAGAATCTTTCACGTTTGGTTAGCATGCAATTGTCAAATCATGAATGTGCACAATTTTTGTGTGATAGATGCTTGTGCCACTTTAACGTACAGAATGCCTATGAAAATCATAGACAAGATTGCCTGTGGTTGAATAAAGTGCGAATGGAATTCCCCAAGGGCAACACTTTGGGATTTTCCAATTTCAAAAATCAGAGCACTGTACCCTTCGTCGTATACGCCGATCTTGAATGCATGATGAAACCCGGGGTAAAAGAATCTCAAGAGCATATTCCGCATAGTGCGGCGTATTATACACACTGCGTGTACAATGATGTATTATCGGAATACAAAAGTCACCGCGGATCTGATTGCATTAAATGGTTGATCGAGAAGCTTCGTGAATTAGCCGTAAAAGTAGAGTCGCGTATAAAAAATGTAATTCCAATGGAGGTGTTGAATCAGACGCAACGCGACCGTCACATGCGCGCCAAAAATTGCTATATCTGTGAGAAGCCATTTTTACCTGAGGAGAAAAAATGTCGCGATCACTGTCATTTCACGGGTAAATATCGCGGGGCCGCACACAATCGATGCAATCTGAATTTTCAAGAGTCGCACACAATCCCAGTGGTTTTTCACAATTTATCGGGTTACGATTCTCACTTCATCATTAAATCTCTGGCCACAACTTTTCCCGGCGATATTACGTTGCTACCCATCAATAAGGAAGAATATATATCATTCACAAAGAAAGTCGATGGTACTCGGATTAGTTTGAGGTTCATAGATTCACTTCGATTCATGGCTAGCAGTATAGAGAAATTGGCATCGTACGTCGATGATGCTGATAAACAAATAACACGGAAATTTTACAACGATCCGGATGAATTCAGTTTGATGATTCGTAAAGGTGTCTTTCCGTACGAGGATATTGATTCTTGGGAAAAACTCGACGAAATAAAACTACCCGATAAAAAAGATTTCTATTCGAAACTCAGTGCCGCGGGTATCACCGATGCTGATTATGAACACGCGAAAGATGTTTGAACCAAGTTTGATTTGAAAACGTTAGGCGAGTATTCCGATTTGTATCTGAAAACCGATGTACTTTTATTGGCCGATATATTTCAAAATTTTCGCGATAGCTGCTTCAGAACATATAATTTGGATCCTCTGCATTATTATACCGCGCCTTGCTTTTGATGCTATGCTAAAGCAGACGAAAATTAATCTTCAACTTCTAGACAATCCGGAAATGATATTGTTCATCGAGAAAAGCATAAGAGGCGGTGTGGCACAGTGCTCAAATCGCTACGCCAAAGCAAATAATCGATTTATGGGTGAAGATTTTGATCCGAGCAAAGCGGAATCATATTTAATGTATTTCGATGTTAACAATCTTTATGGTGCAGCTATGAGTGAGCATTTGCCGAGTGGATCGTTTGAGTGGGAAAATGATGCCATTGTTGTGATGTCCCATCCGGATGACGCACCAATCGGTTATATTCTAGAGGTAGATTTAGATTACCCCGCAGAGCTCCATAAACATCATGCGGACTTACCTCTCTGTCCCGAGCATTTCACACCACCGGGTAGTAAAATGAAAAAACTTGCGGCAACGCTTCTACCCAAGAAAAAATATGTGCTGCACTATCGTAATTTGAAACAATGCATCAAATTTGGTTTAAAGCTGACGAAAGTGCACAGAATTCTAAGGTTCGGACAATCACCATGGTTAAAATCATACATAGATCTCAATACAAATATGCGAAAGCAATCGAAAAACGAATTTGAGAAGAATTTCTACAAGCTTATGAACAACGCTGTATTCGACAAGACCATGGAGAATGTGCGTAACCATAAGACTGTGAAACTAATCACGAAATGGGAAGGTAGGGGCGGTGGACGTGCTCTCATTGCAAGGCCAACATTTCATAGCTGTACCATATTTGATAAAGATATGGTAATTATTCAGCTAAATCGAACCAAGGTTTATTTCAATAAACCCATCTACATTGGTGCTGCTATTCTCGATCTTTCGAAAATATTTCTATACAACTTCCACTATGATTATGTAAAAAATAATTTTTCAAGTACCGAATCAAAATTAATGTATACCGATACAGATAGCCTGATATATCAATTTACTGTTCCAAATATCTATGAAATCATCAAGCGTGATGTTGCGACAATGTTCGATACATCAGACTATCCGCCGGATAATACCTACGGCACACAGTGGTCAAAATTTATGAAAAGCTGGACAAAACCCATTTTTTTAACTTTTTTATTTTAACATCCTTGATGAATGATATTCTTCTAATATATCGTGAGCATTGTAAGCGACCTTTATTTCTAGTAAATTATAAGCGTAGAGTCTACAGCAGTACCGTAAAGTTGAGTAAAATCAGCGCGTGTTCGTAAAAATCAAGTTGTGCTGAAAATGTCGATCTTAAATTATTTTAATACTAATAAATACTTGCTGAATAGTTGTTTTGACTTTATAAAATGTTTGTAGATATATTTTGATGTATAAGAATGGAAAAAAAAATTTCATTTATATCACATAGGTCATGTGAGGCATGTATGTAAAGATATGCAGTATTTTCACCTATTTCAGTGAAATAACTAGTCTTACAAAAAAAGTTATACGAGGTTACACTTTCTGTAACGTTTTAAATTGTCAAGTAGACTGTAAGGAATGATGTGAAACGAAATTCCGCTGCTACTATCCGCAACCTTGCTTACTATCAAGCGTTATGTACATGATTGTGTTCGTAAATGACCCAAAATCGCTTCGTTCTGGCCACAGCACACATGCCGAGCGTGTTTGATTCTGACCGATGTGAAAAGTTGGTCCCACAGTCTTCTGTCTCTTCGTCTCCAGGTAACCATAAAGGATACAAGTAGACAGAGGACTATGGTACCAATTTCATGTCGGTCAGAATCAAACACGCTATGTGTACGCTTACTTCACAAGTAAATAGTCGGGAAACTGAGGTCTTTAGGATACGTTATATATAAGTTATTATTTTGGTTATTTTTCGATGGTTTATAAATTGCACCATCATGAGTCACGGAAAAATTATTCGTAGGCAACTCCACGATAAATTCTGTGAGAAACAAGGTTCTAAAAAAGAACAAATAGGTTACGTTCTTGGTTTTCTGCAAGAGACTTTGGAATTAAACCACGATGAAGAAGGCAAATCTCAGCTCACCGATCATTTGAAAACACAGTTCTTTTGCCCGTACTTCAAACGCTGGCAAGGTAGCCACCGAATCAAACAGCGATTTGAAAATAAATATAAGAATTGGCTAGATCAAATTGTTAAGTTTCCAGAACGAATACTTAGAAACATGCCATCCACAAGTACCGTAGGTGGTCGGCCGAAAGTGACATTCGAGGAATCCTGCGACAGAAGCAAAAGAAGGAAAACTGCAGATGTAAGATCCAACTGTTCCGTGGCTGAATTATCTTTTGCGACTCACATGGCAATGCGAGCATCAGGACGCAAAGAAGCTGCTCTACTTGTAAAGACAATTACCGATACATCAACGCCCCCGAATAGTATAACAAGTATTCTTCAAAACTTGAAGCCGAATTCAAATAAACTACTCCAGTTATCACTTGACGAAACGGTTGCTGCGCTCGTAAAACATGATTTAACTAGAAATGTGTATGAGTCACTAAGAAGACTAGCGGTGAAGCATAATCACGACCTGTTTCCTCCCTATTATAAAGTGCTACAAGCTAAACAAGGGGCTTATCCAGACGGTTTAAGTTTTTCGGATCGAACGTGTGAGGTTCCTTTACAAAATTTACTGGATCATACGTGCCAAAGGATTATAAAGATTTCAAATCTTTCAAGAAGCGCAATTGACTCAGATGCTCATACCTCTGGTGTTCAGACATACACACTGCATTGCAAGTGGGGGTTCGACGGAAGTTCTGGGCACTCTGCATACAAGCAGACATGGCAAGAGGATGGAATTTCGGATCAAAGTATTTTTGCAACTTCCCTAGTACCGTTACGTTTAGTTAATGATGACACCGAAGACGTAGAGTGGAAAAATACGCGACCATCATCTACACGATTCTGTCGACCCTTGCGACTTCAATGGATCCATGAAACAGACGAGATTGCTCGAAAAGAGGAAGAGTATATAGGCAATCAAATCAATCAATTGCATCCATTCCAGACGGATGAAATCCAGGTGAAATATAATCTGATGCTGACTATGGTCGACGGAAAGGTTTGCAACTCATTAGCGGAGGTTTCATCAATGAGATGTTACATATGTGATGCCACGATATCTCAACTCAATGACTTGGAGATGATTAGGACTCGACCCATCAAGTCAACAATGTTTCGGTTCGGCTTATCAATACTTCACGCGCACATCCGCTTCTTCGAATGCATATTACACATATCATATCGGCTGGATTTCAAACAATGGAAGGCGACTAAGAAAAACGGATCGGAACAATTGATGAAAAACCGAAAGCGGATTGTGCAAGATATGTGCCGTTCTGAGTTGGGTCTTATTGTAGACGTTCCAAAACCAGGGTGTGGAACGTCAAATGATGGAAATACGGCATGACGGTTTTTTGAAAATCCACAAAAAGCTGCATCCGCAACTGGAGTCGACAAAGAACTGATTACTCGATTCGGGTGTATTTTAACAGCCTTATCCACTGGCCACGCACTGAACATCGAAGCGTTTCGCCAGTATTGTTGGGATACAGCAGAGCTTTACGTACATTTGTATCGGTGGTATTACATGCCACCTTCAGTGCACAAAATATTGGCACATGGAGCATCTGTTATAGCAGAACTTATTCTCCCAATCGGTGAACTTTCAGAAGAGGCTCTGGAATCTAGAAATAAAGATATTAAGAAATATCGAGAATTCCACGCCCGAAAAAGTTCTCGAGTGCGCACAAACGAAGATATTTTTCGACGACTATTATTGAGTTCTGATCCTCTTTTGACGGAACTTGGGGGCCTGCCGAAAAAAAAGTCTCGTGCGTTACCGACGAATGTCATAGCTTTGCTAGTCATTGAGGATGAGGAAGATGACAGGATATCGGACATGATAAGGATAGTCGACGCGGCATAGTGGAATTATAGATTATATACGTACTTGAAAATTATTTATTATTTAATTTGTTGTTTATCTCTTGAATTCATTTTTGAATTGTTCATAGAATACCTCAATGTGGAAAAATCACGTTATTTTGAATTAAAGAATTCGCGAACCCGCTAAAAAGCTATGTGTGCTGATTTTCTTGCAGATGTTTTTTTATTAGGGGTTTCATTTTGGCGACACTATTTCAGAACATAGTATTTCAAATTGAATTCGTAATCAGCGATTTGTAAACCTTGTATCGATTTCAGCCGAATTAAATGAGTTTTTCATCATTCTCGCCGCCATGTTGAGTCCGCCATTTTGTTTTTGGCAACTTTAACTTCAGATTCGTAATCAGTGACCTCAATAACATGTGGATGCCAATTTTCAGCCGAATCGGATAAGTTTTTGATTATTCTCGCCGCCATATTGAGCCTGCCATTTTGTTTTTGGAAACTTTAACTTCAGATTCGTAATTAGCGATCTCAATAACAAGTGAATGCCAATTTTCATCCGAATCGGATAAGTTTTTGATTATTCTCGCCGCCATATTGAGGACGCCATTTTGTTTTTGAAAATTTTGACCCCAAATTTGTAATCACCAATCCCGGAAACGTAGGAACTCCAATTTTCAGGAAATTATATCGTTTTCCTGAGTTATGTCCACGTTTTAGCAAAAATTGACCACTGTGCGGCATTCCCCTGTTGAATAAAAAACGCCTTGGTCTGATGAAGGACGAAAATGATGGAAAAATTATGACTGAATTTATCGGATTGCGCGCAAAACTCAATACATTCAGAACTCGTGGCGATACCGATAAGAAACGTGCAAAGGGTGTAAAAGACTCGACATTAAAATCTATCACGTTTGATGATTACAAACGATGCCTTTTCGGTTATCAAAATTTGGTTGAGCAACAGTGTATGATAAGAAGTAGTCGACATACAGTTAGCACTATCATACAGAATAAGTTAGCTCTAAGCTGGTGTGACGATAAGCGAAAGTTGATACCCGGTAAAACTGATACTTCACCTTGGGGTTACCAAGATCTTGAAAACTTGTAAATTTCTCACATTTTCTCACATTTTCTCACATTTTCTCAAAAAATTTCCCATTTACTTTACACGTAAATGTGAGAAAATGTGAGAAAATGTGAGAAAATGTGAGAAAATGTGAGAAAATGTGAGAAAATGTGAGAAAGTGTGAGAAAATGTGAGAAAGTGTATGTGTGTGTGAAAACATTTTTCCACAATTATCATGTAAGCTAGCATTAAGATTGAGGAGGGTGAAGAAACAAATGTAAATAAGTTGATAATAAATTTATTCATGAAAATTATATTACATATCCGATTTATTTATCCAACTATTATGTGAACCATCGAATTCCAACCATTTTACATAGAGTTGATCACCACGCCTCCGCAAGACCTTTTCTACAAGATAGCCATCGGGATATTGCACCCTGCTGAGCTCCTCCTCATAAAATCCGCCTTCAATGGGCTGATTCAGGTAGTCGGTGAGTTTGTAAGTTGGAGGGTTGGTATTTTTCACCTCATGAATCGTAAATATTACTTTGAGTAGTGACTTTATCGTTCGAAGCCTATTAATTCATACCATATGTGAATTTATCGGACCAGTCGAACCAAATTTTTAAGTCTTCTAACTGAAGCTGACCTCTATATAGAGCGTGCAATCTTCAGATAGACCGAAAAAAAACGGAAGTGCATCATAATTATTTTTTCAAGTAAAAATTCCTTCAGCCCGGGTTTGAACCGGGACCTCCGCATTTGTACTGCGACGCCTTGTCCAATTAAACCACTGAAGGACTGGAGGAATCTTTACTTGAAATTCATGTTATTGTCATTGACCTTCTTAGTCCCAGGTCTGTGTTTATTTCATTGAGTAGTGACTTTATCGTTCGAAGCCTATTAATTCATACCATATGTGAATTTATCGGACCAGTCGAACCAAATTTTTAAGTCTTCTAACTGAAGCTGACCTCTATATAGAGCGTGCAATCTTCAGATAGACCGAAAAAAAACGGAAGTGCATCATAATTAGTCCTTCAGTCCTTCAGTGGTCTAATTGGACAAGGCGTCGCAGTACAAATGCGGAGGTCCCGGTTCAAACCCGGGCTGAAGGAATTTTTACTTGAAAAAATAATTATGATGCACTTCCGTTTTTTTCGGTCTATCTGAAGATTGCACGCTCTATATAGAGGTCAGCTTCAGTTAGAAGACTTAAAAATTTGGTTCGACTGGTCCGATAAATTCACATATGGTATGAATTAATAGGCTTCGAACGATAAAGTCACTACTCAATGAAATAAACACAGACCTGGGACTAAGAAGGTCAATGACAATACCATGAATTTCAAGTAAAGATTCCTCCAGTCCTTCAGTGGTCTAATTGGACAAGGCGTCGCAGTACAAATGCGGAGGTCCCGGTTCAAACCCGGGCTGGAGGAATTTTTACTTGAAAAAATAATTATGATGCGCTTCCGTTTTTTTTCGGTCTATCTGAAGATTGCACGCTCTATATAGAGGTCAGCTTCAGTTAGAAGACTTAAAAATTTGGTTCGACTGGTCCGATAAATTCACATATGGTACGTAAATATTACTGTTGTCCAATTCGGCGTATAACCCTTTTCGAACACATTTTTATATTTGCTAATTCGAACTTTATCACCAACCTTAAATTTACGTTTTCGTTTGCTTCTTTTTATTTGACGCGGTTTATACACACTTCGATACGGTTGTTTTTCATTAGTTGTAGTCACATCTTTCGGCTTCATTCCAATCGTGCGATGGTTGGTATTATTGTACGATGCAACTAAATCTGGTAGAATGCTAGTCCACTTATAAGAACCTTGAAGTGTGAACTGCTTCCACATTTTATTTTTCAGTGTACGATTGAAACGTTCGCATATCGATGCCTTCAAGTTGCTAAATGTCGAGTACATATTGATCCCATGATGTCTCATGAGAGTTTTAAATTCTTTGTTGTAAAATTCCTTGCCCTGATCAACGAGAAGATGTTTCGGTATGCGACCCAGAGTTAACACAGATTTCATCGCAGCTGTTACATCTTTGGCATTTTTACTCTTGATCGGCACGGCCCACGCAAATTTTGAAAATATATCAATTACTGTGAGCAAAAATTTTGAGCCCTTGTTGACGGATGCGTATGCGGACATATCGACAAGATCGGCTTGCCAGGTCTCATCCAGACCGCGTATATCGACATAACGCCGAGGATAATTACGTCGGGCGGGTCTATAAAGTTCGCTCGCTATTACCGACGTCATGTTCATGCGTCTTCAACCAATTTTCAATGTATTCGTTGTCTAAAAATTCGGGTGGAATCGGAATTCCTAGGATGTAATGCCGGCTAAGTATTTCAGCGCAATTCTCCACTATCGCTAACTGTTTTTCCAAAGATTCACTTTCCCCCTTCAGTGCCGCAACCCTTTCTTTTGCCTGGATCCAAATACGCTGATCTTCTTCAAAACTTTCGTTGTGTTCTTGTGCAATCCGAGCATTAAGCTTAGATTCAAGAGCTGCGAGTGCCTGTTGCATGGATTGCTCGAATGCTTCCTTTATAGTACGCTAAAGACCAATATATGATCGCTGTGTAATATCCTCAAGACTTTGCAGAGAAACGGCGTCAGCTGGCTCCTGCGGATGTGCGATATTACACAATCGTTTATTGTCTATGTCGTACTGGTTATCGATGGTTGTTTTGAATCCAACACCGGGCGGTCCACGACTACTCACACTTTTGATTTTTCTGCTAGCCAACCAACGACCGAATATGTCTATGCCCATTATCGATCGATCTAGCTTGATTCAGGGTGAATATTATGGATTAGCCCGTTGTGGTAGAGTTTTGCAAGATTAGATCCTACGGCGGCTAATCGAATCTTCAGAAATTCCTTTTCCGCTGTCAGAGTGTCAATCTCTTTTAGTATGAGAGTCTGAATGTGTTGATTCCCGCTCAAATTGTTGGTATGCTCTCGATCAAGGCGTGCATTAAGTTGAGATTCAAACTTGTGAAGTGCTTGTAGCGTAGAGTTTGCAAATGTTTTCTCCATAGAATGTTCGAGAACACTCAAGGCTCGCTGTGTAATATCTTCAAGACTTTTCAGAGAAACAGCGTCGTTCGGCTCCTGCGGATCCGCAATATTACATAATCGTTTGCCGTCTAGATCGTACTGCTTATCAGGGGTGAATTTGAATCCAACACCTGGAGAACCCCGGATAACAACTTTTTCGTAGCTGTTTCTAGCAGACGGTCGTCCGAATATGTCTATGCTCATTGTTCAACGATCTGTGACTGAATGATTATTTTATGATCAATCTCATGCTAATAAATGATTCCCGCCTCACGTAGCTCTTCAATAATGGAGGAAATTTCATTGGTATGGCTAGTATTACCAGCTGCTTGAGATGCCGTGAGTAACCGGAGACGATCAACGAGCTCATTAGGATTATCCCAATAAACATAATCCATGCTTTGTCCCCGCGCGATTTTATGGGTGGGTGATAAACCTTCACCGGATTTTTTCAGTGACAGATCGATGTATGGGGCAATGAAATCTCTATACTTTGAATACTTTTCCCTATCATGATGAGGACTTGTCTCAGCTTTGTAATATTTCCGATAAGCATTCGTTTTTTTCACGATTTTGATATAATTCAATCTATCGCTTTTATTCACCTTGGCATGATCGGGTATCTTTTTGAATAGCAATTCAAGCAATCCGGGTGTATTTTCATAACTCATATCACCTACATATATCTGATTATCATCAAATGCGATATCCGAATTGCCAATCTTCAATCCGCTAGCTAATTTTCGAATTCCAAATTTCTCATCCAATTTCTTGCGCTCTTTTTCAGAGGCAAACATGTTTAAATAGCGCGCCGTCTTAACTTCTTTTTTCAACATCGGTGTGCTTGTAGACGCGATTAACGTGCGATCCAGGTTGTTATCATCATCTTCATCATCCGTATCATCCATAGCGACGGCAGCATTATCTCCATTAGCAATGTTAGTTGCCAAGCTCTCCTCAATCGCACTTTTATATGCATCATTATCATCATCCTCATCATCACCAGCATCCTCATAATCTTCTGGTTCCACAAAATATTCTGTCTTCTCCGTCTTGACCAAACCCGGCTCTGCCTTCTCTGTCTTGAACAAACCCGGCTCTACCTTCTCTGTCTTGACTGAACCCGGCTCCGTTTTTATTTCTCGCTTCATTAGTAGCCGCTGCTGCTGCTTCGATGAATCTACCAATTTATGCAGTGGTGTGGCCAGTGGTTTGAAGATTTCACTAATAGCCCGCTCGCTGGTGTCTTTCCCCATTTTTATCATTTCATGTTTACGTCGAATGATATCGCTGGCCTTCGCTATTTCCCGCAACACATCGTTTTGCTTACGTATCTTGGAGCTCTCCATGCTGCTAGTTTGATCGATGTGTTGTGACTGTATGTGGTTTATTCGTGATTCAGGCTTATAAAGCAGTCAAAGCCTCTTCTATATCGTCCAGCGCTAATCTCGCTATCTTTGTCGATGGTTACAAAACTATATCTACCGTCATTCCAACACGCCAAGCACAAATCTTTAAATTGCTGATAGGTCATATCAGTGTTCACATGATAGGCATAGATGTGTTTCAAATTCATTTCATCTTGACGAAAAAGAACCAACAAGTTTGCATTGTCACGCACCAAATGTTTCGGAATTCGGGCATACGTTTGACAAAGATAAAAACTATCGGCATCCCTGTGCCGCCCCATACAGAAATAGGCTCTGATATTATCTTGCTTCTCACAAGCCACGTCATCGAAAATCATAATAGAGTTGGGATGTGCATCTTTCGGTGCTACAACCTCCTTGTGCTCATCAAACGGAAAATAACCCAGCCCCTTCACTGGTTCCAACAACCTCTTCAAGAACTCATACTTTGGCTGATTGAGGGATTTTGAATAGACGTACACATTCTCAAATCGTAGACCATTCGCATGGGTCAGTAGTGTGAGAAGGGCATTAGTTTTGCCGCAATTCGAAGGTCCGCAAGAGACAGCCCTCACACTATTTGGTAGTAGGGCCCCGTGCCGTTTCCCCTTCTTCTTTTTTCGCTCGACCAAATTATCAAAATTGGCGATGGGTAGTTTGATCGTTTGATCTTGAAATTTCATGATGCTTGACAAACGTCTCGATGAGAACTAATATATTCACATATAAAATACACGCTTTTATAGAATTCGTGTTAGTTCATGGTGAACCATGGTTGGACACACACGTAGAAAAAGGAGTGGTTGTGGGCTAATAAATAAAATCATCAACAATCTCCCCGTCGAATTGCATGTTCCCGGTTATCAGTACTGCGGACCTGGTACAAGATTAGCTAAGAGGTTAGCTCGCGGTGATCGTGGTATCAATGCTCTAGACGCTGCATGCAAGCAACACGATATCGCATACTCCAAAAATCACGATAATATTGCGGAGTGTCATAAGGCTGATAAAGTGCTTGCCGAGAGGGCTTGGAATCGGGTTTTAGCCAAAGACGCAAGTACAGCTGAAAAAGCTGTCGCCTGGGCGGTCACCAACACCATGAAAGCAAAATCCAAACTAGGTATGGGCATGAGGAGGGTCAAGACGCAAACATCGCTCAAGAACAAGAAAAAAAAAAAAACATTGAACTTTATTATACAAGCAGCCAAGAAATCTATGAAGTCGGGCCCTAAAGCTATTGAGTCAGCTTTGGCGGGTGCCCGTTCGGCCGTGTCTAAAGGAAACGTGCGCGTGCCTCGTATTCTACCTGTCCCCCAGAAAATTGGCGGTTTATTACCGTTTCTCATTCCAATATTTGCGGCCCTTAGTGCCACAGGTGCTTTAGCCGGTGGTGCTGCGGGTATAGCAAAGGTTGTCAATGAGGCTAAAGCAAATAAACATGAATTACAAGAATCCAAGCGTCACAACGCGACAATGGAAGCGATTGCGTTGGGGAAGGGCTTATACCTCAAACCATATAAGAAGGGTATGGGGCTGTATTTGAAGCCTGCAAAAAACTAATAAAGCTACCACACCGAGCCCTCACAGATGCCGATTTGTTCAACTATGCAAAAGCAATGAAAATTCCACATTTCCGAGGTGTTTTTATGCGAAATGATTTACCCAGTTCAGGACCTAGAAAGCGTGAATCTGCAATTATCAATCTCGATGATAAAAACGGTCCGGGGACGCATTGGGTTGCGTACACGAAAAATGGCAACGATGCGGTGTATTTCGATAGTTTTGGCGATTTACAACCACCTAGAGATCTAATGAAATATCTTGGTGTTGGTAGCGTAAAATATAATCATAAGAGATATCAAGAATATAACACGGTAATTTGCGGTCACCTGTGCCTCAAGTTTCTCAGCGGACAACTATAAAATGTATGCGAATCGCCGATGTGATATTAGTCATGGCTGATTCGTTCACGTTGACACTCTCCGGAGAATCGTCGGTGTTGAGGACTCAATATTTTCCGCCTATCGAGTTATCCCCAACAAAGACGTATGTTCTCGGACTCATAGAGCTTCTGACATTCAATGCAATCCCTAACATAGATGAGGGGTGTAATAAGTTTTATATAGAACCAGACACTGTGATTACAATACCCACCGGGAGCTATGAAATTGAGGATATCGCAAATTATTTGAAAAGGGCACTACCTAAGGATATAAATCTCAGTCTAAAGGCTAATAACAATGAGTTACTCAGTGAAATTAGATGCAATCATTCTGTGAACTTTGAACCAAAAGATTCCATCGGCCGATTGCTCGGTTTTACCCCAAAAAAGCTTGAAAGTGGTATTACCCATAAATCCCAGTTACCCGTTCGCATACTCAAAGTCAACGCCTTGCGAGTTGAGTGTAATATTACCACCGGTGCGTATATAAATGAACATCGGGTGCATACGATTCATCAATTTTTCCCAACCATACCGCCCGGATATAAGATCGTGGAAGTGCCGACAAATGTCATTTATCATCCAATCACCGTACGATCAATACACGATATACAATTGAGAATAGTCGATCAGAACGGCAAATTAATCAATTTTCGTAGAGAAACTGTAACTATACGATTACACGTGAAATCTTTGAGATAATATGGGCATTGTGTTTGAGAGGACAAGAAAATCTGGTAGTAGTTATAAAAGCTCGATAACATGTCCAAGCATCATCAGTCGTCGAGCAGCTCCGATTCGAGTGACACATCAGAACGCTCAGTTTCTCCGGAGCCTAGGACTTCGACTTCGTTGTGGTGGAAAATAAGAATCCATTGCTTTATCTGCGTATGTCCATCACAAAAATGATAAAAATTCAAACACCTGTGACCTTTGACGAGTCGATCGCCCACTGTGAAATACACGCGCATCAACCTTATGCTGCGTCTACATTCAGAAATAACGATGAGATCCGAATATCTGTACAGAATCAAGATGCGTGTGTATTACCCAGCAAAAGTTCGCTCCACATCTATGGTCGGCTTACAAAATCAGACGGCACCGCTGTTAGTGCAGGCACGGAATCAGTCAATATGGCTGTGTGTCACATGTTTGGCGATATGCGTTACGAGTTGAATGGGCATGAGATTGATCAGAATAAGAATGTCGGCATCACGAGTATCATGAAGGGATACCTATCATTCACCCCTGGACAACAACATCTTCTGGGAAACACTGGTTGGTTGGTGGACGATAAAAATAAACTAACCGACGCTGATGGATACTTTGATGTTGTTATACCGCTGAATTTTTTGCTCGGATTTGCCGAGGACTATAATCGAATCATCGTCAATGCGAAGCATGAGCTAATTTTAACGCGATCAAACAATGATCTAAACACCATACATCAAACAACTGCGGTGGGGATCAAAATTTCACTCGAGAAAATTGAATGGTTATTGCCATACATCAGACTGTCGGATTCTGCAAAAATCAAGATGCTCAATTATATCGCCAAAGATCCGGCTGTATCTATGAGTTTTCGCTCGTGGGAAATGTACGAGTACCCGATGCTGCCTGCAACAACGAGACATGTATGGGTCGTCAAAACATCTAGACAGCTAGAGAAACCGAGACATGTCATACTGGGATTCTAAACTGCACGACGAAACGATGCAACGAAAAATGCCAGTCAATTCGATCATTGTATGATTAGAGATGTGAAACTTTTCCTAAACTCACAGTGCTATCCTTATGGAAATTTGAATCTTGATATTGCTCGCAATCAATACGCCATTCTCTACAATATGTACACAAACTTTCAAATTTCATACTACGATAAGGAATCCGAACCTCTTTTGTCGAAGAGTGATTTTTTGGCTACAGCCCCACTCATTACAATAGACTGTTCCAAGCAAAGTGAATCGTTAAAGAGTGGACCGGTGGATATTAGTTTGGAATTCGAAACTAGCGTTGCATTTCCAGCAAATACTTCAGCCTACTGTATGATTATACACGATCGCACTGTTGAATATAATCCAATCAGCGGTACAGTCAAAAAATTAGCCACATTTTAAGGATTCTACATGCTTGAGAACTATAGATTAAGCTTATTCTAAAGGAACAATAAATAAATAAATGTTATTGCAATTTCATTGTTATTTATTCAACCCTAACCCATTCCCATTACATATGAGGTATTTCATACCAACTCGACCAATGATTTTCCCTCACCATTTTTGATTTGGTTCATAATTTTTTCTACGGTTACTCCAACTCTAACAACCACTCAGGAATTTTTTCAGATTTTTTACATTAACCGTTATTTATTCATGATTTTTCGAAACTTCGAACAGTGCGACACCTTCGATTTTTTTGAAAAAAATCTCAAAAATTCTACTTTCGTAGACGATCATTTTGACCCCTAGTCGAAAGTGGAAACTCTTTTCCTTATGTTTATATTGCTTATTTAAGAAAAAATTATTTTGTGAACGTGGTGGATAATGGCTCCCAGAATTTTTTCAATGCAAATGAATTGTATCTTCAGGATAATGGGTTGTAACCATCAGAGATACGTTTCATTTTATTTTCGAAAATTATTATTATTATTATTATTATTTTTTATTTTAATCGTCGTTCGTTGGAAGGATTTTTTTTTGTCTCACAATAATTTATTGAAGCACTGTAAAAAAGAAAATTGTTTTTCGTGTTTGAAAAATATTTAAAACCCCCCTCCCAAAAAAAAAAATGACCCAGAAAAAATAATAATAATAAAAAAAAATAATAATAATAAAAAAAAACAATAATAATAATAATAATTTTCGAAAATAAAATGAAACGTATCTCTGATGGTTACAACCCATTATCCTGAAGATACAATTCATTTGCATTGAAAAAATTATGGGAGCCATTATCCACCACGTTTACGAAATAATTTTTTCTTAAATAAGCAATATAAACATAAGGAAAAGAGTTTCCACTTTCGACTAGGGGTCAAAATGATCGTCTTCGAAAGTAGAATTTTTGAGATTTTTTTCAAAAAAATCGAAGGTGTCGCACTGTTCGAAGTTTTGAAAAATCATAAATAAATAACGGTTAATGTAAAAAATCTGAAAAAATTCATGAGTGGTTGTTAGAGTTGGAGTAGGGGAGGGAGGGGGAATGGCGGTCATGCGGGTAATGGCGGTCATGTCAATATCTCATATTCTATCCATTTGAAAATAACGACTCTACTGCTACCACGTAGAGGATGCAGATACAGACTACTGGCATCGAGCTTGTCATCTTGGTTCAAGGTTTCAGCTCTTCGTGACAATCGGTAGTTATGTGGTAGTGCCACTCTAATTTTTTGGATACGATTTATAAGAGATATGTTGCATTTTTGTCACATTTACGTAACAAATAATATGACAGGGTGGTTAATTCAGCCTTTCTCTTAATTTTACATATTAATAATTTTTGATTATAATATATTTTGTGATTGAAACAACAAGTCAAAGCTGATTCGACATGTTGGGGTTATGCCGGTCATGCTATCCAGGTAGAAAAATGAAAATAAAAATAAAAACAAAAATAAAAAAAAAATAAAAAAAAAATAAAAAATAAAAAATAAATCAAAGTATAAATATTTTCGGTTAAACCAATTTTCACAAGATTTTCGTGTGTGATTACCATTACCCCATTTTGACCGTCAATGCATTTTGTGGCGACCGGCATTACCCGACTAGGTCGGGTAATGCCGGTCGATTTCATTTTCCAGTGATGTGAAGTTAGCATGTGGAGTTTGTCGAAGATCTGAATACCGTTCATAGCAGTCAGTGTGGATGAAATTTTCCACCATATCCTATATAACTGACTTTTTTCCGATCGTCATTTCCCCAGTTATTGCAATTTCTGCTTAAGTGACCGCCATTCCCCCTCTCTCCCCTAACCGTAGAAAAAATTATGAACCAAATCAAAAATGGTGAGGGAAAATCATTGGTCGAGTTGGTATGGAATACCTCATATATATTAGGGTGTCCGTTAAAAAACCCAATTTTGAGTCGGACTAGACGCACCCCCTACAATGATTGGAAAAAACATAAAAAAAATTTTGGTCGCAATTTGAGCCTTCTATCTCAATTGGAAGGCGTGCCTAAATGACGAAATAATTTCACATTTCAATAACATTGATTTTTGTCATTTCTTTTCAATTCCAATTTTTTACGTGCAAACCGTGACGTGCAACACCAGCCTGATGGAATCAGTACTTTCTTGTCCATTGCGTTATTGAAAGGATCAGTTCTTCATTTTATTTAAAAATTTATTTTTCCGTACATACACGACAATCGGCAAGGAGAATTTTTTTCTATGTACTTCCACTTATATGACGGAGATTTCAACTATCGAATGATTCTTTCTACCTTCTCTTGTCTACGTAAAAAATTGGAATTGAAAAGAAATGACAAAAATCAATGTTATTGAAATGTGAAATTATTTCATCATTTAGGCACGCCTTCTAATTGAGATAGAAGGCTCAAATTGCGACCAAAATTTTTTTTATTTTTTTTCCAATCATTGTAGGGGGTGCGTCGAGTCCGATTCAAAATTGGGTTTTTTAACGGACACCCTAATATACAGGGTGTCCCATTTTAAAAGATGCATTACGTTTTCAGCCGACCTAACGTTTTAATTGGAAAATGTCTCCTACAAAAGTTGTCCGGTTCAGAGGGGGACACATGAAGATTTTTTTGTTTTTGGTCCAGCATCATAATTGGTGATGCTGTGGAGGATGGACCAGTTTTTTTAAATGGAATCATACATTTTTGTTACAACTAAAATATTCTTCATTCAAAAATGTACAATGTTCTCAGGAAACTTTTCTTTCTAAAATGAATATTCCGTGAGATAGAACAAAAAACAAATACCACCATCATAACAGAAAAACATCTCTGTGATATGTGTGATATGTCGGAGCATCAGTGGGGTGACTACAGATGTTCAAAAATACCACCATCAAGAGCAAGATACGCTCTCACTCGCTTTTCGAAGCTCTGGGCAATCCTTTTGAAAACGGCGCAAAGCTTCGAAAAGCGAGTGAGAGCGTATCTTGCTCTTGATAGTGGTATTTTTGAACATCTGTAGTCACCCCACTGATGCTCCGACATATCACACATATCACAGAGATGTTTTTCTGTTATGATGGTGGTATTTGTTTTTTGTTCTATCTCACGGAATATTCATTTTAGAAAGAAAAGTTTCCTGAGAACATTGTACATTTTTGAATGAAGAATATTTTAGTTGTAACAAAAATGTATGATTCCATTTAAAAAAACTGGTCCATCCTCCACAGCATCACCAATTATGATGCTGGACCAAAAACAAAAAAATCTTCATGTGTCCCCCTCTGAACCGGACAACTTTTGTAGGAGACATTTTCCAATTAAAACGTTAGGTCGGCTGAAAACGTAATGCATCTTTTAAAATGGGACACCCTGTATATATTTATATTTATATACATTAGTGTGTATGTGTGTGTGTGTGTGTGTGTGTGTGTGTGTGTTTAGATTTTGCCACAGAATTCAAATTTATTGTATGGTCCTCCAAGGTAGAGTATCTGCAGACGTTTCTGATCCGCTTCGTTGTTCAACTCATTCAGCTGGGTGGAATCGTTCTCTAGAGCCGTTCCGATTCTCGCAGGCAGGAACACGATGTATTCGTTGGCAATAGTGGCGATGATTCTACAGTCGAATTTCGTTTTCACAAGCCTCAGTCTTGTGATATCATACTTTTGCCCAACCTCCAGCTCCGACATCCTTTTCATTGGTAGATTATTATCCAGACGGCTGGTGCTGTTAAGGCTTCTGAAGTCCATCTGCACAAAATGAATAATTCGAAATTAGTTTTCATATTCTAATTAAATATGATTATCGTGTAACGGGATTGTTACCTTGTTCGAAAGAGTTTGCAGATTCGAATATACGAGGAAGATGTGTTAATGGTGAGAAGTCGAGATGCACGGATGCAGCTCCCTGCGAGCTCTTGACTTTTAAACCATCATCCCCCGCCATCGAGACATGTGGGGAGGATTTTTTATGCCCCTTCTCTAAATACCAGTTTTTCAACCGCTGAACGTTCTCGAAGGCACAATGGTAGCCTCCGAATACATCGCCATGACAGTCTCCATGCCAGCGATATACACGCGATTCCAATCGTAGTATTCGAAAATTCGGGCAGCCCAGCTCGTCCAAATCAATCACCGGTTTCGAGTCGTCACTGAGGATTTTTTCGATCCAGAGTTTCTTCTCCAATCCCTTCACACAAATGCACCTCGCATCCTGTGCAACTTTTCTCACAGTTTTCACTACATCCCTATACGGTGTTTCTCCCGCGATCCAGGGTATTCCATGATGACGCCATGTCAGCCACGAATTCAGATTTTTATACTCGCGCGAGAGAGTCACCCAAGAGCATGGTGCTTTGAAGAGAATGCGTGTGATATCCTGCTGATATTCCTCATGCGCGCGAATGCTTATTGCAGCCAGCTCTTTTATTACAAATTTATCACTGAATCGTCCAAAACCTTGTAGATCCAATATTAGCTCCATATTGACGATTTCATGTGCGATCTCAAGAAAAGCCGGAAATTGACTGAGCTGATGATTTATTGCGTGGGATCGGTATGCGTGCAGGTGTGCAGATGGTACCGTGTGAAAAAAAAAATGCAAAAAAAAATTCAGGTGTTCCAAACAATCTTTGTGTTTAAAAATTTCTAACGTTTTCGAGCGACGAAAGGATGTGAAAAACTCTGAATGATGTTTATTGTTTAATCCTTTGAGGCTTACCGACCTTTATAGGTGCAGGTGGGATCTTTAGATTATTGCGATCTTTGTGTTTACAAATCCTAGCATTTTCGAGTTGCGAAAAGGTGTGAAAAACTTCTAAACGATATTTATTGCTTGATCCGTGGAGACCTGCTAATTTTTATGAGGGCCCAGGAGGGATCTTTTGATTATTGTAATCTTTTGTAAAATCCTAGCGTTTTTGAGCGGCGAAAGGATGTGAAAACTCTGAATAATATTTTATTACTTGATCCTTTGAGATTTGTCGATTTTTATGGGGGGCCAGGTGGGATCTTTTGATTATTGCAATCTTCGTGCTTTGCGGAATCCTAGCGTTTTCGAGCGACGAAAGTATAGTGAAAAAAAACTTCTGAATGATATTCACCACCGAATCCTTTGAGACTTGCCCATTTTTATGAGTTGAGGTGGAGTCTTTTGTGTCCTGTTCTCGGGTTGGTTAGGCTTGATTTCATTTCGAATTGGGGGTGGTATGCAGCCGATAGGATTGCAGCCCAACCCCACCGGATCGGTTTGAGAAAAGAAGACAATTTTCAGTTTGAAAATATCGGTGAAGAGTGGAAGATCATTGAATAGCGGGAAAAAGTAGCGAAGAAATAGACGGAGAAGAAGAATTTTAAAACTAAACACGTGAAAAAAAGGTATGTTGTGTTATCATTGAATACTCAAATTTCAACAGATTCTAAACATAAAAATGTGTGATCAATCCAGATAAATCCGGCTGGCGTAAGAGTTTCACTGCGGGCGGCTCAGCTGCGACGGAGGGCCGAGTTGAGGATGCGATTCCTCCGGAACGGTCAGCTTGTGTTGCGTATTTTGCGCCAGCAGAATGTGGATGAGCGCTTCGTGGTCGAAACGTCAAGCATCCATTTCGAGATGATCGAGAGCATCACCAGACAATATGAAATAAATGATAATTGGGCAAGGCGCGCGGCCGCGACCGAAAATGCTGCACAATCGACCATCCAATGCACGGATATAACATCTTCCACGCAAGAAGATGCGGAAGATTCGGATGCGGAGACGATGCACATTGATAGGGGGAGAAGTCGATCGCGATCATTCGGTTCGGACTCATCGAGATCGAGTCCGGAATCACCATCGTCGTCAAGGTCCTCATCCCCGGACATACCACCACCGCCGGGGGTGATTCCACTCGAACAGATTGACATTCGCGAATATGGTTTTGAATGACCCGTTGCTAGGTAAGTACACGTAATTTTCATTACATTTCGTTCGGTTGTTAAAAAATACCTGTATGTTTCAGATGATATGCGTGAAGCTCGGTGGATGATCGTCACCCCGTTGTAAATATAGCTTAAGTTTAAATTAGATATATGTATACATAGTTTAAGTTAGTTTTTTTTAAGAAAATTGTCATTTTAGAATATAGGTTAGACTTAAGACATAAGAAAATAAACACATATACATTATCAGATAATTCGCGTCATTGATTGCATATGGATATAACACCCTGTCACTCTTCAAGCATTTTCAGCTAGTATAATTCGTATATATAAGCTTAGAATTAGATATTTCAGCCATCTTGGAACGATTGTCGGTAAGAAAAAAAAAAAGATCGGTAATCGTTACCATGATTCGAAAGCGAATCGTTAGTGGCGCCATCGCAAGACGGAAAATTGCAGGAGAATCGCAGCCATCAGACTATCGGTAACTAATGATCGGATCGTTACCATCGGATTATCGGTAACTAAGGATCGATAATCCATAGTGGCGCCATCGCATGACGGCAAATCGCAACCATCAGATTGTCGGTAAGCGGAGATCGGCAATGCAAGATTCTCGATCCTTACCATCGGAATATCGGTAACAATCGGCAGTGGCGCCATCGCACGACCGAAAATTGCAGCCATCCGATTGTCGGTAACAACGATCGACGATCGCTTACCCAAATCGTTACCATCCGACGATCGGTGACTTATCCGCACGGTCGGTAACTTACCATCACAACTCGGCCGGTAAAGAAGTTTTGGTCCAGAACCCCCTCATTATATCTACTGATCACCTTTAGTTTTGCATGCAGTCATCAGAGTTGCCCACTCATTTTGTGTGAACAGCTCTTTTTTCCGAGCACAAATTTCAATTCGAGCATGCATAGAATCCCCATCGTTCTGGGTGTGACCAACTTCCAAATACCTTTAAGAACAGTACATTACGATACAGTGTATACGAGGTACGTGAATCGGGTACTTTGCACACTAACAATCGGTATGAGAAATCGAAATTCGCACACTAAGTTGAAAGAATGAAATCTTAAAATAGTACTATATATTATGACAAAAGTGCGATTAAAGTATTCATATGCTTCACTCGTTCAAAAACGTTCACACGAGAGTGAAAACACTTTTATGTTTAC
The DNA here is from genome assembly GCA_943736025.1 of Tenthredo mesomela. Lineage (NCBI taxonomy): Eukaryota > Metazoa > Arthropoda > Insecta > Hymenoptera > Tenthredinidae > Tenthredo > Tenthredo mesomela. Next base: position 31,250,100 of record OX031013.1, read on the forward strand.
CTGTGAATTATTTGAATACCAAAAACAATGGCTGCCCATATGTACATAGAGAACAAATTTTGGTTTCGATTTTGTCCTGCACAATTATCTGTGTAAAATATTATTAACTTCGTCCCCGATTCAGCTTTCACTAATGAAATTCCAGACAAAGCATGAGATCTCATTAGAACCACGGTTCCCTATGGTTTCATTCCACAGGTGACATATCCCAATGTGAATCCCTAATTGAAAAATGGTAAAATTCCAAACAGATAGTTTGGACTTGTAGTACATCGTGGATACGTCCGACCGTGGTGTGGTCAATATTTTTTGCATATCGTAGTTTGCACAGCAAACAGATGCGTCATTTGAGGCTCTCTCCTTATCTTCTTTCATCAGTCTTCTTGCTTCAGATTTATGTTTTAGATGATTTTCATAATCAAAAGACTTTTTTGCCTGTTCTTCCGGCGACGAGTTTTTGTAATTTTCGCATTGTTCACATCTATAAAAAAATTTATAAGGTATTAAAAATATTTATATTTCAAAGTATTATTCGTTTAAAGCTAAAATTTGTAAAATAACACTTGAACGCAATTTTCCTTTTCAAAATTAGTCCGAGAATCAAAAAATAAATTAACTAAACAATTACTTATTAACAGAGAAAAATTACCGGTCTTTTTTGGGCGTGTAGAATCCGAGGTTGAATTCCGTATTAAATATAGTTGTGTACATACTTTGACTAACAATAGCAGAATCATCTCTTCCTGGTCCAACTTGTTCTACATACATGCGGTGCATTTTGGCAATAGACAAACCTTCTTCTAAAAACTTTTTCTGCGTGGTTTCACGGCAATAGTGACTATCAACAGTTGGAAAACTCGCAATATGACTCCTTACTTCATTTTTCATTTCTTCCGGGTACTTATGCGGACGATTGTCATGAGTTCCTCTTTCATCTCCGTCAATTATTCCGGTTACGTCAGCAGCTGCTAGTTTTTTTTTTTTTGCCGTGCGTAAGCACTGATAAGAGATATCTGGACCAAAGTATGAAAAGAATGCAGTTTTACTGTTATGTATGCGTATTGATTATACATGAAAAACGCATAGAAAGTGAAGAAAAAAAAACAGTTTTCTTAAAACCAAAAGGGCCTATAACCAAAAGATATGCCCCTTTGGCATTAATTTGGCATTAATTATGGTAATAATACCTAATGTGTTGAGAAACATTGTTTTGCATACTGGTATTAATTTATCTGATGATGGCAATCTGAAATCAGAATAAACAGTTTCTGATATTCTCTTTGTCGTGCCAGCTTCATCTTCACTTGAGTTTGATGATCCTTTAGCGACTACCCAATTGTTTAAACATTTCCATTGTTTTTCTTTATTTGCCAATTTCCAGAAACTATCAAATGCTCGTTGTCGATCTGATTCACTAATATTTTCAGTACACTTTTTCCGGCAGGTTTTCAAACACGCATCCCTGACTGATCGAGCATTTATTGGAATTGACTTTCGCCCAATACCTTCATTTCCTTCTGCCCGAGCCTTTTTTGCTTGCCGATCAATATTATCCTTGTCGTTCCTCAATCTTTTTCGTGTCACAGTATTTGTGTCTAATGATTTTCTTCTGGCTACCCTTTTTATAAACTTGCTACGATTATTACCATCAAGCTCATGAGTGTGAGGATCATTGGTCACAGTTTTGCTGTGTTCAAGGTCTGGAAAAAAAGCATATTCAGTTATATACATTTTGTACAGACTCTGGAATAACATTTGCAGAACTATGGCCAGGCTATACGTTCAGCAAATTACTTTCTGATCCTGATTGTTCAAGTGTCAGGTCTATTTGCTGAATTGTTAAGTTTATGTTTCCCTCAACATGAACACTTTCATCTGCAGTATTTGAAGTGTTCTGCAAAACATCGAACGAATTATTCGTATCGACCGTGACAGGCTCTGTAAACGAACTTCTTTCCGAACGTGAGTGACTAAGCGAAAGATCTATAAAAAAAGAGTATTAAATAAAATGTTATCGAAACTTGTCAGTGTCTTGATTTTGGAATTTTTATATCTGTAAATTTATAATTACCTAATAGTATACTGTCGTTTGGTGGCTCGATATTAGAATCAAAAACTTTATTAATTTTTGATTGCTCTGATGGATGGAACGACACCCTGTAAATATAACGTTGACGATGAAAAAATTGTTGAGCTTATCTCAAAGCATGCGATTGAAGTCATCAAGTAGGCCGCAGATGTTTTGAAAGAGTGGTACGGGGGGATTCCCTTTCTTTTCGCTAAATTTATCGCTTTTTTCTAATTTTCCGGTGGTGAAACTATACAACGGATCAATGCGAAATTTGGCATGTGGAATTATTTATCCCTCAACTATTCGCAAAAAAATAAAAAATCATTTCCTCCCAAAAATACGCCTCCCACCCCACTCGACGCGCGATGATCCCCAGTTGACAATGTACAGGATTTAGGTCTTCACATTAAACCTTTTCTTCCATTAACGTGGTTATTCCGGTACAGTCCCACCAAACGTGGGTGAAGTCGCGCGGCGGCGAGGGATTCGGACTCGGGCGAGGGAGAAGTGACTACCGGGTTTCAATGATCGGAACTCTCAACTTCATGAAAATATAGTAGTCTTTTTATTATAATTACATTCGTTAGTTTAAGTTATGTGGCAACATAAATAACTCGCGATTACGTCAGTCACCGTGTAGCGACCAACGTGAACTGATTTCTATGTTTACTTTTCGGAGAGACGCACACCGTCACACCTACACACCAGTGCCTTGATACCGGTCGTTAGCCTGAACATACCGCCCGCCTCGTCGGTCGGACGAAATGGGTTGTCAGAGCGTTGGTTTGGTCGCCTTTCCGAAAGTATCATAGTCGTTCAGCGCTGCTGTCCGCCCGCCGTGAGCATATACTGGTCGTCTAAGTCGCCTAGTACTCTTCCTTAGCAGGGTCAGACTCCTGTGTCGGGAGAAGCACGAGTTTGACTATCGGTCTTCGATACGTAGAAGCGGCTGTCTTGACTGTGACGACTCTTGTCAGTCCGTCCGGACCGGGGTGCGTCGCAGTCACTCGGGCGAGTGGCCACTTTGCCGGGGGTAGTTGATCACTGCGGACGAGTACTAAGTCCCCGATGGTGATGTTCCGGCTTGTTGACGTCCATTTGTTTCGTTGCTGGAGATGATGCAAGTATTCGGTGGACCATCGCTGCCAGAAGCTCTCAAGCATGTGAGTCGTCAGTTGCCATCGCCCCATTCGGCCTGTTGGGACGTGTGAGATACTCGGTTCTGGCGGGGTGGTTGGAGCACCTCCAATCAGGAAGTGCCCCGGCGTGAGAGCGACTAAATCAGTGGGGTCCGCGCTCATGGGGCTGATCGGTCTTGAGTTGAGGCATCCCTCTATCTGAGCCGCCACCGTGGCGAACTCCTCATAGGTAAGAATGGTGTTACCTATTACTCTCCGCAGATGGTGCTTCGTCGACTTCACTCCAGCTTCCCACATGCCACCGAAATGAGGCGCGTGCGGGGGGATGAAGTGCCATTGTGTTCCATCGTTGGCGAGAGCAGCCGCGATTTCCCGCGATGTGGTCGACGCGGCGAGAAACATGGAGCGCAGCTCTTGATCGGCTCCGCGGAAATTTGTCCCGTTGTCACTGTGTAGCTCGGAGCAGATGCCACGTCTGGCAGTAAAGCGTTTAAAGGCCGCGAGGAACGAGGCCGTAGTGTAGCTCGCTACGACCTCCAGGTGAATTGCTCTGGTTGCTAGGCAAACAAACAGTGCAAGGTAAGCCTTGTACGTAGCACGGCCTCTGCCAGCACTGGCGCGTAGGAGGAAGGGACCAGCGTAGTCCAATCCTGTCCTCTCGAAGGGTCTAGTAGGTTTCGTAATGCGGGATGGCGGCAATTGACCCATCAACTGTCGCGGGATAACTGCTTGAAAACGGGCGCAGTCGACGCATCGATGCACTACAGCTCTGACTCGGTTTCTTCCGTTGAGGATCCAATAGGATCGTAGGAGATGACTCATGGTGAGCTGAGGTCCTCCGTGCATGGTGGCTTCGTGCGCATGGCGTATAAGCATTTCCGTAAACCGGGACTTATTAGGCAAGATAGCTGGATGTCGCTCTTCGTAGGAGAGAACGGCGCTCTGCAGACGCCCGCCCAAACGCAGTACACCCACCTTGTCGAGGCCGGGCGTGAGTCTTGTGAGTGGGCTGCGCCTGGGTATTGGATGATTACGTTTGAGAGCGTTGATCTCGTCCGAGAAGGCCTCTTTTTGCGTGATGATGATCCAGCGTTGTCGAGCAGAGGTTATTTCATCAGCACCAAGGGGTCGAACGTCCCTCGTTGCTTCGTTTTCGTTGCGGTTTCGGGTTCGTAGGCGCAGACACCAGGCTGTTATGCGAAGAAGCCTTTGCAGGCGAGAGAAGCGATTGAGTAGATCGTTCTCAGGAGGTATATGCGCGGCGTGAGCCTGACGTTCGAGTCGCAGATCGAGGTTGGTAGTGGTGACCGACGCGGCAGCGCGCTGAGGCCACTCTGAGGTCGGGCTTCGTAGCCACAGTGGGCCTTGCCACCAGAGTGTAGCTTCTAGTAGTTGCCCGGGCGGGATTCCACGCGTAGCTAGATCCGCCGGGTTTTCAGCCGACCTTACGTGCTGCCAAACGGTACTGGGTATTAGCGTGTGTATTTCGGCGACGCGATTCGCGACGAAGGTTACCCAACGCGAGGGATGTCCCTGTAACCACGCGAGAGTGACGGTAGAGTCTGACCATGCGAATGAGTCTTCCACTAGGTCGTCTCGGAGCGCGTTCTTTACTGATGCCATAAGACGGGCTAACAGCACAGCCCCGCAGAGTTCGAGCCGCGGTAAACTGACTGATTTTAGCGGAGCTACTCTAGTTTTCGCGCACAACAGTGATACTGAGCAGGTATCGTTGTCATTGAGAACGCGCACGTAAATCGCGGCGGAAAACGCACGTTCCGATGCGTCCGAAAAACCGTGTAATTGATACCGACGCGGTCGACCTGATGGCCCGAGCCACCGTGGTATGACGAGCTCCTCGAGTCGTGGCAGCGTGGAGCGGAGTTGCAGCCACGGTGCAAGCAGTTCCGGTGGAAGGGGCTCGTCCCATGCAATTCCAGTGATCCAAGAATCTTGGAACAGAATTTTGGCTCGTACAAGGACAGGTGCGAGCCACCCTAGTGGGTCGAAAGTGCGGGCGAGCTCGGAAAGGAGGCTTCTTTTGCTCGCTGTCGTGGGTTTCGAGTCTAGATTCAGCTTGACGCGGAACGAGTCGTCAGAGGGGCTCCAAACTACTCCAAGGGTTCGGACTAAGTTGTCTGGCTCGAACGAGAGGGTTGGGTGCTCTGGGGACTCGGCATCGTCTAGTAGTGCCTTCGAATTTGACATCCATTTTCCAAGCTCAAAACCTCCTCGTCTCAGTAGATTGATGAGTGAGTGCTTCAACTTTCTTGCTGTTTGAAGATCGTCCGCGCTAGTTAAGGTGTCGTCGACATATGTGTCGTGACGTACAACCTCGACTGCGTCCGGGAACTGATGCGCTTCGTCTTGAGCTAATTGCTGGAGTGTACGGATTGCTAGGTACGGTGCGCATGCGGTCCCGTATGTGACTGTAAGCAGTCGGGCGTCTTGAATCGGGCTGTTCGGAGAGTCTCTCCACACAATCCTTTGGAGATCGCAATCTTCTGATGCCACCAGGATTTGCCGAAACATCTTTACGATGTCTGCGGCAAAAACTATGCGGTGTCTTCGCCATCACATGAGTACAGTGGTGATGTCTGCCTGCAATTTAGGTCCAGGCAGCAACAGGTCGTTCAGGGATTTGCCTGATGACGTGGGGTGTGATGCGTTAAACACAACACGTAGTTTGGTAGCACCTTCTACTTCTCGTACAACCGGGTGATGAGGCATGTAATACTGGGGCGCACCGTCACTAGCGTTCGCGCCGACCGGAGCTAGTTCCATGTGGCCCAGAGATAGGTATTCCGACAAGAACCGAGCATACTCCGTTTCGAGCTTGGGATCGGACTCACGACGGCGTTCGCCACGCTCGAGCGCGCGGCATGCCAATCTGCGGGATTCGCCTAGGACCCCCGCGGGGGTCTCGCGGAACGGGAGGCGCACTACGTAGCGACCTGCTGCATCCCGGCAGTGGGTCTCGCGGAAGTAAGCTTCGCACTTTTCTTCTTCGTCAGTCAGGTGCCTGGTGCCCGGGAGTTCCTCAAGATCCCAGAATTGACGTACGAGCGCAGTGAGGTCGTTACCAGTGGTACAGTGGTGGACGTGTACGTCTTGGCAAACCTCATTCGTGAGTGCTGGCAGCTGTGTTACGGATCCTGTCAATATCCAGCCGAATATCGTTTCCTGGGCGATGGGTGTGCCCGGAGGGCCGCTGCGAACTCCACTGAGGAGGAGCTCACGGTAAACATCCGCACCAAGGATCATGTCGATTTTCCCTGGCTGATCGAATTCAGGGTCTGCGAGGGGCAAACCTGTCACGTGATTCCACCCCCCGGCTGGTGCAGCGCGAGATGGGAGATCAGCTGTTACTCGCGGAAGCACGTACGCGACGACGGTCATCTTTGCCGCGGAGTCCCACCGAGGACTTACTCGACGGACACGAAGCTCTTGGATACTCCGGCCTTTGCGCCCGCGACTCCGCTTACCGGCACGATCACGGGAGTGCGAGGAGCGCGTAAGGCTTGAGCCTTGTCTTCGCTCGTGAAGCACCCTTCCGAGCAAGGGTCAATGAGAACGCGCGCGAGTGTACGGCGTCCCGATTTCGAGGTGAGAACGACCTGCGCAGTGCCTAAGAGAATCGCTCGTGCTTGAGGTTCTACGCTGACGTGGTTAGCTTGCACGGAGGCAGTGTTCGTAGCGGGATTGGTTGTGCCCATCGTGGCGGATGAGGTGGAAGCTTCTGGGGCAGGAGAAGACCTGCGCTCGGCGCTGTGTAACGTCGTGTGATGATTAGACGCACAGGTGTTACACCGCTTAGTTGAAGAGCAGCCCGCTGCCAAATGTCCACGTCCTAGACAATTGCGGCACAGACCTAGGCGACGGACATGTTCCGACCTTTGATTCGCGTCTTGTGCCTTGTATTGCTGGCAGGCTCCGAGATAGTGAAGCTCCGGACAGAGAGGACACTTTCGTCCTTTGTTCTGCACTGCACCTTGATTGCTTGTGGTCACAGCGTGTGTTGACACCCCCGACTTGCCTGGCTTTCCGGAGGAAGTTCCAGCAGCGGAGTTGCTGTATGTGTGATTCGTAGTCGGGCGTTGACTGAGTATTCTAAAGACAGCTCACCCTGGGTTATTCCGTGAGCCGACCAAGTGGGCTTGAAGTGGGCTTGGGGATTGAAAAGTGCCCGAAGTTACCGACCGAATTACCATTGCAGTATATCTATATATTCGTACACTATAGATATACTGCAATGCTATTTCAGTCGGTAACTTCGGGCACTTTTCAATCCCCAAGCCCACTTTGAGCCCACTTTGCCGGCTCACAAAGTCCCATAAGGGGAACCGTCTTTAAGAATATTCAGTCAACGAGTCGGGATACGAGCGGCCTCGAGGGCACGAGTCCGGGATCAAGAAAAGTCGCGAGTTGCTTCCAGGCTGGAAACTCCCGTGAGTCTCCCAATGACGTTTCCCAGTCCCTGCGTGACTGTGGATCGAGACGATGGCACGTGAGATCCACGAGGATGGCATCCCAGTGCTCAACGGGTTGTTCTAGGTTCTTCAGCGCACGTACGCATTCGTTGGTCGAGTCGAGAAGCCTCTTAATTCCCGACGCTGACTCTTTACCGACCGCGGCGAGGGAGTTTAAGGCCCGGAGGTGGCTTTGCACGAGCGTACGTGGATTGTCGTAACGGTTGACGAGAGTTTCCCACGCATCAGCATAATTCGCATCCGAAACTGCAATGTTTCGGATGAGCTGTTCAGCCTCACCTTTGACAGTCGATTTCAGATATTGCAGCTTCACCGCGGCACTAAGACCGGCGTGATTATGCACCATCGCCTTGAAGAGATCGCGAAATGTTTCCCACTCACGCAGTTCGCCGGAAAACTGCGGTAGGTCTAGCTTCGGGAGCTTACCAGGCATTGAGGCGGTCTGAGAGTTGCCTTGCTGATCACCTGGAGGGACAGCCGTCTGCTGAGGCTGCCTCCATAGGTCTAGGAGTGCTTTCGCTTCGAGGTAGCACTCTTGCACTGCGTCGAAGGTGTTGTCTACCACATATTGAACTTCCAGGGAACCTGGGAGTTGCAGAAGTTGCATATACAAACCGAGATACTGATTCCAGTACTGCTCGAGTAACTCCGTACGAGTTCGGCAGAACTGAATCGTTCGCTTGTCCCGCGCGGTCTTTCTCAGATTAATTTCGAATTTTAATAATAGGCCCGAGGAAGCGGTGAGAGAACTGATTATCGGATCCATTAGGTATGAGATTTGAATTACACGCGTTCGCGATAACTGACCTCACGTAAGAATCAGCTGCCAGCTGACGGTATACAGAAGGCTCGAAACGCCTAATAGTCAGCGCCTCACACACTCACACGTTATGATCCAGTCTGTTGGACTTCGGACTTGACACACTAACACAGCCTAGGTTCTGTTGTTGACGCGCGGCACGGCCTCGCGTAGCTGTAAGCCGTTCCGGCTGACTGCTCTGCTATGTGCTACGCGGCATTAATGTTCTGAACAAGAAGTAGTAGAATATTAGAGAAACATACACCCGTATTCCGATTCACGTTTTAAGTCGAGAGAGTGAAGTCGATTTATAGAGATAAATCTTGTTTTATGAATCCCGTTGCACTTGCAACGCTTCACACCGAGATCCGGCTCGAAGGACCATGAAGTCGCGCGGCGGCGAGGGATTCGGACTCGGGCGAGGGAGAAGTGACTACCGGGTTTCAATGATCGGAACTCTCAACTTCATGAAAATATAGTAGTCTTTTTATTATAATTACATTCGTTAGTTTAAGTTATGTGGCAACATAAATAACTCGCGATTACGTCAGTCACCGTGTAGCGACCAACGTGAACTGATTTCTATGTTTACTTTTCGGAGAGACGCACACCGTCACACCTACACACCAGTGCCTTGATACCGGTCGTTAGCCTGAACAGTGGGTTTCAGAGAAGATTTTGAATACTTCTCCATGGAAAAAAAATCTGAAAAAATCAAGCATGTATGATCCCCGGGAGATTGATTTTGCATTATAATAATTCAAAAAAGTTATCAAACAAATTGATGGAAAAAAAAAAACTGTTCAAGAAATTTAGCCGATGACCCAACTTCTTTTTAGATGAAAATGATTTGTCAATTTTCATATAAAAAAAAAAGTTGGGTCATCGGCTAATTTCTTGAACAGTTTTTTTTTTTTTCATGAATTTGTTGATAACTTTTTGGAATTATTATTATGCAAAATCAATCTCCCGAGGATCTTCTACATGCTTGATTTTTTTCAGATTTTTTGCCCATCGAGAAGTATTCAAAATCTTCTCTGAAACCCACGTTTGGTGGGACTGTAGGTAAAGAACCACCTTAATGCCGGATTATAATAATTATGCGCAAACTTAATCTTGAAATTATTTAAAAATGAGGTTGTTTTAAAAAAATATTGCATATATTGCAAATATTCATGCCGGCTTGATACTTAACTGAACTCCTTTTCTTCCATGATGTTTTCTGTTCCAGTCAAAAATTTGTAGAGTAAGAAAATAGGTCCAGTCTAACAACAATTCACAAGTCTCTCCACACAATACACAATCACGTATGTGCTGCACAAAATATGCAACACGTGAGAGTCGTCCAACCAATGGCAGATTCTCCTATACTATCTGTGATAGACAGCATAGGCGGCACGCGTGCGATACACGCCGTTTTTTTTATCCGTATAATATAAGTTTTGCATACATAACCGTGTTTGTTGCGTTTCCATGGGCCGGCAGAAAACTCAGCAGTTTTTTTTTTTTTTTTTTCTTTTTTCCTTTTTTATAATATTAATATGTGATTGTTAGAAAGTACCGTCATGCTGCTTCTATGACATCGTTTTGTTATTGTTCATTTTTTTTTTTTTTTTAATTTAGGAGTTAGTGCATGATTTGAATGCTCGGCGCAAGTAACGCGCCTCTGATCTAGTTTAGTTTAAAATAAAAATCAGAAAAGTCTACGGCTAAAAATTTTGAGCTTATTCTTTTATTGAACAAATAATGTCGGTAAAACAATTTTTTCCATCATCATTTTTATTATCATTTTTTTTTTTTTTTTTAATCTGAGAGCATTCGAAAGCCAAGTCAATTACCCATAATAGCGGTCTTTTGATTCGAGAGATGAAAATTTCTCCAGTTATCAATAAGTTATTTTTTGATGCATAACTCAATGCTATAGTAGGGTTTCGTGTATTTGAAGCTTGCGCATTATGCATTTTTTTTTCTATGCTTTAACGACTTATCGCCTTATACAGGCATGTAGTCGAAGCGCATTATGCATTGATACTGAATTTGAAATGCATAATTATGTAATATAATTATGTAATTACATACACTTAATTACCCAAATTACTTTTCGTCATAGTAGGCGTAAAGTACGCATTTTTGTCCTTTTTTGCGAGCGTAAAGCTCGACCCATTGGGCGTCGTGCGTGGAAATGGTTTTTATTTACATACACCGGGCGTAGAGTCGAACTTGACGCTTGCAAAACAAGGCAAAAAACCGTTATTACTTTACGCCACCATGACGAAAAATAATGTTCGCACCACGGGCGTACATCGGCTACGCCGGCCCTCTGCGCGTTCGATCACCCGCGGGCGTAAAGTTGTATTTTACGCCCATGGTACCAAAATAACTATTTCATTAATTCAAAGCAATGTTATTTCATATCAGAGCTTTGCTGATCGTGTTACTCTACGTTAACGGCTTGTCAGTTGTGTCACTCTTTGTTAGCTCTCTATACGAGGCGTGCAGCTTTTCGCTAGCGCTCGGTGAGTGGTGCTACGCTTCGTCAGCGCTCAGCGAGTTATGCTACTTTTCGTCAAGCGGTCAGCGAGTGGTGTTAGGCTTCGCCAGCGCACAACGAGTGGTGCTACTTTTCGTCAGCGATCGGCGAGTGATGCTAGTCTTCGCTAGCGCTCGGCAGCCCCCCTAGTTTATATATATATATTTATATATATATTTATATATACATATTTATATACAGGGTGGTCCATTTTAATCGATGCAGGCGAATATCTCGAAAACTAACAATTATAAAAGAAAAAGTTTTATACAAAACTTGAAGGGTTTCGAGGGGGAAAGATAATGCTGATATGTGTTGACTTGTGGACTTCGCCAATTCCGAGATTTCGCAAGCAACTTCGGATTTTAGATAGGGAACACATGTTTTGGTTTGGGGCATCTGATAGTGCGATGAAAGACTCATTCAAACACGCAAGCAAAAAAAATTGGAAAAAAAAATTTTGCAAAAAAAAATTGGAATAAAAAAATTCGCGAATTTTTTTTTTTTTTTTTGCAAAAGATTGCTTTTTTGTCCCTAGCTTTCGAACACATTCATTGTTCATCACTCTAGCTCAAAATTTTTCTCGCCAATTTTGAAATTGGAAAGATTGAATGTACCAGATTATTGAAAAAAAAATCGTAGATCAATAACGCAAAGTGATGAACAATGAATGTGTTCGAAAGCTAGGGACAAAAAAGCACAATCTTTTGCAAGAGAAAAAAAAAAATTCGCGAAATTTTTTTTTGCAATATTTTTTTTCCAATTTTTTTTTGCAAAATTTTTTTTTTCCAATTTTTTTTGCTTGCGTGGTTGAATGAGTCTTTGATCGCGCTATCAGATGCCCTCAACCAAAACATGTATTCCCTATCTAAAATCCGAAGTTGCTTGCGAAATCTCGGAATTGGCGAAATCCACAAGTCAACACATATCAGCATTATCTTTCCCCCTCGAAACCCTCCAAGTTTTGTATAAAACTTTTTCTTTTATAATTGTTAGTTTTCGAGATATTCGCCTGCATCGATTAAAATGGACCACCCTGTATATATATATATAAATATATATATTTATATATATATATATATAAATATATATATTTATATATATTTTGTTTTTTGACAGCCGTAACATGTGTGTTTTTTTTTTTCATTAAGTTCTACGAATTGTTTCCTTATAATCCGTTATAATAACTCTATTGCTTGCAACGTGTAAGCCTGCGCGCAACCCTCCTCCTTTATCTATATATTTTATTCATTCATGTGGTTACGCGAAACAAGAAGTGAACACGAAAATAGTGAAAAACGGAAAAAACAAATACCTACGGAGCTCTTAAAACGGCGCTGACAAAAAGCGCAGCTTCCTATTGTCCACAGATTCATGTTTATTTAAATATTAAAATAAATAGTTAAAAATATACAGGGCGATTCACTTTGAGCGCACCACCTGCTAAGTTTTCGTCCTCCAGGTCCACCGCTACGTAGTTTCCGTCCTCCATGTCCACTGCACCATAGTTTCCGTTCCCTAGGTCGACCGCTACGTAGTTTCTATCCTCCGGGACCACCGCCACGTAGTTTTCGTCCTCCAGGTGCACCGCTACGTTACTCAAGTAACAATTTCGGAAGTGATGTAACGAGGATGTAACGCCGTATAGAAATGTCCGCCACATTCAGAGATCAGCTACATATCTGGTACTTTTACGTCTCAGTGACGTCCCTGCGATGTCAAAGTACCAGATATGTATCTGATCTCTGAATGTGGCGGACATTTCGCGTCCCTAATGCCATAAAGGCATACAGCGTATGCTTTTAGCATAGGTTATATGCCTTTATAGCATTAGGGACGCGATTTCTATTTGGCCGTTACATCCTCGTTACATAGGTTCCGAAATTGTTACCTGGGTAAGAACGTCGTGTGTACAACATTAATTGTTCATCAATAATTACTCACAATTGGTCGACCTGGAGGCCGGAAACTACGGTGCGGTAGACATGGAGGACAGAAACTACGTGGTGGTCGACCTGGAGGACGAAAACTACGTAGCGGTAGTCCTGGAGGACAGAAACTACCTAGCGGTCGACCTAGAGAACGGAAACTACGTAGCGGTGGACCTGGAGGACGGAAACTACGTAGCGGTCGACCTGCAGGACGGAAACTACGTAGCGGTCGAGTTGGAGGGGGAAAACTACGTAACGGTGGTCCTGGACGACAGAAACTACGTAGCGGTCGACCTGGAGAACAGGAATTACGTAGCGGTCGACCTAGAGGACGAAACCGATGTATGAGTGATCCTGGTCACAGATAACGGAAGCGCATGTTGTACGAAGACAACTCTCGACGACGACGCCGTTAACACTCATAATTTAAAAAAATATTATAAGATGCCATCTTGCAACTGATGTCACTGCTGTCTGGTGGTGGCCACTCTTTCCTCATTTTCATTCGCATAGCTTTAGTGAACTGTCAGATCTGGCTGTAGGAGGTGAAACGACGAAAATTTTTTTAGACGAAACGGGTACTCGGAAACTTGAAATAATCATACCTCAGCTTTCCGTGCACTGATTCAATCGAAGTTGGACTCAAATGAAAGCTCTTGGGACCCACATTCTAGGATAAATATTCCAATCCCCTCGATATCACGAGAAGAAAGAAATTAGGAAATACTGTATCCCCACCACGCCGTTTAGCTGCCGTTCGGGTATATAGACTCGGTCGAGTCTCGCGCGTTGTTTTTAATTTTTTTTTTATTGCACTTGGCGCAAGACTCTACCGAGTCTCTTGACAACCGAAAAAGAAATGGTAGCTACAGTCTTTGCATTGAAAACTTCTAGACCGTATCTCTATGGTAGACAGTTCACTCTGATCACCGATCACAGACCGCTTGTGTGGGTAAATTCTATGAATGACCCAACATCGCGAGTAATGAAATGGAGAGAACGTCTGAAGGAATTCGATTATGCAATTCAATATAAGGCAGGTAAATCCGGTAAGGCAGGTAATACACGACCCTGAAGTTCTCAGACATCCGACTAATAAAAACTTTGACACTTCATAATAGCCGTAAAAACCATGGGAATGAAAAAAATTAGGTCACTATTTTTGGCTTTTTCAAAACTCTAAATCTGCATTTTTTCGATCTTTTTCTTATAGCGTCTGATAAGAAGCTGTGAAAGAAAGAAAGCTTTGGCAAGCTCTGGTAGCACTGTAAGACATTAAAATAATAATACAAAGTTGATTGAATCTCACCGTCACTACGTTATCTAAGCGTGCATTTTTTTGTTTCATTTATATTTGGCTTGGAATCTTTGGCACATCATAGCAACCGTAAATTATATCCGAACTGAAAAATTCGATACGACATTTCTTCCTTTTTTCAAAATCTACATGTGCATTTTTTTACTTTTTTTTTTCATATGTGTCCAACTACTAGTAGTAGTAGTTATTCTCGAAAACATTTCCAGTAAAACATTTGGCACAGTACCCGAGTCGAAAAGATTTAGCATTAATTCAAGCTGCTAAAGCTGAATTGTACCTTAAACCAAGTTGATTATGCTGAACTGAACTAAATCTCAAACTGACTACCCTGAATTGAGCCTTGATTCGAACTTTTCAGCCCATTAGAGTCTTTAATTTCAAGCTGACTAGCCTGCTCATGAAACTTAAATCAGCCTGACTGAACTGCAGTGTGACGTGAGGGTGTACCGAGCGGCAATACTACCTTTTGAGCTGGTCTATCTGAATTTGGAAGTTGGAATGAAAGAGGTGATTAAATGGAGTTTAAATTTCTGGTAGAAGTTAAAGTATATTCTGCAATGCGAGATTAACTGGTTTACATTGACCAAATTGGGTTGTTCTTAACTAACATAAATCATAATATAACCAACGATCAACACCTGACGTAGGCCCACCGTCCCTCCAGATCGAGTATTGGGTTCAGTTCCTCATAACCCTGAAGGGTTTACCCGATATGGTGGATAATGGGTTTTGATCATAAGTGTTAGAGAATACACACATATATACATAATACATATACATAACGCGACGGCAATGCATGCCAATATAGTACATGTAAGCTGCGCGCGCACCCTATAGCATATAGTACAAAAGGATCTACGATGTAATAAGTACGTGCAAGTATAATAAAGAAAATCCGTTTATATGAGAGAAATCCCTGGGTTTTATTGAGACTCCCTAGAAAAACCGTATGTCGATTAGCCTAAATTAACAGGTTATGGGCCCAGGTCGCGAGAATAACGAAGTGCTAAAAATATTTTCGAGTATTGTGAGAGAGCGGGTGAGCACGTGTTTTTGAGGTTAGAGCAAAAATCCGAAAATCCAAAAATGAGTAGCTTAACACATAGAATTGAAGCGTTAAACAAAGAGAACTATGACACGTGGAAAATGCAAATTGAAGCAGTGCTAATTAAAAACGATTTGTGGCAATATGTGAATAATGATGCGCCTCAGCCGGAAGACACGTCAGCCAACGCCGCAGCACTAGCCAAGTGGATAAAAGAAGACAAGAAAGCGAAAGCAGATATCATCTTGTGTATAAGCCGACAGTAGTAGCGCAGTGCTAGCACTCGAGACTATGGGGCGGGAGGACCTGAGTTCAAATCCCCAAGCGTGTCATGGAAGGCCTGACCGGCAGCCTGCAAAAAATGTAAGACGGGTCACGCCGTTCAGGCGCAACCTTGACTCACGGTGGTTTGAGCTTGGATCCGGCTACACCTGGACAAGGTTTTTCCGGCGGTTTCCCTTGTCCCTCGTGCGAATGCGGGTGTTTCTATATATGTAGGTATATTTATATACCTATATATACCACCTGTCTGCTTACTCTGTACTATATGTACCTCTCTCTCTCTCTCTACCTAAGTTAAGTTAGGTTATAAGCTTCTTCTCCGCCTACCCTGCATACTGTGCTGTAAATGCAGGGTAGGATTCGTCAACATTGCTATGGTCGAAAATAAATAAATATCTAAAATATCTAAGCCCAAGTGAATTGACACAATTAAAAGGATGTGAAACATCACGGCAGGTATGGCAGAAACTAGAAAATATATATGCGTCAAAAGGCCCCGCTAGAAAAGCAACTTTACTTAAACAACTAACATTACAGAGAATGGTTGAGGGCAGTGACGTAAGAGAGCATATAAACAAATTCTTTGATATTGTAGACAAACTAGAAAACATGAACATTGACATTAACAAAGATTTGTTATCCATTATGCTACTGTATAGTTTGCCAGCCTCTTTTGAAAACTTTAGATGTGCTATCGAATCAAGAGACGAGTTACCGGATGCAGCAACCTTGAAGATAAAATCTTAGAAGAAAACGATGCGAAATTACAGAAGAATAAAAATGAAGAATCCACGAGCGCTATGATAGCGGCAACGCCTAAAAGGCAGTTTGAAAGGAAACCGAAAGAAGACTATGAGAAAAAAGGCGAAAACCCAAATTCGCAATGGCAATCCAATAAAACCAATAGATTTTCAGATGTAAAATGTTACAGGTGCCAAAGAAGAGGACACATAGCAGCGAAATGCAGAACAAGGGTTCCGTTTGGGAAGAACCAACGTGCAAATGCAGTCACCGAAGATGAAGAGGCATACTTTGCTTTCATAGGGGACACCGATAGGAGCTCAAGAGATGATAAGTGGATCTTGGATAGTGGATGCACAGCACATCTATCCAATAACAGAGATGTCTTCTCGGAAATGTCTGCGATAGATGAAGCGCTAAACCTGGCAAGTAACGGATCAACAGAGGTCAAAGGAAGAGGTACAGTAAAGCTAAGCGTTACCACAGATGACACAAAAGATAGATGCATAAAACTCGAGAACGCGCTATATGTGCCAGACTTGAGGACAAACCTCATGTCTGTACCAAAGATAAGGGCAATACAGTAATTTTTAAGAAGAATATAGCGTTGATAAAAAATGCCGAAAATGAAGTAAAGATGGTGGCAGACAGAATCGGGAACTTGTATCACCTAAGAAAATCAGGGAATGAAACTGCACAATATGTAGATAAAAACGAGAACAACTCAATAAAGTTGTGGCACAACAGGATGGCGCATTTAAATGAAAAAAGTTTGAGACAAGTCATGGAAAGAACGAGCAATATAAAATTCAAGGCAAATGAGAACATTACAGGGTGTGAAGTGTGTGCCATGGGTAAGCAAGCAGCGAAGCCATTTAACCATTCAAGTGAACGATGTGAAGAGATATTATATAGAGTACACACAGATGTGTGTGGACCGTTTAATGTGCAAACCATGGGGGGGGGGGGGGGGGGGGGGGGCAAAATACTTTGTAACATTTATTGACAATTTTTCCAGGTGGTGTAGTGTTTACTTGATAAAAAACAAGGACGAGGTATTTGAAAAATTCATGGAATACACAAACCGTGTGGAGAACCTCACTGGAAAGAAGATGAAGCAACTACAGAGTGACAACGGGAAAGAATACTGCAATGAAAAATTCGACAGTTACCTGAGGGAAAGCGGTATATCAAGAAGGCTCACCGCCCCCTACACACCACAACAGAACGGCCTAGCCGAGAGAAAGAACCGAACACTCATAGAAGC
Source organism: Tenthredo mesomela (assembly GCA_943736025.1). Taxonomy (NCBI): domain Eukaryota; kingdom Metazoa; phylum Arthropoda; class Insecta; order Hymenoptera; family Tenthredinidae; genus Tenthredo; species Tenthredo mesomela. The sequence goes on from OX031013.1 coordinate 31,267,713, forward strand.
AACGAGATGCATGCTGATACAATCAGGTATGTCATTATCGTTTTGGGGAGAAGCAATCATGACAGCGAGTTATATACAAAATAGGTGTCCAACAGCGGCACTCGATGGTGAAATCCCTTATAACTTGTGGCATGCAAAAACAACAAGCCTACGGTATATGAGAACGTTTGGCTCTACGGTGTTTGTATTAGACAAAAAACAGAAGAATAAATTATCAGACCGAGCAGCTGAAGGAAAACTAGTAGGGTACTCAGAGAAATCAAAGGCCTATCGAATTTGGGTACCAACTTTGAGAAGAATAATCGTATCGAGAGACGTCAAATTTACAGCAGAAAAGATTCATAGGGACAGTCAAAATGTTATACAAAATAATGAAACAGATATATTCCAAGAGATGAAAATTGAATTGATAAATAATACTCAACAGGAGCATATAGACAACAACCAAAAACAAGTGGAAAAACGATTACCAGGAAGACCAGCGCTGCTGAAAACAGGCAAGCCAGGAAGACCACGAAAAATATTCAGATCCACAAGCAGCACTACAAAGGCAAGCATATCAAGTCAAGGTGCGACTGATAGCACTGAAGACACCGAAGATACCGATGGAAATCCAGAAGACTTAGAAGATGAGATCTTCATCGACGCAGAGGCTAACTATGCTTTCCTAAGCGAGGAACAAAAATTAGAATCGAATGAGGCAATATATGAGGAGTTCAAGCAGATAATACAAAACGATACTTGGGAAATGATCGAAGAACCAGAGGGAAACATCATTGACTCAAGATTAGTGCTAACAAATAAGACAGATGCGACCGGAGCCATAAAAGCAAGAAAAGCCAGATTAGTAGCCAGAGGGTTCGCACGGATTTATGGAGTTGACTATTATGATACGTTTGCTCCGGTAGTAAGATTAGAATCATTACGCATTTTAATGGCCCTTGCAACTCAATTTAACCTAGAAATTGATCAAATGGATGTAACAGGTGCTTATCTCAATGATATATTAGACGAAAAGGTTTACATGAAACTCCCAGATCTATTTGCAGTGTTGCCGTTTCAGTACAATTGTACTGAATTCAGTACTTTTTCACGCGATTCAGTACGCTAGTACGCCTTTCATAAATCTTGTACGTTTTGTTAGGATTGAATCTAGTACGATTTCACGTTTTAATTAAAGGCAAAAAGCCCAAAAAAATGCAATATCTGCGATAATTGTAATGTGTAAGGGGTGATATATTTTCTGTAAGTTTTAAACAAAATTATTTGTGTACCTGAACAGGAAAAAAACTGATAAACGTCAAATTTTAACTATACTTCGAATGCATTTACTTTAATTTGAGTTGACCGCTAAATTCAGTACGCAAAGTTCACATTCGGTACGTTTTGGCGCTGCTATCCAGTACGTAAAACGACTTCATTCTGGCAACACTGCTATTTGAACAATTTCTAAATAACGTAGCTACGAACGAAAAGGATAAGAATGTAAAACGTAAAGCGTTAGAAATACTAGGGAAGATAAAGGAAGGTAAAAGGGTATGTCTGTTAAAAAGGGCTTTGTACGGGTTAAAGCAAGCCGGCACACAGTGGGACGAAACCCCGAATTTGTACCCATAATTCAAAAACCTAATGGATTCGAGTGAAAGTCGGTACTCGGGGGTTTTTTGGGTCGCTGATGACGAATCCGAAGTCAAAAATCTCAAAAACAAAATGGCGGACCGAAAACGGCAACAAATTTCTTGAAAAACCTAATGGATTCGAGTGAAAGTCGGTACTCGGGGGTTTTTGGGGTCGCTGATGACGAATCCGAAGTCAAAAATCTCAAAAACAAAATGGCGGACCGAAAACGGCAACAAATTTCTTGAAAAACGTAATGGATTCGAGTGAAAGTCGGTACTCGGGGGTTTTTGGGGTCGCTGATGACGAATCCGAAGTCAAAAATCTCAAAAACAAAATGACGAACCGAAAACGGCAACAAATTTCTTGAAAAACCTAACGGATTCGAGTGAAAGTCGGTACTCGGGGATTTTTGGGGTCGCTGATGACGAATCCGAAGTCAAAAATCTCAAAAACAAAATGGTGGGAAATGTTTAGGCATATGCATATACAGGAATAAATACTTTTTATTTTTCAGTGTTAATGTCATGAAATGTGAAGGCTTATAAAATTAGTGGAATACAATTTCCTCATCCGAATCATCATCGTCAAATTCAGAATCTGTTTCTACTGTAGATTGACTCGTTATTGTAGGTGGGATCAACAATTCTACAGCTTCCGGAGTTAAACTTCGCATTTTCTTCTGTGGCAATTTACGGAGGCTGGAAATTTACGGATCAGATGTTACCATCAGCCGGTTCCAAACATCTTCCATTGTTTTTGATCTCGAACACTTTCGTGATAAATTTTCTTGGATACTTTTGATGTCCTTGTTCCGAGCTTCCTGAGCATCTTCAGATAACTGGCCGATTGGTAACAATGCATGAGCTATTATTTCTGGTCCATGGATCAGAAGTTTGTGCACCGAAGTAGGCATATAATACCACGGGTAAAGCTGTACAAATAGTCGTGCAGTTTCTATTGCATAGTTTCGAAATTTGTCGATATTAATCGCATGGCCACTCGAAATAGCCTGCAGAATAGCGTAGAAGCGTGTGATTAATTTTTCGTCGACACCTGTTATCATTGCAGACACCGTAGAGTTTTCGAAAAACCGCCGAGCTGTATTCCCATCATTAGTACTGCCGAATCCAGGCTTCGGATAATCGACGATTAGTCCTAATTGCGTTTGAAAGCCCTTTTGAACAACCCTCTTGCTCTCTTGTACAATCCGCTTTTCTTCCTCAGTACGTGCTTGCCATTTCTTTATTTTCATTTTGTAGGACAAATGTAAGCAACATTCGAAAAAACGTATCCACCCATGCAAAGTAGATAGTCCGAACTTGAAATTATCTTCGTTGACTGTTCTTTCGAGAAGAGCATCGATGTCGTTGAAATTTTTGGATGTAGCTCCACATAGGTAGCAACGTAGAGCCGAACTCGTTGATGTCAATGCGTTACAAACTTTCCCATCGATCATTGTTAATGTCATTTGAAATGCAACTGAGATTTCGTTCTGATTTATAATTGTTTCGTAAGGAACAAGTGTCTTTATCTGGTCATTGATGTATTGTTCTTCGTCGACTGTTGAATCCGTGTTTTCGTGCAGAAACTGTAATCTTAGTGGTCTACAAAACCGTGGAGATGAAGGCCTGGGGTTCTTCCAAATCACAATTTCAGCATTCGATTTACAATCGACAGATACGAGTTGTAATGGCACAACCGAAGTGAAGAACACACTTGTATCCGAAATGCTGTCATCTTCAAATTTCTGCTTGTATGCACTTTGTCCAGAGCTTCCGTCAGAGCCCCATTTGCAAATGAGGGTCATCTTTTTTACATCCTCATCTGCTATACTCGAAATAACTTCCCGTTGAAGTAATAGAATACGCTGAACAGTATGGTTCAACAAAGCCTGTAACTGAACTTCTGCTTTGCTCTCTGTAATAGTAATAGCCGTATGGGGTGGATAACAGAGTTTTTTGGCTTCTGCTACTTTCGAGTACGGAGGAACCAGACGACAATGCCGCTCAACACTTAGTGATTTCAATGTTTGGTAGTCACTCTTCGACAATTGACGGTCCACCAAATAAGAAAGCGCATCATCTGCAGATAGTGGTTCTTCGGGTTGTGCTTCAAAAGCTTTTCGATACTTTAAAGCTCTCGTTGGACTCGTCTGCGTTGCATCCTTCACAATTTTCGCAGCATCCAGTTGTCCTGAAGATCGAAGGCTCATTAGAGTAGCATATGCCAACTCGCTTGTAGTCAACGTTGCACGGACTTCTTCGGTCTTCCTTCGTTTCGAATTTTCACTTAATGACTCGAAGTCCTTAAAACGGGGACCACGTGCAGCGGTCGCGGTCACTGCAGGTGTCTTCTGAGAAGGAGCAGGTACCGGAAAGGACACGTGCCCATCGAGCCATTTCTCGTATTTGTTGTAAAACTTGTCTTGATACCTGCCGACCGATTGCCACTTTGTTCGCATTTCGGAAAATAGGGTCGTGAAATACTTCTTCATATCCTCCCGAATGAGCACCGAACGTCCACTTTTCTTGGAAATTTCTGCTGAAAGGTGTTCCAATAAATCGGCGAATGGTGCATTCAAACGCCCTTTCACAATAACGAAGACCTCCCTCCGGGTGTATAGTAAATTGTCGTCGGTACTAGACCCTGTAATAAAGCAACAGAAAATTAGAAATTGATTTGCATATGAGTACTTGCAATATTTAACGTAAACTACAATTAATAAAATACCATGACACTCATTGGATAAACTGAATTCTTTCTGAAATTAATTTTTTTCCTCAACCAAATCACAAATAAAAATCATCATGAACAGTGTGACTCTGGAATAACCGTAGGTACTGCTTTGTTACGGACACCCTATACACGTTAAAAACCGGTATAAGTTCCCTATTGTACGTATTGAACTCCTGGCAGACCCGGACGCTCGTCAGCCGGCCGCCGCGCCAGCCGGGGCCGCGCGCGTGGTGAAAGGCTGCGTACTCGCTCACGCTTACTAAAAAACTACGCTAAGTAGCAAAAAGTAGCAGATGATCTAAAACGTTTTCGATAGTTGAAAGACTGATCTAGAACCTAAGACTTGAATCAAAGTCCAGTCTCCTCAAGTTCCCTACTTTTTGTCCTACTTTTTGTCCATTTGAAAGTATAAGTCTCGAAAATTATATCGTTTTCACAGGGTACCAAACATGGTCGTATTTCAAGCAGAAGAACGTGACTTTTCAATTTAACTCATACAGAAATATTTTCTACATACCTCCAGGAGTAGAATCCATTTTGAAAAATCAAAATCGCTTAAATAACTTTCGAGTTATTGATCTTTGAAGTTCACTGTTTTTCCTCACGTTTTCACTCGCCGCGTGCACTCTCAACGAAGGCTGACTTTGAAGTAATGTATCGAGCCAGGTATGGAACGGATGACCATACCCTTCGAGGTTTGAATGCACCATGCATTTCTCTACCCCACCCGAGGGTCGAAATTCCCCGAATCCAAAATTCACTTTTCGGAATTATGGGCACGAATTCGGGGTTTCGTCCCACTGTGCGGCAGGGTCTGGAACATAAAAATAGATAGTGTACTTAAGGAATTAAATATGCAAGCATCAAAATCCGAACCGTGCTTATACTACCATAAAAGCAAAGATCACATGATGATCGTCATTGTTTATGTAGATGATTTCCTCATTGCTTATAATAATGTAACAAAGCTAGATGAAATCAAAGGTAAACTGAAAGAAAAATTCGCGATAAAAGACTTAGGTAAAGCTAAATACTGCGTAGGAATCTAAATAATAAAATCAAATAACGAAATTCACCTACTTCAAAGAAAACAAATCAACAACGCTATAGAAAGGTTCAATCTCATAGAATCAAAAACATTCGAAACTCCTGCTGACCCTAGCGTGTTGTACGACTTGAAAAAGGCAGAAGAAAAGGTCGAACTACCGTATAGAGAGTTGATAGGTACACTCATGTACTTAGCAGTAGCAACGTGACCCGACATAATGCATACAGCGGTATTCTTATCGCAATTTAACTCATGTTTCTCAAAAGAATACTGGAATGCAGCAAAAAGAGTCATCAGATATCTAAAAAACACTGCAGATTTAGGTTTAAGGTATAAGAAAAACGAATTAAGTATTAAGGAATTTGTAGATGCCGACTGGGGATCGAACATTATTGATAGGAAATCTTTCACAGGTTACATATTCATGTTAAGTGATTCCCCGGTTGTGTGGAAAACACAGAAACAAAAGACTATAGCGTTGTCATCGGCAGAAGCCGAATACATGGCAATGTCCGAATCAACCAAAGAAATCATATTCTTGAGGAACCTGCTATTAGAATTAAGCATATCTACAAAAATAACATTGTATAACGATAACCAAAGCGCAAAGCTACTAGCGAACAATAATGTTTTCCATGCACGATCAAAACATATAGATTTACGTGATCACTTTATAAGGGATGCAATAAGAAGTAATCTTTTTGAACTAGTGTACTTACCTACTGAAAAAATGGTTGCAGATGTAATGACCAAACCGCTCAATAAGGTAAAGCATAATGTATGTGTGAAAAGTATGGGTATGACAATATACAAACAAAACGAAAATGCCCAGTCATCGCGAGCATGCATTGAGGGGGCATGTTAGAGAATACACACACATATATACATAATACATATACATAACGCGACGGCAATGCATGCCAATATAGTACATGTAAGCTGCGCGCGCACCCTATAGCATATAGTACAAAAGGATCTACTATGTAATAAGTACGTGCAAGTATAATAAAGAAAATCCGTTTATATGAGAGAAATCCCTGGGTTTTATTGAGACTCCCTAGAAAAACCGTATGTCGGTTAGCCTAAATTAACAATAAGATACTTAGAAATGAGCCGGGAAACGCAATTGTAGCGGATTCTACCCAGGATATGGTCGATGGTTAAAATCATAAGAAAATACAAAGCTAAAATAAATGCCGAACTGAAGTAAGAATGACAGGGAAAAGAAACCAGAACAGGAACTCTATAGTCCCTTGAGGCCGATTCTACTACTACGACACTTAATAATATATATGTATATTAGACTGTCTCAAAAAAAAAAATGACATCTTCTTTTTGTACGGGCCCTTTCGAAAATAGTTAGTGCTTAATATAAAGAAAATTGTCCCCAAAGCTCAGCTATGTAGCTTGAACACAGAATTAGCGCATTTGAAAATAAGATTTCCCATGTATTTCAAATGGCAAAATTTGTTTATCTTAGTTTTATTTTTATAATTCTCTTTATTCAACTGATAAGAATAAAGTAAATATACGGTTTTGAAGGGAAAAAAATTTCTGAGAAAATGCATGAAAATTTTTTTTTTAAATTAATTTGTCGAAAAGTAAGTAGTAATCAGTAGTTGAGGAGGAGAACGGAGATGATACTTTACATTAGTTGAAATTACACCAAGATTCGTCCCCAAATTGTAGGGTAGTTTCACCTCCGTGGTCCCGGTACACTGTGGTATAACTTCACTATATTTGTTCGTTCTAGTAGTTTCACAATTATTTATACGGATATATTTATATATATATAGTTTTATATCTAGCACTAATCTTCTAGTCTTTGCTCGAAGAGCAAGAGCTTTTCGCTTGGAGATGTTAAGAATAGATTTCAAGTTTGGCTTTTATTTATTAACGAATATTCAAAGTTGTAATATTTATTTTATTTTTGATGACTTAGGAATGAATATTATAAGGATAAGGATATTAATCAAAAAACCAAAAGGCAAAATAGATTGTTACTATTGGAGGTAGGAGAGGGGATGGAGGGAGGGGGGGCCACCCGCCCACCCACTTCCCCCCCTTCCTCCAGGGGGTTACTTGGACTAATTCCACTACTTGAAAGATTATTCATCTCCGACGTTTCGGGCGCTAAATATCTGCTCCCGTCCTCAGGAAAGGTTGTCTGGCGACTTCCCAACAAAGAGTGGTGACATCACTCTTTGATGGGAAGTCGCCAGACAACCTTTCCTGAGGACGGGAGCAGATATTTAGCGCCCGAAACGTCGGAGATGAATAATCTTTCAAGCAGTGGAATTAGTCCAAGTAACCCCCTGGAGGAAGGGGGGGGAAGTGGGTGGGCGGGTGCCCCCCCCTCCCTCCATCCCCTCTCCTACCTCCAATAGTAACAGTTCATCACCATTGCTATTATCTTTCAGTCAACAACTCGGCAAAATAGATTGAGTTGACGATATATTAATTTATTCAGTTTTTTGTCAACTAGATTGAAAAATGAGATATATATTTATCACAGTATATAGGAATCAGTAACACGCACAATAGGTAATGAAATTGCAGCGACACGTCTATATGAGAGAAAAAGTATTACTGATTTATGAAAAATAAGGAGAGTGTAACCAATATGTATTTAGAAATGAGACCTTTTTTTGAGTAGCTCTACATATAGATAGTATAACGTGTTTTTACTTTAAAGACAGCACATTTAAAAACTTAGATCTTAACCTCAAACTTTATCATCGATATCGATTTTTATAATGAAGTGACGAACCACAGATAATTCTGCTATATCGGTTCAAATGAAATTGTTCTTAACTACCGATTGAATATAATAGAATAGATATATTAAACTTGATTTGGCGATCGCCACGTGTGTATACTCATATTTTATATTTCCTCGTTTCGTCAAGTAGTCGTTCCGTTGGAGCTCGTCATCTTATCGTAGTCACATTGATCATCAAGATTATTAAGGGGTTAGGCCACTCTAGAATTTTTGAAAAACCTTTATTTTTTTATTTTTTTTTATGGTCCCCTAGGACCTCAAAAATAGTGTCCTAAAAGATTATGGCCGGGAAAAATCTTCAAGTACTCGGTTTTCGAATTTTAGTACACTCAGCAACAAAATTAACGGCGCACCCGGCAATCGGCGAAATAACGCCGACTTTCAAAATGCTGTAACTCAATGAAAAATTGTAAAAAAAAAATCATTCGGGAAAGCATTTTGAAGGTTGAAACTTCATCTTCAAGACGGTTTTTGAAAATTTTTCCTACGGCCATTTTTGACGCCATGGCGTAGGTTTGAGTGCCGGATTGCGAAACGCCAGAAAAAAAAAGTTTTTCAAAGTTTTTCAAAGTTCTCTACGGGGCGTTAAAAAAATCGCAGAGAACTTTCGAAGCAGCCATTTTGTAGCCTGAAATCTACTCTTCCAAATGGTTCCTAGAAATTTGTCGCACGATTTTTTTTCACCGAGTTTTTCAACTTTTGGTAAATTTTCATGATTTTCTACTACTCAAAACTTCAAACGCGTTTATCTCAAAACCGCATTTTTTAAGTTGGCCGGAAACATAACTCAGACAATTTTCAACCGATTCACTTGAAACTTCGAATATATCTTGAAAAATACATTGTCTATGGAAGTACGTAGGATTTTTTTTTTATATTGCACGGTTAATTTGTTATTAACACTTATCTGACGATTTTTTAGGCAAATTTTTCACTTTCCACTTTAGAAGTGCACCATTTCGCCAAAAATCAATATATCGAAAAAATCCTACGTACTTCTATAGCAGTTATTATGTATAATCGAGAAAAATTCATTAGCTTATCATAATTCAAAAATTACCGGAGCCGTTCGTCCGGCCGTGGACCCTAGAAAACCGGAGACGTCATCGCAAAAACGCTGCACAGCCGCCATTTTGAAATCAATCGCTCTAAAAAAATTACTGTATACAGTCAGTGATATGTATAATAAACACCCATTTTTGTGGACTCGATTTATTTTGTAGTATTTCTGAAAAAAAATCCTCAAAAAGCCTATTTTTTTCGGCCTCTAGAGTGGCCTAACCCCTTAAATGAATAAATGTATAACACAAGAAATAAAGTATATGGTTTTTCACACAACGTTGAAATATAGATATATATAGTAATTAAGAACAAGTAGATAACACGACTGATCAGGTCGGGTGCTCGAGGCTAAGAGAGCTATCGGTAGTTATTTCTGCCGCTCGTGTCGTCTAAAAGGTGGAAGCACACAAAAGTCCATGAGCCGAATGCAGAAGCCATAGCGCAGGCGCTATTGCAAAATTTTAGTGAACAGTGCGCATGCGCCGTTGCCTCGATGGTTGTCCTATGTTTTGCAGTCTGCCTAACCTAAAAAATCTGGTAGACCGCTTCTTAGATAGCAAAACAAGCAATATCAATGTAAATCGGTAATCATATAAACCATAGGATGTCAAATATCAATATCAATATGAATTGCTAATATGATTGATTATTTTGTCATCAGAAATGTCAAATGCGATTCATTCTTCCACTTGCAATGTGGCACGCTGACGGTAGATCATGCTCCTATGTGTTCTTATGCTTATGGATTTTTGTGTGGGTTGAAAATTCAGACGCCATAAGCAGAATGCAGAGAGCATGCGCATGCGCACTGTTCACTGGACTTTCGCAACTGCGCATGCGCTATGGCTTCTGCGTTCTGCTTATAGCTCATGGACTTTTGTGTGCTTCCACCTTTACGTAGTTAGTTTGGTGTTCGATGACTGCTTGAGTCATCTGTGCTTTGGCGCTGAATATAAACTGAAGTTTTATCGTTACAAAGTCCTTTCCGGGCACGAACTTTAAGATAAAAAAAAAAAATCACCCTTTTGCTTTGATTGTTCTGAATATCCGGGTCACACGTCTACTCACTGTACGAGGTAACGGACGAATGCCCTTTGTCCAAGCTCTTGCTCTTTGAGCTCCTTAATCTTACTTTGCCCTTCTGGTCCTGCCCCAAGAGACATAGCCAATCAGGTCGCCTCTTTAGCTAGTCCCAATCGCTAATTGGTGAAGCAGGGAGTACGCATACTTAGCTGCACTCCGCGACTCCTCTACGGTCTAAGCTATAGTATACTCGTCCTAACGTCAACGGCATAGGCCCTTGCTTCAGGCAACTCTCGGATCGGTTTTATAGAACCTCAGTCCAACAGAGCTTACAGTTTTGAGTCAGCAAAACGATATCGCCTCGTTGTGCGGCGATCGTACGTGACTTAGCTCTGGACTCTTAGGTGGTACTTGAAACTAACTGTGAGAAATAAAATAAACAAAACTCTCCGTCCCGAGAGCTGTCTCGAGCAACATGATCCCTGTTCTGGTTTATCTTAAGCGAGAAAGAACAGAGAAAGAAATTTAAAGAAGAGAGAGAGAGAAAGGAAATGCGCATAATTCCTAGTATATGGTAACTAAGATAATAATTGGTTACGGACAATCGGGCCGTAACAGCAACTTCAAACAAATATAAATTTTTCAGACTTTTTTCAGACTGACTAGCCTGCTGAGACAATAAAATCAAACTGAATTGAAACTGACCAAGCTGTAGGCTTGTCAGGTTGAAAGTAGCTTTGCCTTTGAACTTATTTTCAAACTGAACAACCTGCTACATCACAAAATTTTCAACTCGATTAGAAACTGACCAGCCTGCTAATACATTAATATCAAACTGAATCCGAGCTGAACAACCTGTAGGTCAGTCAGGTTGAAACTGTTGTAGACTTTGAACTTATTTTTAAGCTGATCAACCTGCTTCATGGTAAAATCATTAAATATTCGAACTGAATTTTAGCCTGCTAGTCCTGATAAGTGAAATAACCCGGCCTTTCAGTTTGATTTCAGGCTCTTTTTACAATGTATTTTAAATGGTGATTTTTAATTTGTTTAACCGTGAGCTAGCAGTTTGAGCAGCTTCAAATAATGCTGAATCTTTTCGACTCGGGCAGGGTGGCAGTTTCTAATCAAGTTAAAAATTTTATGATGTAGCAGGTTGTTCAGTTTGAAAATAAGTTCAAAGGCAAAGCTACTTTCAACCTGACAAGCCTACAGCTTGGTCAGTTTTGATTCAGTTTGATTTTATTGTTTAAGCAGGCTTAGTCAGTCTGAAAAAAGTCTGAAAAATGTATATTTGTTTGAAACTGCAGTTCAGTCAGGCTGAATTAAATTTCATGAGCAGGCTAGTCAGCTTGAAATTAAAGACTCTAATGGGCTGAGAAGTTCCAATCAAGGCTCAATTCAGGGTAGTCAGTTTGAGACTTAGTTCAGTTCAGCATAGTCAGCTTGGTTTAAGGTACAATTCAGCTTTAGCAGCTTGAATTAATGCTGAATCTTTTCGACTCGGGATAGGTTTCGAGAAAAGGAAGAAATGTCGTATCAAATTTTTCAGAGCGGATGTAATTTACGGTTGCTATGCTGTGCCAAAGATTACAAGCCAAATATCAATAGAATAAAAAAAATTCACGTTTAGATAATGTAGTGACGGTGAGATCCAATCAACTTTGTATTATTATTTTAATGTCTTAGAGTGCTACCAGAGCTTGCCAAAGCTTTCTTTCTTTCACAGCTTTTTATCAGACGCTATAAGAAAAAGATTAAAAAAATGCACATTTAGAGTTTTGAAAAAGCCAAAAATAGCGACCTAATTTTTTTCATTCCCATGGTTTTTACGGCTGTTATGACGTGTCAAAGTTTTTATTTGTCGGATGTCTGAGAACTTCAGGGTCATGCTAATACTAATGCTGATGCATTACACAGGCCCACAAAAAAAAAAAAAAAAAAGTTGTCTGAACTTTTGACGAGACCAGTAGCGGATTTACACATTTTCCAAGTATAGGCTGTTAAATTTTTGCCGCCCTTACCTCTACAATTGTCAGTTGCTAGATTATTTATACAACCCAACAATTTGGTTGAAATTGCACAAGAAATAGTTGTTGGGTATATTTCTGAGCTAATCAAAGCTCAATCGTGTACGACTAATAAGGCGGGGTAATGTATGCTACTTACACAATAATGTACATTCGGTAAACGTAATTAAATAATCTTTGTCGCGCTTAAAAACAGTTAAAAAATTATAAATTTAATTAAGTTATGAACGTTTCTTACAATACCTTTTTGCGCGATTTTCTGTTGGCAAAATCATCGATGATATCGTCGTAAGTAATCTTATTCATTAATTTCGACTCTATGCACAAAAGAGCTAAAGCGTTTAATTTTTCTTGACTTAAGGTGGTTCTTCCGGTACAGTCCCACCAAACGTGGGTTTCAAAGAAGATTTTGAATACTTCTCGATGAGAAAAAAATCTGAAAAAAATCAAGCATATAGAAGATCCTCATTAAATTCAAAAAAGTTATCAACAAATTGATGAACAAAAAAAAAAACTGTTCAAGTTAGCCGGTGACCCATTGTTCATTTTCGGGTGAAAATGATTGTTCAATTTTTCGAAACACGTATGAATTTTTTGCGAATTTTGTCAACTTTTGGAAAATTGCGTTTTGTCAGGTATGCAAAAACGCAGTTTTCAAAAAGTTGACAAAATTCGTAAAAAATTCATACGTGTTTAGAAAAATTGACAAATCATTTTCACCCGAAAAAAAAGTTGGGTCACCGGCTAATTTCTTGAACAGTTTTTTTTTCCATCAATTTGTTGATAACTTTTTTGACTTATTATTATTATGCAAAATCAATCTCCCGAGGATCTTCTATATGCTTGATTTTTTTCAGATTTTGTTACCATCGAGAAGCATTCAAAATCTTCTCTGAAACCCACGTTTGGTGGGACTCTACCGGAAGAACCACCTTAAGGTCGATCTCAGATAATTTTTTACCCTTTTCAGACAAGAAAAGCTTCTCTTACCCGAACGATTTGTCGCTGGAGTACATAATGTCATACGAAGAGCTATGTCCGAGTTAGGATAAAATATTGATAATTATGCTATTTCTAATTTCTATATCAACATATCATAATAAATATAAAACATAACAACTAGATTCCAGATGAACTCGCACGTACGAATATTCAACGTCGTCGATTATATCTAGCTTTCAATCTGAAGTTTTTTTCTTAGCATTCAAATGATTCAAATAAAATTTCCTAAAGTTAGTACATGTTCAACAAACAATAGTCAACACATAAGATTAAAATCGATAAAATTATTCGATTATTATTTTTGAATCTTTTGATCCATTCAAAACGAAGAATATTTTATACTAAACATTTTTTCTTTGCAACAATTTTTTATCCATCAGATATACCCAAATAATACCAAATACCTATAGGTAATAGGTACACAAACCACCCAGTTCGTAGCCCCCAACCAGTAGTCGAACTTGTATACATGGGTAGTGGGAAGAGTGTGAAATATATTTTCCGCAATTTCACTCATCTCTTCTCACTCATACGAAGTGTGGGCAGAGGCCGATTACTGGTTGGGGCCCCGAACTGCGTGTTTTACCATGGAATATAGAAGTTTGCGGTACCGTTGAATGTATACAATGAAAGGGAAGAGGGAAAAGTCATCGGAAAGACGTCTTGTAGACTTCTTTCTGAAGGACATCAGGAGACCGTCTTACAGAAATCTTTTTGATTTTTGTAAGAAATCAGAAATCTTTTTGATTTCTGTAAGACGGCTGAGAAAAAAAAAATCGGTCCCTAAATTTGCCGCCCCTAAAATTTGCCGCCCTAGGCTCAAGCCTACTCAGCCTACTGGTAAATCCGCCACTGGGCCTGGGTAGAATCTACTCAAGTGTGACTGCAATGTTAATATTCGTGAATAGAATCGTGTTTTTTTTTCTTTTTCTGTGTTCAAATCAAGTGTTGCGACAATAAGTATACCTGTGGTACCCTCAAAAAAAATTTTCTCGATGATTTATATAATAAAACGACCTTATTTGCTGCCCGATGGCTTATAATATAGTAGAGAAAATTAATGAACACAAATCTTAATGATTATGATACCTAATAATAATAATTATTATACTAAAAATTACATTTACAATAATAATATACCTTGTTTTTACGAATAATATGCACGAATTTTCCATAGAACGTAATTTACACCTTTCGCAGAAAAAAAAAACTCAAAAATAAAATAATCGATGTTCTGATTTATTTTTCAAGCATCGATTTTAAACATCAATTATTTAAGAATCGATTCTTATTTTAAACATCACCCATCACCAGTTTCAGATTAAGACAGCGCGGGGCCTGTAGCAAAAGCGAACCAGAGGCCCTTGGTTTGCTTCAGATATTAAAGTTTAGGATATCAAATAAAACGGCACATTTACAACAACAAAAATCTCTCGTGATTTAATGTAGGCAAATTTAGAAATAACACCAGTCAAATCAATATTTCTAACTAAATCCCTTCCTATGTTCATTGAAGTGAGGTCATTAAGACGTTCTTATCCAATTGTGTTCCTCAAGGGCAATCCCTAGTCGCCCACCTCCTTTTGGTCCAAATGTGTCCCATTTCTATTATTATCCGAGCCCAGGCGTCGAAAACGCAAAAGCAACATGCGTAGCACGAATTCAAATTCAATTCCGAACACATATGTCCGAAAACCTGTCAGTTTTATGCGAAAATAGAGTCTATACCGACTGTTGTTACGTTATTCGCCGAGGAAATTGACATTTGAATTAGGTAAAAACAATCTGTACACTCTATTTTCGCATGAAACGAACATGTTTTTGGACGTATATTATGTGTTTGGAATCGAATTTTAATTTTAATGTTGTCCTAGAAAAAATTCAACAAAAATTTCAAGCTCTTTAGGAAGCTTGTTTCGGAGAAAATTGGATTAGAAAAATCGACAAATTAACATGTGTTCTTATGGGCAAAAGTGGTAAAAAAATTATATCTCTGTTAAAAATGACGAAAAAAACCTGAAACTTTTTAGGTCAACGCGGAAAAATATCTGATTCTCGCCTGATCATTTTTGCATTGATTAGGAAGCCCGTTCTCAAAAAATTAAATAATCTTTCCCGAGTATTGGGAACCTTAGAACCTTGATACGCCAACTAGTGGCAGAAAATAGAACTGTTCTAACAAGGCTACAGTAACTAATGAGAAGACTTAGAACCTCGATACGCCAACTAGTGGCAGAAAATAGAACTGTTCTAACAAGGCTACAGTAACTAATGAGAAGACTTAGAACCTCGATACGCCAACTAGTGACGAAAAATAGAACTGTTGTAACTGGGCTAAAGTTTCAAAGCCACGCTCATTCCAAGGATCCCAATAGAGAAAAAAATCGCTCCGCGCCACTTTGAAGTTAGCTGATATGGAGTGTATTGCCCATACATTCTTAATGTTAAAAAAAAACGTTCTCCGCTGCAGTTGTTGATCATCAAACTCAAGTAAATGCGTAACACTATTTATACATAAATGGGTGGTTCTACTCACGAGGGAATATTCTGTGGCTTACCTGCTTTTGTATATTTTTTGTACTTAGGGACCGTTCAAATAATACGTAACGCAAAATGCTACAGTGTAGTATAGGGAACGCCGTGCACGCACTATCCCAAAACGCGTTACGTATTATTTGAACGGTCCCTTATATTGCATTGATTTAGGATCAAAACTGAACGTCTAAATCATTTCTAGTTTGACACTGAAAATTAGCTCGATCCCAAAGATTTTATTTACAAAATTTGTACTTTGAAGTGCCAAATTCTCAGTCTCCTGGCATGTCTCTTCTTTGAAATGAAAGTGTCAATGTTAAATCGAACTTCAATTCTGAGAGTAATACGTGAAATCTGCACTCAGAAACAGAAATGTAATCATAAATGTTTCAATGCATTTGTCTAATTTTACTATTAGATAATTTTCGTCACTCATGCCCAATTGATAGCCTTTTCCGGTCCGATTTGGCGCCGATAGATGGCACTTTTTTGTATGTGACTGCCTAGGCAATGAAAACCACTTTTTTCTGCCTAGGCATCCAAAAATCGGACCGGAAGGCTGCCAATTGTTCATTTGTGACGAAAAATAGTATATGTCATTCGACTTCGACCTCAGGTTTTCAGCCTAATGACATAATGTACTATTTCATCCTTCCTGAGTAGAACCACCCATATGGGAAGCACGATTCTAATTGATTTTTCGTAAAAAGTTTATAAAATTAAAGGCGTGAGGCCCCCCCCAAGGCACGGGGCCCGTAGGATTTGCTGACTCTTGCTACGTGGATAATCCGGCACTGCCCATCACGAGCTCGAATACGCTGTCTATTGCCTCGGCGTGCCGTCTTATATCTCAGTAAACCAACATGAATTGAAACGAATTGAGTATGTGAAAAACGAAGATAACACGAATTGAATAAAATTCAAAAAAATTGTTTGGCAATTCTTTTGAATTACAAAGAATTGACACACAGGTCTCTTCAATTCCATCTAATTCGTACTAACTGCGTTTTCCGCACACTCAATTCGTTTCGGCGGTACTGGGATGGGACTTATGACGTTATGCAACGGTCCGATGATCGACGCCGGTCGAATGCGCGGTCGTATGGTGCGCGTTTGGCCAGCTGGTATCGGCCGAACACGTTGCAGGACATAAACAAAGTTTCTATGTTCGTTATCACTTCTATGTATTCAGATTTGGAAAATCTCCTACTTTTCTTGGCTACAAAGGTGCAACTGCCACATAAGTCTCCCCATAACGACCGCTACTCAAAAAAGATAAACACGAGTCTACAATTACAGGTAACGATGTCTTACATGGAAATATATAACGAGAATATTCGAGACCTACTGAACACAGGGACGGGGTACTTAGAGCTACGCGAGGACTCGCGTGGCCGAAATATTCAGGTGCCCGGACTTTCCGAAATATCGACCAACTCGACGGAAGAGGTTAGAATAAGAAATCGATATACTTATAATCGTCTGTAACAAGTCGTTTCGAAAATACCAGAGGTCCTGAATAAGTTTAAAAAATCCCAAATCCGAAAATTATTCACTAACTAGGAGTCGATCAAGCTTCCGGGTCATGGAACTTGACCAAACTCATGGAGGTGTTTTCTTGAGCCAAAATGTGAAGTACCTGCTGAATAACTCTCCGGATTGGGCCTTTACCCTATCAATTTACCTAAATGGGTTTTGCGAATTGCCATGTAATAATCAGTTTTTGAGCTGCGTTATGAGATTCTACATTGCACTGGATATTTATACATTGAAAACAGTCATCATTTTAATTCGATTGTTGAAATTTAACATCCCAGCTATAAAAAATCACTTTATTCTGCGCCTATTGACACATTGCTTCTCGTCGCTTATCGCTCGTACAAAATTCATTTGGTGAATTTGAAGACTTCTTCTCATTTGAAAGATGTTGAATATACAGGGTGTCCCATGGACCAGTTTTTTTTAAATGGAATCATACATTCTTGTTGCAACTAAAATATTCTTTATCCAAAAATGTACAATATTCTCAGGAAAGTTTTTTTTTCTAAAATGAATATTCCGTAAGATAAAACAAAAAAAAAAACAAATTCTGCTAGGCACAGGTAAGTCGAATCTTCCACGCGTGTGTGCGTGCGTGTCGTCACTTTCGCGATATGTTATCACTCCAAACCCTCTCTGCGATATGTGTGATATCTCGGAGGTTCAGTGGGGTCACTAGAGATGTTCAAAAATACCACCATCAAGAGCAAGACATGCTCTCACTCGCTTTTCGAAGCTCTGCGCCGTTTTCAAAAGGATTTCCATTGGAATGGCTCTGCACGCGTTAGTAATTCTATTCATCATGTCAATCCTAGTCGTTGGAGGCTCCCGGTAAACAACATCTTTAAGGAATCCCCACAGGAAAAAATCAGGCGATGTGAGATCAGGTGATCTTGGTGGCCACTCGACTAGACCTCCTCGACCGATCCAATTACCACCGTAGGTAGCCTGCAGATAATTCCTCACGATTCGGTGATAATGAGGAGGCGCCCCATCTTGTTGGAACCACATCCGTGCTCGTGTATCCAAGTCGACTTCTTGCAAAAGCTCTGGCAATGCGTTCTGCAAAAAGTCGAGATATCTTTGCCCGGTCAACGGTCCCTCGAAGAAATATGGCCCTACAAGATATCCGTTGACGATCCCACACCAAACATTTAATTTCCACCGATGTTGGTGATCAGTCTGTCTCATCCAGTGTGGATTATCAACTTACCAATATCGAGAATTCCAACGGTTAAGGTGGCCATTGCTTTGAAATGTCGCCTCGTCACTCATCAAGATGTAGCGGGGAAAGTGCGGGTTTCGCCTGATTTTCCCAGTTGCCCACCGGCAAAATGCAACGCGACGCACATGGTCTTGATCGGAGAGTTGTTGGTGCAAGGAAATTCGGTAGGGTCGAAGATGCGATGCTTTCAAGATTCTTTGCGCCTTGCTTTTTGATACCCCTAAATAAGTTTGGACTTTTCGGAGAGACAAATGAGGATTCATAGCAAACATCGCCAAAACAGCGATATTTACGGCAGCTGCGCGACCCTCGGCTTCGGGATTAAAATTTGGGACGATTCTTTGGCGTTTTAAGCGTCCGCGTCGAGTCCTGCGTTCTACTTTCGCTATAGCCTTATCATTTGGGAATCGATGTCGGAGATGACAATATCGATCTTCATACAATCTAGCTGCTCGTCGGTAGTTCCCTCGACATTCCCCTCAGACGAGAAGAATATCAACAACTTCGGAAGGAGTGTAATCAGGCAATTTTAAATTGCTGCGAAAGTAACGAGCTGTCGAGACCTTATCATGTCGTGATTGTACGTATTCTGGAGTGTTATGAGAAAGTAAGCACGATACATTGGAAGTCGTGTTATGAAAAGGTAAAATCCAGTTAGTGTCGTGTTATAAGAAGGTCAGATACGACATAATACGGCAGCGGCGCAGAGCTTCGAAAAGCGAGTGAGAGCATGTCTTGCTCTTGATGGTGGTATTTTTTAACATCTCTAGTGAATCCACTGAACCTCCGAGATATCACACATATCGCAGAGAGGGTTTGGAGCTTTGACTATATAACCCTGGACTGCTAACGCTAACTTCAGGCGTGTTGTCAGGATGTGGCGCTACAGGCAGTCAACGGTCGAGTTCAGAACTACTCAGAAGCTTTGTTTACATAATTGTTTCGCTCAGATCAGGGTGCTTATTCACTAACTTTTGCGTTATCATAACTGCAGAATAGCTGCAGAAAACAATGTCAATCCATGAAATAGGAGCAGCTCATTGGTAGCCGCCTATTGTTTTATCACCTGTATTCTTCAAGTTAGTTCACTTATAACCTCAAATTTCTCTGAAGTGAAAATCTTTTCATATCGTTCTATTGATATTTTTATCCGGATACTGATTTCAGAATATGGAGAAACGAGAATTAAACAAAAAAAAATTATGCTCACGGGCCAATAAAACAAATCGTAAAAATTACATTGAAACCAATTTATTACCCTTCAATATTCTTGCATATAATATTAAGAACTTATGTAAACGTTTCCTAGATGTTCGTAACTCATAATATGCTTCATTTATTAAAAAATTTTACCATTTCGGCATTAATCAATGATATAATTTAGTAAACTATTCTTATTTTATCCTGTGTTCATCCAAAATACTAAGTACTCATTCAAATTTCCCGCGGAATTGACTGCCGAGAAGTCCAAGAAGTGGGGTAGATGTTGGAAACATCGGCTTCGCATACGGCTTATGGGAATAGTGGGGGGCATTAGCAGTCCAGGGTTATATAGTCAAAGGTTTGGAGTGATAACATATCGCGAAAGTGACGACACGCACGCACACACGCGTGGAAGATTCGACTTACCTGTGCCTAGCAGAATTTGTTTTTTTTTTGTTCTATCTCACGGAATATTCATTTTAGAAAAAAAAAGTTTCCTGAGAACATTGTACATTTTTGAATAAAGAATATTTTAGTTGCAACAAAAATGTATGATTCCATTTAAAAAAACTGGTCCATCCTCCACAGCATCACCAATTGTGATGCTGGACCAAAAACAAAAAAAATCTTCATGTGTCCCACTCTGAACCGGACAACTTTTGTAGGAGACATTTTCCAATTGAAACGTTAGGTCAGCTGAAAACGTAATTGGTACTTTAAAATGGGACACCCTGTATAGTCAGTTTTATTACTAATACTGGCAGCTTACAAATCCTGTAAATTACAACATGATATTAATTTCACCACATTACTATAGTTATTATTTCA
This sequence comes from Tenthredo mesomela, assembly GCA_943736025.1. Lineage (NCBI taxonomy): Eukaryota > Metazoa > Arthropoda > Insecta > Hymenoptera > Tenthredinidae > Tenthredo > Tenthredo mesomela. The sequence goes on from OX031013.1 coordinate 31,288,346, forward strand.
GAAGAATATGTATGTAGTATATTATACTCATCTAATGGAACAACGTTAGGTCAAGATAAGTAAGATTAGACATTTTCAGGCTACTGTCCCATTTAGAATCAAACTGCTACAGAAAAAGCCTTCCATAATAAGACTTGGGCTTGGCAAATACTTTTAAATATATATTATCATCTGGGTTTTTTCGTTATGTGCTTTCTCAGTCTCAATCGTTTGTTGATATATTCGACGGATGACTCCCGCCGGAATAGATTGACACGCGTCGACTATCTCTCTCTCTCTTCCATTTACGACTTATCGCTCTTGCAAAACACACGCGTCGTTCGCTCAGAAAACCGAGGACCAAACACTGATTATAGCGATACTGGCTTGCACTAGATTCTAGTTTTGCACCGTTCCGTTCAGAGGGCGCAGCGACTCGAAAATCCCCGAGGTGCGTTCCAAAACCCAACTCTAGTTAACTCGGGTTGACTAGAGTTGGGTTTTGGAACCCACCCCCGGTGGCAAAGAGGCAAAGAGGGTTGCTCGAGCTAGCTACACTTTCTACACTTTCCAGAGTACTAGAAATGCACCTCCTATTGGGCGTAAAAAGTGTAGCTAGCTCGAACAAACCTAATGTATTTTCAAATTTATCGTATTTTCTAACCTCACTTTGTAACGAAATACTCAACACGTTGTCTGGAAAATTACAAATCGCGTGTTCGCTGTTAAATATGAGAAACAGAAAAAACAAAAAAAAAAAAAAAAAAAAAAAAAAAAAAAAAAAAAAAAAAAAACAGATTACCAAAACAAATACATGTGCCTATTTACCGCCTAGGATTTTCGAGTCGCGGCGCCTTCTGAAGGGCACGGTGCTAAACTAGAATCTAGTGCAAGCCAGTGCCGAACCGCAGCCTCAGAGACGTTAGCATGGTTATAGCTCAGCAAATCCGACCATGTGCAAATCAGATGAAAAACAAAGTGTTGGTTATAAAAACAATGATATGTGAGCCTAAAGTTCAGTTGAAGAAGAACGGCAGAACGACAGAGGAACAAGAAATGAAACGCAAGAAAAAGTTGATGGTACGTGTCGAACCACGCTCTGAATACCGACAGATTGGTAAACTAATAATGAACTAGAACAACTAGAAATTGTGTTTGCAGATCGATGCGTGAATCTGTAGCTACATCGTGTTTAACGATGTTACAGTAAAATCGATTTTTTCAATGTACGCTCAGCGTATTTGATTCTGTCTGGTATGAAGTTGACACCAGTCTTCTGTCTCCTTCCAACCTTCATGATCCAACCTTCAAAACCGTGGGGCCGACAGAATCAAATACGCTCTGTGTTACCTATTGGCTTATGTTGATACGTTCTTGTGAAAGGTTCTTAGTAGCTCTGAAGAGTGCTGATTATTTTTGGTGGCATGACAGTTATCATCATGTTATTGTTGTTATTCTAGTATTGTTATTACTATTGTAACTATATTTTCGATTTTCACACGTTAATGAAATATTTTGCGCATTGACGAGGATGATACAACTCGTAAAAGCAGTGGAAGCACAAGTATTCCCGACACCAAGAATACTTGATGGAAGAAACGTACTTCCCATTGCAATCGCCTGTAGCTAACGCACACTTGCACCTACTTTTGAAGGGCTTTTCTGGAAAACACACCTTCTTGACATTCATGAAAACGTCTCTGTTCTGGATTAACTTGGAGGCGAACTAGGCGTACTCTTTCATCTGATTGAAAATAGGAGCACAGAGTTGGTTCACCACGAGGGACTGGATTTTAATAGCATCTTCCCGACTGTTAATTTGCCGTTGCTCTTGTAACAAATATGTGCTATTTTGAAGTTCCTTGATAAGAATTTTGGCTTGCCTGTGGAAGTATACATCTAAAGGCTGACAATATGGTGTGCAGCCAGGTGGAATCACTTTCAAATTACAGGTCGATTCCCCATATTGATCCTCGAATTTCCTGAACAAATTCTGATGAGATTGACCACCCCAGCTGTCTACTATCAGACAAAAGTTGTTGCTTTCTACATACGGCTGCAGAACGTGGATCGTGTAGGAGTCAAATAAAGCTGTGGTCATCTTCCCGGATTTAGAGCGAGTCACATGAACATTCTTGTACTCGCTGGTGAGTGCCTCGACCTGTTGACTGACTCTGGGACCAAATGTGCCTTTGGGCTCTTATAGATAGATGAACGCTTTTGGCAGCAATTTTCCAGCGGCAGTAATGGTATATTGGACCGTGTACGTGTGAGTTACCTTATTCAGATAGCCTAAATATACCTCAACACTTTTTTTGCCCAATGTGCTCCATTGTGCGATGCACATCAGTTCGGTACTCACAGCCCATTGGATCTGTATTTAATACATACTTGGGATCAATTCCGCAGATCGAATTCATGCAGTCAGTCTGAAATTGCTCCGCTGACTGTAGCAGTTCCTCCAATGATCGATTCTCCGTAGATTTGACACGTCTTGTCACTTTTCGCTGACTAATGCGAAATTCTCGCTTGAATCGAGTCGTCCAAGGTGTCGAGGCGGTGAAATTGAAATCTTCAGACCTGTACTGCATAGCAGCCTGCATAGCCCACTCTTGTCGATTCCTAGTGGTGTCAGGTAAATGTTTTTCACGAGCTTCACAAAATCTTTTGTAGGTCCATTTTTTTATCGCACTGCTCTTATCAAAATGTGTTCACCCTTTTAGAATTTCTTTTTTCCATCTCGGCAGTTCATCCATTCTTGACAAACAAGCAGCGCTCTTAACTTTGAAAGATTCAAATGTCCACTTGGGGTGTTCTCGAGCAAGATTTATAACTTTAATTTTTTTTCCAGGTCAACGGTCTGATATTTAGGTTTCTTCTCTTCCAACTCGTAATCACTAGACATCGGCTGGCTGATCGATGTAGATGATCCTATTGAAAAAAACGATTTCACATTATTTTAGTTATTGATCGTTAGTTAAGAGTTCACGTATTTAATTCATTCATTATTTTTTTCACACAGTTAGCGTCTGAATTCGATTCTTTTCCTTTTTCTTGTTAATTAACTTGAGTTAGGGTCTATTGATTAATTTTAGTCTAATTATTGTTTTCGATTTCCATTGTATTCAGAAAATATATGAAATAGATTCTAAATTTTTACCTGACAGAGATGTTTCTTGACTACATTCCTGACTTCCAACACTTCTGCAATCCTCAGAGACAGCTTCCGTAGATTCATCCTCCCTAAAAAGTTCTTCTACTTCGACCAGCTTATGGTCCTCAACTATCTCAATTAATGCGTTTGCCATCTCTTCCCCCAAAAGCCAAGCTTCATCAGAAATATCTGTCACAACTTTTTCGGTGATAATTCCCCTACGCTTAAGGATTTCGATGCAAGCATATAGAATTTCGCTGAGCAATTGTGCTGGAGATTCATTCAAATCTTCATTAGAAGGGCCAGTGCTTGGCCCACTAGCCATCTTTTCTCGATATACGAGAAATTACCAATAAAATGTCAAAAATAACAAAACAATGAAGAAATAACAACAATAATAACAAGTTTAACCAATTAACAACAACAAATTAACAATATTCGTAATGATCCGCAGGGCAATCGAGTAGTCGCAGAGGCTCAGAATGAAAGATTTTTCGTCAATTTAAATCGTTAACTGAAAATCAATCAGATGGAATGTTGAATTTCCATTGGCTGTTGATACGAATTGTCCAAGCCGGGACCAATGGGAAGTCAGTATCAGTTGAGTTTATGTTAGTGCGTCTTTCGCCGACTCTGATGGTACAAACACTCGTTTATCGATTGAGATCTGTCAAATTAGGCTACTTACCCGATAAGGTTATAGGCCATTAAAGGATGTGATTGATTGAGATTTGTCAAATATGTAGAGTTAACTATAGAGTCGAGAGCTGTAAGTGCTGGTGAAAATATTCAAGAATGAATATATAATTATAGAGAGTCATATATAGTTAAGAGTAGTTGCCAATTCGTATTAGAAAAAGTTTTTTTGCAGCAGTATCTTTATAAATCGGGCAGTCGCCTATGATGGTTTTATCGGCCGGACAATTTAACCTCACTTATTGTGACATAATGCTATTTCATTAGATGAGTATATATAATATAGCCTTCTGAAATAATAAATATAATATTGCAATGAAATTGATGCTTTATTGCGATTCACAGAATCTTGTATTATAATTAATGATTAATGATTATTAATAATTAATTATCAACATAATATAATATATTGAGGTATCTATACCAACTCGACCAATGATTTTCCCTCACCATTTTTGATTTGCTTCATAATTTTTTCCACGGTTACTCCAACTCTAACACCCACTCATGAATTTTTTCAGATTTTTTCCATGAACCGTTATTTATTTATGATTTTTCGAAACTTCGAACAGTGCGACACCTTCGATTTTTTTGAAAAAAATCTCAAAAATTCTACTTTCGAAGACGATCATTTTGACCCCCAGTCGAAAGTGGAAACTCTTTTCCTTATGTTTATTTTGTTTAATTAAGAAAAAATTATTTCATAAACATGGTGGATAATGGCTCCCAGAATTTTTTCAATGCAAATGAATTGTATCTTCAGGATAATGGATTGTAACCATCAGAGATACGTTTCATTTTATTTTCGAAAATTATTATTATTATTATTATTATTTATTTTAATCGTCGTTCGTTGGAAGAATTTTATTTTGTCTCACAATAAATTATTGAAGCACTGTAAAAAAGAAAATTGTTTTTCGTGTTTGAAAAATATTTAAAAACCCCTCAAAAAAAAAAAAAATAACCCAGAAAAAAAAAAAAAAAAAAAATAATAATAATGATAAAAAAAAAAAAACAATAATAATAATAATAATTTTCGAAAATAAAATGAAACGTATCTCTGATGGTTACAACCCATTATCCTGAAGATACAATTCATTTGCATTGAAAAAATTCTGGGAGCCATTATCCACCACGTTTAAGAAATAATTTTTTCTTAAATAAGCAATATAAACATGAGGAAAAGAGTCTCCACTTTCGACTGGGGGTCAAAATGATCGTCTTCGAAAGTAGAATTTTTGAGATTTTTTTCAAAAAAATCGAAGGTGTCGCACTGTTCGAAGTTTAGAAAAATCATGAATAAATAACGGTTCATGGAAAAAATCTGAAAAAATTCATGAGTGGGTGTTAGAGTTGGAGTAACCGTAGAAAAAATTATGAACCAAATCAAAAATGGTGAGGGAAAATCATTGGTCGAATTGGTATGGAATACCTCATTATAATAATTAATTATTATACAATTATATTATTATATTATTATTATATATTATATATTTTAATATAATTTTATAATAATAATATTATTATTTATCATAATTAGTATTGAAACTGACTATATATTCAACATCTTTCAAATGGGAAGAAGTCTTCAAATTCACCAAATGAATGTTGTACGAGCGATAAGCGACGAGAAGCAATGTGTCAATAGGCGCAGAATAAAGTGATTTTTTATAGCTGGGATGTTATATTTCAACAATCTAATTAAAATGATGACTGTTTTCAATGTATAAATATCCAGTGCAATGTAGAATCTCATAACGCAGCTCAAAAACTGATTATTACATGGCAATTCGCAAAACCCAAGTTACGCTGATTTCTATTGTACATTTAGGTAAATTGATAGGGTAAAGGCCCATTCCGGAGAGTAATAACTGAATACAGCAGGTACTCCATATTTTGGCTCAAGAAAACACCTCCATGAGTTTGGTCAAGTTCCATGACCCGGAAGCCTGATCGATTCCTAGTAAGTCCTGAAAGAAAAATTGTCTGTGAATTAATCGTCACATCAATTATGACTGATTCTGAATTTTGTTTTCTCGCCGTTTAGGTCATGCAACTTTTGCATAAAGGCAATCGAGCTCGTACCGTAGAGCCAACTGCAGCAAACAAGACGTCGTCCCGAAGTCATGCGCTTCTCGGCGTGACAGTGAGACAATCGCAACCGATTCATGAAGGCGATCATCCGCGCACGCGTATAAAACAGGGACGTCTTTTCATGATTGACTTGGCGGGTTCAGAAAGGGCAAAGCAAACAAAGGTGGGCAACAATAAGGCAACGATTTCAGACACGCTTTACAATTAGTTTTACGCAGGCAAATATATCCGCGATTAATACGGAATCTTTTTCCGTTTCAACGTATTGACGCAGACTTTCTCCGCTCTGATAAATGGAGATATACAGGGTGATTCATTTTAATCGCCCCAGGCCGATATTTCCGAAACTAAGCAAGATACGAAAAAAAATTTGGTATAAAATATTCAGGGTTCAGAGGGGGACAAAACTTGGTGGTATCAGTATTTCCATAAGTGGAGCCGCCGAGGTTGGGTGAAGGTCAACTTGGTTTTTTTAAATGGAATGAGATATTTTTATCTCCAGAATCTGAAAGAGTGTCAGATTCTGCATCAAAAAGTACTCATACACATATGGCCTAAGGTCAATAAGTAACGAGGTAGAGCCGGTCAAAACAGTACACATGCGGCCGCGCCCCGCGGTCGCGGGGCAGCGCCCGCCAGCCCACCAATCTACAGATATCTTGCCAGTATTATAAGGAGACTCGAGTATCCATGTTTTGATGGATATGAAGGGGTCAGATTATTTTTCACGTGAAGTTGCTGAGAGTAAATAAAGTGTAACTAGTTGATTTTGATATTGTTTCGTTTATTAATCAAACAACAAGTTTTTGTTCGGAATTATTTCATTGCGTTTTTGATTTTTCGTTTTTACGTCAAATTTGTAATGTTTATTTCTTTTTTTTTTAATAATTCCGAACAAAAATTTGTTTGAATAATAAACGAAACAAAATCAAAATCGACTAGTTACACTTTATTAATTATTTACCCTTAGCAATTCCACGTGAAAAATAATCTTACCGCTTCATATTCCTTAAGGGGGTATATACACCTATGAATTTTCAAAAAATCGTTTTTGTTTTTATATTTTTTTTTTTGGAATGCTAGTGACCTACTTTACCTGCAAATAAATTGGCGTCAGAAAATCTAGAGGATTTGAAAAGTTATAGCCATGACAGTTCCGAGTTGCGAAAAAGCGCCGCCCCGCGGCGCGCGGACGCTCATATTCGTCTCGTAAATATTCTACACTATCTACAGTACCGCCAACACCACTGTCTCGCTTTTTTTGACGTTTTCATATATCTTGCTTTTGAATTTTATTCTGTGATTTTTCAATTCTTTGTAATTATGATTTTTATACATATTTAATAGGGTGACGCAAAAAAACCGACTATTTTTTTTTTTTTTTTGAGTCTCGAGTGAAAAAATGTTAGTTTTTGATGTTTTAAGAGCCCTCTCCAAAGGACAGCTCAAAAAAAAATTTTTAAGAGGTCGCTCCAAATTTTTTTAAATTTCAAAAATCGTCAAAAATCGTCAAAAATCGAATTTTTTTTTTTTTTTTCTCGTTACGGTACAATTTTACAGACAAAAAAAAAATAAGTTTCTGAAAGTTTCAGTTCAAAATTTAAATTTTGGAAGGTCGCTCATAATTTTTTTTAATTTATCAGTGCATTATTTAAATTAAAAAATAAAAAAAATTAAAAAAAATTATGAGCGACTTTTCAAAATTTAAATTTTGAACTGAAACTTTCAGAAACTTATTTTTTTTTTTGTCTGTAAAATTATACCATAACGAGAAGAAAAAAAAAAAAAAAAAAAAAAAAAAATTCGATTTTTGACGATTTTTGACGATTTTTGAAATTTAAAAAAATTTGGAGCGACCTCTTAAAATTTTTTTTTTGAGCTGTCCTTTGGAGAGGGCTCTTAAAACATCAAAAACTAACATTTTTCACTCGAGACTAAAAAAAAAAAAATAGTCGGTTTTTTTGCGCCACCCTAATATTTAATTTTCAATATTCTTTTGAATTGTGATCATTAACAGAACACATGGCTGCGATCTACATTTTTTCGAGGTTAGGTGTCCAGTTGTTAGTAAAATGTCGTGCTTTCATTACGAATTCAAACCAATAGTAATTTTCAATATTGAACAAACACAGTGTATATATGTCTGAGATGAGACTTCGGAATCGAAAGAAGATTATCCATTGAAAAATGCATTTGAAATCGATGCCAGGAGACTACAATTCAGATTTCTAAAAAGATGAGTATTTCTATCATATATTAATTGCGAAAGTTTGATAAATATTATAAGAAAAAACGTATGGTTGATGAAAGATGAGAGAATTTTCGAAATATTGACAAAAATTGTCAATATCTAGCATCTTCTGAATCTCAAAATATTGAAAATCAAGAATTCTGAAGAATTTTTATGTTTTGAAAAATTTTCACCAGATTTTCCCTGAAGCAATTCATTCTTTTTCTAGCAGTCTTACTGGACACCTACCGGACACTGTTGTTGGACAGAACAGGTCGAAACTCATTACAAACCTCCGCCTGGCACATGTGTCTAGACTCGACTTATAACACATCGATACGAGAGCAGCTGCGGATCCAGCATATTAATCATTAGCAAAATCTTAGAACTTGATTTTCTGTAGCTACATTTTCTTCTCTGGGAGAAGTAGAAATTAAAAAAAAAATAAAAAAATAAAAAGTTTAAAAGTTGATTTCTGGAGAATGAATATTTTGACCGGTTGTCGTAGAGAATCAGGAGTATCGTTGGATCAATCTTGGAATGCTTGGTCCTCAATTGTTCGTAGGAGATGCCTTTATGGTATGAACGTAGGATTTTTTGATAAACTCATTTTTGATTAAGATACTGGAAAAAATGTGAGAAGAATTTAAGAATTGAAAAAAAAAAAATTCTGAAAAATCGAATAACTCAAGTGATTCTTCCAATATCAAAAATTCCTACGTTCATACCATAGAGGCATCTCCTATGAACAATTGAGGACCAAACATTTCAAGATTGATCCAACGGTGGTCTTGATTCTTTACGACAACCGATTCATTTTGTAATTTCTTATCTTTAGCGTAGCCACTATCAGACTGAAAGTAATTCATGATGTAAAATATGCTTAATGAGGGTCGAACCCTCCTCAGACATGATGATTTTTCTGGATTTTGTCAGAGTCCTCGTGTGGCAGAGAAAAATCGATTTCTTTTTGGAAATTTAAACTCCTCCAAAGGTTTACATACCCCCTTAAAACATGGACACTCAAGTCCCCTCACAATACCGGCAAGATATCTGTAGATTGGTTGGCTGGCGGGCGCTGCCCCGCGACCGCGAGGCGCAAGGCGCGGCCGCATGTGTGCTGTTTTGACCGGCTCTACCTCGTTACTCATTGACCTTAGGCCATATGTGTGTGAGTACTTCTTGATGCAGAATCTGACACTCTTTCAGATTCTGGAGAAAAAAATATCTCATTCCATTTAAAAAAACCAAGTTGACCTTCACCCAACCTCGGCGGCTCCACTTACTGAACCCTGAATATTTTGTACCAAACTTTTTTGCATATCTTGCTTAGTTTCGGAAATATCGGCCTGGGGCGATTAAAATGAATCACCCTGTAGATAAAACTTTGAAACAAATGAAATAAGTAACAAGTTTCCCACAGACGTTGGGTAACGTACAGGCAACCGATCGTCGTACATAAAATGGTAGAAAACAGTGAATCTTACACCAGAGTACGAACACCATCGATAATAATCGTATAAATTTCGGAAAAACTTAATAACTACCGATACTCATGAATGAGTTATCGCATTAGTTTGTTGAACCCTGAGCCTTCTTTGTTTAGAATCAGGGAAAACGTCTTCAGGAAGGGGCACACATAAACCGCTCGCTTTTAGCGCTCGGAAATTGCATCAATGCCTTGTCGGGCGGTGCTCGATATGTTAATTATCGAGATTCCAAGCTGACGAGGCTATTGAAGGAGGCCCTCAGCGGTAATTGTCGCACAGTCATGATCGCCCACGTTTCGCCGTCCAGCATTCATCGCGATGAGAGCAAAAACACTCTCGTCTATGCCGACAGAGCGAATAGCATATCCAATAAAGTAGAGAGAAATGTTGTTGACGTGAGTTATCACGTTTCACAGTATCGCAACATCATCAGCGATCTCAAAAATGAAATCTCAAGGCTGCGTAACAAAATGCAGGATGACCGTCCTAGAACTAACGAGGCTCTTCACGAGCATGGTGGTAACCTAAAAACGCTCCGGGAAAAGATTGTGTCTACATTTAGAGAGCAGATGAGATTGAGGTGCGAATCTGACTGCTTTCAAGTATATTTGTGTTATAATGTTGTCTAATTTCACTTGGTGTTAGAGCTTTTCCGTGATTTTATATTAGCCCAGTCGGGTTAGCATTTCAAATAGAAAAAATTCTAAGTAGCAATCGTGAATCGTTGGGGGGGGGGGGGAGGGGGTCACCGAGAGTCTCAATCTCGAAATTTGGAAATCGCCCTGTTTGCGTCAGCCGCCATCTTGAATTCAGGGGGGAATTTTTATTTATCAAATTACTCATTCATTTTCGATTTCACACTGAAAATGGTAATGACCAAAGCTGTTGAAAATTGAATTTTCCACAACTTTGGTCCACATCATTTTTTCCCTAGAATCGATATTTTTCGATTTAGACACGAAAGAAAGGGCGAAATTTAATCATTGCATTATCTCGTTTGTTATTGATTTTTACGTGTGAATGATCATAACCAAACTTGTTGGAATTTCAATTTGCTACAACTTCAGTCATCACGATTCCAGTATAAAATGGAAAATGAACGAGTTATTTGGTAAACGAAAATCCAGCCCTATATTAAAGATGGCGGCCGACGCAAACAGGGTAGATTTCCAAAATTCGAGATTTAGGCTCTCAGTGACACCCCCCCCCCCCCCCCCCCCCCCCCCCCTCCCACGATTCAGGAAGGAAAATTGCTACGTAGAATTTTTTCTATTTCAGCGGTTTTTTTGTCTAACCTGACTGGGGTATATCAATATACATAAGTATACTGCAATTTCATCATCCAAGCTCTTTGTTGTCATTATTAGACGAAAACTGATGGAACTGGACAGCCATCTTCTTGGATTGAAAATGACTGCGGAACAACAACACGCGATTATATCGCAGTGGGAGTCGCGAAACAACAAATTGTACAAGACCACCAGAGATACGACGGTGCGACGCTCGGGAATCGAAACCTTTAAAGTCAACGACGACAAAGGTAATCGAAAATAGTGTTTTGTAAGTGATGGTCGTAATGTATTACTAGACTGTATTACTAGATTGTGTCAAAAAAAAAAACGACATCTTCTTTTTGTTCGAGCCCTTTTGAAAATAGTTAGTGCTTAATATAAAGAAAATTGTCCCCAAAGCGCATTAGCGCATTTGAAAATAGGATTTCCCATGTATTTCAAATGGCAAAATTTGTTTATCTTAGTTTTATTTTTATAACCTTCTTTATTCAACTGATAAAAATAAAGCAAATATACGGTTTTGAAGGGAAAAAAAATTCTGAAAAATGTATGAAATTTTTTTTTCAATTAATTTGTCGAAAAGTAAGTAGTAATCAAATATACATATGACTTTTAAACCACTGTAAGTCGTTAACGGTTCAATTGAGCAACTTGGGTCAAAGGACTATTTTTGTAGATGATAAAATTCTCTACAAAACCGTATATATACTTTATTCCTATCAGTTGTATAAAGAGAGTTATAAAAATAAAACTAGGATAAACAAGGTCTTTGAGGCTTTCGCGGTGAGATTCTGAATAAGACTTGGCTTCCGGGATGGAGCCGCGTTGTTTAACGGTTAGGTGCCGACGTTTCGTAAACATTGCAGTTTACTTCATCAGGGCGAGAAACAACCTGATACTGGTTGCTCCCCAACAGGGTGTCCCTATTTATGCCAGTTGCGGAGCCGTCCATGTGTGACGTTCCGCTCGGGTGGAGTTGACCAATCATATGTTTTTAAATGGTTGGCCAAACATTTAAAAAAAAAAAAAAAAAAAAAAATGTAGATGTAGAATCACTGTTTACGAAAGTCCCTATCCCAGACACCTTGGATGCGTCAAACTGAAGCACTTTACTATCTCAGCTCTGGCGGAACACCAAATGGAAACGGGCCACCAAATCTTATTTGACCAAACCACCTCCTTGGCTAACTCAAATCAGTATTTTCTTCGAAAATACAGAGAAGCCCTTGAAATCCGTAAACATCCTAACAACATCAACAGAGACAACGGACTTCAAACCCACCAATTTGGAACGCCATCCTCCCGGTTTTTTAAATGTTTGGCCAACCATTTAAAAACATATGATTGGTCAACTCCACCCGAGCGGAACGTCACACATGGACGGCTCCGCAACTGGCATAAATAGGGACACCCTGTTGGGGAGCAACCAGTATCAGGTTGTTTCTCGCCCTGATGAAGTAAACTGCAATGTTCACGAAACGTCGGCACCTAACCGTTAAACAACGCGGCTCCATCCCGGAAGCCAAGTCTTATTTAGGATAAACAAATTTTGCCATTTGAAATACATGGGAAATTTTATTTTCAAATGCGCTAATTCTGTGTTCAAGCTACATAGCACAGCTTTGGGGACAATTTTCTTTATATTCAGCATTAACTATTTTCGAAAGGGCCCCAACAAAAAGAAGATGTCGTTTTTTTTTTGACACAGTCTAATGTATTACACATATTTGCCAATACCTTCGTAGTTTCATCAATGATTATGAGAATTTTGATTAAGATATGTTTTATAATTTTGAAGAAAATCTTGGGTTCTACTACATATTTTGCTGTTCCAGACTACCCGCGAGAAGAGGCTATCTTAATCTAATCTTGCGTCTATTACGTAACGCCTTGTTTTGTAAACTTCGGTTTTGCTAACAGATTTTCTTGAAGAAATCGAAAATGATGCAGCGATGCAGCATGCTTGGGCGGAGCTTGCGGAGATCAACAGGGAACAGGAACGCTATGCTGAAATGCGAGCTGTCGCTGATCGAGAGCTAGAAAATTGCCGCCAGCGTAGCTTACTCCTGGAGGATGTAAGTTGACAATATTTCATACCTTCATACTGTAACGGGTTTTTCTTGGGCTCGGGAACCCAGGATAATAAGCCGGATACAAACCAGGCCCAACTCGTAGGTAGGGGATTTTGTTGGGCGCCAGACTTCGTCAGGAAGCCCCTCTCTCTCTCTCTCTGTGACAGGACCGACAGTAGTAGCGTAGTGCTAGCACTCGAGACTATGGAGCGGGAGGACCTGAGTTCAAATCCCCAAGCGAGTCAAGGAATGCCTGAGCGGCAGCCTGTAAAAAATGTAAGACGGGTCACGCCGTCCAGGCGCAAACTTGACTCACGGTGGTTTGAGCTCGGATCCGGCTACACCTGGACAAGGTTTTTCCGGCGGTTTCCCTTGTCCCTCGTGCGAATGCAGGTGTTTCTATATATGGGGAATTCCACGTAAACTCGACCAGCGTTTGACCCTCACCATTTTCTATTCGATTCATATTTTCTTCTCAGATTGACCCCACCCCTTGGGGTACCCCTGAATTTTTTCAGAATTTTATATACATTCGTTTTTGCCTGACAAATTTTGAATCATTTCCTGTTTTGTCATTTCAAAGAATTTTCAAAGAACTGTATCTTTGGACGCATGCATTGTATCACAACGAAAAGCGTATCAAATTCTTCGTCTTGAATCGTTCTTTCATGTGCATATATTGCCATAATTTTCCGACCCCTTTGTGAACGATATTTTCAAGGTCAAAGTGGAAAAATCGAAATTTCGCAAAGTTGGACCATTTTGATTTTTCTGAAAAAAATTCCAAAAAATCTATTCTCGAAGACGTAACTTTTGAGCCCAAGCCCAGCGTGGCTCGAATTTTCCTCAATTTTTTACAGAATTTCATAAAAAATTTTATTCAAGGCAATGCAATGGTATAACCGATCGTCAATGCAAATATTCGGCTTTTATTCAATTGTTCGTACCTAGGGCCTGTTCCAATATTCACTGGCAGTACTGCGAGTTTTCCTTGCTTCTTTCTCGCACCTGTGAGTTCGTGAATACAGCTATCTCTTTCTGCCATAAGCTCGCAGTACTGGCAGTGAAAATAGGAACATAGCCCTACTCTGCCCTGTTTCGTTGATGACGTTTTGCTGATAAACGATTTACAAATTTAGGTACAAATAATAAATAATAATAATAATAATAATAAATAATAATAATAATAATAATGATAATAATAATAATTTACGTAAAGCCATTCTTCGAATTTGAAATATGACCAGGAAATAAATAGTCAATTACGTAGTGTATGGAAGTAGGTATATTTATTGCGGGCTGATTCTAAATACCAATTTATGCATGGTTCTGACCGGATTTCACAATATTGTAAGCTTCGAACACTTCAGAAGCCGATGTATATTTCACGTGAACAGTACCATTTGATTGAGGAATTATACAATGCATTTTTTGTGTTGCTGGAACACGTTTTCCACTCTCAAAACGAGAGTGGAAAAATTCTTTAGCTCTGTTATAGCTCGCCGTCGGCGAAAATTTAACTTCGATGTTCGGGAAATTTGTTGGGATTGAAGCCCAATCGTAAAGTTCTTGAGGAGTAGTTATTTGACGATGTGGTGGAAGCTGGAGACTAGCTCGAGCAGCCATTCGTTTCAATGTGCCGCCTATACCATCGCAAGGCCCTTTGCCATGGGCAGTGGCAAAAAAAATTCCACTCTGCTGGCACTCCGAAATCATTCTTGTGATGGTACAAATTAACAAAATTTTTGAAATTCTTAAATTGTTGGGGCGCACCATCCGAAAAATAATGCAATTTTGCCGGCTGTTGCGAAATAGTTTTGACGAAATCATTTATAATTTCAGAATAAACGTAGACTGCAATGGCGTCATGAGTCATACAGTCTGAAATAATGACCAAACTTTTGTGCTTGACTGTATCATCTTCTTTGTAGTATACAACAACCGGGTATATCGTCGCCTGGTTGTTGTTCCAATGAAAATCCGGAGCCGCATCTTGCACAATGAAGGCATAATTTTCCGCAAAATCGCAAATTACTAGAAACTCATGTCAGGATGGATTTCTATGATGGGTTGGGTCGGGTCATTAAAGAATATCTGTTTTAAATAATACAAGTTCCCAGTGAACACACTCGTTTCATTGACAGCATAGGTATGCTGCAATGTAAGGTGAATACTACATTGCAATTGCGACGTTAGTGTGACGTTCAATTGGTACACGGATATTCCTGAAATATCTGGGCCACATAACAACGAAATGTTTCAGAGACGTTGGTATGGTATGTAATATCCATATTAAATAGCGTCTAGAACCGTGTGCTTCTTGAATGTTACATTGATGGTACGTGGCAGTCAATACGTAGCAACTAGAGATTGGCGTTGCATCAATTGTACATAGCAAGTCAATACAACAGTAATACATCGGCGTTTTGTAATATAATTACATCTCAGGCACATGTAACCGACGTTACAGTTAGATGTTACACAGACGTTGGTGTGGAATGTCTAACCTATATCACCATTATACGTAGTAGTGGGTTCTATCAAAGTTACATGAACAGTTCGCACCATGTGTGCATGTATCAAACAGATACCGCCGTTACATAAATTATACATATCGAGCTAATGTCACTGTGTGTTATCGATGTTTCGTATTGTTTATATGTCAGGTGCATAATATACTTGGAATATCGGTATATGACATCATTATTATACATCAGGCCGGGACGTTGATGTAGTACGTCAAGCCCATATCAGACATTAAGAAAAAAAATCGCGTAAGGCGTTCCATTCTTTCCCATATACCTTATAGTCCGCAAATACCTACACGTACTAAATTATACTCTACAATTTTCTGGAAATAATTCATCAAAGAAAAATAAGAAAGATAAGATATCATATCCAATATTAGTTCAGGTTAACCTTCCTGGTTTATGTCAAGGTATAAAGTATCTTGCTGAAACAATCATCGGCTGTGAAAAAATCGTTTTTTTTCGAAATTTCACAGAAGACTCACCTCAAGTACAATTAGGAAATTGAGCTAAACATGGCTTGAGCTCCCTTTTAATATTATAATTTATAGAGCTCATATTGATAAAACATTTTTTCTTACTATATGTATCAACATTTTTCACGTAATGAAAAAAAAAATAACGACTTTTTTTCAACGACCCTAATCCCAGCAAACACAAACTGTTACGGTTATATAACCACGGTCTAACAAATAACATTGCACATGTTATCTTACAGAAATATAAATGTTATGTAACATATAGGTATTGCGTATGTAACAATAAATCATAACTTTTATATACCATTGTTAACCCGCATGCCAATCCCCGCGCGACCGAAGTTAGAGAGGTGGCCGCCTGCAGCGCCTCGCCCGAAAAACATTTCTCGCAATAGAAGTAACTTTTCTTTTTAATGAGACTCGACGATTTTCTGAGTGAAATTAGCAAATTACAGATATCAACCAAGTAACTCAATCCGTAGTAGAGACTAGTACTTCATTGTTTTACAGAATATTCGATCTAGTCGAAATATCATGCAATTGAGTTTGTGGCAGTATAGTAACATTTGTTGTGAAATAGACCATTATATTACCGATCAGTTATATGTATGCAGCGTTATTGTATACGCAACATCAATATAACAAATACATAACAGACGTAACTGTTATGTAATATTTACAAGCTTGAGTAGGAAATAACACTTTACCTGACCGTTACATGTAACGAACAGGTGATATTATACGTTATATTCGGTTATATGGCTGTTACATAGCTGTTACATAACTTCTACGTAGCCAGCATTTGTAACTGTAACGTAACTTCGCGCCATGTGCTTCGTGTAAATAGGCTGTGCGGGTAACATAAGGGCAAGTCCACCAATTATCAACGAATGTTTGGGCCCTAAAAAATCGATTTGCCTCAATTTTTTTCCTCGCAAACTGTGAACCAAGATTGGTAGATTCACCAAGTTTTAGCCCAATAGGACGTACCGTTCAAGAGGAATACGATATTTAATTTTTAGGACAAAATTTTTATGCGCATTTTTAACGTATTTCTATCGTCTCAAAACAAATTTGAAAAAATACGTTTTCTTTGTGAAAAACTCTCAGCTTTTTGAATCCATTTTTTATTTTTTGTCAACTTTGCTAAAACTCCCTCAAAAACACGTTTTTTGGCAAAAAACAGCGATTTCTCCAAGTGCTCAGTGTTTTGTCATTCTTTTGAATTTTTATTCTGAAAGCTGAGATTTTTTAAGTGAGGAACCCAAATTTTCAGAGTGGGACGGCTACGGGGCCGCGCGTGAGCTACGATTAATTAATAATGAGCGGTAAATAAAATTCTTTTGTAGGGAAGCAAGACTTTCCACACGGCCTTTCTACCAAGGGACGCAAAGCTTCTTGTTGTTCCCTCGCTACTGGGAGCGAAATAAGCCTTTCCGTTCATGTGTGAAAAAAAAGATATTTTCGTTGAGAATTGGGGCCGTCCATAAATTACGTAACGCACTTTGGGGGAGAGGGGGGTGGGGGGGGGGGGGGGGGGGGGAGCCTCTGTCATGTAACGCAATTTCTTGCTTTTTTCGTGAAAAAATTGATTTTTCATTCGAAATTATTATAATCGTTGGAAATTATGAAAATCGTTATTGTTGACTCATGAGAATAAAACCTGGTGTTACGTTAGCGTTACGGAGCGTTACATGGGGGGGGGGGTCAAAATCGCCCAAAAAGTGCGTTACGTAATTTATGGACGGCCCCAGTTCTCAAAAGAGAATTTCATTTACCGCTCTTCATTAATTAATCGTAGCTCACGCGCGGCCCCGTAGCCGTCCCACTCTGAAAATTTGGGTTCCTCACTTAAAAAATCTCAGCTTTCAGAATAAAAATTCAAAAGAATGACAAAACACTGAGCACTTGGAGAAATCGTTGTTTTTTGCCAAAAAACGTGTTTTTGAAGGGGTTTTAGCAAAGTTGACAAAAAATAAAAAATGGATTCAAAAAGCTGAGAGTTTTTCACAAAGAAAACGTATTTTTTCAAATTTGTTTTGAGACGATAGAAATACGTTAAAAATGCGCATAAAAATTTTGTCCTAAAAATTGAATATCGTATTCCTCGTGAACGGTACGTCCTATTGGGCTAAAACTTGGTGAATCTGCCAATTTTGGTTCACAGTTTGCGAGGAAAAAAATTGAGGCAAATCGATTATTTAGGGCCCAAACATTCGTTGATAATTGGTGGACTTGCCCATAAATAATCTGTCACCGCGACGTCACAATTATGTATTGTCGTGACATCACTATTACCTATCCAGGACGCATTCGGTTTGTATCCGAAGTCTGTACCTGTTACATCAATGTAACATTGGCTTGTGGCGGACATTTTAGAGTCCATGTATGTTACATGTACGTTACACGGTACGTAACTGTGGAGTTCGAAGGAACAGGGGTTTCGTAATCGTGATATCGCTGTCACATAACTGTGTTCACTGGGTTAGTTTATTTGGTTAATTTTACAAGCGTCTATCTCTCCTTACTTTATGTTATTACTATTATTTTACGATTATTTTGTTATTTTACTTGTTCTTTTATAGCTTACTGA
This sequence comes from Tenthredo mesomela, assembly GCA_943736025.1. Taxonomy (NCBI): domain Eukaryota; kingdom Metazoa; phylum Arthropoda; class Insecta; order Hymenoptera; family Tenthredinidae; genus Tenthredo; species Tenthredo mesomela. The sequence goes on from OX031013.1 coordinate 31,306,953, forward strand.
AACCTTGTTTTCCTCTTTTTGTTAACTTGCTATTTACACGATTATTCATGTCTGTATACTTGCTTGTGGTCCTTAGGGAGCAATAGCTCTAGGATCAAATAAATGATATTCTCTCTCTCTCTCTCTCTCTCTCTCCTGAGTACCGCCATACTGTCTTTTTTGTTTCTATGTTCCGCCGTTCCTCCTTATACCGTTCCTCTGTCTACGGCTACGCCATGTTTTAGCCGCGACATTCAAAAGAGGATTACTACAGTTCGGCCCTTCCTGACCGTATGTCGTCCCGACACACGCATCGTTTCTTTTTTTTGTAGTATACATATATATATATAATGTAACGGATCAGGCGACCTAGGCCTGACCGTTAACAATTCGAACGCCAACCGTTGCTAGCATCGAACGTTCCAGAACATTCGACGAGAGCGACAAGTCGCGTGACGTCATAGCAAGTATATAAGTCGAGACACAGCTCTCATCACCAGCAATCTACGGCAAAGCGACCGGATTGACTCACCGCGCATCTATTAAACAGCAATTCTACGGTATAGCACCGGATTGACTCACAGCTCTTTTGCAGATCAGTCGCAATAGGCATAGCGCCTTGCGAACTTGTAGCTTCACTCAGATATTATATCGCTCTATCAAAAATCGCAAATTTCAACAAAAATAAAATAGAATCAAGAAATAAAAGAAAAGAAAATATCAGAAAAGAAAATACATAATTCAGAATATTAGAAAATTAAACTATAAAGAAAATTAACGAAATATTCATTTGAAAACGACGTAACGGTCAATCATCGCTTAAAGATCAAAAATAGTCTTCATATTAGAAATTAGTAAGTAAGGATCTCTGTAAATATAGAATAAGTATCTGAAGCAACCGCTAGTTATAGTAGAATAAAATAAATCGAATTCTTGATTATTTAAAAAAGTAAGTTACTCTATGCAGATCCCTTATCCGCTATTTCCAGGTCTTTCTTCATCGATAAAACTAACCAAAGCTAGATACAGCCTTAGTGTGTCTCTGACGCACTCAGGTCTGGCACAGCAGGTTCTATTGTTTAGAAAATTGGGAATAAACTAACTTTAACAAAATTAAAATCAAAAGGTTAGGTGGGTAAAGTGCAGCCTTAGCGCGTTTACGTGTTCAGGTCTGTGGGGAGGCGGCTTTAGTTGCACGGCGACTCAAGTCCGTAATAGGGAACATTAAATTATTGATATAAAGGTCTAGAACATTAATTTCGAGCAAAGAACTCACAATTACACTCGGTTCGCGATACCGGTGGTATCGCTCAAGAACCGAAACGTAACATTTGGCGCCCAACTGAGGGGCTTTTATAATCAATATTTAATAAAAAACTTACTTAAAAGATATCTAGAGTCATTTATTCAATTTAACTTAACTTCGTTGCACTAATTAATTTAACTTCATTACTAGTAGAGTCATTTTTGTGGATTACGTCAAAATCCGATGTCACGACCAGGAAATGGCGGACAAGGGATCTTGCATCAGTCTAACTGTAGATCAGGGACTAGGGGGCAAGGATCCGGATAGGCATAAACACGAAATGAAAAACACAGCGAATAAGATGAATAATTTCTTTATTAACGAAAATACAAACGACGATGTCGACAGCGACACGTCAAACTCAGCGTCAGATGACTTTATGTCATTCCTAGATAGAGTAAATAAAAAATTAGATGATGATCTAGCGTCAATGGAACAAAAAAGCATTCAAGAAAAATTAGAGTATGAAAAAATAATGGAAAAAGAAATGAGCTTTAGAGAGAGATTGGAAGCACAATCAAAACTTTACAAAAAACAGTTAGCAGAATTAGATGATAAAATAAAAAATACAGTGGACGAAAAATTCGATTCACCAAAAGAAATAATATTAACGTCGAACGAAAAAGTAAAAACCGCGGAAAAGATTGACGGGTTCAAACCCAGAGAATGTCAACACAAAATCGTCGAAATAAATAAAATCGAGCCAGTAGAGCCGGTAGAATTTAAAAACCAAAACAAAGAACCGAATGACGAAAGTCACGGCAACGAGAAAATAAAAACAAACAAGATTCGAACAGGAAACGAATTTTTCGGCAACTTAGTAGAATTAGAAAACTTAGAATTAGAGAAAAATAAAAACAATCAGCTAGCTAGCATAGGAAATAGAATTAAGTTAGATTTAGAAAAGATTAAAACCGACAAAACTAATCCGGATAATCCGTTAATCGGATTAAGTCAAAACACCGATTTAAAACACACCGATTTTGATACCGATTGCAACGCTAATATTAAATATTTAGCAGACACTGAAATAACGATATTCCATGATTTAAACAAAAATGTCAAGTCACCGCACTATAGTTTAGTCTTTGAGTTAGATAATCCGCGAAAAGATTTAAACAAAAATTTCACTACACTGCACGACACTGTAGAGAATAATCCAGCTGGAAGCTATAAAAATCCGAAGCGCACTCAACTTCACCTCACGCGCACCACGCAGATGAAGATCCTCGGCTGGATGGAATCTGAAAAAGAAAGGAGAATCGACGGATTAATAAATTTGACATTAATTCGATCAACACCCGATATAGCGAAGACACTGGATATGACAGATAGGATTAGACCGTGTGCAGGTTATCCAGGGGATAATCCGATTATCAACCAACTGATCGCAATCAAAGTGCACAATAAGCAAAAATTAGATGAAGGCCTGTACCATTTGGAGCCAGGGGGCGATGCACAAGTTGCAGTCATCACTGACGTTATGGGACCGAGTATCAACGGCTACTAATACGCAGTCAGTTCCACGATCCGACTCAAACCAAGATCCACCGACGAATACCTGAACAGACAAGAGACAAGGATTAACGACAATAACATCGACACAAACGATACAATGAAGTAATGAGACGAAAGACAAAGACAAGACCAAATAGAGCGAGATCGACGTACCTGTGGGTTCGAGTATCCTTTTCGCATCCATGCAAATGACGCCAATGTCGATCTCGGTAGATCAAATCCAACGCAGAAAAATCTCAGTGCACGGGGATTCTTTTTGAAGAGGAGGAGATCGATGAGCACCGGCAGAGATGCACATCTCAAAAGCACCACCAAAAATCCAGTTTGCACACAAGGAAAAAGAAATTTTTCACGGAGCACAACCACGTCACAGTCACGACTAGACCACGCACTGCACCAACACCGAAAAACGATAGATCGATCATCGTCCAGCTTGCAATCCAGATCACAAGACCAGCCAATGATCGAAGGGGGCAATGTAACGGATCAGGCGACCTAGGCCTGACCGTTAACAATTCGAACGCCAACCGTTGCTAGCATCGAACGTTCCAGAACATTCGACGAGAGCGACAAGTCGCGTGACGTCATAGCAAGTATATAAGTCGAGACACAGCTCTCATCACCAGCAATCTACGGCAAAGCGACCGGATTGACTCACCGCGCATCTATTAAACAGCAATTCTACGGTATAGCACCGGATTGACTCACAGCTCTTTTGCAGATCAGTCGCAATAGGCATAGCGCCTTGCGAACTTGTAGCTTCACTCAGATATTATATCGCTCTATCAAAAATCGCAAATTTCAACAAAAATAAAATAGAATCAAGAAATAAAAGAAAAGAAAATATCAGAAAAGAAAATACATAATTCAGAATATTAGAAAATTAAACTATAAAGAAAATTAACGAAATATTCATTTGAAAACGACGTAACGGTCAATCATCGCTTAAAGATCAAAAATAGTCTTCATATTAGAAATTAGTAAGTAAGGATCTCTGTAAATATAGAATAAGTATCTGAAGCAACCGCTAGTTATAGTAGAATAAAATAAATCGAATTCTTGATTATTTAAAAAAGTAAGTTACTCTATGCAGATCCCTTATCCGCTATTTCCAGGTCTTTCTTCATCGATAAAACTAACCAAAGCTAGATACAGCCTTAGTGTGTCTCTGACGCACTCAGGTCTGGCACAGCAGGTTCTATTGTTTAGAAAATTGGGAATAAACTAACTTTAACAAAATTAAAATCAAAAGGTTAGGTGGGTAAAGTGCAGCCTTAGCGCGTTTACGTGTTCAGGTCTGTGGGGAGGCGGCTTTAGTTGCACGGCGACTCAAGTCCGTAATAGGGAACATTAAATTATTGATATAAAGGTCTAGAACATTAATTTCGAGCAAAGAACTCACAATTACACTCGGTTCGCGATACCGGTGGTATCGCTCAAGAACCGAAACGTAACAATATATATACAGGGTGTCCCATTTTAAAAGATGCATTACGTTTTCAGCCGACCTAACGTTTTAATTGGAAAATGTCTCCTACAAAAGTTGTCCGGTTCAGAGGGGGACACATGAAGATTTTTTTGTTTTTGGTCCAGCATCATAATTGGTGATGCTGTGGAGGATGGACCAGTTTTTTTAAATGGAATCATACATTTTTGTTACAACTAAAATATTCTTCATTCAAAAATGTACAATGTTCTCAGGAAACTTTTCTTTCTAAAATGAATATTCCGTGAGATAGAACAAAAAACAAATACCACCATCATAACAGAAAAACATCTCTGTGATATGTGTGATATGTCGGAGCATCAGTGGGGTGACTACAGATGTTCAAAAATACCACCATCAAGAGCAAGATACGCTCTCACTCGCTTTTCGAAGCTCTGGGCAATCCTTTTGAAAACGGCGCAAAGCTTCGAAAAGCGAGTGAGAGCGTATCTTGCTCTTGATAGTGGTATTTTTGAACATCTGTAGTCACCCCACTGATGCTCCGACATATCACACATATCACAGAGATGTTTTTCTGTTATGATGGTGGTATTTGTTTTTTGTTCTATCTCACGGAATATTCATTTTAGAAAGAAAAGTTTCCTGAGAACATTGTACATTTTTGAATGAAGAATATTTTAGTTGTAACAAAAATGTATGATTCCATTTAAAAAAACTGGTCCATCCTCCACAGCATCACCAATTATGATGCTGGACCAAAAACAAAAAAATCTTCATGTGTCCCCCTCTGAACCGGACAACTTTTGTAGGAGACATTTTCCAATTAAAACGTTAGGTCGGCTGAAAACGTAATGCATCTTTTAAAATGGGACACCCTGTATATTAGGGTGTCCCTTATTTTCATCATTTTTCGAAATTTCGGAGCACGTCCCCTAGATCGATTCTTCATTTGAAAATACGAATTTAGGCGCAAAAAAAAATGTTCTATCTTATTATTAACACGTGCGTGGAAGCATGAGATTTTTTAAATGCAATTAAGGGGTTAGGCCACTCTAGAATTTTTGAAAAACCTTTATTTTTTTATTTTTTTTTATGGTCCCCTAGGACCTCAAAAATAGTGTCCTAAAAGATTATGGCCGGGAAAAATCTTCAAGTACTCGGTTTTCGAATTTTAGTACACTCAGCAACAAAATTAACGGCGCACCCGGCAATCGGCGAAATAACGCCGACTTTCAAAATGCTGTAACTCAATGAAAAATTGTAAAAAAAAAATCATTCGGGAAAGCATTTTGAAGGTTGAAACTTCATCTTCAAGACGGTTTTTGAAAATTTTTCCTACGGCCATTTTTGACGCCATGGCGTAGGTTTGAGTGCCGGATTGCGAAACGCCAGAAAAAAAAAGTTTTTCAAAGTTTTTCAAAGTTCTCTACGGGGCGTTAAAAAAATCGCAGAGAACTTTCGAAGCAGCCATTTTGTAGCCTGAAATCTACTCTTCCAAATGGTTCCTAGAAATTTGTCGCACGATTTTTTTTCACCGAGTTTTTCAACTTTTGGTAAATTTTCATGATTTTCTACTACTCAAAACTTCAAACGCGTTTATCTCAAAACCGCATTTTTTAAGTTGGCCGGAAACATAACTCAGACAATTTTCAACCGATTCACTTGAAACTTCGAATATATCTTGAAAAATACATTGTCTATGGAAGTACGTAGGATTTTTTTTTTATATTGCACGGTTAATTTGTTATTAACACTTATCTGACGATTTTTTAGGCAAATTTTTCACTTTCCACTTTAGAAGTGCACCATTTCGCCAAAAATCAATATATCGAAAAAATCCTACGTACTTCTATAGCAGTTATTATGTATAATCGAGAAAAATTCATTAGCTTATCATAATTCAAAAATTACCGGAGCCGTTCGTCCGGCCGTGGACCCTAGAAAACCGGAGACGTCATCGCAAAAACGCTGCACAGCCGCCATTTTGAAATCAATCGCTCTAAAAAAATTACTGTATACAGTCAGTGATATGTATAATAAACACCCATTTTTGTGGACTCGATTTATTTTGTAGTATTTCTGAAAAAAAATCCTCAAAAAGCCTATTTTTTTCGGCCTCTAGAGTGGCCTAACCCCTTAACACGGGATATCGCTGGATTCTCAGTGATAATTTCTTTCAACATTACACGTTGAATATTTCCGTGTATAAACTATGGGATGTTGTTGAAGGACGATGCATTTACATGGAAAAATATTTATATCTGACATATGATGGGGTATGACGGTGCAGTCGGGGGCAATATGAACCAACTAACTAAAACACTTCAAATTCTTAAATTTTCTACATATTCGTCTATAGGGGAGAGCGGGGAAAAGAGGGCAGTGGGGCATAGAGAAAAAATAAAAAAAATTCTTGGAAAATTTTGAATTTTTTTTTTTTTTTCAATAAAAATTGTTTCCCAAAGAAATTCTTTTTTATTTAAATTTAATTTCGAAAATTTGGCTGAGGTGCCCCTTTTGCCCTGCTCTTCCCTATATATACGAATATGTAGAAAATTTAAGAATTTGAAGCGTTTTCGTTAATTGGTTCATATTGCCCCCGACTGCACCGACATACCCCATCATATGTCAGATATAAATATTTTTCCATGTAAATGCATCGTCCTTCAACAACATCCCATAGTTTATACTCGGAAATATTCAACGTGTAATGTTGAAAGAAATTATCACTGAGAATCCAGCGATATCCCGTGTTAATTGCATTTAAAAAATCTCGTGCTTGCACGCACGTGTTAATAATAAGATAAAACATTTTTTTTTGCGCCTAAATTCGTATTTTCAAATGAAGAATCGATCTAGGGGGCGTGCTACCTTTACATGTTGGATCTTTAAATCCTCACAAATATCTTCGAATTCTTTTGCAGTAAATGCAGTGCCTCTATCTGATATGATCTTTCCCGGCCTACCATAATGAGACATAAATTCCTTCAAAAAAACTATAGCTTCTCGGCTCCCAGTACTATCAACCGCCTTAAGTACGCAGTATTTACTATAACCGTCTATCAACGCGAGTACATGCTTTCGCTCTTGATCAGTTGTTATAAAAGGTCCCAAGTGATCAACGTGGACTACCTCAAAGGGTTGGCTGCCCTTGTCCAGGGGATGCAATAATCCCGGTGGCTTTCCTGTTGGTAACTTATAATACAGACAGTTAATACAACGATTTATATATTTTGTTACGAAGTCTCTCATTTTTGGAAAGTAATAGGTTTCTTTGACTACACTTAATGTTTTATCAATACCCATGTGACAGGATGATTTATGCGCCTCGGATACAATATCGTATCGTACCTCAAACCTTCTGGTACATATAATCTCCACTTGTTGTTTGTCATCTTATATACTCTAGAATTACACATGGTAAATTTTGGTGTGTCGCAGCATCACCCGCCTCCAACCTATCTCTGACTGACATTATTTCGGAGCTGTCTCGTTGCATAGCCGCAATCCAGTCTGTGTTCACACGAATTCCCAACACTGGCAATCCAACAAGCTCTGTCTCCTTTGCCTCTTCTACTGGATTTCGACTCAACGCATCCGCTACAACGTTTTGTTCACCCTTTTGGTACTCTATTTCATAATCGAATTCTGACAGTCTCACAAACCATCTACCTATTCTGGGATTTAAATCCCTTTTTTCCGCTAATAATTTTAGGCTGTTACAGTCGGTTCGGATAGTAAACTTTATCCCGATCAAATAGATTCTAAACCGCTCGAGTACGTTTACTATAGCTAGGGCTTCAAGTTCGTAAGAATGATAACGTGATTCTTCCGGGGTAGTCTTTCTGCTAAAAGCTGACACTAGATGTAGTTTACCATCACCCTGTTCCTGCAGTAGGACGCCTCCTATCCCTATAGCGCACGCATCAGTATCAACTACGGTCCTAGCCTTTGGGTCATATATACAGAGTACTGGACTACTCAATAATTTCTCTTTTATCATTTTGAATGCAATTTCCTGGTCTCTTCCCCACACAAAATTAACATCTTTTGCTAACAACATAGTCATTGGTTTAGCAATTACGGCAAACCCTCTGATAAACCTCCGGAAAAAACTAGCTAATCCTATGAAACTTCGCACACCCTTTACATTTTTCGGAGTTCCAAAGTCTTCGATTGCTTTTAATTTTCCCTTCCCTGGCGAAATGCCGTCTTCGGTTATGATGAACCCAAGGTACTCTACTTCCTTCTTCAGGAATCGACATTTTGGCAATTTTAAGGTCAGATTCGCGTCGCGAAATGCTATCAACATATATTCTAAGTGTTTTAATCCCTCCTTGACAGATTCTGAAGGAATCAACAAATCGTCCGTATAGGCTAACACAATATCGTGTGGAAGACTATCTATAAGTTTCTTAGCCATTCGCTGGAACTCTGCTGGCATGGTGCACAAACCAAATGTTCCTCTCAGGAACTCGTAGTGTCCATCTGGCGTACTGAACGCGGTGACAGGTCTTGACTCAGGAACTAGTGGTATTTGATAGAATCCGCTGCTCATGTCCATCGTCGTGAAGTATTTCTTCTTTCCTCGGTGACCTTCCATATATTCGTCTATGTGTGACATCGGGTACCTCAGCTTTCTAATCTTCTTATTTACTCCACGATAGTCTATGCAGAGTCTCACATCTCCAGTTTTCTTCTTTACCAACAACATTGGGCTGGAGTATGGAGAGTCGCTGTCTTGTATGATATTTGGCTCCTTCAACTCTTGGATCATTCTGCGAATTTGTTCTCTTTCAGGGCACGACACTCGATAAGGTCGGTAATACACCGGCGTTGGATCTTCTAGTTCTATTTTGATCTCCGCTAAATTGGTACAACCTATCTGTTTAAGATTTCTTGCCACTACGTCCTTATATTTGTTTAGTAGTTGCATCAGAGCATCTTTATCCCCTCCGATCAAATCAGTATTGACTTCTTCAAGCTTTATTTCTTCAGTGTTGACTTCTCATTTTTGTGCCTCGTTTCCTGGCTTCGCAACGTCACCTCTGACGATATTGACTCCTGGTTTGACGGTCAGATAATCACCTGTGATATTTAGAATAGGTATCACAGCTTCTCCTTCGATGTCCGTCTTAACTAGGCATCTTGGCATTAAGGGCCCCTTTTCTCTGGGGCGTCCTTCGATACAAACCTCCTGGAGTGGCGCTCTTCCGCAGACTGTAATATGTCCCACAAAGTTGTTTGGGATAACCTCCGCTTCCTTAGCCCAAAACACGATTTTACTCTGCTTCTCTCCTTCTAACTTGGCCAGTTCATCAACGCTGGTACCTATCCGCAGCTCATTGGTCAGACTAACGATAACGACATGATCCTGCTCCGTAAACGGGTGTCCGATGATCATTGGTATCGTCTGGGCTTCCTTCGGTACTATATGTATATCAACTCTGGCTGTAACTCCTTCGACAGTTAGATCCGCTGTCATTAGACCTTTTGGTTTTACCGTTCCTTGGCCATACCCCACCATCGACGGTAGGTTTCCCTCGTAGTAAGTAAACCCTGAATCTCTTGCGATATCTTCTCTGAGGGTCACGTAACTGCTTCCTTGGTCGACGTAACTTTTCACATATATATCGTTCACGTAGGCATCCTTGTAATACTTCAGATGAGTCTCTCCTCCGGCTATCTTCATGACTTGTCCACTTGTAGAACTGGTACTGGATACTTCGCTGCTTGAGATGTTTGGCTTGTAACTTTTTGGCTTTTCTGTCGACTTGCAATCCTTAGCTATATGTCCCTCCTTGTTACATTTGAAACACGTCAAAGTCCTTGGTTTTTTACAGGTACTTCCCATATGACCTTCTTCATTACAGTTATAGCATCTCAGGCGTCTATTCTTCGTTACCCTCTTGTCATCTACAGGTGGTTTTGAGTCCTTAGTCTCGTGCAGATGGTGACCTGCACCCTTCAAATCAATTAGTAAGGTACTGGGCTTCGGGTACTTACTCAGTGGACCCAAGTAATCTTTGAATCGTGGATTATTCAGGCCTAGTACTATCCACTCCACTGCTTCCTTTTCCGTCATCTTCGCCTTGTTGCATCTCGCAAGTTTTTCGTAATAATATTCGATTATATCTTGATTAGGCTTCGTCGGTACTGCTGAGCATCTAACCTCTTCTTGATCTCGCTTTCTTCGCACGGAAAAGATTCCTCGAGTATCTCCTTCCATCGTGCCCAGGTACGAGTTTCGGACGGTAAGCTATCTCGCCAGCTCTTGGCTACACCTGTCAACTTAGACAATGCATAATGCCTCGTAGCTATCTCGTCCCACTTATAAAGTACAACATATTCTTCGATTTTTTCAATCCACTCAGTGATGTTCAACTTTCCTTTCACCGGGTCAAACTCCGGCAAAACTTCACTGATTCCGCGGTAATGCCTCGCTTCATCCGCCGCCGCCATGTTGTCTACAGGAGTTGAACGCGCGCTGCTGAATTCGTCACCTTCTTCGCGATCTTTTTCTAAGTCGCTATTTATGCCACTAATATCGTCCTTTAGCTTATCTTGTTTTTGTCTGGCTCGACTCATGGTCTGCATGTGCACTTTTCTCTCTCATCGTAACACACTCTCACAGAAGGAATCCCAGCCACACTCAACGTTCTCGAACATTCGACACGCTCTCGCGACGAACTTCTCTCTCTTTATTCCAACAACTTTTAACTCACGATTTTCCTCTAACCGCACGACTTTTGACCGTTCCCTTCTCGAATCCCACTTCTGAACTGTTAGGATGGATTTCTATGATGGGTTGGGTCGGGTCATTAAAGAATATCTGTTTTAAATAATACAAGTTAGTTTATTTGGTTAATTTTACAAGCGTCTATCTCTCCTGAGTACCGCCATACTGTCTTTTTTGTTTCTATGTTCCGCCGTTCCTCCTTATACCGTTCCTCTGTCTACGGCTACGCCATGTTTTAGCCGCGACATTCAAAAGAGGATTACTACACTCATCACTTTTGAGAGACTCTTTTAATTGTTTCATGAATTGAGCCTGTTCTTTTGCAGCAAAAGAATGTGGCAACAGCATTTTGATTTTTGCACAAAATTCTTCGGCAAACTCGACTGAACATTTAATTGATGTTTTTAGAGAGGTTCGAGGCTTTGACACCCAGTGCTTATAGGAGACTTCTTCGATATCATTTTTATCTAGCACATCGACCATGATATCTTGCAAACTTTCCAATTTCGGACAATTCTTACAATTTCCAAGATAGCACTCCTGATCAGGGTTCTTACAGATAATTAAATCTATACAATCATCGTAATGCTGGAGAGGATGCTCTTGATCATGTGTTAGAGCTTTCAAATTACAACCTTTGAAAATATATCAACAATTAATATTGGTATGAACAGACTGAATTTTTGCAATTTTTTTTTTTTTTTTTTTTTTTTTTCACACCAGAAACTATTTATTATACTATATCAACTGTGATGTACACGGAAAAAATGTCGGGTGAGGCGCGCGCCCAACAACTACAGCCGCACACCCGAAAGCACGGAGCGTTGTACGACCACAGTTCGGTGCTGCTGCAGTCCCTTGCGGGCAGTCAGTTCTCCCGTTTCGGTGCGGCTGTAGCCCCAAAACGTGGGTGAAGCGACATGCGGGCGAGCTGCCCTCCCGTATCTGGTTATGCCGCCGCACCGAATATGCGGTGGCGCTGCGCGATCACGTGGTAGTGCAGTCGCCTGCCCAACATTTTTTCCGTGTAGGTACCTAACATCATCAGCTTCACATTCTGATGAATGGGGCAGACACAGACAGTGTGAGTGCCACTTGCGCCTGCCAGCACGCATTGCTTCGGTCTTAGATATGCAAACATGGAGAATCCGACTCGCATATCAGGATTTTCCTTTCGAAAATATTCGTCAAGCTCTTTTAAATTTGAAAGTATCAATCGCTTTTGAACGTGCACTTTTTTGCTTTCATCATTTGTAACTGAAATATAATCTTTCATTCCCGGCATATTTGTGCTGACACGATCGTCAATGTAAAACTAAAGGATTTTTGATTTTATTACTTCAGGAAAAGACCGGCCTGAAAAAAAGGACAACTTGTGCTCGGTATACAGGGTGATTTTTTTTAATCGCCCGAGGCTAATATCTCCGAAACTGAGCAAGATACGGGAAAACACCTCAGACAAAATTATAGGATATCGAGGGGGAAGGGATATGGTGCAATCCTATCTTTTGTAGGTAGAGGCGCTGAGCTATGGTGAAGGTCAACTTGGTTTTTTTTGTAAATGGAATGGTAAAGTTTTCTTCACAGAATCGGAAAGAGCATCAGATTCTGCATCAAAAACACCTGACCAGATATTTTCTAAAGTTGATGGTTTATGAGATAAGAGCTGGGCAAGTTGAGTCAAAGGAGGAAGTCCAAATTACCTGAATACTGTTCTTAAGTTTTATCGAAACTGACTGAGATACTTGTCTACTTGGAATTGTCAAGATTAGATATCACGGTCAAATAAGTTGAGGTCAATAAATCGCGTCATTAATGCCATAAGGTCGTAAGCGCCAAAAAAAACAAAAAAAATGTCGTGTTTTTGGTGGCAATGGTATATTGTGCAACTAGGCGGGGGGGGGGGGGGGGGGGGGGGGGGGGGGATGGCCATCCACCCCTAGTTGCACACTGTATTTTTCATAATAAGGGCACGAAATAGGCCTTCTTTGATGCGCGTCGATCGGAAGAGGGATATATAATATATATATTGTAACGGATCAGGCGACATAGGCCTGACCGTTAGCAATTTAAACGCCAACAGTTGCGAACGTCGAACGATCTAGAACGTTCGACGAGAGCGACATGTCGAGTGACGTCATAGCAAGTATATAAGTCGAGACACAGCTCTCATCAGCAGCAATTCTACGGTATAGCACCGGGTTGACTCACAGCTCTCTTGCCGATCAGTCGCAATAGGCATAGCGCCTTGCGGACTTGTAGCTTCACTCTAATATTATCTCGTTCTATTCAAATAGCAAAATTCTACAGAAAATCAAATAGATTCAAAAAAATAAAAGAAAAGATAATATCATAAAAGAAAATATATTATATAATCAGAATATAGAAAATCGAATTATAAAGTAAAATAACGGAATCTTCCTTCAAAAACGACGAACCTGTCAAACATCGCTTAGCGATCAAAATTAGTCTACAATATAGAAATTTAGCAAGTAAGGAACACTGTAAATATAGGATAAGTATTTGGTAGCAACCGCTAGGTGTAGTAAAATAAAATAAATCGAATTTCTTGATTATTTAAAAAGTAAGTTACTCTATGCAGATCCCTTATCCGCTATTTCCAGGTCTTTCTTCATCGATAAAACTAACCAAAGCTAGATACAGCCTTAGTGTGTCTCTGACGCACTCAGGTCTGGCACAGCAGGTTCTATTGTTTAGAAAATTGGGAATAAACTAACTTTAACAAAATTAAAATCAAAAGGTTAGGTGGGTAAAGTGCAGCCTTAGCACGTTTACGTGTTCAGGTCTGTGGGGAGGCGGCTTTAGTTGCACGGCGACTCAAGTCCGTAATAGGGAACATTAAATTATTGATTTAAAGGTCTAGAAAATAAAATTCGAGCAAAGAACTCACAATTACACTCGGTTCGCGATACCGGTGGTATCGCTCAAGAACCGAAACGTAACAATATATATATTATATATGAGGAATTCCACGCCAACTTGACCAATGAAATTCCCTCACCATTTTCGATTTGCTTCAAAAAAATTTATACAATTGTTCAAGTACTAAAACGGTCCCCTGAATTTTTTCAGATTTTTCGATCGACCCGTTGTTTTTTTATGAATTTTCAATCTACCAAATAGTTCGATACTTTTTAAAAATCTCAAAAAATTCTCAAAAATCTCATGTTCCACTACGAACATTACGCTACTAAGTCCATGATGGTGCAAATTTTTCTTCTATTTTTTTTTCAACGTTTTTAACATAAACATGACTTAACCTGACCAATGATTTCCCCACACCATTTTCGATCTACTTCCAAATATTTTTTACGATTGTCCCAACTCCAAAACGGTCTGCTGAATTTTTTACTAAATATTTCCACCTTTTTCAAGAATCTCAAAAAAATCCAAAAAAATCTCATGATTCACTACGAACCTTACGCTACCAATCCCATGATGGTGCGATTTTTTTTCTTTTATTTTCGTCGTTCTTAACATTTTTATGAAGTTTTTTTTTATCAAAATTTATATTGAAAACGTCGAAAAAAAATAGAAGAAAAATTTGCACCATCATGGACTTAGTAGCGTAATGTTCGTAGTGGAACACGAGATTTTTGAGAATGTTTTGAGATTTTTAAAAAGTATCGATCTATTTGGTAGATTGAAAATTCATAAAAAAAACAACGGGTCGATCGAAAAATCTGAAAAAATTCAGGGGACCGTTTTAGTACTTGAACAATTGTAGAAATTTTTTTGAAGCAAATCGAAAATGGTGAGGGAAATTCATTGGTCAAGTTGGCGTGGAATTCCCCATATATAAGGGTGGTCCTTTTTTTTTTTTTTTCTTGTTTTTCATGGGCACACGAATGAAGTTATGAGGAATCAAAAAAAAAAAAAATCTGTGTAAAAACTTGACAACATTGGACAATGTTTAGAGGTCGCTACCGAGGCATAAAGGAAATAACGATCATTTTCGATTCATCATTCAGAATTGATGGAGAAGAGCGAAAACAAAAGTAAGAAATAAAAAAAAATAAATAAATAAAATAAAATAAAAAAATTAAATAAAATAAAATCGTCCGCATGTGAGTAGAAGACAAAGTAAATAATTCTAGGTCATATATTTGTCACGGAGAGTAAGCTGGATATATTTGTCAAATAGTCAAACTGTTTTGAAGATTCCTTACGACTTATATTCCACTTTTCCAATTAAATTATTTCAATCGCCGGTAGCGACCTCTAAATATTTTCCAATGTTGTTAATTTTTTGCGCAGATTTTTTTTTCAGGATTCCTCATAACTTTCTTCAAGTGCCCATGGATCGAGATAGGGGGCTGAAATTTTAGGGGGATTTCTTTTTAATTATTTCGAATCTTTTGAGGGGGCGGCACGGACAAAATTCGTCCGACCCCCAAATAAGGACCACCCTAATATATATATATATATATATTGTAACGTGTCCGACCGTCACGATGGGGGTCGGCTATGATTGGTCAGTTCAAAGACGGCGTAAATACAGAAAAACTGGACAAATCAAGAGACTCAGTAGAGTCTCGCGCCAAGTACATTAAAAAAAAAAATTTTCAAGCGCGAGACTCAACGAGTCTATACAGGGTGTTCCAGACCTCGCGACGAATATTTCACAGGGTAAATCTTGATCAAAAATGGGATCGAAATTTCCTCAGCCGATTTTTTTTTTAAATGCATATCTTCTCCGTTATAATTAATTCAATTTCAGTCAATGACGCGCGGCTTACGAACGGCTGCGCGTCGGTGTGCTTACCGCTCGGTTGTATGCACTTTTTTCGTGGCGACAATAGGGCGAGAGACGCGCACACAACCGAGCGGTGATTACACCGACAAACGGCCGTTTATAAGTCGCATGTCATTAGCTGAAATTAAAATAATTATAACCGAAAATCCATGCATCTCCGAAAAAATCGGCTGAGGAAATTTCGATCCCATTTTTGATCAAGATTTACCCTGTGAAATATTCGTCGCGAGGTCTGGAACACCCTGTATACCCGAGAGGCAACTACCCTAACCTATACCGCGAATTAGTATCTCCGTTTTCTTTCATTTCACAACATACACGAATTAAAACTAATTTAATCCAGGATGTGGGCATGAAAAGCTTTCATTTGAGCCCTAGATCGATTAAATCGGTGTCCGGAGTGCTAAGATATAATCAACTACAGATTCTGATACCCCGTTTCCTCGTACAATATTTCTACGTCGTCGTCGTCGTCAGACCCAGATTCGTTCACACTAAAACCATTCCCATAAAATCACATAGAAGGGAAAATCTACACAAAAATTGTATAGAGTGGCGTTAGTTCGACAGTCACAACGTAGCCAGCGCTCGTATCGCAGACAGAAACCGTCTGCTACACTAGCAGACGCGTGTTGTCATTTCATGTTTTTGAATCCAAATAAAGGAAATAAGATAAAGTGCAAGCAATGATTAATATAAAATTTGAAAGTACAAAAACTAGTGAATACCCACCAAAAGCCCCGCGAAGTACATTAATGTGATAGTCACTAACAAAAATGTTTCGATAGGTTAATCTTAGATCCTATGATCTTGAGCTTTTGAGGTTATGCGAATCGATTAACGTGTAAAATTCATTGTGATAAATAAAATAACAATTGTGAACGGATAATGAGATTAGGTTCACCTTGCATGACCCAAGACTGTCAGATGACTATTACCTTTAAATTATGTTCACTTATACATTGTAGATTTGGCTGATTTTCATTTATGAATGCAATTATCGGAGGAAACGGTGTTTTGAGGATTATTCGATTTCTTTCTATCAAGTCAATGCCTGAGGAAGTCTGACAAGAGAAAATCTAGATAAAATGTTGAAGTTGAAAAATATCTTGATAGCATGATTTGATATGAGAAACGGCAAGGGGCCAGACGAAGAAAGCCGAGTTCAAGCGTTGGATCGCGACGTATTCTACTTTAAGCTCTATGTTAGGCTCATCTCTAAAGGCTCGTCTGCTCAGACCCAAATTGTTAGTCAACGTTATGCGTTAGATTCCGACAAGTTCTATATTCTATCTCGGTATCCTCTAGTCCAAACGAGACTGTAGGTCGACGTTGTGTGTTGGACTCCGATAGGGTTTATTTTACACTCCACGACAACGTAGTGCCTTGACCTTCGGTGAAGATAATTTTTAATCCATTTTTCACAGATAGCTTAGATTCTCCGCTCAGAACGATAATCAAATTCAGATTAGTGCTATCGCGACAAATGGTTAGAATTAAAATACCTATTCAATATTAAAGAAATAATGAGTAGACTTCCTCTTTCTCAGATGATAGAGATTTGTATTCAATCATGAAAATTATAATAACCATTTATTTCTCATTTATATTTATTTATTCATTGCACAACCTTTTTATGGATTGTTTAATTTTGTAGCGGGTCGCCGTATGAGAAAAGAGGATGATGAGAGAAAACGCGGAAGTTGCAAAATATCGAGACAGTGTGATTTGATACAAGAAACGGATAGAGTCAGACGAATAGAGCAGAATGCAAGTATCTGACTTCGGAAACTTCCATTTTATGCTCTACGCTAGTCTTGCATCGAGAGGGCTCAATTCTATATATTTCGATACCTTCTGGTCAGACCCGAATTTGAAGGTGACCTTTTTGCAGAGGACCTAGCTGCATTAGAAGAAAAACTGTCTAAGAATTTCAATACATATATCTAATATTTATATATATTTAATCATGAGCAGCAACTATAACCCTGCGTGCAAGTAACTCCGTCATTGCCGGTCCAAGCCCAGATGAGACAGAAGGAGGGCTGCGCGCAAGGTTACACGTTGCAGGCATATGGAATTATACCGGATTCTAGCGAAACAATTCGTAGAACTTAATAAGAGATTACATGTAACGTCTGTCCACAGAAACTTAAGGCTCACAGAAAAGTATGAGCATACGTGTAAATTATAACATTATTTTTATTTATTTGAAATTATACTACCAGATTTAACATTGCTGCTTTTCGAGGGATTCGGATGATACAAAATGCATCACCGTACATGCATTGAGACGATCATAGAAACAATTAGCAGAATGACAACTGAGAACTGAGCGAGGATATAGGAAAGCCTAATCGAGCGAGCGTAGCGAGCGAGCACAATTATTAGGTTTCGGATAGACCAGCGATCGACGCTTGTGACGTCACAAGCGTAAGAAGAACAGTATATAAACACGCGTCGACAGAGCTCGACAGCGCACATGAGGTATAGCACCCGGCGACTCACCACCACTTACTAGAGCGCAATCGTGGTATAGCATCCCAGGCGACTCATTTGATATTGTACCAAGGACCTTCCGAAGGCAATAAAGTAGAATCATTAACTTCACATCACTTAGACAATTCCAACATAAATTTATTCAATTCTAGTATCACCTACAGGGGTATAGAAACACATAACACTAACGAACATTAGCTAAAGAAGCATTGTTGCAAAGACTTAAGGTAAGAGAAATCAATACGGTTCAGGAAACCTTTAAAATAGATTAAAATAGAATAAGTTCATATTGTACGTTTTTTTGTTGATATTTTATTTGATTTAACAATACAGGAAATCAAATTACTACCGATAAAAATTGCCTGGTATTTTCTTATCATCCTGTTTGACAGTATTAAATACCAGAATAAGCCGAGTAGTTACAGCTTTGGCGAACAACGGAAGAAGCGAACGACATTGGCGTAAAAACCTGTGTTCGAGGGCCAACCGTTGGAAACCCGAGTCTGATAGGCAGTCTTGGTGTAAAAACCCGGATCTGTAGTTAATCAGTAAAATATTCAATAGCAGGCGAGACAGGCTTGGCGTAAAAACCCGGCTCTGTAGAGAGATTTCTGAATCTTAAATTCAGAACAAATACGGCTTTGATAATTAAACCTAGCCGAGTCCGGCAGCTAGCGTAGGGAGATTAAAATCTGAACGAGGTGGCTTTTGCATGGTAGACCCATCCTTTTCCTCACCTGTCAGTACGAGGAGTCCATAATAATACTGAATAAATTAATTTTCAGAAAATAGATAAATTTCGAACCCGTAGCAACCGACTTTTACTACAACCTGTAGGTTCGTAAAAGCCGAAACGTTACAATATATATATATACAGGGTGGTCCATTTTAATTGATGCAGGTGAATATCTCGAAAACTAACAATTATAACAGAAAAAGTTTTATACAAAACTTGAAGGGTTTCGAGGGGGAAAGATAATGCTGATATGTGTTGACTTGTGGACTTCGCCAATTCCGAGATTTCGCAAGCAACTTCGGATTTTAGATAGAGAACACATGTTTTGGTTTGGGGCATCTGATAGCGCGATCAAAAACTCATTCAAACACGCAAGCAAAAAAAATTGGAAAAAAAAATTTTGCAAAAAAAATTGGAATAAAAAATTTCGCGAAATTTTTTTTTTTTTTTGCAAAAGATTGCTTTTTTGTCCCTAGCTTTCGAACACATTCATTGTTTATCACTTTAGCTCGAAATTTCTCTCGCCAATTTTGAAATTGGAAAGTTTGAATGTACCAGATTAATAAAAAAAATAATTCGTTGATTCGTAGAAAATCTCTTTTCGAAAAGTTTTGGAGGAAAAACATTTGAATCGAAGTATTGTTACAAAAAAAAAAAAAAAAACGTCGATAAAGAAAAAAAAAAATTTATTAAAAATTGAAATTAAAAAGATAACAAAACCTTTACATATCCGCAGGTTTGACGTTGGTGTAGAGGCTCAAGTCCGATATGAACTGGAAGATGTTGTCAGTATAATTATGTCGGACGAACTAAGGCGGTTAGTTGTTTGCGTTATTGATCTACGATTTTTTGTTTTACTAATCTGGTACATTCAGACTTTGAAATTTCAAAATTGGCAAGAAAAATTTTGAGCTAGAGTGATAAACAATGAATGTGTTCGAAAGCTAGGGATAAAAAAGCAAGCTTTTGCAAAAAAAAAAAAATTCGCGAAATTTTTTATTCCAATTTTTTTTGCAAAATTTTTTTTTCCAATTTTTTTTTGCTTGCGTGTTTAAATGAGCCTTTGATCGCGCTATCAGATGCCCCAAACCAAAACATGTGTTCCCTATCTAAAATCCGAAGTTGCTTGCGAAATCTCGGAATTGGCGAAGTCCACAAGTCAACACATATCAGCATTATCTTTCCCCCTCGAAACCCTTTAAGTTTTGTATGAAACTTTTTCTTTTATAATTGTTAGTTTTCGAGATATTCGCCTGCATCAATTAAAATGGACCACCCTGTATATTAGGGTGCTTCTTTTGAAACGACTATTTTTTTTTTTTTTTGCAACTCCCCTTTGAAAATCTTGTTGTAGACGTCGAAAAGGGAATCCTGTCCAATTTTGAGCTCTTTATTCCAATCATAGCACCCGCGCTTTTCTTTTTAAGTTTTCCCATGCTAAAAGCATGTAAACATTACGACTTTTTCTTTCGCCGCGCAAAACTCAGCCGCATTTCAATGGATTTTTCTCATCCTCGATTCATTTTACAGAGAATGTAGTGTTCTTCAAAAGTGCCATTGGTAGTTTGGTTGTGGTTTCAACCGCTGAACCTGTGTGAGCCTTCAAAGTCGATTTTATGCATAATTCTTCTTTCTCGCTGTGGGCGAATAAACAGTTGGACTTGGAGAAAAAAACTTCGTAACAATTTTGTAGGAAATTTATTTCTCTACAAAAAAGTCCCATTCATAAAGTCTCTCAAACCAGTATTTCAAAAGATATAAGGACTTTGTTTTTTTTTAAATATAAAATTCCAACAAAATGTCAAGTTCAATATTTTCAAGTCAGTCAAACTATCTTGGGCACTTTTGAAGAACACTAAATTCTCTGTCAAATGAGTCTAGGATGAGAACAATCCATTGAAATGCGGCTGAGTTTTTCGCGGCGAAATAAAAAGTCGTAATGTTTACATGCTTTTAGCATGGGAAAACTTAAAAAGAAAAGCGCGAGTGCTATGATTGGAATAAAGAGCTCAAAATTGGACAGGATTCTCTTTTCGACGTCTACAACAAGATTTTCAAAGAGGAGTTGCAAAAAAAAAAATAGTCGTTTCAAAAGAAGCACCCTAATATATATATTGTAACGGAGTTTTTCAGAGTCCTCAACTCCGCACCCTACGGCGTTCCTTGATAAAGATAATTTAACCCTAGAATGGTAACCTGGGGTCTTTTTGGACCCCAACGATTTGATGAAAACAGGCATTTTTACGATTTTCTCACGTTTCCTACCCCGTTACCCAATTTTTGACCAACTTTACAGACTTCGGGCAAAATGTCCATAGGCTCACGTGATTCTGCATTGAAAGACGAACCGAAAGAGCCCCCGTAGGACCTTCTACGTGAAATTATACCCGAGATATGAATTTTCAAAATTGGGGTATTTTATGACCCCAGGTTACCGGAATAGGTAAAAAAAAATAAGGTTACCATTCTAGGGTTAATAAAAGACTAAGATATAGAGTTGGGCGCCAGACACTGAAGTGTCGTTTTTCACAAAAATCTACTAAACACTAGCGATATTTAAAAGTAATACTAAACTGCCGGAACGACGGCCTTACACCGAAAGAAATTTATTCTTATTTCTAGTATGGTAACATACTAATCGTATATACTAATGAAATCCTCCAAATGTTTAGTCTATTTTTATGTAGAATGCTAGAGTATTAGAATATCCTCTTAAAGTTAGTATGCCATCTATTAAGGTGTGACCACGTGATCAAAACTTGTCGCATTTTGCATATGGCCGCGTCCAGGTCCTGCATCGTGTCGTGCGTCGCGTTGTCTTTGAGTGTGAGTGATCAAGTTATATTTTTCATTCGAAAAAATCGACGAAGTCGTGAAGTGGCTCATCAAAAACGATCCAGGAGAACTGGTCGAAACATTTGAACGTAAGTAAACCTAAAATTCTGAGTATAATAGTACATTTCATTACGAGTAACGAAAGGCTTTTTTGACGAAACGAGAGGTTTACGGCACGAGCCGAAGGCGAGACTGATCGTAGCGAGTACGAGTACGAGTACCTCGAACGAGTACGAGACTCGCCTTCGGCTCGTGCCGTAAACCTCCCGTCAAAAAGCCTTTACGTACAAGTAATGATCATTATTTTTCATCAGGATTGCCAAGAAATCGCGACGAAGTCGCGATTTTGAGGCTAGAATGATGAAAAATAATTTTTTCCAAATTACTGCTACGGTCTGAGAAAACGTTCTAGTGACTCAGTTTTTCTACAGTTGATTAGTGATATTTTGATACAAAGTTCATGATTTTTCCAGATTTTATGTCCTCCGCTGAACATAAATTCAGTCCATCGAAGAAAAAGCAGTTGTCGAAGGGTACAGGCTGCTGCGTTGGATGAAATTTCTTCAACTTTAAACCAATAATATTTGATGAATTGTTTGAGACACAGAAATTTTTGATTGTAAGAATTTTTTTCCCACTTTCTGGAAAAAATGTTTTGAAACCAACACTTTTGTGCTATATAAATACTATATAAATATAAATATATTCCCTAAAATTGTTGAACATTTTTTTGTCTTTAATTTAATTAATTATCTCATAGTCTTGTATGATTGAAAAGTTTATAATATAAATAATAAATATACATAGTATATATTATAAAAATATAAAAAAATATATGAATATAATATAGTATACATATATACATAAATATATTATACCAGGAATGTAAAATATGAATATAAAATGAAAATAAAGAGATTATTTTATAATTTCACTGATTCCTTTCCGAATATAACATACTAAACTTAGATTAGAGGATATTCTTGAAGCTAGTATATGTATTCACATTAGTATGTGTTTACTAAATTATTCTCCTCTAAAGATTAGAAAATATACTTACCGCCTATTTTAGACGGAAATATACTAAGTTTCAGTATATTATACTAACTTTGAGAATAAATTTCTTTCGGTGTGTTGAGATATAGAGTTCGATAATACCGACCGAAAATACCTAACACCTAGAGGCAGCACTTCCCAATAATTACTTTTCTCTTTCTTTCCTTCTCAAAAGAAACAACCACAACAAGCCATATTATAGTCAGTCGCTTGTGTACTTTCTCAGAGTAAACAGTCTCACCTATTTTGAAATATCGATTTTTGTTTGTATAATGTGAATAATAAATTAAGATAGTCACAAATTCAATGCAGTGCGGAACTCCTATTTCTTTATCATATCCCAAAGTCACTGATCATCTTTTTCGCAATAAGTTTCAACATAAAACTGGTCCTTCGAGCCGGATCGGTGACCTTTAAGTGGATAATTAAAGACTTTTCGGAACTAAGTGTCAGTAAAGTGCGGGTACCGTTTGTTATTCTCGCTCCATGACTTCGGACTAATGTGAGTGTTTATTCTCAAAGATTCGAGTGATAAAAGGACTGAAGTGCAATCTTGGACTTTATATTTCTTCGAAATCTCAGCATCATGAGACCAATTAACGCTCTTCTCGATGAACAAGCGAGCACATTTGGACTTATTACACGCTCGGTAACGAATCTAAAAAAGGTAGGAGTATCAAAAATCACTCGTGTTCGAGTTCAGGGCCGTCTCACCTCCCTCAAAGCGAATTGGGACAAATTTCAGGCTAATCACCAAGATCTTCTCGATCAACGAGCTGACGCTACGTCAGAACTTAAAGCAAAAATTGATTCAGTATCCTATTTCAAGGACAACGTATTTGACAAATGCTTAGAAGAATTTTTAGATTGTCAAGAAGAAATGTCTGAAATGTTAGAATCCCTCCAAGCAACGGAACCTCCTGACGGAAACACTCTTGCTAATAGATCTATGGCAAGTGAGCACGATACTGCATCACGTCGTCCTCGCTTACCACCTATCAATATTCCACAATTTAATGGCAATTACAATGATTGGGCAAACTTCAGAGATTTGTTCACCTCTCTAATAGGCAACAGCGCTGATTTATCTCCGGTGGAAAAGTTACAATATCTCAAATTAAATCTTTCCGGTACTGCTGCGGACCGTCTTAAAAATATCGCAGTCACAAAGGATAATTTCAAACGAGCCTGGGATAGCTTAGTTTCCCATTATGAAAACAAACGGATCCTTGTTGACAATCATCTCAATATGTTATTCGCAGCTCCTAAAGTTACTAAGGAATCATCCACAGAGCTTGACAAACTATACTCTCGAATCACTCAAGCTCTACTCTCACTAGAAGCATTAGGAAGGCCTATTAACCACTGGGATGATCTTCTTGTTTTCACTACTGTTCGTAAACTAGATCCAGCATCGATTCGCAGCTGGGAAGAGGAACTTGGAGGTAGCGTCACCCCACCAACCTGGGTTGACCTCGAAGCGTTTATTACGAATCGTATTCGGTCCCTTCAAGCTTACGAACAAGCGACTCAACCAACCAAGTTCAGTCAGAAGGCAGATACACCACCAGTCAAATCTCATCATACCGCATCTGCATCTGGTACCTCATCAATATGTTCTTGTTGCAAAGCTAACCATTATATTTCGTCGTGCGCAGCATTTCGCGCCAAACCAGTTGAGCAGCGTAAAGAGTTCATAGTTCAGAACAAACTCTGTTTCAACTGTTTAGGTCACCACGCACTAAAGAGCTGCAAATCTACAAAGAAATGCTTTACCTGTAAAAAATCTCATCACACCTTGATCCACATGGACACACCTCCATCGTCAGCCCCACTAGCAAGCGATCAACACACGAGTCACCCCTCAACTTCTCAGCAATCATCTCAACAGGAATCTTCGTGTAATCTCGCTCATAGTAACTCACCTCACTATGCTCCAGTTCTATTAGCGACTGCGCTGGTCAATGTTTTAAATCGGTTTGGTGAACCTTGTGAAGTACGAGCTTTACTGGATCAAGGGTCAGAAATCTCACTCATCACAGAATCACTTGCTCAGCAACTACGGCTTCCTCGCTCACAATCTAAGGTACCAATCATTGGAATTGGTGCTGAATCAACGCACGTGTCTCATGGATCTTCAAGATTGACAATTCAATCACGAACTTCATCATTCTCCTGTCAAGTGACAGCTTCAATTCTACCGCGATTAACTGGCTACCTACCATCCACATCGCTGGCGGATAACCAGCTACATCAATTCAGTCATCTACCATTGGCGGATCCGCAATTCTATCGCCCAGGTCACATTGACGTGCTCCTAGGGGCTGACATTTATGGCCAACTCCTCATCGATGGTCTAATCACCGGCTCTGCAACCTCTCCAACCGCTCAAAATACCCTATTGGGGTGGATTTTATCGGGTAGTGTGCTAACATCTGCAGCGCAGTCTAAAAGACCAATTATCAGTCTACAATGCTCTCAAGACAAAGATCTACATTCGCTTCTTCAACAATTCTGGATTCAAGAAGAAACCTTCTCAACACCAGCGAAGGAAATATCATCTGAGGAGTCTCAATGCCTCCGTCACTTCGATATAACTCACTCGCGTCAGGACGATGGACGCTACATTGTACATCTCCCACGTAAACATGCTATTGAAGACCTTGGTGACTCTAAAACTCCAGCCATCAAGATGCTTCAACAACAAGAACGACGATTAGCTCGTGAACCTACTCTCAAGACAGCATACTCGAACTTTCTCCAGGAATACGAATCATTAGGCCATATGGTCAAAGCACCTAGTCCCATTGATCTCAAACACACCTTTTATCTTCCTCATCATGGCGTTCTACGCGAATCCAGCTCAACAACCAAATTAAGAGTTGTATTTAACGGATCTAAAGTCAACAACTCAGGCAGATCGCTCAATGACTACCTTCACGAAGGGCCGACTCTTCTGAATCACCTTGCAGATGTCATCACTCACTGGCGAATATATCAATTTGCATTCTCTTCCGATATAACAAAGATGTACCGCCAAATCATGGTTCATCAAGACGATTGGGATCTACAAAGAATTGTTTGGCGCAACTCTCCAGCTGAACCACTGCAAGACTTCCAATTAGTTACAGTAACTTATGGAACCAGACCCGCTCCCTTTCTAGCATTAGCTACACTACGACAACTAGAAAAGGACGAAGGCCACCGCTTCCCTCTAGCTAAAACAATTATCTCAGACAACTCATACGTAGATGACATCTTTTCTGGAGCTCACTCTCTAGACGACTGCAAAGAAAAGATTAATCAAGCAATCGAATTGTTCAAAGCTGGTGGATTTCAACTGAAAAAATGGGTAGCATCCCACGATGATCTTCTCTCCGCTATTCCGCAGTCCGACAGAGAATCAGCTTCTTCATTATCATTAAATGGAGATCCACTTTACCGAGCTCTTGGGCTGTCCTGGAACCAGCGTTTAGACACATTCACCTTCTCCTTGTCTACTTTCAAACAACCAGCAATTATCACCAAGCGAGTGGTATTATCGCGCATAGCGCAGCTCTTCGACCCATTGGGATGGTTATCCCCTATTATCGTCCGAGCGAAAATATTTCTACAGACGTTATGGTGCGCTCAACTAGGTTGGGATGAGCCCTTACCTCCTCACCTATTGGATCAATGGATCGAATACTCCAAGGAACTTCAGGAAATCTCATGTATCTCAGTCTCTCGATGGCTACACCTTTCACCGTCAGTGCTTTCTATTGAGCTTCACGGATTCTCCGATGCGTCCCACGCTGCTTTAGGGGCAGTTGTTTACGTTCGCGTCATATCTGATACTCATCAAGTAACGACAACGATTATTTCGTCAAAAACCACAGTCACTCCCATACGGCGAAATCCTACCACCCCTCGAAAATCCAAAAGCATCCGAATCACCACTCCTCGCCTTGAACTATCCGCTGCGGTACTCCTCGTCCAACTCGTTGACAAAGCTCGTGCCGTACTCAACCTTGAATTAATTCCAATTCACCTCTGGACAGATTCAACCATCGCCTATTATTGGATTCAAGGAAATCCCTCACGCTGGAAAGAATTTGTACGAAATCGAGTTACATCCATTCAGAAAACTCTTCCGAACGCATCCTGGCACCATCTGCCAGGCAGTGATAATCCCGCTGATCTCGCGTCTCGGGGAGCTTCACCATCACAACTGAGCAGAAATTCTCTTTGGTGGCATGGACCGTCATGGCTCAGATCGCACCACTCTTGCTGGCCATCGATTACACCGGTTCTTGCATCTGAAACTGATCTTGACGAGCGTCCAAAAACCACTGCTATATCTACTCAAGGCTCACACTCGCTATGGAATTTAGCGACCCAATTTTCATCATTCACGAAACTGATCAGAATCACTGCCTGGTGCAATCGATTCACTAATCAGCTTCTCTCACGCATCAAAAAACCATCCGCACTGCCAACCGAGCCCTTCCTCACTCCAGACGAACTTAACACTGCCAAAACGTATTGGATGAAGGTCACTCAAGCTCAGTACTTCCCAACTGAATTGAAATCCCTGTCTGAAAACCATCCAATTCCCAGATCGAGTCCTCTTCTAAAGTTAACACCATTAATCGACCACACCGGTCTCCTTCGTGTCGGAGGACGCCTCCAACATTCTCATCTTAACCCTGACGCTATTCATCCTATCATTTTACCAAGAAAATCTCCACTCACTGAATTGATCCTAGCTGATGTTCACCGACGAACCCTTCACGGAGGAACTCAAGTAATGCAAGCCACTCTTCGCTGCACATACTGGATCATCGGAGGTCGCTCACCAATTCGCAGTCACATCCACCGATGTGTTACGTGCACTCGCTACAGAGGAATCGCTGCACAACAGCAGATGGGACAATTGCCACCTTCTCGAAGCAATCCCTCAAGACCCTTTCTCCACACCGGAGTGGATTATGCAGGACCGTTCATTATCAAAACATGGAGAGGAAAAGCAGCTAAAACTTATAAAGCCTATCTCATTGTTTTTATCTGTTTCTCAACATCGGCAGTTCATCTAGAACTGGCGACGGATTACACAACTGATGGATTTCTAGCAGCTTTCAAAAGATTTACAAGTCGACGAGGACTATGCTCCCATCTTTACAGTGACTGTGGAACTAATTTCATTGGAGCAGACGCAGAACTCCGCCGTTTATTCAAAGCATCTTCGAAGGAATTCCAGCATCTTGCAAACTTACTATCTAACGATGGAACAAAGTGGTCATTCAACCCCCCATCGGCTCCTCACTTTGGAGGAAAGTGGGAAGCCGCGGTTAAAGCGTCCAAATTTCATATTAAACGCATCATCGGTAACAGCCTTCTTACTTATGAAGAATTCTCAACATTTCTCACTCAAGTGGAAGGAATTCTCAATTCTCGGCCACTGTGTCCGATATCAAATGACCCAGACGACCTCGCAGCCCTGACCCCGGGTCATTTCCTCATCGGATCCCCACTAAACTATTCGCCAGAGCCGTCAACAATTGCGATTGCTGACAATCGTTTGACAAGGTGGCAACGAGTAAGAAAATTCATTGAACAATTCTGGGACCGGTGGTCCCACGAGTACCTACAAAAATTCCAATTGACACCCAAATGGCATTCAAAAAACGCAACTCCTCAAGTCGGCGCTCTCGTCTTAATAATTGACGAAAGATACCCTCCCTCCAAATGGCCACTGGCAAGAATTACTCAACTACATCCTGGATCTGATGGACTAGTAAGAGTTGTTACTCTTAAAACTCAAACGTCGACTCTACAGCGACCAATCGTGAAGCTTTGCTTCCTACCAAGTGCTGAACTCTCGGAAAATAACCCCACTCGAGCAGAAGAATCTTGACGTCCCCGAGGACATCAAGGCGGGCGGAATGTTGAGATATAGAGTTCGATAATACCGACCGAAAATACCTAACACCTAGAGGCAGCACTTCCCAATAATTACTTTTCTCTTTCTTTCCTTCTCAAAAGAAACAACCACAACAAGCCATATTATAGTCAGTCGCTTGTGTACTTTCTCAGAGTAAACAGTCTCACCTATTTTGAAATATCGATTTCTGTTTGTATAATGTGAATAATAAATTAAGATAGTCACAAATTCAATGCAGTGCGGAACTCCTATTTCTTTATCATATCCCAAAGTCACTGATCATCTTTTTCGCAATAAGTTTCAACACGGTGTAAAGCGTCAGCTAACTCAGATTTTCTGCGATAAGGGTAGAGTGGGTGGATTCACCTTAATAAATAGCTAGATAAAATATAGAACACCAGATATAAAATTCCTTCGATGAAATCAGGAGATTTCGTATATTGTTCAAAGAGATATTATAATATAAAGGTTATCAGCGATAAATTACGAAGTTCAAAGATACGCACAGGTATTCAATTTACACAGAAATAGTCTTCAAAATAATAGCACTGAATAATACTCGAGATATAGACAGCGTCGGACTAATAGAGAATAAAGAATATGATATTAGTGAGCTGTATTGCGTCTCAGCGGTAATACAAAAAAACATAAACACGCCGGTCAGCTAGCTAACGCCGTAGAAGCGATATAATGCAAGGTACTCTACTTTCCAGGCTGCGTATCACCGAGCGATACGATACTCTCGGCAAATTTTCTAATAGCGGCGAGCTAGCGGTATTAATAATGATTATTCAAAGATAATTAACGCAATAACTAATATAAACGACTCGAAAAATACGGTAAACTAAATTCGCAATTACAAAGGGAGTTATGAATTCTAGAAAACACAGCTAACCATAATACCTCGCTTACTCAGCCTCAAATTAATTAATTAAGATGTAATCTCTCTTTATAGCGACTTTACGGCGGTAATTAAGCGAGCTATTAATCGATATTAGATAAGAAATTACTTAGATATTACACAAGAATCAAGATAGCAAATTAATCAAATAAAGCAAAGATAGTCAAAGATAGCAAAGATAATCCAAGATAGCACAGATAATCGAGAAAATCAGAATAATAGAACAATAAAGAAATATAGCTAGAACAACTTAAGGGGGGGGGGGGGGGGGGTTACCCAATCAGTTACCTATTTGTCTATTTTCTCCTACACGGGGTAATCAATCGACTTGTCCTTTCGGCAGCCGATGTTTGGCGAGTAATGAGTTCGAACTGGTACGTTTGATCGGATGAAATCGGGATTTTTTTATTTTTTTCGATCGAAAAGTATTGGCGTGCCATTTATTGCGACTTATAACAAAGCCCACGCATCAAAAATGCAAAATCGACTCCCTGAGCCCGATTTTGTGAGAAATTCCGAACATAACCATCCCAAAACATCTTTGTTTCCGACAACGATGAAGGTGGAAGTTGTATTCCACGTTTTTGTGGTAATTTTCGCGATTGTCAGAGGCTGGGGGGCGGCCATTGCCGTTACAGCTGCTACAGCTGCTGATTTAATGCGGTGGTTCCCAGAACACCCGTGAGATGTCACCGTGAAAGTATACTATACTATAGTAAAAGGATGAAGTTCAGATGGGCGCGTGGCGACATCTCACGGGCGTTCTGGGAACCACCGCGTTATATCAGCAGCTGTAGCGGCAATGGCCGCCCCCAGTCTCTGACAATCGCGAAAATTACCACAAAAACGTGGAATACAACTTCCACCTTCATCGTTGTCGAAAACAAAGATGTTTTGGGATGGTTATGTTCAGAATTTCTCACAGAATCGGGCTCAGGGAGTCGATTTTGCATTTTTGATGCGTGGGCTTTGATATAAGTCGCAATAAATGGCACGCCAATACTTTTCGATCGAAAAAAATAAAAAAATCCCGATTTCATCCGATCAAACGTACCAGTTCGAACTCATTACTCGTCAAACATCGGCTGCCGAAAGGACAAGTCAATTGATTACCCCGTTTAGGAGAAAATAGACAAATCGGTAACTGATTGGGTAAACCCCCCCCCCCCCCCCCCCTTAATACTATGACTATCTACGTCAGCCAACCCTTGGGGAGCTGGACTACAAGCGACACACCATGCGATACTATACTACTTATGGTTCAAATACATTCTAATAAATCAAAGATAGCGAAATATAAGGTACTGAATATTCTCAAGCGAGAACTTAGATCAGAATAAGCAATCAAATAAGCGTTAGCAAATCATAAGCAAATTAAGCAGCGATATTAGACTAATTAGCGAAATATAGCCAAGCGTAAAGATAATCAAAATGGCTGAAGGCAACTATGAAGTGCTTTCGCTGAATTCTTCTAATGGAACTCTACTTGCGTAATCCGTAGGCTAGCGATACTCAAAAATATATTATGAAATGATCGAATAAGAATTCAGCGATAGTTTATGTGGATTTTTCTAGCAATTACTGATCATGAAGACCTTACCTTTCGGTGAGCGGCTTCTGAAGCACACACAAACTGACTCTACTAAAACTGATGCTAACGGATTACTCTAAGAGCGAAAACTATACTAATTATCTAATATGCGAGAGTGGTAGAGACACGTCTTTCTTAGATAAGGCTGAACGTAGAAGTGAAGATTCTTCGTAGACAATTTGGCGAGCTGGCTCCCAGTGAGGTAGGTCCAGGTGGGGAACCTATCAGGACCAATTAATTGTCTGATTGGTCCTGCGAGCGACAATGTTCGAACAGTCAACTCGTCAGTTGACCAGTTTGAAGCGTAATCTTATTGCCGGGCGTCAGGCGTTACTTTCGAGCGGCTCCGCGATAGAACAACTGTTCTGCGGTATTTCAGCGGCGAGATGGCTGGCGGGAGGGTGACCCATGACACAAGAAAAGCCGTGAGCCGTGTACCGTTAACGGAACACGGATAGGCCGTAGGCTTACCCACACACGGCCCCGACCAATCACCAGCGAGCCGCCTGACAGATTCGGTCGCGCCGCTCCGCGACTGTCGCTCGGCGTTGTGGACGGCTTTCGCAACGTTGCCGTACGATCTCGCGTGGCTGCGCACCAACAGCGGCGCAGCAAAACCTCACAACACGTGTTTACGATAAACGCGCCGGTTCTGAGCCAAAATATCGAGTAAAATAATTGATTGATATAATTGAAAGTGAAAAAGTGAAACCTGACGATAATTCCGAAGAAGCAAGACTGCGAGGTACGTACTACATACATACGTGAGAAATATGTATAAATATTCATAGATATTGGGGTGGGGTCACCATCACTTTTTGGAGTCATTTTTGATTTTACTAAAAGGCTAAAAAAAAAAAAAAGATTTCATCCCAACAAGTTCTCTCTCTTTCCCCAATTTATCATTCCACGTGCAAATGATTGATTAAAACCATTTAAAATTTATTTATTCGTGTGAATATTTTTATTAAATGCAGATTATGGATGACGAGTTTCTAATCGCGGCTGCGTTGACATGTATGTCATTGTACATAGTTCTTCGTACAATACGCCACAATTCCCGTTGGAGGAATAGGCGTTGGTGGGTTAGACCCATTAACCAAAACAGGCCCGATCAAGGAGATTATAACAACCTTTATCGAGAATTGAGAGAAGACGATCTACTGTTTTATCGGTACACTAGGATGGACATACCGACTTTTGATCATTTACTCGACATCGTTCGCCCACATCTATCCAAGGCGAGTCCTCGGGCTCTTCTGCCTGAGCAACGGCTCATCGTGACGCTAAGGTACATACATAATTCAAATTCATATCCTCCCTTTGTTACTATTGGAGGTAGGAGAGGGGATGGAGGGAGGGGGGGCCACCCGCCCACCCACTTCCCCCCCTTCCTCCAGGGGGTTACTTGGACTAGTTCCACTGCTTATAAGATTATTCATCTTCGACGTTTCGGGCGCTGATATCTGCTCCCGTCCTCAGGAAAGGTTGTCTGGCGACTTCCCATCAAAGAGTGATCAAATTCCGCGCTCACCGGTATCTATAGGTTGTTTGTAGGTGGCGCCAGCTACGACTGGTGGCGCCGCCTTGGCCTGCTCATGGCTTCCCTCACCTCATCCCTGTACAAAGGTAACCATAATTTGCTAAGTTCTATGCTGGGTTGACTTACAGCATTTGGTGTCACTGCTATGCACGCTGATTCCTTCAGCTTCCGTTTGATAGGATTGGATTCCTTCAACAATATCCGAGCATCATCCCACTGGAAGTGGTGTTCATTTTCCCAGGCGTGATCGGCCAATCTCGATTTCGATCGTTCGCACATTTTAACGTTTTTTCGGTGTTCCCGGATGCGGACGTTCAAGGGCCTTCCTGTTTCGCCGATGTACACGTCCCCACATTGGCATGGGATTCCGTATACACACTCCTTGCTTTCTTGCGCAGCATGTCGGGGCTTGGTTTCTGTCAACAAGCCACGCAAAGTGGACGTTGATTTGAACCGTACTTCAATGTCATATGCTCTGCATATGCGGCGGATCTTCTCTGCAGTCCCCGCTACATAGGGAATCGTCGAAGTGGGTGGGCGGGTGGCCCCCCCTCCCTCCATCCCCTCTCCTACCTCCAATAGTAACAGTTCATTACCAGTGCTATTATCTCAGTCAACATCCTCCCTTTGTTAACTTATAGATCTTTCCAAATCAGGTTGAAAGACAATGCAGTGAAGTTGGGATATGTCAAGGACAGACTTGTCGCAGTCTCCAAGCTTATTAAACAAGATACTATTAATACAAGAATCATCACACCAATCTAGGCATCTCATCGTTTGGGTGTTTCTGGTGAGATGCCTTGACTGTCCTGATGATTCTGGTATTGATTAGATAAGCACAAACCGAAAAGTATATCATCGAAACATTGCGAAAAGAACCTCCACCAAAACTTAATTTTTTTATTTTTTCATTTGTTCTATATAGGTATATACTATATTTAAGCTGCGTTCGGTATATACATCTCTGAGCAAATCAGAGCTCTTCTAACTTTTTTTTAACATGCGTTAACAAAAGATAGAAGAGCTCCGAATGCTCGGAGATGTATATACCGAACGCAGCTATATTATACTTTTAGCTATAACCCTTCAATTGTTTACAGGTATCTTGCGACTGGCGACCAAATATTATCAATTGCGATAGCTTATCGGATTGGTGAATCAACTGCCAGAGCTATAATCAGAGAAGTCTGCCAGGTACTCGTGCATGTCTTGTCACCCATCTATTTGAGGCAACCTACTCAAGATGAATGGAAAGACATCACCATCGGATTCTTGGAGCAGTGGAATTTCCCAAATTGTGTAGGCGCATTCGATGGTAAACATGTGGTGATTCAAGCACCCCCAAATTCTGGAAGCTCATACTACAATTACAAAAAGAACTTCAGTATGGTTTTACTTGCGGCCTGTGACGCAAACTATAAATTCACTCTCATCCACGTTGGAGAGATGGGTAGCAACAGCGACGCAGGTATTTTTGGGGATAGTTCTATCGCACACTTTCTAAAAGAAGGACAGCTTGGACTACCCCGAGGAACTACTGAACTTCCAGGAAGTGATATACGTGTACCATGTTTCTTTATTGGCGATGAAGCCTTTCCAATATCTACAAAAATGATGAGGCCATACTCCGGACGCGGTTTGAGTCAGGATAAAAAAATTTTTAACTATAGACTATCCAGAGCACGTAGGACGATCGAGAATGCATTTGGCATTTTGTCATCGCGTTGGCGAGTTTTCAGAAAACCTATCACTGTGCATCCAGAATTTGTTGATGATATCATCTTGGCATCGGTATGCTTGCATAATTTTTAAAAAAACCAGGGATGAGGCACTGGCTTTACCAAGAAGGCTATACTGCCCACCAGATTATGTGGATTTCGAAGACGAGGATGGAGTGCTGCGACTGGGTATGTGGAGAGACGGAGATGGTCACTTACAAGATATATCTGATGTTCCACAACATATTGCACCTCAGAATGCGATTCAGTTGAGGAATACATTAGCAGCATACTTTTTAACGCCGCAAGGAGAAGTACCCTACCAGTACGATTACGTAAACCAGACCAGAAGAAACAATTGATTATCACACATGCTCAATGAACTTACATTTTTATATTTATATTAAAAATACTGATACACTACAAGCGGTGTTAAATAAATAATAATATTGGCTAATCTTAAAAGCGAAGTCAAGTGTTTTATAGACAGTCGAGATGAGGTTGAAGTTCGTAACGTTAATGCAACAAAATATTTGCCGAAAAATTCTCAAAATCAAGGCTCAAACGTTTCCGATGGATCAAGAACGGTGCATAATTCCTCAAATTGTGTGCAACATGTTTATCTCGCATGTTTTACAATTCATCACAATTCATTTACACATCAGTCGAGACTTCTGTAGATCTATTGTATTGACTTAGTACATAATAAACATTATAAACAATAAAGAAAAACTCAAATCTTTGGTAGCTTCAGTAACTTGCACCCTATAGTAACATAAACTTAAAGTGTAGCTTTAGTAACTTGCACCCTATAGTACGAATGATAAACAAAATTATCAGTCAACAAGAGTCTTTGAAGAACATTCTGTTTCGTATAATATTTGAAGGATCCTTGCCTTTTTCGCTGTTTTAATTGGCTCATCACATTTTTTTAGTTCAGTCGCTATCAAATTACTTAGGCAATTCAGACTTGTTTTAACTGTGTCTCTGCGAACCGGATTTGTGAAATGATTTTGAATTGCCGAAGAGAGGTTTATGAACGAGGATTCAATGAGATCAATTTTCTTGGGTTTGCTGAATCCTTTGTTGTAACAAGCGTTTGGTTTAGCAAGTTTGCATGGTGGTGGCTGACTTTCTTTAATGATATTATCATTTCTACATGATGAATTTAACTGCAAGGAGGAAGCATAACCAGTGTTGGAATCATCTATAACAGGCCTGACGGATGTAGAAGTCGTACGTAATCTATTGTAATGCTGTGAAATTGTGTCAGATTCATGTAAAGGAAAATACGGTTTTGGTATGTATTCGGGTACCGAAGCATGTTTTGTTTGAGAAGATTGCGCTGACGTTCAGGAATATGACATATTTTCTGATATCGGCGTGTGCGAGGAAGACATTAATAATGTGTTATGAGACGTCATATGGCTGTCGGGAGATGGCGTCGACACCGGTGTATATTGACGTGGCATTGATATAGTCGCAGTCGGTGATGGTGTTCGCACAGACGGAGGTGGTGTTCGTACTGGTATATCTACAGGTGGTGTTGGTGGAGGTGTATTAAACCCTGGTGCTTCTCTCAAATCTTCCAACGTAAAAGACCTTGGAGATGACATAACCAGGGGTACACTCATCGATGGTCCTGGCATTATAATATTCTGGAGTGACGAAAGAAATGGTGTGTGTCTTTGTACATTGTGATTCATGGTTATCAAGGTCAGTGGAGTAGAAAACTGTGAAGCCCGAGGTGCAGGTACTATGTTGGTGAATGTCCTAAAAGTAAAAAAATTTTATTACAGGAAGGCAGTTATCAAATAGAACTTTTGAAATCATAATCTATGTTGAATTTCATCTATTGGAATTCATTTTCAACTTCCAAATAGACAGGCTGAATTATGAGTTGCTTAGCAAGTCATTTTAATTCATCGTCTACCATCATCGAAAGGGTCATAGTCTAAGAATTCGGCTAAATATTCTGATGTGATTGAAACAAGACTTTCAAACAAGGCTCTTAAATTTTGTGAAATAATATTTCAATTATTTCCATCCAAAGGCACTTACGTTATCACAGTATATGTAGAAATAATTGAAATAATGCACCAAAAATTTTGCTAGAATTGAAGAAAAAAGGAAATAAAACATATTCAAAGGCTCGGTGAAGTGTACTTTAATCTGCTTTCGTGATCCTATGTCAAAAGTCTTTAGATCAATCAATAAATGTAACAAAACTGAATATTCAACAAACGTTACGTAAATTACTTTCTGCAAAGATAATTTATATTTGAATAATCGTACTTTCTCTTTGTAACGTGCTTCTCAAGAAATCGCATATCTTCGTACAAAGCAAATCCTCTTCGCTTACTAGAGGCTCCACTCCCACTCCTTGATTCTTCTTCTCTCTTTTTTTTTTTCACGGGTGAAGCTTTCGCGAAGTTGTGCCCATCGTTTCATGCAATACTGTACTGAAAATGAATTATGATCCTCATATACTTTCTTTGATCCGGTTTAAAAATTTTCAATAAATTTACATGACGAATTTGCAGATATAACAATTAAACCAAGCCTCGATCTTGATTGACACATATTCCCTAGTAGCGAAATGAAATAAGTCTGCACACAGGCTAATTGAAGATCTGCTGCAGATTTTGCACAAGACACATACGGTCTACTTCCACATTTGAGTGCGGGTCTGACATAAGATTCTTTAGTGCAGAATCTTCACACAAGATGACATGAAGATTTTTATGACGATACTGAAAGATTAATGCAGATTCAGTGCAGACTAACATAAGAATCTTCAGTTTCAGCAAACCCCTTGGCTTTGTAAAATAGGTATCTATATTATAAATAATATGTAGGCCGGTTCCATCTCAAATCGCCCAGCAAGGTCGGGACGAGAAATTCAAATGATTCGAAAAAATTGTATATCATTCTTTGGCGAATTTGGGTGACCTGAATTCAGTCATTTTGCTTAAAAAAATATGTGTCTCCCTATACGGATTTAACAATTTTCTTGGTCAAAACCCGTTTTCACAGATTTCGTAGATCTACTTTTTCTTTGAGGTGCTATAACTTTTGAACCAATCGACGGATTTGGATCAACTTGGTCCCAAAATGTGCGTATTTTATTCGTCTTTAAGGCGATTTTAAATTCAGGTGGATCGATTCAGAATCGCTTCAGTTATCCAATATGATGTAAAATAAAGCGAAGAAATTCAAGCGCAATTCTCGGCAATTGCATATATTGTGTTTTCTTCGCTGGTTTTTTCCCAAATAGTATTTGAAAAACTCTAATTTCTCGTGCAAGTTTTATTAGCGGCCAAGCATTTTTTTTAAAGTTATGAATTTTCCAATATCATGAATTTTCGAAAATAACGTAATTTTGTGATTCTCTGATAGCAATTTTTCAGAATACGTCAAGTTCCGTAAAATCTTTATAGTGAAAATAATGACCTATTGGTTGAACAAAAAGACTCCAGGCGCGGTACTCCAATAATTGAAATTCATCGTCGAATTATTTGAACAAAAATGAGGCCGAACACCCTTCCACAAATTTCAGAAATTCTTTAGTATTCAACGGACTACTTTCAGTAAAATATTCATCAATAAAAATTATTACCTTCGTTTCGAAAACTGAAAGACAAGTTTTTTTAAAAAATCGTAGTCAAGAATTTTTTGTTCAAAAATTTCTGAGCTCACAGCGTGAAAGGTGAAAGGCTTACGATTCTGAATCACTAGTGGAAAACATCTGTATGATCGCTCAAACCGAAGTTACGTACGCCTAAAGATCGTCCCGTGCGCTCGAAAACAGATCTTTTCATATTTTGAACATCGAATGACTTCCGGACCACTTGATACCAAGGCGAATGGCTCTAGATTTCTTGTTGGGGATCGGTTAGGAGTCAAAATCTCGCGTGGCACCTGAATCGGTAACCTATGCGCAGAAAAGTTTCCCGCTTGAATTATATTAACGCGAGGTAAGTCTGTCTTGAGACTTATATCCGCACATGCGACCGTGCTACATAAACCGAACGTCCACTATTGAACCTACCCTATATACCCTATAAGTAAAACAATATATTGAATAATGCCAGTCATGTTATTTTTGGTATACTCCAAAATAAGATATAACCGCACACTTCCAATACTTGGAGTAGATAAGTCTGATTTCAATGGATTTAGAAGTGATGAGTGTAGGTATATTTTACGATCATTATGTATAAAAAAAACCTATATGATAAAGGACATATGAAAATTGTTTTAGGCAACTGGCTAGGTGGAAACTTCATTCAACTAGTTGATTGTCCAGATTATAACTCTATGACCACAAATAAGATTTATTCAGATGAAGGACAAACCTGAAATGTGATATAAAAATCACTAAAGAAAAATAAGATAAAAGAATAATAACCGATAGAGAGTAACAGGGATCATGGAGTACGAACTGGCTTGATCTAGAAGTAGAATATTTTGGGCCTGATTAGAAAATTAGAGACTGTACATGTTAAAGTAAATCAGTTTTAGAGACAATAATTAATAACGTTTATTATGCAATACAATTAATACATATAATTTAACAGTGCCACATTGAGTCAGTACTATCTGTACGACTATATTCTCAGCGCCGGATTAAGGGGGGGGGCTAGCAGGGGCTATAGCCCCGGGCCCCAAGGGTCCCAGGGGCCCCCAACACTCGTTTTCGGAAAAAAAAAAAAAAAAAACAAATTCAATATGTTACAACAAATTTCATGAGATCGTAAAAAAAAATATAGAGGGTGTTTTGATCCACTTTTCACTGAATCACAGCAACATATACATAGAGGCTATACCATTCAAAAACTCTCAGTTGTGATTTTTTTTTCCAAAAATCATATCATGATTGAAATTTGTTTTCAAGTATGTAGAGTTCATTCCTGCTAGAAAGAATCAATTCAGGAAAAATGGTACTTGCAATATTCTAGAATGGGCCCCACAGATGTATAGGCTTTGCATACGCGTGCTAATTGTAAATCCTCATCTGAATTTGAAATGTGATCAGGTATTTGTGTAGTGATGAGGCTCATTTTAATTTTGACAGATTGTTTTATTTTCTGATCGATAAGCATAGAATAGTACATTACGATACGAGTGCGGTAAAACTTTTTCTGACGAGTGTGAGGTTGCAGCACGAGCCGAAGGCGAGTCTAGTATAGTACAAAATTTTACTTCAATAAGTCTGAAAATGGGGGTTTCATCCACGCGAAGCATGGGTGGTCTACTCGATTTTTAGCGACCCCGTCTAATGCTCGAATTTCTTCGGAACGGGGCTGTCTATCGACTTGTCTTTTTAGCAGCCGATGTTTGACGAGTAATGAGTTCGAACTGGCACGGGTGATCGGATGAAATCGGGATTCTTTTTTTTTTCGATTGAAAAGTGTGGGCGTGCCATTCATTTCGACTTATAACAGTCTACGCATCAAAAATGCAAAATTGGCCTCTGTAGCCCGATTCTATATGAAATTCCGGACACAACCATCCAAAAACATCTTTGTTTTGGACAACGATGAAGGGGCAAAACGTAGTCCACGATCTTGTTGTAATTTTGGCGCTTTCCACGGCTG
Organism: Tenthredo mesomela; assembly: GCA_943736025.1. Classification (NCBI taxonomy): domain Eukaryota; kingdom Metazoa; phylum Arthropoda; class Insecta; order Hymenoptera; family Tenthredinidae; genus Tenthredo; species Tenthredo mesomela. The sequence goes on from OX031013.1 coordinate 31,347,121, forward strand.
GAAGCGGCAAATACCCCAAAATCGTGGAATACGTCTTGCCCCTTCATCGTTGTCGAAAACCAAGAGGTTTTTAGATGGTTGTGTTCGGAATTCCATATAGAATCGGGCTACAGAGGTCGATTTTGCATTTTTGATGCGTAGACTGTGATATAAGTCGAAATAAATAAACTTTTCAATAAAAAATAAAAAATCCCGATTCCATCCGATCAAACGTACCAATTCGAACTCATAACTCGTCAAACATCGGCTGCCAAAAAGAGAAATTCGAGAAATAGACGGGTTTGTAAAAATCGAGTAGACCCCTCCCCTTGAGTTTTATAAAATGATACTATTAATTTTTTCAAAGTAAAATATTCTAAAATTAAAAATAAAATAAATTGAAAGTAGTACGTGTGTACCGAAAACATATTCATGTACAGACAATGTTAAAGAGACGACGACAAAGTGTCGCGGACAGCGCGAGCCGGTCAACATATGTTTTAATTCACAAAAAAAGCAGGAGGAATTGCGCGAGTTTATTACATAATTTTACATAATTAGATGTTGCATTCGAATAATGTAAAATCGGTTCTTAAACTCTATGTTCGCACGAAACGAACATGTTTTTGGACGTATGCGTTCGGAACTGAATTTGGATTTGCGCTACACAGTTTTTTTTTTTTTTTTTTTTTTTGCGTTTTTTACGCCTAGACTCGGATAATAATCGAAATGTATCCTTTTTTGACCAAAAGGACGTGGGCGACTAGGAACGGGTCTTAAGAGGGCCCCTCTTGATTTAGCCCTGGGCCCCGCGAAGTCTTAATCCGGCGCTGTATATTCTTACGACTAACTCATGCTGCTCACCTGTCTGCTTAGCAGGGATTAACTTATACCTCTACATAACAATGGCAGCACCTATTGATACAAATACATATGTACATAATATCTACACTCTACTTCCAACACGCCTCTTTACATGTGTATTTTATCAACTTTTGTTATTTTTTTTTTTATCCTTATATTTATCGTAATTTTAATTCTAGTCTTAGCTTAACAAACTTTGGCTTGCATAATGACTTAGTCAAAATGTCTGCAATATTTTCTTCGGTATCAATTTGAACAATATCAATTTTTCCTTTTTCATAATTATCATAAATATCATGGTATTGTACTTCAATGTACTTTGACTTCTTTGATAGATTACCACTTTTAGCAATTGATACTGCTCCTGAATTATCCTCATACATTTTCGTTGGTACATCAAACTCAATTTCAAATACTTCGTTTAACAATCCTTTTATGAAAGTAACTTCAGTTAATGCTTCTGCCAACGCAACATATTCGGCTTCAGTGGATGATTTAGTCACGGATTTTTGTTTACGAGATTTCCAATAGATTGTATTTCCATACATTCTTACAATATAGCCTGACGTAGATTTTCTATCAATAATATCTCCTGCCCAATCTGAATCTACTAAACAATCTAATACAGCTGCTGTCTCAGATCTTGTATAAGTCAATTTCAAATTTTTAGTTAAATATAAATACTTTAGAATCCTCATAGCGTATTTAAAGTGTGTTTCGTCATAACAACACTGAAATCTACTGAGATAATTAACACTGAATGCAATATCTGGTCTCGTTCCAGTACTAATATATAGTAGTTCTCCAATTAGATTTCGATATTTTATTTGTTCGTTTACCTCATCAGCTGGCTCAAGTTTCAGATTAATTTCCATAGGGGTTTTATAAAGTTTAGCATTTTCCAACTCGTATTTTTCAGCTACTGACTTTATATAATTCTCTTGACTTAAGGTCATTTCATTTTTCTCGAGATAGTGTTTAATGTCAATACCAATATAATTACTCACTTGGCCCATATCCTTCATTCTAAAACGCTTCGAGAGTTTAGATTTCACCTCTTGTATTTTTAAGAAATCTTTACTACAGATTAATAAGTCGTCAACAAAGATTACTATATATACAGGATCTTTTTCATCCTTTTTCGCATACAGACAATAATCATGTTTACTTCTTTCAAATTTTAACTCGCTCATAAATTTATGGAAACACTCGTACCAAGATCTGGGACTTTCCCTAAGCCCATATAGTGACTTACACAACTTGTATACTTTGTCTGTACCATCCTGATACCCTAAGGGTTGATTTACGTACACTTCTGACCTAATTGTTCCATTTAAAAAAGCTGTCTCTACATCCATCTGTTCAATTTTCAATTCATTTTGACAACAATAGGCTAATAATATTTTCAACGTCTCCATTTTTGCGACTGGTGAATAAGTATTTTCTATTTGTTCTTTTTGTTGATATCCCCTGACTACTAATCTAGCCTTATAAACTTCCCCTAATTTCCTTTTATAAAGCCATTTAACATCAATAACTTTCTTTTCCTTTGGTTTATCCACTAGAATCCATGTTTTATTTTTCTCGATACTACTTATCTCATTGTTCATTGCCTTTTGCCAATTCTCAGATTCAGCACTCTCAATCGCCTCTTCAAACGTATTAGGATCATTAACATTACAATAATTTACATACACGCAATAAGTTACAAAATCATCATTATATTTTGTGCTTGGCTTTCTCTGTCTTGTAGACCTCTTCAATGGAGTCTCTTTTTCAATATCATCTCTATCTTCGTCCACTGATTCAGCAAACTCGTAATCTGATTCAATTTCATTTTCATCATTAATATCATCATTCAAACTTTCATTACCTAGCTCACTGTTCGTTTCTGCACTGGAATTACTATTGAAATTAACATATTTAATTTCATTATCAACTATATCGAAATGTCTAGCTACAATGATTCTATTATTAATCAATATACGATACCCAACATCAGTATAACCCAGTAATATTCCCAATTTAGCCTTATCTTCCCATTTGGATTTTCTTTGTGACTCAGGTGTTCTAACAAAAACTCGACTGCCATATAAACGTAGATATTTTGCATGGGGTTTTTTATTAAAAAATATCTCATATGGAGTTTTTATCTCGATTGTATTGGCAAGTGTTCTGTTCTTTAAATATGTTGCGGCCATAACAACTTCTGGCCAAAATCGTTCATTTACTCTGGCTTCTTTTAATAGACATCTAGCTGAATTCATTATCGTCCTATTAAATCTTTCGGCTACTCCGTTTAATTCGTGCACATACGGTGGACACGGTATAATACTGATTCCTTTTTCCCTTGCAAACTCAAAAACATCATTGTTTATATATTCTTTACCATTGTCACATCTCAAACTTTTTACTTTTTTACCAGTCAGATTTTCAACTAAATTCACGTACTCAACCATACGCTTACAGACTTCGTCTTTGGATTTGATGCAAAATACTTTAGCTAATTTACTTCGATCATCTACAAAAGATAAGAAATATCTCTCACCACAATTTCCCACAGTCGGTTGTGGTCCATTTAAATCTGTATGTACAATCTCTAGAATTTCTGTAGCTCGTTTTCTGTCGTTTTCAAAGGGTAAGTTATGCATTTTTGATTCAATACATATCGCACATTTCATTTCTTCCTTTTCTAAATTCTTAGGCAATCGATCCAATAGTTCATTCTTACAAATAGTATTCAGGTAATTAAAATTTACGTGACCTAACGTACGATGCCATTTTTCTTTTTCAGTCATTCTTTCCTCATTGTTACCGGATAATTGACTACTATTCACTTGTTTGTCTTTCTCAAATTTCTTAATGTAACTCGTCAATCTATAAATGTTATTTACTTTTCGTGCAACCGCTATCAATTGTTCAAATGGATTATATATTTCCGAAATGTCCTCATATGAGATAATTATATTTTTATCTGTGACTTTAGCGCAGTGTTGGACAGCATCTAATTACATTTGTAATTAATTACATTTTAATTACAAATTACAATTGTAATTTGTAATTGAAAGTTAAATCAATTACAAATTACAATTGTAATTTGTAATTGAAAATCGAATCAATTACAAATTACAAGTGTAATTTGTAATTGAAAGTCGAATCAATTACAAATTACAATTGTAATTTGTAATTGAAAGTCGAATCAATTACAAATTACAATTGTAATTTGTAATTGAAAGTCAACTCAATTACAAATTACAATTGTAATTGAAATGTTTCTTCGAATCAATTACAAATTACAAATGTAATTGACATCTTTTTTCGAATCAATTACCAAATACAAATGTAATTGAAATGTTTTTTCGAATCAATTACAAATTACAAATGTAATTGACACCTTTTTCCGAATTAATTACAAATTATAAATGTAATTGACACGTTTTTTCGAATCGATTACAAAATACAAATGTAATTGAAATGTTTTTTCGAATCAATTACAAATTACGAATGTAATTGAAACAGTTTTTCGAATCAATTAAAAGTTACAACATTTAAAAGTTGTAATTGATCTGAAAAAAGGTGTCAATTACATTTGTAATTTGTAATTGATTCGGAAAAACGTTTCAATTACATTTGTAATTTGTAATTGATTACGAAAGACATTTCAATTACATTTGTAATTTGTAATTGAATACGAAAAACATTTCAATTACATTGGTAATTTGTAATGGATTCGAAAAAACATTTCAATTACATTTGTATTTTGTAATTGATTCGAAAAAAGGTGTCAATTACATTTGTAATTTGTAATTGATTCGAAGAAACATTTCAATTACAATTGTAATTTGTAATTGAGTTTACTTTCAATTACAAATTACAACTGTAATTTGTAATTTATTGACTTTCAATTACAAATTACAACTGTAATTTGTAATTGATTGACTTTCAATTACAAATTACAATTGTAATTTGTAATTGATTCGACTTTCAATTACAAATTACAATTGTAATTTGTAATTGGTTCGACTTCCAATTACAAATTACAATTGTAATTTGTAATTAATTCGACTTTCAATTACAAATTACAATTGTAATTTGTAATTGGTTCGACTTCCAATTACAAATTACAATTGTACCGCAGTAAGTTGTACGTTACATTGTACAAATTACAATTACAATTACAAATTACAATTGTAATTTGTAATTGATTCGACTTTCAATTGAAAATTACAATTGTAATTTGTAATTTGTAATTAATTAATTACAAATCTGCCCAACACTGCTTTAGCGTAACTCAACAAGTTTTGTTTCATCTCCCTAACATAAAAGACATTATGTAATGTTATTTGAATCTCGTTTGCATCGACTTTAAACAAGAAATTTACTCGACCAATTTTAGTGGCTTTCATTACTCGACCATCTCCCAATTTTACATCAACTGATTTTTTCAAAATAATACATTCATCGAATAGTCTATCATCGTTTATTATGTGGTCTGTACACCCACTATCTAAAATCCACTCGATCTTATTTTCATCTTTGTTGCTCTCATTATTTACCTCTGTTCTGTTAACCTGTGTTATAAACGCGTTTGAATAGCTGTGTGACTCTTGTTGATACTCTTGATGACTCGGTGTTTGGTTTCCACTTCTTCGATAGCTCCCTCTCTGTTGTCCTCTGTAGTTGTTTCTTCCTCGTGAATACTCATGACCTCTGTAGTTGCTTCTTCCTCTATGGTAGTTGTTTCCTCTACCTCTCGTCCAGCCTCGACTCTGTCCTCCTCTGCCTCGTTCATTTGTTCCTCTGCAATTTCTTTGCACATGCCCAGATTGACCGCAATTGTAGCATGTTGGTCTGTATTGTGTCTGCGTGTTAAACGCACTCGAATTCGTTGGATTTCCATCACTTTTATTTTTGTCTCTCTTTTCTTGCATGGACTTTATCTTGATTTTACTTTTTAGATACTCGACTGTTCTTTCCGCTTCTGGTAATACATCGATCAGATCTCCAATGTGGCTATATTCTGGGGGAAGAGCCTTCAACATATAATTTAGCACCTTCTGATCTTTTATTGTGGCTCCTGCTGCTTTTAACTCATTTACTGCTTTTTCAAACTCATCAAAGAATTTGTCTGTCGTTACAAAATCATTTAATTTAATACTCTCCAAATTATTTCTCTGTATGATTTGTAGTGCTGTAGATTCTTTTATGTGTCATAGGCCGTAAAACTGCGTTTTTAACCTCGCTTCGCTCGGTTAAAACGCGGTTTTTGGCCTGGACACATAAAATTCTGTATGCCACACGGCCCAAAAAGTATTTTCTGACGAATTTCATCATAATCCTCGCCTTCGGCTCGGATTATAAGCTCAAATTCGTCGGAAAATACTTAATCGGCCTAGTGACATAATGTACTATTAAATACATCTGATCAAATTTTTTTATTATTTCGTAGGCTGATGTAAGAAGTTTCACATATTCAAATTGCTTATTGTTAACGGACCCGCAGATATAATTCATTGCTTTTACATCCTTCTTTTCCCATTCAGCAGCATTATCTCCACCTGTACCAATTCTCTGGGGTCTTTCTACTACTTCTTTACATTCTTTCATTCTTAGAAATAGTAAGATTCTTGCTTTCCAACTGGAATAGTCGGTTCCATCAAACACCGGAATTCGTATATCGTCTTTTCCATCACCGGCCATTTTGCTTCAATTTTAACGGTCTTCTGTTTCACGAATGTTCACTTTCACAATTTCTCTTAGTCTTTTCTTTTCCACTTTTGAACTCTCCTTGTGAACTCGCAATTTCCTCAACCACGGACCTCTGCTACCATGTTAAAGTAAATCAGTTTTAGAGACAATAATTAATAACGTTTATTATGCAATACAATTAATACATATAATTTAACAGTGCCACATTGAGTCAGTACTATCTGTACGACTATATTCTTACGACTAACTCATGCTGCTCACCTGTCCGCTTAGCAGGGATTAACTTATACCTCTACATAACAATGGCAGCACCTATTGATACAAATACATATGTACATAATATCTACACTCTCTACTTCCAACAGTAGAAAAGAATAGAAATTAGGTAGGTAATCTTAAGGGCCGTTTGTATAACCAACGAAAACTTATTTGTGGCTATGATAAGTCTGCGTGCAGAGGGCTACTAAAGAATAATGCAGAGAAAAACAAGTTCCTGCTGAATCATCTTCAGCCGGGCTGCTATCAGTCAACATGGAGATACCAGTGGCGAAAGTTCTGTACTCAGTCTGCATTAATTCTGCCTGAAAATTCTGACTGCAGAATCTTATGAACTCTGCAACTTAAGGCCACGCTACTAGGGTTGGGCTATGTAACATGGTCTTCTCACCCGGCTTATCCATAACGATTCCAATCTCTGCCCAACAATTTTCACGCATTATGGTATTCTTATACTCTGACAGACTTTTGTCGTAGATGATTGCATAGTTGGCTACCAACTCTACAAGAAGGGCATCGCCTTGTTTTGCTTCAACGTCCTGTTGCGATGCAATTAGGTTTGGGTTGACGTTATCAATCCCTCCTGCTACTTCTCCAAGTAGTAGGTCATCTACATAATTTGCGTCCCTTTCATCACCGAGTGGATTTGAAAATTCCATACCTGATTCTAGAAAAAATGTAACAAAGCTATCTATGATATATATAATATTTATACTATATTATAGTATATATCCAAATATCTACAGTCAACACAGTTGTCTTTCCGTGACAGAATACGACACCCTACTTGTAACAGAACGACCCTCCACAACCCCAAATTTGATGTAGAGATTTTTTTCGTACTTTGATACAATTCCTTGATATTACGAAAATTCTCGCAAGTTGAGGTTAAGGATCTGAAAGGTGATGTCCCACCACAATATCTATGAATATTTATACATATTTCTCACGTATGTATGTAGTACGTACCTCGCAGTCTTGCTTCTTCGGAATTATCGTCAGGTTTCACTTTTTCACTTTCAATTATATCAATCAATTATTTTACTCGATATTTTGGCTCAGAACCGGCGCGTTTATCGTAAACACGTGTTGTGAGGTTTTGCTGCGCCGCTGTTGGTGCGCAGCCACGCGAGATCGTACGGCAACGTTGCGAAAGCCGTCCACAACGCCGAGCGACAGTCGCGGAGCGGCGCGACCGAATCTGTCAGGCGGCTCGCTGGTGATTGGTCGAGGGCGTGTGTGGGTAAGCCTACGGCCTATCCGTGTTTCGTTGACGGTACACGGCTCACGGCTTTTCTTGTGTCATGGGCTTGACCTGGGCTCTTCTATGCAATTCCTTCCAACTACCAATCCCGAGGGGTGCACTCCACAGTGGTAATCTCTGTCATAGACTACCCAGCTGTAAATGGTCCCTCGGCGATACGTTACGTCACTGGTCCATGTATGGATCTTGGTGTGACGTCGGCTTCTGATATTTGGTGCGGGTGATGTAAGCTGGCACTGTAACGGGAGGTGGTAGCGATTTGTGCGGGCCACCCTATACGCCGTTGGCGTGACCAGATGCTTCGATAGCAAGATGCATTCGCTGGCAGGAGGTCTTATGGGGACCCTGTTCACTCCCTAGCGATATTTCTCCAAGGTCTACATCCCTCCCCGTAGATGTTGCGGTACTATCCTGAGTACTGGCGCCGTACTGACTGCATACCGTCGCTAGCATCTCCGGAGCGGAAGTTCTCGTAGCGGAAGTTCGGAAGTTGTCCTCTTCGGTATCTTCTGTCTCTCTCTCTCTCGCGGTACATTAACAAAAAAATACTTCAAATTAGTCTAACTCTATTGCTTATTAAACAGGTGTGTCACTTGTATCCCGAGGGTCTAGACGGCGATAACTCTCTGTCTCTCTCGATATCCCTAACAAAATATATGCTAGAAGGGCTCTAGTGACGGCAGCTAATCTGCAACGTCACAATATATATATTAGGGTGTGCCAAAAAAAAAAATTTATTTTTATTTCTCGTTTCCCATGTAAAAAATGATTGCTTCCATGAATTTTGAGAAACGTCGTCGAAGGGGGGCTCTGACAAAAAATGTTCAAAGGTGTCTCAGTCGACCAGAGATCATAGTGATTGAGGCACCTGCTTGACTCAATTGATCGAAATCCCCTTTCGCGAGGTGAAATTTCACAGCAAGTTGAATGAAATCATAAGGTGGTACGGGGAATACACTAATAAAAAATGCTGTTTCTAGAAGAAAATTAAAAAAAAGTACGTGTTCATAGCTTAATTTTTAACAATTTCTGTTCATTTTCCACTTATTATACCGCATGCTGAAACAGCTGAATGTCATTTAATATTTCAATTGCCGAAAGGGGAATGCTGACAATCAAGTTTAAAAGGTGCCTCATCAGTATGACTTCTGGTCGAGTGAGACACCACTTCGCATTTTTTCTCAGTGCTCTCCTTTAGCGAGACTTCTTATTTTATAAAACCACTTTGATTTTTGATGTGGGAGATCAAAAAAAAAAAAAAAATTTTTTCTGGCACACCCTAATATATATATATTAGGGTGGTCCTTATTTTGATGAATTTTGCAAAAAAATCGGGACGCCCCCTAGATAGCTTGCAAATAAATAGAAAAAAATCCCCCTAAACTTTCAGCCCTTAATTTTAACATTAACACGTTGCCCAAAATTCGGAAAGTTTAATTCGGATGATAATTGTGTATATATATATATTATGCTGCAAGGACCGAACGACAGTGATTTTTGACTAGGGTGAAGTTGGCTGAACGAGACGAAGACGAGGGCGAAGCCCGAGCCACAGTCGAGTGCAGCCAACTTCACCCGCGTCAAAAATTACTGTCAATCTGTCCATGCTGCATACCATACTTTTCATAACAAGCGCACAGAAAGTGGGGTTTGTCCTCATTTAGAGCGGAAAATCAGTCTTTGGGTCAGGATTCAGGTAACCCACTAATATATATTCTAACTGGATAGCCGATCGACCAAAATCGACGTCACCGCATGGTGGCAACGTTCGGAACTGGAGGACAAATATTTTCATTTTTGACCAGCATTTTTGTCCTAGGACCTGAAAAACTAACGAATTGGATCCTGACTCAAAAAGACTTATTTTCCGCTCTCAAATGAGGACAAAAAAACCCCACTTTCGGTGCGCGTGTTATGAAAATGCAATTTTTTCTACCAGCTACTTTTTTCTTTTCTAACTTCGATAAAACTCGATGAAATAATTTAAAAAATTTTTTGTTCAATTTTTGCTTGCCAAAATTCTAATAATTTCGATTTTTCTTTTCAATTTTTTTTTTCAAAATTCAGAAAATTTCGATTTTTTTTTTTTTTTCGCTTTTTTTTTTGTCAAATCTGCATATTTTGTGACACATTACCAAAAACCTGCAGATTTATCAAAACAAAAACTTTGACCGCCTTGCGTGCGTATTCTTTTAATTTTTTTTCACAAAAAACAAATTTCCCCCATGTTTTCAGGCGCCCCCTTAATTTTCAGAATTTTGAAAAAAAAAAAAAATTGAAAATAAAAAAAAAAAATCGAAATTTTCAGAATTTTGAAAAAAAAAATTGAAATTTTTTTTTTTCAAATTATTTCATCGAGTTTTATCGAAGTTAGAAGAGAAAAAAGTAGCTGGTAGCAAAAATTGCATTTATCATCCGAATTAAACTTTGCGAATTTTGGGCAACGTGTTAATGTTAAAATTGAGGGCTGAAATTTTAGGGGGATTTTTTTCTATTTATTTGCAAGCTATCTAGGGGGCGTCCCGATTTTTTTGCGAAATTCATCAAAATAAGGACCACCCTAATATATATATGGGGAATTCCACGTGAACTCGACCAATGTTTTTCCCTCACCATTTTTGATTCGCTTCACGATTTTTTATACGATTCTACGATCTCGAAAAAGCACTGCTGAATTTTTTCAGATTGTTCCCTCCAACCGTTAATTTTCAATGATTATTCAAACCCATTTTGAAAACGGCATTTTTTAAAAATCTCGAAAAATTCTGAAAAATATTATTTTTTATTTCGATCATTTTGACACCCCTCCCATGATGGGATCATTATTGCTTTTTTTTTTTCATCACTTTTAACATTTTGATAAAACGAAACACCATGTTCCAACGTTTCGAAAATTTTTGAAAAATTACCAAAAATTCTGTGTTCAATTCTAAATGTTTTCGCGTTAGACCCACGATGACGGACAAAAAAATTTATTTTTCTCGAAAAAAAGTATTTTCCGTCTGTCATCGTGGGTCTCACGCGAAAACATTCAGAATTGAACACAGAATTTTTGGTAATTTTTCAAGAATTTTCGAAACGTTGGAACATGGTGTTTCGTTTTATCAAAATGCTAAAAGTGCTGAAAAAAAAGAAGCAAAAATGATCCCATCATGGGAGGGGTGTCAAAATGATCGAAATAAAAAATAATATTTTTGAGAATTTTTCGACATTTTTAAAAAATGCCGTTTTCGAAATGGGTTTGAATAATCATTGAAAATTAACAGTTGGAGGGAAAAATCTGAAAAAATTCAGCAGTGCTTTTTCGAGATCGTAGAATCGTATAAAAAATCGTGAAGCGAATCAAATATGGTGAGGGAAAAACATTGGTCGAGTTCACGTGGAATTCCCCATATATATATATATATATATATATATATATATACATATATATATATTAGGGTGGTCCTTATTTGGGGGTCGGTGGAATTTTGTCTGTGCCGCCCCCTGGATTAGTTCGAAATAAATTCAGAAAAACGTGGGCCAAATGTGAGCTTTCTAGCTCAACGGGAAACCGTGCCGGTAAGCCCGTACTTTTTCCCGTTTGAATAACATAGGATTTTTCATCGAATGAATGCATTTTTTTTTTACAAGCCTATCGTTCATCGGAAAAATCTATCATTCCGTCACTATATAGTATTATAGTGTGTAAGTTAGTGAAAATTTTTTAGGTCACCCCAAATCATATTCCACAGAGTAACTGCACACACAAGACGACGATTTCAAAAAGTTACAACTATATTCATCCAAAAAGGCTCGTATCATTTTTTGATGATGATTTCACGGACAAAATTTATATTTATATATATATATAATGTAACGTGTCCGACCGTCACGATGGGGGTCGGCTATGATTGGTCAGTTCTAAGTCGGAGTAAACACCGAAAACTGGACAAATTCAGATAGACGAGCGAGCGACGCTTGTGACGTCACAAGCGTAAGCAAAAGAGTATATAAACACGCGTCGACAGAGCTCGACAGCGCAATCGTGGTATAGCACCCAGGCGACTCACTAATATAAAATCAAACCGAGCGCACTTGTGGTATAGCACCCAGTCGACTCACTAATATAAAATCAAACCAAGCGCAATCGTGGTATAGCATCCCAGGCGACTCATTTGATATTGAACTAAGGGTCTTCCGAAGGCAATAAAGTAGAATCAGTAAATTCACTATTATTTAGACAAATCAGAACATTCTTTAAAATCATATTCTAATATCACCTAACTGGGTTTAGAAGCATAATATTATATTGAGCATTAGCTATAGCAGCATTGTTACAAACATTTAGTTGAAAGGAGATAAATACGGATGAAATAGACTTTAACGTAGAATAAGATAGAATAAGATCTTTGTATTATTTTTGTTGATATTTTATTTTTGGTTTAACAATACAGGGAATCAAATTACTACTGATAAATTTTGCCTGGTATTTTCTTATCATCCTGTTTGACAGTAATAAATACCAGAATAAGCCGAGTAGTTACAGCTTTGGCGAACAACGGAAGAAGCGAACGACATTGGCGTAAAAACCTGTGTTCGAGGGCCAACCGTTGGAAACCCGAGTCTGACAGGCAGTCTTGGTGTAAAAACCCGGATCTGTAGTTAGTCAATAAAATCATCAATAGCAGGCGAGACAGGCTTGGCGTAAAAACCCGGCTCTGTAGTGAGAATTCTGAATCTTAAATTCAGAACCAATACGGCTTTGATAATTAAAACTATCCGAGTCCGGTAGCTAGCGCAGGGAGATAAAATCTGAATAAGGTGGCTTTTGCATGGTATACCCATCCTTTTCCTCACCTTTCAGTATGAGGAGTCCATAATAATACTTAATTAATGAAATTTCAGAAAATAGATCATTTCGAACCCGTAGCAACCGACTTTTACTATAACCAATAGGTTCGTAAAAGCCGAAACGTTACAATATATATATATATATTGTAACGTGCCAGGCTACCCCAGCCTGAGCGGTTACATTTAAATCAGCAACGGTCGAGCGAAGCGACTGGAAGAGTCTCGAAGCTTCGCTCAACGACGAGCTGAGTGACGTCACGACAAGTATAAAAGGCGTGACGCCGCTCAGCTCATCAGCAATCTTCGGCAAAGCGACCGGATTGACTCACTGCGCACTTGTTGGTCATCACGAGCATAGAGCTCTGATGAACCGTTAGAATCATCTATTATTTCGATTATCAAATATAAATTCACTTGTTCCAAATCAAACTACCAATTATCAAATCATATATTCTTACCATTGAGTTTAGAGAAAATTATTAAAGAATAAATATTAAAATACGATCGACGCATTATTGCTAGAAAACTTATACTGAAAAAGAGATATCAAATTCAAATATAAAACCTTGTAAAGTCAAGTAAGTAGATCATAAGCAACGTGTAAAAATAGGTTAGGGTTGCAACCATAGTTTTAGTTAAGGTGGCTCAAGCACGAACACGTTCAGCTACAGAAAAAAATAATTTTTTAGTATATAGTACATAAAGTACCTATCTTCACGTACGCGAAATCTCAGACCAGGTCAACGACTAGATAAGAGAGATAAAAATTGTTGAAATTCGATTTTTTAACACAGGGCTTATGGAAGAATCGCGCCGAAAGACTTGGGCCGGGTAATATCTCGATATTCACGCTAGGGATGTTGTCGAAAAACTAGAGGAATGTAGATTAGATCATGAGAATTACAATCACCGCAATAAAATATGAGGTCGACGACTTTTTTCAAAAGATATTGAATGTTAAAGTGTCGGAAAATTCGTAGTTGAGAAAGGTTTGGTAGCCGCCTGAAGAACTGGCAGCCTCGCACACATCACCTGATCTGAATAACGCAAGAGCGCATGCGCGAGAATCGAACATCGCTAGTAGACCTAACCTATCATTCGAAGCATCTGTCAGTGGCTGATTGCGACGTTGCCGTTCTTCTCTGTACAGTACCGTAACGTAAAATTACTCTTATTTTACGGTCTTTATTTAGCGATATAAACTAATAATTATGCACGTGAAATTATCAATAATTTTATTAGAAGTAACTGTATTGTCACAAAGATGCGTTTTAGGGGGAAAAAAGAGGGCCTTGCTTTAGCCCCCACAAAAATCGGACCTTCGTGCTTGAGCCACCTTAATTGAATAAATAGATTCTTGAAAGTTACAAAAAAGCAATTTAATCAGATGTCAAACCCCTTCCTCCGCCATTTCCAGGTTATAGTTTAAATCTAACAGAAAGCTAGATACAGCCTTGGTGGATCTCCGATTTACCCAGGTCTGGCACAGCTATTATTTGGGAATAAATTAACTTCATTAAATTAACATTTAACAGTTAAGAGGGTAGAGCAGTGGCGGATTTACCAGTAGGCTGAGTAGGCTTGAGCCTAGGGCGGCAAATTTAGGGACCGATTTTTTTTTTCTCAGCCGTCTTACAGAAATCAAAAAGATTTCTGATTTCTTACAAAAATCAAAAAGATTTCTGTAAGACGGTCTCCTGATGTCCTTCAGAAAGAAGTCTACAAGACGTCTTTCCGATGACTTTTCCCTCTTCCCTTTCATTGTATACATTCAACGGTACCGCAAACTTCTATATTCCATGGTAAAACACGCAGTTCGGGGCCCCAACCAGTAATCGGCCTCTGCCCACACTTCGTATGAGTGAGAAGAGATGAGTGAAATTGCGGAAAATATATTTCACACTCTTCCCACTACCCATGTATACAAGTTCGACTACTGGTTGGGGGCTACGAACTGGGTGGTTTGTGTACCTATTACCTATAGGTATTTGGTATTATTTGGGTATATCTGATGGATAAAAAATTGTTGCAAAGAAAAAATGTTTAGTATAAAATATTCTTCGTTTTGAATGGATCAAAAGATTCAAAAATAATAATCGAATAATTTTATCGATTTTAATCTTATGTGTTGACTATTGTTTGTTGAACATGTACTAACTTTAGGAAATTTTATTTGAATCATTTGAATGCTAAGAAAAAAACTTCAGATTGAAAGCTAGATATAATCGACGACGTTGAATATTCGTACGTGCGAGTTCATCTGGAATCTAGTTGTTATGTTTTATATTTATTATGATATGTTGATATAGAAATTAGAAATAGCATAATTATCAATATTTTATCCTAACTCGGACATAGCTCTTCGTATGACATTATGTACTCCAGCGACAAATCGTTCGGGTAAGAGAAGCTTTTCTTGTCTGAAAAGGGTAAAAAATTATCTGAGATCGACCTTAAGGTGGTTCTTCCGGTAGAGTCCCACCAAACGTGGGTTTCAGAGAAGATTTTGAATGCTTCTCGATGGTAACAAAATCTGAAAAAAATCAAGCATATAGAAGATCCTCGGGAGATTGATTTTGCATAATAATAATAAGTCAAAAAAGTTATCAACAAATTGATGGAAAAAAAAACTGTTCAAGAAATTAGCCGGTGACCCAACTTTTTTTTCGGGTGAAAATGATTTGTCAATTTTTCTAAACACGTATGAATTTTTTACGAATTTTGTCAATTTTTTGAAAACTGCGTTTTTGCATACCTGACAAAACGCAATTTTCCAAAAGTTGACAAAATTCGCAAAAAATTCATACGTGTTTCGAAAAATTGAACAATCATTTTCACCCGAAAATGAACAATGGGTCACCGGCTAACTTGAACAGTTTTTTTTTTTGTTCATCAATTTGTTGATAACTTTTTTGAATTTAATGAGGATCTTCTATATGCTTGATTTTTTTCAGATTTTTTTCTCATCGAGAAGTATTCAAAATCTTCTTTGAAACCCACGTTTGGTGGGACTGTACCGGAAGAACCACCTTAAGTCAAGAAAAATTAAACGCTTTAGCTCTTTTGTGCATAGAGTCGAAATTAATGAATAAGATTACTTACGACGATATCATCGATGATTTTGCCAACAGAAAATCGCGCAAAAAGGTATTGTAAGAAACGTTCATAACTTAATTAAATTTATAATTTTTTAACTGTTTTTAAGCGCGACAAAGATTATTTAATTACGTTTACCGAATGTACATTATTGTGTAAGTAGCATACATTACCCCGCCTTATTAGTCGTACACGATTGAGCTTTGATTAGCTCAGAAATATACCCAACAACTATTTCTTGTGCAATTTCAACCAAATTGTTGGGTTGTATAAATAATCTAGCAACTGACAATTGTAGAGGTAAGGGCGGCAAAAATTTAACAGCCTATACTTGGAAAATGTGTAAATCCGCTACTGGGGTAGAGTGCAGCCTTAGTGCGTTATCGTACTCAGGTCTGTGGGGAGGCGGCTTCAGCTACACGCTAGTTCAAGTCCGTAATAGGCACGGCTAACAATTAATAGTAGAAGTCTCAAACAAAAATATAAATTGAGTAAAGAAAACACAATAACCAACCGGTTCGCGTCACCTTCGGTGTCGCTCACTATCCGTAAAGTTACAATATATATATCAGACTGTTTCAAAAAAAGCGATTATTTTATTTTTCTCGAAGAACATTGAAAAATCGTCAGAATATGTCTAAACAAAGACCCTGTTGAAATGTGAGCCCTTAATATTAATATTTAGAGGTGGCGCTTTTCAATTTTCTATTTCCGTTTAAATATCATGGGAAAAAAATTTTCTGAACTTTCGAATTTTATTACTCAGAAACGAACTACCTTACAATAATAAATAAGATAGCTTTTTGTAGGAAATTTGACGCTCTATAAGAAAGGTCTGAATGAAAATTTGCGTGAGGCGAGCCGTTTCGGAGTTATCAAGCCTCAACCATTGAACTGTTCAAAATTAAAATCAAAATTAAAATTAAATTGAAATGAATTATTGATGCATTGTAAATAAAATTTATGATGAAATTTCATCATTTATTTGTGATATACAGTGAGTGTCCCAATTGCCGCACGGTTAAGGATATTCTATGAGACAACAGCGTGTAATTCGTTTTTTTTTTGAGTCAATTATCAATTTTGAAGGTTCACAAGTCATCTTTGATGTTTTCTTATCAAGAAGACATTCGATTTTAATTTTAATCCGCACTAATTCGGTAAATATTCATAAATAACGATCATAGCTCTCATGATCGAGTTTCCGGACGGCCAAAACCGACCTAGCCGTGTTACCGGACGTCGTGTGCCCGATTCTCGGACAGAGCGAAATAGAGGCAAAGAAATATTGGGAATCAGTTGTCCAGACCTATAAGATTTAAAAAATGAATGAATTTGTTATGGGGGAACGCGGGACAAAACGGGCACCAAATCAAAAAAAAAATAATGAGGTCGGAAATGATTTTTTATAAAAAATGGCGACGTATTTTGGATCAATAATGACACGAAAAATAAAAATAAAAAAACGAAAAAAAAAAAAATCATTTTATTTTTCTATGTTCTGTGTCATCATTTATCCAAAATACGTCGCAATATTTTATAAAAAATCATTTCCGAACTCATCATTTTTTTTATTCATCATGAAGGTAACACTCGAACTTCTTAATTTTTAGAGGAAGGTCTCAATCAATCAAGTCGAGTCAATTATTCTTTTTAGTCAAAATTGCCTGACGTTTCGGCAGTCGTGTTCTGCCCTCATCAGAGGCTGTTTATTGAAAAAAAAACAAAATATTACAGAAATTTAGTTATTTGACACATGTGTACATTAATTACATATGTTAAAAGTCTAATGATTAAAATACAGCTTACAGCAGATAATACAATGGAAGTCAAACATTTAATGAAAGTCGCATTTGAAACAAAGTAAACAAACGGATAAGACCTAATGACAATTCGTAAACAAAATTTTAATTACCTTAATAAATTGGTGTTAAGTGAAAAAACTTGGCATACTTATTATAGCCATTGTCACACAACAGGATGAGCAGTCTGTCATCCTGTGATCGTGGAACGCTTATGAAAACAAGGGGGTGTGACAACTCTTATTATATACGGACTCTGCAGAGGCTCGTCATGTTGACAAACGTCACAGGTGATAATGTAAATAATTTAAACTTCGTGACGTTAGCGAATGACGTCAATGACTGACGTCAATGGTTGTTTATATTCTTCTGAATAGAGCCCGCTCTCATAGACAAGTTTTTTCACCAACAACAACATCTAACAAAACTAAGAGCAGCTTTTAGATCTTAATCTGTGAAGCATGTTAGAATAAGGTAAATGTAATTTTTTAGTGTCCTCTTTCTTGTTCAGACTGTTCGGTTGCAAATTAATTCGTAACATCTCGGAGGTGATCCGTTTGGACCAAACTGCTTCCCTATCAAGTATAGATGTCTTATCCCAATCAAAAACATGGTTAAATTCAATTTGATGTGAGGAAACTACAGAATGTGATTCTGGGTTTTTCTTAAGATTGTCTTGGTGTTCTTTCAGTCTAGTCCTAAGCTCACGTTTGGTCTCACCTACATAAGACGCCGAGCAACCCTTACATTGAATCTTATAAACTACATTACATTTGTCAAGTTTGTCCGTGAGGTCTTTACCTTTGGTAACGACAGACCTAAGATTGCTGTTGACACTCATGACAGGTGTTAAGTCATATTTCCTGAGTGAGCTACCTAATCTCTCAGAAAAACCCCTGATGTACGGTATCGGTACTAATTTGCGTTTCGAACGGACTGGACCACTGACCACTGTGATAACCGACGTGTTTTGTTCTGGGTCAGTTAACGTGATAACTATGTTGGTATTCTTATTCTGCAGGTTCTTAAATTTCAAACGATTCCAACATGATAATTACTAACTGGTATCGTAAACCAACGTTTTCTGGTAGGTTTTTAAATTTTAATTCATCACACCCTCAGTCTCAAAAGCGAGGTATGGTTTTTAACTTAGTGGATAGGGCGATTTCACTTTCCCACCCAAAATTCCATACTGAGAATTTGAACTTGGTAAGAACTTTGCTACGTGATAATAACTATCCTGATTCCTTCTATGAAAAGTTATTAATCAAAAGGGTCAAACATTTGAAATTTAAGAACCTGCAGAATAAGAATACCAACATAGTTATCACGTTAACTGACCCAGAACAAAACACGTCGGTTATCACAGTGGTCAGTGGTCCAGTCCGTTCGAAACGCAAATTAGTACCGATACCGTACATCAGGGGTTTTTCTGAGAGATTAGGTAGCTCACTCAGGAAATATGACTTAACACCTGTCATGAGTGTCAACAGCAATCTTAGGTCTGTCGTTACCAAAGGTAAAGACCTCACGGACAAACTTGACAAATGTAATGTAGTTTATAAGATTCAATGTAAGGGTTGCTCGGCGTCTTATGTAGGTGAGACCAAACGTGAGCTTAGGACTAGACTGAAAGAACACCAAGACAATCTTAAGAAAAACCCAGAATCACATTCTGTAGTTTCCTCACATCAAATTGAATTTAACCATGTTTTTGATTGGGATAAGACATCTATACTTGATAGGGAAGCAGTTTGGTCCAAACGGATCACCTCCGAGATGTTACGAATTAATTTGCAACCGAACAGTCTGAACAAGAAAGAGGACACTAAAAAATTACATTTACCTTATTCTAACATGCTTCACAGATTAAGATCTAAAAGCTGCTCTTAGTTTTGTTAGATGTTGTTGTTGGTGAAAAAACTTGTCTATGAGAGCGGGCTCTATTCAGAAGAATATAAACAACCATTGACGTCAGTCATTGACGTCATTCGCTAACGTCACGAAGTTTAAATTATTTACATTATCACCTGTGACGTTTGTCAACATGACGAGCCTCTGCAGAGTCCGTATATAATAAGAGTTGTCACACCCCCTTGTTTTCATAAGCGTTCCACGATCACAGGATGACAGACTGCTCATCCTGTTGTGTGACAATGGCTATAATAAGTATGCCAAGTTTTTTCACTTAACACCAATTTATTAAGGTAATTAAAATTTTGTTTACGAATTGTCATTAGGTCTTATCCGTTTGTTTACTTTGTTTCAAATGCGACTTTCATTAAATGTTTGACTTCCATTGTATTATCTGCTGTAAGCTGTATTTTAATCATTAGACTTTTAACATATGTAATTAATGTACACATGTGTCAAATAACTAAATTTCTGTAATATTTTGTTTTTTTTTCAATAAACAGCCTCTGATGAGGGCAGAACACGACTGCCGAAACGTCAGGCAATTTTGACTAAAAAGAATAATTGACTCGACTTGATTGATTGAGACCTTCCTCTAAAAATCATCATTTTTTTTTTTTTTTTTTTTTGATTTGGTGCCCGTTTTGCCCCGCTACCCGTTTTCCCCCTATTCATTATTTTTATTGTAATTCTCCATATTTTTTCATTATCTAATGAACAAGAGTTTTAGAAAATAACATATCTTCATAAGAGTAATTCAAGAGACTGACAGAAAGTAACCATTGAGGTTAGGAGGTTGGAAATCGGACGTGCGGGGACTCCTCCAACCTCGAATTCGGTCGTCCGAGTTTCCGGATTTAACATATCTCCGTGAAAAACAATGTTTTGCTTCTTTTTTTATCAGTTAGCCTCTTCTGAATTTGTTGCTTAATCACTAGAAACCGATTAAAATCAAATTTTCACTTACATTTTGCTGTGTGATCCTTACGCAGTATCGATGACATTTAACGATCGTACACTACAAACCCACCAACTGAGTGACTAGCCATGGGTAATCTTACGTAGATTAGTTTCTAATAATTTTATGAAAATCGTGGAACATTCGTAAATAGTGTGATTTGAAGGGGAATAAGTGGACTATCGCATAGAATAAAATAAAATGGACAATGATGACCGTGAGCATGTGATCAATGCTAAACTCTATCGTAAGAGTGCTCTGCGTCCGGGAAAGGGGTACCGTGCGGCAATTGGGACAGTCACGGTACCCGTATTTTTGATTATTGATCAAAAAAATTAATCACTTATTGTTGATTAATAAAATTTTTTGATCAACAATGAATTGAAAATTTATGGATATTGGTTTTAAAGTTGATAATAGTGGGTATTTAAGTTAAATGAGTCGATTTTGTCGCGTATAAGTAGAAATTATCATTATTTTGAACAGTTCAATGGTTGAGGCTTGATAACTCCGAAACGGCTCGCCTCATGCAAATTTTCATTCAAACCTTTTTTATAGAGCGTCAAATTTGCTACAAAAAGCTATCTTAGTTATTATTGTAAAATAGTTCGTTTCTGAGTAATAAAATTCGGAAGTTCAGAAAAGAATTTTCCCATGTTATTTAAATGGAAATAGAAAAATGAAAAGCGCCACCTCTAAATATTAATATTAAGGGCTCACATTTGAACAGGGTCTTTGTTTAGATACACTCTGACGATTTTTCAATGTTCTTTGAAAATTTTTTTTTTTTAAACAGTCTAATATACAGGGTGATTTTTTTTTTAATCGCCCCAGGCTAATATCTCCGAAACTAAGCAAGATACGGGAAAACACCTCAGACAAAACTTATAGGATATCGAGGGGGAAGTTATATGGTGCAATCATATCTTTTGTAGGTAGAGGCGCTGAGCTATGGTGAAGGTCAACTTGGTTTTTTTTAATGGAATGGTAAAGTTTTCTTCACAGAATCTGAAAGAGCATCAGATTCTGCATCAAAAACACCTGACCAGATATTTTCTAAATTTGATGGTTTATGAGATAAGAGCTGGGCAAGTGAGTCAAAAGAGGAAGTCCAAATTACCTGAATAGTTGAATACTGTTCTTAAGTTTTATCGAAACTGTCTGAGATACTTTTCTACTTGAGATTGTTGTCAAGATTAGATATCACGGTCAAATAAGTTGAGGTCAATAAATTTTATCAATAATGTTATCGTCATTACTGTCATTTCTGGGTTCAATCAGTTTGTACCAACTTATAATTTTTATCTTCCAATAGGAAAAGCATCTGAGACATTTTCGAGAAAACTTAAGAACAGTATTCAGGTAATTTGGACTTCCTCTTTTAACTCAACTTGCCCAGCTCTTATCTCCTAAACCATCAACTTTAGAAAATATCTGGTCAGGTGTTTTTGATGCAACATCTGATGCTCTTTCAGATTCGGTAAAGAAAACTTTACCATTCCATTCAAAGAAACCAAGTTGACCTTCACCACAGCTCAGCGCCTTCACCTACAAAAGATATGATTGCCCCATATCTTTTCCCCCTCGATATCCCATAAGTTTTGTCTGAGGTGTTTTTCCGTATTTTGCTTGGTTTCGGAGATATCAGCCTGGGGCGATTAAAAAAAATCACCCTGTATACAGGGTGATTCAGAATGCGGTACTTTCCTTAGACCGGTGGATTCCTTGTCAAAATCTAAGACCAAAATTACTCATCCTAAAATGTCGAAAGCTAAGTCGTTTTCAGGTAGGAGTAGTTTAAAGTAAGCCAAAGTAAGCCAATACGAGAGCAGATACGAGAATGGCTCAGCCGCCGCTACGCCGTTATTGTTGGCCCGCTACCGCGATCTTGCAAAGAAACGACGATCAGACGTTACATTCATAGTTCGGTAACATTCGCACGCTTCTGTTTCCATTGCATCGCCTGTATAGCTTAGCTACATACAGCAGACCAGCCACGTCTGATCAACAATAACGGCGTAGCGGCGGCTGAGCCATTCTCGTATCTGCCCTCGTATTGGCTTACTTTGGCTTACTTTAAACTACTACTACCTGAAAACGGCTTAGCTTTCGACATTTTAGGATGAATAATTTTGGTCTTAGATTTTTACAAGGAATCCACCGGTGTAAGGAAAGTACCGCATTCTGAATCACCCTGTATATAATATATATATGGGGAGTTCCATATGAAATGTACAATGGGTTGTCCACACCCCTTTCGATTTGTCTCAAACTTAGTCAAGTTGAGTAATGGGTTGAAAAAAAAATTCCTCTAAATAATGAAAATTCTACCTTTTACAGGTCGCGAGTAACACCGAATCACAAATTTTTAATTATTTTTTTCAAATCGCTGTAACTCTCTAACTACATGTCCGCGCCTAAAAATCAAGTAGGTCAAAAGTTTTGTAATTTGATGTACAGTCCGATCCCTCAATAAGGCCTCCCTCAATAAGCCCGCTTCCCCAGTTTGTCGCTCGCAGCGTTCCCCCACTCCGCCTATTAAGACATAGCGTAGCGAGGAAAGAGAGAGAGACGGAAAACCATTGGTGCGACTAGCGAAGAAGGCAGAGTGGGGGTACCTCATTTCGTGGAAAAACACTTCCCCTTGGCGGCTTGGGAGGGCTTATTGAGGGATCCCACTGTACTTTTCGATGTTGCCGCGAGACAAAGTCGATTTTCAGTTAATGGTGAAAAAAACGCGAAAAACGCGATATTTATCTCGTTCCCCAAACTTTTTTGGAGTCCATTTTTATCATAAAACGCGGCTATTTTTCCCGCAAATTTTCGTCTGAAGAAAAGTCACGGGACTCAACTGGTTAAAGAGATATGAGGGAAATTCCAGGAAAAACCGACCGGATTCGGACATTTTCTGACTTTAAATTTTTCAAAACTATTGAAACTTTTTTTTACGTGAAATAGACGCAAAAAGAGCCAACACTATCGACCTTTTTCACATCTATTTCACTTAAAAAAAAGTTTCAATAGTTTTGAAAAATTTAAAGTCAGAAAATGTCCAGTTCCGGTCGGTTTTTCCTGGAATTTCCCTCATATCTCTTTAACCAGTTGAGTCCCGTGACTTTTCTTTAGACGAAAATTTGCGGGAAAAATAGCCGCATTTTATGATGAAAAATCGACCCCAAAAAAGTTTGGGGAACGAGATCAATATCGCGTTTTTCGCGTTTTTTTCACCATTAACTGAAAATCGACTTCGTCTCGCGGCAACATCGAAAAGTACATCAAATTACAAAACTTTTGACCCACTTGATTTTTAGGCACGGACATGTAGTTTGGGAGCTACAGCGATTTAAAAAAAATAATTCAAAATTTGTGAATCGCTGTTACTCACGACCTGTAAAAGGTAGAATTTTCATTATTTAGAGGAATTTTTTTTTCAACCCATTACTCAACTTGACTAAGTTTGAGACAAATCGAAAGGGGTGTGGACAACCAATTGTACATTTCATATGGAACTCCCCATATATACCCGAGTAACAATTTGAAGTGGCAGCCGTATGGCCGCTACATGGCCAACCGACCAAGCCAATGTGGCCGCCATGTCAGCCGACCCCGGTTTCATCATGGCTAGTACCTGGCAACGACGACCAAACTATGTCGCTCCTTGATGGCAGCTAGGTGGATAAACAGCATGGTTTACTTATGGTTTCGACCTGGCAGCGATATGGCGGCGCTATCTCGCTGCCATGTGGAGGCCAACTAGTTGCCAGGTAACAATCCAACGCAGCAACCATACGGCCGCTACATGGCCAACCCACCTAACCAATGTGGCCGCTATGTCGGCAGTGGTCAGTTTTATCATGGCTTTTACCTGGCAACGACGACCAAACTATGTCGCTCCTTGATAGCAACTAGGTCCATAAACAATATAGTTCATTTACGGTTTTGACCTGGCAGCGACATGGCAGCGCTTACTCGTTGCTATGTGTGGGCCATCTGGTTGCCAGTAATTTTGATACCTCTCTGAAACATGAAAGCCATGAAGTAACCATGAAATTTCCCCAGCTATTATATTTCATTTACACAGTATTCATTCCAAAAGAACTGTTATGAACTATACTACCGGGTAGGCGCTATGAGTCGCTTGACTCGCAGGTGAATTATGATTGTGGTCGGCCGGAAACGGGTAGGTGTAGTCAAGCCAACGTTACTTTACTTGCGAACGTTGCCGCTCATCTACCGGCATAGCAAGGTACTAAGGCAGGTGGCGACGCATTGTATAGACCAGGTAAATGCCAGGCTACCTTAAGACATGGCCGTGCCAGCTTGCCCCACGTAAAAGCTATATGGCATTGCGAGGTGGCTGCCAGGTAGTCGCCAGCGGTCGCCAGCGGTCACCAGTTAACGTTAAGACACAGCAGTACCAGGTTAGCCCACATAAAAGCCATATGGCCTCGCAAGGTGGCGGCCAGGTAGTCGCCAGTTAACGCTAAGACACGGCAGTACCAGGTTGGCCCACATCAAAGCCATATGGCCTCGCGAGGTTGCGGCCAGGTAGTCGCCAGTTAACGTCAAGATATGGCAGTGCCAGGTTTGCCCACATAAAATCGATGTCGTGGCGCAAGGTGGCGGCCAGGATGGTGCAACATTGGTAGCCTAGCTTAGTTAGCCATATTATCGCCATGTGAAAAGGCCATGTTAAAACCATATAGCCGCCGCATGGTTATCGAACATTGACCTGCTATATGGCTGGCCGACAGCATTGCCGTGCTCATGCCACATGGCATTAATGTGGCTTGTGGGCTGGCCATGTAAATTGTTACCCGGGTATATATTATATAATATATATATTAGGGTGGCGCAAAAAAACCGACTATTTTTTTTTTTTTGAGTCTCGGGTGAAAAAATGTTAGTTTTTGATGTTTTAAGAGCCCTCTCCAAAGGACAGCTAAAAAAAAATTTTTAAGAGGTCGCTCCAAATTTTTTTAAATTTCAAAAATCGTCAAAAATCGATTTTTTTTTTTTTTTAATTTTTTTTCTCGTTACGGTATAATTTTACAGTCCAAAAAAAAATAAGTTTCTGAAAGTTTCAGTTCAAAATTTGAATTTTGAAAGGTCGCTCATAATTTTTTAATAATTAAATAATTAAAAAATCTAAAGTATGCACTGATAAATTAAAAAAAATTATGAGCGACCTTTCAAAATTTAAATTTTGAACTGAAACTTTCAGAAACTTATTTTTTTTTGGTCTGTAAAATTATACCGTAACGAGAAAAAAAAATTAAAATTCGAATTAGAAAAAAAAAATTCGATTTTTGACGATTTTTGAAATTTAAAAAAATTTGGAGCGACCTCTTAAAATTTTTTTTTTGAGCTGTCCTTTGGAGAGGGCTCTTAAAACATCAAAAACTAACATTTTTTCACTCGAGACTCAAAAAAAAAAAATAGTCGGTTTTTTTGCGCCACCCTAATATACAGGGTGTCCCATTTTAAAAGATGCATTACGTTTTCAGCCGACCTAACGTTTTAATTGGAAAATGTCTCCTACAAAAGTTGTCCGGTTCAGAGGG
The DNA here is from genome assembly GCA_943736025.1 of Tenthredo mesomela. NCBI lineage: Eukaryota > Metazoa > Arthropoda > Insecta > Hymenoptera > Tenthredinidae > Tenthredo > Tenthredo mesomela. The sequence goes on from OX031013.1 coordinate 31,373,380, forward strand.
GGACACATGAAGATTTTTTTGTTTTTGGTCCAGCATCATAATTGGTGATGCTGTGGAGGATGGACCAGTTTTTTTAAATGGAATCATACATTTTTGTTACAACTAAAATATTCTTCATTCAAAAATGTACAATGTTCTCAGGAAACTTTTCTTTCTAAAATGAATATTCCGTGAGATAGAACAAAAAACAAATACCACCATCATAACAGAAAAACATCTCTGTGATATGTGTGATATGTCGGAGCATCAGTGGGGTGACTACAGATGTTCAAAAATACCACCATCAAGAGCAAGATACGCTCTCACTCGCTTTTCGAAGCTCTGGGCAATCCTTTTGAAAACGGCGCAAAGCTTCGAAAAGCGAGTGAGAGCGTATCTTGCTCTTGATAGTGGTATTTTTGAACATCTGTAGTCACCCCACTGATGCTCCGACATATCACACATATCACAGAGATGTTTTTCTGTTATGATGGTGGTATTTGTTTTTTGTTCTATCTCACGGAATATTCATTTTAGAAAGAAAAGTTTCCTGAGAACATTGTACATTTTTGAATGAAGAATATTTTAGTTGTAACAAAAATGTATGATTCCATTTAAAAAAACTGGTCCATCCTCCACAGCATCACCAATTATGATGCTGGACCAAAACAAAAAAATCTTCATGTGTCCCCCTCTGAACCGGACAACTTTTGTAGGAGACATTTTCCAATTAAAACGTTAGGTCGGCTGAAAACGTAATGCATCTTTTAAAATGGGACACCCTGTATATATATATATATATATATATATATATATATAGGGGAACCCGGGGCAAATTGAACGATGAAAAGTTTAAAGTGATGAAACAATTCATTTTCACAATCAATTCTTTCGTAAATAATTTTGAGATGGGCTTTGATCTTTAATAAACAGCAATCGATTATAAGAATTAGTCATTTTAAGTAAATGTTATTATTAAAAACAATTATAATGAATGAGTCAAAAAGGTTCAGTTTGCCCCAGGACTGGGGTAAATTGAACTTGAGTCGGGGCAAATCGAATGTATGCAGAAAAATATTAGAAAATAGTTACTTACCAAATTTAAATTGTTTTGTTTGAAATAGTACAATATTCTATTGTAGTTATATATTAAAATCTGTTCCAAATGTAGAAGAAATTTCATCTAATTAATTAATGACAACTTATAACCCTTCTTGTGTCAGACAGGCAGGAATTTGAACGATGCGCATCTTTTACGCGCAACCACCTTCAAAACCATTATCTCACAGACAGTCATTTTACCCCGACCAATTTGCCCCAAAGCTATATTTTCCAAATAATATTTATTTCAACCGATATAACTAATACTTTCAATATTGTTATAATTGTTGATGAATAGTTTAATGATTGCAGAAGTCGATAAAATAAATTTCAATCTAAAAACTTCATGAGAAGTACATGTAAACTAAGAATTAAAATCACGAAAATTATGGTTAGAGAGCACCAAAATATTCTTTTCGCTCTTTTTTCTCAGGAATACGAAAATTTGAAAACCCATCGATTTCTTTATTATCGCGATATTAGACTTCTTCATTTTTATTTTCACGTGTTTACATTTACCCATATCAGAATAATTACAGAAATTCAATTTACCCCAGAGTTCAATTTACCCCGGTCTCCCCTATATATATAATATATATGGGGGATTCCACGTCAAATCGAACGGTCGATTTCCCTCACCCCTCCCGATCTGTTTGCCCTTTGACACAATCAAAGTACATGTTGTAAAGATGAACTGTGATTTTTTTCAGATTTTTTTGAGCTAGTATTTTCTCATGACAGCTCATCGAATAAACTGATTTTTTGATTTTTTCGATTTTGCGCACCTACGTAGCTCAAAACCTGGAAGACATGAAAAAAGTTGTTCGACGAAAATTGAAGGTTTTCTTGTGAACCTTTCGAAAGTATTTTTTTCGCATTTTTCAAACCCCGTTTAAGTATAGTTTTGATGAAAAATCTTCGAAAATCATCTCTAACAAAAAAGTGCCCTAATCGAATTGACTGAAATTTATACACAGCGTGCCTTTTTCAATGTCAAAGATTGTCTGAAAATTTCATAGTGGGCGGAGTAGTGGTTCAGAAGATATATCAACAAATATCCGCGGAGTGCCGAGAATTCGGTGATTATTTGATTCAAACTTCGCGGCGTAGCAAGCTATTTGCTTACCCTGCACGTGGCACTGCTGCAAAATCGAGCGCGATTTTCAATTGTTTTGCGTGCTGTTCATATCTTCAATTGACGTTTCAAGTACGATCCCGTCGTCAATCGAAGAATATAATATTATCATTATTTACGTGTTTAATATTAAGTTTGCAACTTCCACCCGAAATAGTGTACCAACGGCGTAATGTGGGCTTTTTTAGACCGAGTGTGGAGTTTGCAGTACGAGTCAGAGGCGAGGTAGCACGAGTCGAAGACGAGTGCGTCTGCGAGCCGAAGACAAGTACTGCAACCACACGAGGTCAAAAAGCCCACTTAGCCCTTGGTGCACACCATATTTTTTGTGACAGCACGATTTTCGCATTTTCGAGCGATTTTAAGGAAGCGGGCAAAAAAATCGGTAGCGGGCAAAAAAGAACTTTTTTTGCCCGCCGGTCAATAAACGGCCACTTTCAGCCCTATTATTAGGTCTAAAAAAACGCAAAAATCGTGCATGTGTTACGTAAAACAAATTTTGACACGTAAAATCGACGTTTTTGTACTGGCGGGCAAAAAAAGTCGGTAGCGGGCAACAAAAGTTCTTTTTAGCCCGCTACCGACTTTCAGAGGGTAATAATGAACTTTTTTTGCCCGCTGCTTTTAGCGGGCAATAACAAGCTTGTGTTGCCTGCTACTTTTAGCGTGCAATAATGAACTTTTTTTGCCCGCTACTGACTTTTTTGGACAACTACCGATTTTTTTCCCCGCTTCTTTAAAATCGCTCAAAAACGCGAAAATCGTGATGTCACATAAAATATGGTGTGCACCAAGGGCTAAGTGGGCTTTACGCCCTTGGTACACAATGTACTATTGCGGCCACGATTCGAAAATGCAAAGTCGATCCCGCGTATGCAAAAAAAAAAAAAACATTGTTTCGTCCCTGGCACTAATGGTGTTATGAGCAGCAATATATTCTCTTATGCGACAGAGTCAGATGTCCATAAAATTTGAAAAAAACCGGCAACTCTGGCCAATAATCATCAATAGGTAGTTGAAATACCAGAGTTGCGATTCTGTAACTTTCCGCTAACTCGCTAACTCGCTAACTTTTCGCTCTAAGACCGTTGGTTGGCTGTGGAGCGTCCAATCAGAGATCGTTACGGGCCGCAACGATCTCCGATTGGACGAAGTTAGCGAGTTAGCGAGTTAGCGAGTTAGCGGAAAGTTACAGAATCGCAACCCAGGAAATATTACCTTAATAAAACCTGTTTCTTGAGAATTAAACTTCAGTCTATCATTTATTACAATTGCTGACATGATATGTGAATCTCAAACTGCCGGACAATATTTTTTAAGCTTATTCATCAAGGTAGGGATTCAACTATGCGTTGCGTATCGTAATACGGATTGTGTTTAACATTCATACCGCCATATTGTAGTGTATGGCTGAAAAATTCTACAGTTCCATGTAAACTATTACTTGTAACTTGTGAACTACTGTTCGGCCCATCATAAAACTTACAGACAATCTTTGGTATTGAAGAAGACATGCTGTGTAAAAATTTCAGCCAATTTGATTAGGGCACTTTTTTGTTACAGAAGATTTTCGAAGATTTTTCATCAAAACTACACTTTAACGGGGCATAAAAAATCACAAACAATTATTTTCAGAAATTTCATAGAAAGATGTGAAACTTTTGTGTTAGAACTTTTTCCATGTGACATCTGGATTTCAAGCTATGTTAACTTGAAAAATCGCAAAATCGTTAAAAGCTGATTATTCGACAAGCTGTGGTGAAAAAATGATTGGTCAGAAAAATCTGAAAAAATTCAGAGTTGATGCTTTCAATATAAACTTCAATCGGGTAAAAGGGCGAAAACATCAAAAGTGGTCAGGGAAATAATCTGGTTTTTTCATTCGATTTGACGTGGAATCCCCCATATATATATATATAATGTTACAAAGATTGATTTTCCTCTTTATCTTTACTAGGAGATTACTTTTACATTCTATTTCTAAACTTCGCATCATCTAGCAGTCATAGAAGATAAATGAATACAAATAAATGACTCGTTAATATTAAATAACTGAAGTAAAACATTATTATAAAAACAGTGCTGTTTCACACTTCAAACTGTAAACACACATTTTCTCGCATCTCCCAATATATTCAATTTCCCTGACAAATATATTTTCTTCGACTTGAATCTCTTATTTCAACTCAGGACCCACATTTTATTCAACTTAATCTGCTCGAGCCTTTCTTTAAATAATTACAATTAGCCCTCAGAAGCTAATTTAGTAACACTGGTGTCAGAATCGGGATTACTGAGTTGAATTAAAAGTGCTACAAGTCTTGAACTTGAAAACTTATAACTTGATTACTTAAAAACGAAATATATTGGAAAATGAGTCGGAATACTAGAAGCGCAGCTCAATCTCCTCCTGTGGACGAATCCTCTGCATCTACTTCAAATCCAAACCAATCAGCCGAATCCCGGCTAATCACGCCCCAACAACCTTTGACGGACCCAATGAGCCAAATGGAATCAATACTAAAAATGCTGATGTCCGCTCAACAACGCCAGTCCGAACTCCTTCTTCAAGGACAACGAGAAGAACGAGAAGCCCAACGAGAAGAGCGAGAACGAGACCGTGAGGCCCAACGAGAAGAACGAGAGGCTCAACGCGCCGCTCAAAAAGAGGATCGAGCGCCCACCTGCTGACATTTCAACGCAGCTTAGAAAGCTTACTTCCCCGTCTTCCAGATCGCATTTCCCCCATCCCAACCCCTCGACGACTTTCCTTGGTTCGGGATCAATTGGAACAAGTCCCAATAATTGAAAGGTCTGTAAACGTTCCTGGGGTAAGAACTCCCTCTTTTTACGTTAGGCCTGACCGAGTGTGCGGGGACCATCTCTCACAAGATGAGATCCTAAGATCCTCACCCACTCGACTTTCTAACACGCCGGATAATTTTCGCGACATAATCGGTGATATTGTACGACAAGAAATAAGCGCCGGGAGTAACCGCGAGAATAATGATAGGCCGGTTCTTCCAATCAACGTAGAAAGCCGAACTGAGTTTGTTAAAAAAAATCCTATCATTCGCGTACCAACTTTTGACGGTACCACCTCATGGGCCGAATACGAATGCCAATTTTTAATCGTTGCAAAATTAAATGGATGGAGTACAGCAATTAAAGCCGGGAATTTAGCAGCTAACCTCAAAGGTTCAGCGCTAGCAGTATTAACCTCTCTTTCTAATCAAGAATTAGAAAATTACGACAAGCTCAGTTCAGCTTTGAAAGTAAGATTCGGAGACGAACACCTTCAAAAACTTCATTTAACCCAATTAGAAAATAGGCGACAAAATAAAGATGAGAGTCTCGCTAATCTGGGACTCGATATAGAAAGAATGGCTAGGGTAGCTTTGCCAGATTGTTCTGAATCAACAAGAGACCGTTTAGCTTGCTCGCGGTTTATTAATGCAGTGAAAGATAGTGAACTTAAACATGCTCTCGGATTGGCGGGACCCTCAACTCTTAGAGAAGCAGTCATTCGAGGATTAGAGATTGAAGCTATGGATAAATTATATTTAGGAGCAGGTCGCGTGAGACAGATAAAAACAACAGATTCTTCTTCCGATAATCGAAATAAAACTACTCCCGAGCAGCATCGCGCCTCAAAAAATTCGAATACAAACAGTTCCAAAGGATTTTCAAAGTTCTGTAAATATTGTAAAAAAGACAGTCATAATATCGAAGACTGTTATACTTTAAAAAGGAAAAATGAAATGAATTCTAATAATCCCCAAAAGAACTACAATAGTAATCAAAATTCGAATTCCAATTCTGATTCCAATTCTAATTCAAATTCAAATAACGCTTCATGGAGGAACAAAGATTCCTCTCATTCCCAACCTTCTACCTCAAAAAACTAGACTCTGATGATTCAGTGGGACTAAAATCATCGAAAGAATTTAACATTAGTGGTCCTTGTAAAAATAATTCTAACCCATGTCAATTTCTAATAAGGGGTCTTCGCCAAACCGGTCTATATACCTGGGGCACCGTAAATGGTGTTGATTGTCTCTGGGTTATAGATACCGGCGCGGAAGTTACAGTGGTTCGTTCGGATCTTTTAGATTCCACTAAGAATAATTTCCCTTTAACCTCTTTAAGGGGAGGGGTAACCCTTGCCGGGGTCATTTTAATGTACTTGTTAAAGAGGCTGGGATGAGTGCGGTGGGTAATTGATGTAAATGACGTTATACACTATTGAAAGGTACAGTATTCTTCTTTATTTTGATTGGTGAAACATTGAAAAAGTTGATAAATACGTGAGATATAGGGGACCGAAGTTGAGGCTGCGATTTACGCTTGCCTGCACGGATCACAAGATATTTTCTGAACCAGTTATCCGATTGCGTTCCCCTTCGGTACACATTCTCTCCTGGTATGTGGCTATGTCCTGAACCAGAACCGCCAACTTCTAAATCAGACTTTCGGACTTATAGCCGAAAATAATGATAAAAATGAACCAAAACTGAAAAAACCGCTTCGAAAATTCATTTCTTCCGAACTACGGCATATACAAACATAATTTTGGTTCAGGCGAGAACTGTAAGTGTACTCAGTGTGAAGATATGTCGTTTTTGTGTTTCAGATAACGTACTCCGACGCAATCTTGTGATCCGTGCAGGCAAGCGTAAATCGCAACCTCAACTTCAGTCCCCTATATCTCACGTATTTATCAACTCTTTCAATGTTTCACCAATCAAAATAAAGAAGAATACTGTACCTTCCAATAGTGTATAACGTCATTTACATCAATTACCCACCGCACTCATCCCAGCCTCTTTAACAAGTACATTAAAATGACCCCGGCAAGGGTTACCCCTCCCCTTAAGAACAGCTACCGGAGAAAATACCCCGATTTTGGGACAACGGTCCATTCAAATAAATGTAGCTGGAATCATTACCTCACCTCACGCGGTATATATAGCTGATATAGAGGATGATGGCATTTTAGGGTTGGATTTTCTTTCTAAACACGAATGTGTTATTTCCACAGCCACTAATTCGTTAACCTCTGGTCATAACCAGATCTCTCTCTTAGTAAATAGATCGAAAGTCCCTCTGATCAATTCACTTCCGCGAATTCGCGAAATAACTAGTTCTACCAACACTGATTCTCCTACTCTATTTGAAAATTTGTTAGATCGTTCATGCAAGAACCTTACAGAAGATCACGTAGAAAATTTCGTAGATCTCATGTCAGATTTTAAAGAATCTTTCGCTAAGGACGGAGATAGTTTAGGTCGTTGTACTCTAGTCCGTCATAAAATCGACATAGGAGAAAATCTTCCTTTTAAACAAGCTGCTCGAAGACTACCAATCAATGGACGAGAAGAAGTGGCTAAATTAGTAGAAGACATGTTGAAGAACGACGTCATCGAACCGTCTTCTAGTCCTTGGGCTTCACCGATCGTCATCGTAAACAAGAAAGACGGAAAGAAGAGATTTTGCATCGATTATCGGAAATTAAACGACCTAACCAAGAAAGACTCCTACCCTCTTCCGAAAATCGACGAGACTCTGGATTTAATTGCTGGTGCTCAATGGTTCAGCACAATTGATCTTCAAAGTGGGTACTGGCAGATTGAGATGGGTCCAGCGGATAAAGAGAAGACCGCCTTCGTCACGGGATTAGGAGGATTATGGCAGTTCAAAGTCATGCCTTTCGGACTATGTAACGCCCCAGCTACTTTTGAGCGAGCTATGGAGACGGTCCTCCAAGGATTGACCGGGAAGAACTGTTTAGTCTACTTAGACGACATAATCGTTTTTGGAAAGACTTTTGAAGAGCATTCGGAGAATCTTCGTCAAGTCTTCCTCCGTCTACAACAGGTCGGACTTCAGATGAGCCCAAAGAAATGTCATCTCTTCCAAAAAGAAGTGAACTTCTTAGGACACGTTGTTTCAGCTTCAGGAGTCAAAACAGACCCTGCAAAGATCGAAAAAGTTTCGGATTGGCCACGACCAACTAACAAAGAACAGGTTCAGAGTTTTATAGGTCTCTGTACCTACTACCGAAGATTCGTCGAAGGATTCACCACCATCACTAGACCTCTCCATCACCTCACTGGAATTAAGATTGCTTTTGAATGGACTCCGAATTGCGAAGAAGCCTTTGTTGCATTAAAATCTCGTTTGACTTCTTCACCTATTTTAGCTTATCCAAAGATAGACCTTCCGTTTGTATTAGATACCGACGCTTCTCTTACTGGAATAGGAGCAGTTCTATCTCAGGTTCAAGATGGACAAGAGCGCGTAATTAGTTACTTTAGTAGGGTTTTGAGTAAAACTGAAAGGAACTATTGCGTGACTCGTAGGGAACTCCTTGCTGTAGTTAAATCAATTTCTCATTTTCGTCACTATTTATACGGAAGGAAGTTTTTAGTCCGTACGGATCACGCTTCCTTGAGGTGGTTGCTTTCTTTCAAGTCTCCGGAAGGCCAAGTCGCTAGATGGTTAGAGACTTTAGGCCAATTCGATTTTGACGTTCAACACCGCGCTGGAATACTTCATGGGAACGCTGATGCCCTTTCAAGAAGACCCTGTGACGAAACGGACGATTGCAAACAGTGTGCACGTTTAGAAAAGCAGAGGATTCCTGAAGTTAGAATTCGACAGATCTCTCTCGAAGGAGATAAAGAAGAGTGGAAACGGTTGCAACACGAAGACCAAATTCTCTCACAACTCCGAACCTGGAAAGAAGCTGAAACAAAGCCAGAATGGCAAGAAATATCTTCAGTTGACCAAAATTTGAAGATTTATTGGGCTCAATGGGATTCAATCCATTTACACGAGGGTTTGTTATACTGGACGTGGGAATCCCCGGATGCAAAAGGAGTAACGTGGCAATTGTTAGTGCCTAAGAGGAAAATTGTGGACATCCTTCGAGATCATCACAATTCACCATCCGGAGGACATTTTGCTTCAAACAAGACTTTAAATCGAATTAGAGAACGTTATTTTTGGTCGCGTTGTCGTTATGATGTAGAAAACTGGTGTCGTTCTTGCACTATTTGCGTGGCGAAGAAAGGTCCGCGAGACAGAGGAACGAGCTCCTTTCAGGTTTACAATGTTGGCGCCCCATTTGAAAGGGTAGCCATGGATATTCTCGGTCCTCTTCCTCTCACGCGATCTGGAAATCGATACGCATTAGTGATCGCAGATTATTTCACTAAATGGCCAGAGGTCGTTCCTATTCCCAACCAAGAAGCCGACACAGTAGCTAGAGCTTTTGTTAAAGAATTTGTTTGTCGATATGGAGCTCCTCTAGAACTCCATACAGATCAGGGTCGTAATTTTGAAGCCATGCTCCTGGCCAAGATATTAGAAATTTTAGGAGTTAGAAAAACTCGTACTACCCCGCTGCATCCTCAGTCAGACGGTATGGTAGAACGATTGAATAGAACAATTTTGAGGTATTTGTCTTCTTATATAGATGAAGATCAGAAGAATTGGGACGAATGGATTCCCCTATTCCTTTTGTCGTATAGATCTGCCATGCATGAGTCAACCGGTTGTACTCCGGCCTCTATGCTGATGGGAAGAGATCTTCGTCTTCCCGCAGATCTAGAAAAGGGACCTATTCCTTCTTCTAAACTCTCACCTGTTCAATATGGTGCCTACATACAAGAAAAGTTAGAAGAAATTCATAATTCTGCACGAAATAAGGTTCATTTAGTTTCAGATCGTGTTAAAGCAAGATAGGACATTAGGGCTCGAAATCTTCATTTCCAACCAGCAGTAGCGGATTTACACATTTTCCAAGTATAGGCTGTTAAATTTTTGCCGCCCTTACCTCTACAATTGTCAGTTGCTAGATTATTTATACAACCCAACAATTTGGTTGAAATTGCACAAGAAATAGTTGTTGGGTATATTTCTGAGCTAATCAAAGCTCAATCGTGTACGACTAATAAGGCGGGGTAATGTATGCTACTTACACAATAATGTACATTCGGTAAACGTAATTAAATAATCTTTGTCGCGCTTAAAAACAGTTAAAAAATTATAAATTTAATTAAGTTATGAACGTTTCTTACAATACCTTTTTGCGCGATTTTCTGTTGGCAAAATCATCGATGATATCGTCGTAAGTAATCTTATTCATTAATTTCGACTCTATGCACAAAAGAGCTAAAGCGTTTAATTTTTCTTGACTTAAGGTGGTTCTTCCGGTACAGTCCCACCAAACGTGGGTTTCAAAGAAGATTTTGAATACTTCTCGATGAGAAAAAAATCTGAAAAAAATCAAGCATATAGAAGATCCTCATTAAATTCAAAAAAGTTATCAACAAATTGATGAACAAAAAAAAAAACTGTTCAAGTTAGCCGGTGACCCATTGTTCATTTTCGGGTGAAAATGATTGTTCAATTTTTCGAAACACGTATGAATTTTTTGCGAATTTTGTCAACTTTTGGAAAATTGCGTTTTGTCAGGTATGCAAAAACGCAGTTTTCAAAAAGTTGACAAAATTCGTAAAAAATTCATACGTGTTTAGAAAAATTGACAAATCATTTTCACCCGAAAAAAAAGTTGGGTCACCGGCTAATTTCTTGAACAGTTTTTTTTTCCATCAATTTGTTGATAACTTTTTTGACTTATTATTATTATGCAAAATCAATCTCCCGAGGATCTTCTATATGCTTGATTTTTTTCAGATTTTGTTACCATCGAGAAGCATTCAAAATCTTCTCTGAAACCCACGTTTGGTGGGACTCTACCGGAAGAACCACCTTAAGGTCGATCTCAGATAATTTTTTACCCTTTTCAGACAAGAAAAGCTTCTCTTACCCGAACGATTTGTCGCTGGAGTACATAATGTCATACGAAGAGCTATGTCCGAGTTAGGATAAAATATTGATAATTATGCTATTTCTAATTTCTATATCAACATATCATAATAAATATAAAACATAACAACTAGATTCCAGATGAACTCGCACGTACGAATATTCAACGTCGTCGATTATATCTAGCTTTCAATCTGAAGTTTTTTTCTTAGCATTCAAATGATTCAAATAAAATTTCCTAAAGTTAGTACATGTTCAACAAACAATAGTCAACACATAAGATTAAAATCGATAAAATTATTCGATTATTATTTTTGAATCTTTTGATCCATTCAAAACGAAGAATATTTTATACTAAACATTTTTTCTTTGCAACAATTTTTTATCCATCAGATATACCCAAATAATACCAAATATCTATAGGTAATAGGTACACAAACCACCCAGTTCGTAGCCCCCAACCAGTAGTCGAACTTGTATACATGGGTAGTGGGAAGAGTGTGAAATATATTTTCCGCAATTTCACTCATCTCTTCTCACTCATACGAAGTGTGGGCAGAGGCCGATTACTGGTTGGGGCCCCGAACTGCGTGTTTTACCATGGAATATAGAAGTTTGCGGTACCGTTGAATGTATACAATGAAAGGGAAGAGGGAAAAGTCATCGGAAAGACGTCTTGTAGACTTCTTTCTGAAGGACATCAGGAGACCGTCTTACAGAAATCTTTTTGATTTTTGTAAGAAATCAGAAATCTTTTTGATTTCTGTAAGACGGCTGAGAAAAAAAAAAATCGGTCCCTAAATTTGCCGCCCCTAAAATTTGCCGCCCTAGGCTCAAGCCTACTCAGCCTACTGGTAAATCCGCCACTGTACACACGTTTAGTTGCAATACTTTCTAAAACAATCGGTCCTGTATACAATAAAAATTGCCTCAGTTCCGTTGCTTTAAAATATTCGATATCTTCTAAGCTCCTTGGTAAGCGTGCAAAGTCTTTGGGCATATAACTTTTAAGTAATAATAAAAGATCATTTACTTTCTTCTTATCAATATCTGACAAGCGAATATTCTTCGGTCCTCTCATCAAAAACTTAAACATTCGTTTCAAGACTCCCAAGAATACAAGGTGCATGCCATCAAGTGGAACTTGAGATATCGCACCCAGATTTAGTTTTAGAAATGGACTTGTACCTTTGTGAAATTCCTCATGTATTTTATTTTCAAAGCTGTAATCAGTCCTTAACTGAGAATCCTTTTCCAGAAAAGCTACTCTACCATTGATAAAAGTTCCCTCTTCAATGCATTTTGTACAGCTTGAATAGCATGTGTGACCTTTTATACATAGGACAAACGACTTTGCAGGAGCGTCGCAAAGAAGTTTACTAGTTTTTAATTTTATTATCTTGCTGTTTATCTTGAATCCCTGTGTTTCTAAAGTTTGAAATTCTGTTATGAATGGACTCCAAAATTCCTTCACGTCGGCTGGCTTCGCATAGCCATGGTAAATCCCAGCTGCGAAGGGTTTTCTCATATCTCTACTGACTGTATCTGAATCTATAGAAATAAGAATTGGCCAAAATTGACTTCTCGAGCTATTTGATATCGGTAAACCATCGATGTTTATACTAATAGGTAATACAATTTCAATTCTCTGCATTAATAGTTTTTCCGTGGCTATACTATTACTGTAGAGTATAGTGCGCAATCCAGTCTCTATACCAATGTGGCAATAAAAACCTGGAGCTACACTAATTATTTCATACGGACACGAACTAGGTGTATTCAAAAGTGTTCGCGAGTCTTTTGGGAATTTTGGGAACGGTACGCGTAGAATAGCTAATAGTGTATCCATTGAGCTCTGACTGAGTAAATGTCTGTACCGCAAGAACCATTGTTTCACAGCGTCAACTATACAATCCTCAGTTGTATCAGAAGTATCACAGCGATCTCCAGAAGGTGAAATATCATCTTGATATTGAGGTTCATCAACCGTAGAAATATATTTTAACGGTTCAATCAAAATCTCCTCTGAAACGTACTCATAATCAGGATTTTCACATTGCGGAACTTCTTGAATGTGATTATTAACATGGAGGTCATCAGACGTATTTGTCAGTCTCTCATTTAAATTGTGCGCTTGAATTATCTGTCGGTTTAAATGTAATATTTCCAATAATTCTTTTTTCACTATTCTCCGCATATGTCTTTTTGTTACGAAACACTTTTTTATTTTAACCATTGTATTATATTTGTCAGACTGTTACGGTCATCGTTATGAGTAGTATAAATTCATGTATGTCTCTGTTCAATAATAAGTACTAATTATGAACAACCGTAAGCGCTAGATATATTCGCTCAAATAAAATAGAAGTGCATGAAAGAATGTATGTCTGATGCAATCATGCGGTATTGTTCAAGATGGCTGGGCCCACGATGATCGATCCACATGTAAAAGACGGTTAATATACCTTTCAAATTGTGGGAATACTATAATGCTGCTAATAGTTATTAAGGAGGGTCCTCGGTTATTTTACGAAAAAAGGAACGCAATGATATACAGCTTTGAAATTTGGAGAATACATTCATTAATTAGTCCTAAATGAATCCCCAAAATTTCAAATACTCTTACCGTACAAATTGTTGAGAAAAAAATGTTGAAAAGTAGAATTCCACATTTTTTGATAAAAAAAAAAAAAAAAAAAATGGCAATGATGCACAGACAAACTTGATTCAGATATATATTCTTAGGCAGTTAAACTTTATACTTCCACAATAAAAATACCCACTAACCGTTCTAACTTTTGAAAACTAACTTTTAAAAAACTAGGGGTAACCTCGAATTCACTATCAAATTAAAGGTGCCAAACTCAATAATAATCAAAATAAAGCATTTCAGACAGTTTTTCGTAAAAATCATTGCATTTTTCAAAGTTCATTATTTTTTTCTCGCAAGTTGCAGCTAACTGTAGGCCCCTTTGAAGTTCACCCTACTCCTCACTCTTGAATGCAACTGAGGACCCTCTTTAAGTACATATTGAATACTCACTTTCTGTGAATTCTGCACCTCATTAGTCGAAACAGCCATCGCGTCAATATCACCACAGTATTAATAGTAAAATAAGTACGTATCACTTGAAAAATGCTGCAAATCACATACACTGCCCGGTAGCTACACGTGTTTAGCCCAAGTGTCAGCAGCGGCCATCTTAAGGCCCGAATCGACCCGAGTCAAGTCGATGCGCGAGTCGATCACGCAAAAATATCGAATAGATGCCACGACAGAGGTGTCGTATTTGGCAGCCGCGGGGCCATGAGTCAGAAGATCTTGACCGAAAAGTCTATAAATATTGTATTTCAATTAGAATTTTCTGTTTTAGTAATTATTCTTAAAGTAATTGTGCTATAAAGATGATCCTATAAATTCATTCAAATAAAAATTATATATACTCATGAGCCTTTTATGACCCAGGACTCGAGCCCCGTGGGCCCGGGCCTATATATATATATATATATATATAATATACAGGGTGATGTTTTTTAATCGCCCCAGGCTGATATCTCCGAAACCGAGCAAGATACGGGAAAACACTTCAGACAAAACTTATAGGATATCGAGGGGAAAAGAATATGGTGCAATCATATTTTTTGTAGGTGGAGGCGCTGAGCTGCGGTGAAGGTCAACTTGGTTTTTTTAAATGGAATAGCATACTTTTTTTCACAGAATCTGAAAGAGCATCAGTTTCTGCATCAAAAATACCTTGACGGATTTTTTTTTTATAGTTGATAGTTTATGAGATAAGAGCTGGGCAAGTTGAGTCGAAAGAGGAAGTTCAAATTACCTGAATACTGTTTTTAAGTTTTCTCGAAAGTGTATGAAATACTTTTCTACTTAAAGTTGTCAAGGTTAGGTATCACGGTCAAATAAGTTGAGGTCAATAAATTTTATTTAACATTGTTTAACATTTAGCATTATTTAACATTGTTTAATATTCATCCGTATCCGTTTACTATCATTGTTTTTTAGACTAATAATGGGCATGAAGTTCTTTTTTTTTTGGCATGGACGGCGCTGAGCACGGTTGTGCATGGACCGAATAGCTGAACTTTTGTTTCTTGCTTTATTGTTAATTATCTAGAAAAATGGCAGATTATCAGCCAAGAGAAATAGTTGACATAATTATGGCCTACGGCGCGTGCGACGGAAATAGTAGAGCAGCAGCGCGTCAATATGCCGAGAGGTATCCGGATCGGCGACAGCCTGATCACAAAGCGATTCTTCGCCTAGTACAAAGAGCTCGGGATGGCGATTTGAAACGGAAAAGATCGAAAAAAAAAATAGAAACGAAGATGATCCTTGGGCCGTAGTAGTGTTAGGAATGGTAGTAATGAATCCTCATATTAGCCAGCGACAATTAAGTCGTGAATTGAATATCTCGCAGTTCAAAGTACATGCAATTTTGAAAGCGGTTCATTATCACCCGTACCACATCTCATTGTACCAGGAGTTAACTGACGCCGATAAGGTACAGCGCGTAGAATTTTGCAGGTGGGCACAAGTACAAATAGCCCGTGACCCCACGTTTTTCGATCGAGTGATGTTTAGCGACGAGGCAACCTTTCAAAATACCGGGGAATTAAATAGACATAATTGTCACTATTATTCGGATATCAATCCCCATTGGGTTCGTCATGTCGACAACCAACATCGTTGGAAATTGAATGTTTATTGCGGCATCATTGACGGCCAAATTGTGGGGCCCTATTATATCGAAAATAATTTGAACGGTGTGAATTATCTCCACCTCTTGGAAAATGAACTGCCCCGAATGTTAGCCGACGTAAGTCCGGATACTGTAGATCGTATCTGGATACAACAAGATGGTGCAGGCGCCCATTACGCCCGAATCGTCACCAATTTTCTGAATCGAAACTACCCGCAGCGTTGGATCGGACGAAACGGGCCTGTGCGTTGGCCCGCTAGGTCGCCAGACCTAACGTCCCCGGATTTTTTTTTTTTTATGGGGCTACGTAAAAGGCATAGTTTACGCGACCAAACCTACAACGCGGGACGATATGAAGGAACGCATTACCCAGGCGTGTCGCGAAATTCCGGCCGAAGTAATACGTAGAACGACACAAGCATTTCAGCGGAGACTTCAGTTGTGCCGATGCATCGATATGCAGACGGGGGAACCTTCGAGATGTAGACTGTGAAGAATGTATGGAAAATAAAGCCACAAGTTGGTACAAACCGATTGAACAGAGAAATGACAGTGTGTAATGATAAGATTATTAATAAAATTTATTGACCTCAACTTATTTGACCGTGATACCTAACCTTGACAACTTTAAGTAGAAAAGTATTTCATACACTTTCGAGAAAACTTAAAAACAGTATTCAGGTAATTTGAACTTCCTCTTTCGACTCAACTTGCCCAGCTCTTATCTCATAAACTATCAACTATAAAAAAAAATCCGTCAAGGTGTTTTTGATGCAGAAACTGATGCTCTTTCAGATTCTGTGAAAAAAAGTATGCCATTGCATTTAAAAAAACCAAGTTGACCTTCACGGCAGCTCAGCGCCTCCACCTACAAAAAATCTGATTGCACCATATTCTTTCCCCCTCGATATCCTATAAGTTTTGTCTGAAGTGTTTTCCCGTATCTTGCTCGGTTTCGGAGATATCAGCTTGGGGCGATTAAAAAAAATCACGCTGTATATGAGGGATTCCATGCCGTTTCGACCTGAGTTTGACCCTTGACCTCTCGGATTTGGCCCGCGATTTTTTATATGGTTGTTCTAACTTTGAAAAGCACTCAGTTTTTATTTTAGATTTTTTCGACTCGATTTGAATTTTATACAATTTTTGAAAACGATTTCATTGATCGACACAATTTAAAAATCTGAAAAAATTCTGAAAAATCGTGTGTCAGATATCAAAATTTTGAAGCCCAGAGCCGAAGTGGGGAGATTTTTCCTTCTTACTGTTCTCAAGCTTTTACGAAAAGAAACGTTACAAAAATATTAGGAGCGGAAGTCATCTTACTATAGATGGTTGCTGAAACATTTTCATAAGTCACATCGGATTTTTGAAAAAATTTTCGGTGATTTTTCGCATGAGATTTATTAGCAAAATAAAGAAGAAAAGAAAATCTCATGCGAAAAATCACCGAAAATTTTTTCAAAAATCCGATGTGACTTATGAAAATGTTTCAGCAACCATCTATAGTAAGATGACTTCCGCTCCTAATATTTTTGTAACGTTTCTTTTCGTAAAAGCTTGAGAACAGTAAGAAGGAAAAATCTCCCCACTTCGGCTCTGGGCTTCAAAATTTTGATATCTGACACACGATTTTTCAGAATTTTTTCAGATTTTTAAATTGTGTCGATCAATGAAATCGTTTTCAAAAATCGTAGAAAATTCAAATCGAATCGAAAAAATCTAAAATAAAAACTGAGTGCTTTTCGAAGTGAGAACAATCATATAAAAAATTGTGGACCAAATCCGAGAGGTCAAGGGTCAAACTCAGGTCGAAACGGCATGGAATGCCCCATATATATTATATCCTTATATATATATTATATATATATTATGTCCTTATATATATATTATATATATAAGGATCCAGTACGAGTCAGATGGACATATACCCTACTGAAAAAGTTCATGTGATATATCATGTAGAAAAGTACGCTCTCAGAAATTTCCTCTTGGAGAAAATGGAAACAGTTTGATTGAAAACAAAATTCTTCTTATGTCAGGCCTGAGAAGAATTCTTTTTTACGAAAGAATATTATCATTTTCGATCAGTTCCACTTGCAGCAAAATGATTTTCTTTTTGAGGACTGAATTATTTTATAGGATGCAACCGTTGGTGGATAAATAAATATCCTCTTACGGAAAAATACTTCTTTTTACTCTAAAATGAATCCCGCGCTCATAATCGTTTAAACGTGAGAGGATGATCCTCTTCACATTGATAGAATCTGCTTGATATACATACTATACTATTATTAGTAAATGTTGTATAAAGAAGCACGACGATAGTAATAAGCTGTCATAACATAACAATTGTTTATTTAATCATGAAAAACTACATAACATTCGCCATCACCCGAAAATACAATCTTATGAATGGGTTCAAAGTTTTGTACATGTGTAAATTTCTTTACTCTCCATTCGCAAATGGGTTCTATCAGATATACGTGAACGTTTTCGTCAAAGTCAACAGTCAACCACTGTTTCCCAATAAAGACGGGAAACTCATGATCGTCGTTACTTATTATGTATAATATTTCCATAAATACTGGGAAATCGATGTGGTTACATAATATTAGAAATAGGCCCGGTTCATAACGCCAACCATTCACGGTTAGCCAATTGATCACCGTAACTTGGTTATTAGTATTCGATAGAAGATGTTTAAATTCATTGTAATGCGACAATTGATGAACATGAACACTCTTCTGATGTCCACTCGAAATACTTGGTTTGAAACCTTCATCAGTCATAAAAAATGCCGCCAAACTGAGTTGGGTCTTTTTAGCTAACGATAATGGTAGGTTTAGACGATTGTGTGAGTTTCTAGCGTCAGCAGTCATATCTCTGTGTTTGCCTTCAAATCTCATGCACCTTACATTCACTAATGGGCCAACTTCGCGAAACAACTTTGCATAATGCAACATATAGTGATGCTTAGGCTTTAGTGAATTATCAGGGAACAGTTCGAGTCGCAGGCTTAAATAAGACGATACTAAGTCATCTATAATGAATTCGATTTCAATTTGTAAGGACTTCGAAAGTAGGATATCCAACAATTTCCTGATCTTCAAAAACCATACCCATAAATCGATTTTGCTATCTGGTATCAAATCTCCAATCGCTAAAGGCAGATACTTGACGAGAGTTATCATTTCGGAAGCATATATATTGAGGCTCTTGCTTTGCAGATGCGACTCAAGGATAGCTGGGGGCTTGTCACGTCGATTGCGGCCATAATTGAAGTTAACTATTCGTGCGTTGATTATATTTAACGTTAAATCTGTACCCATCAGGAGATCGTTAAATAACAATGCCATGTCATACCGCATAACACCTAAAAATAAATCGTGCATAATATCGCAACACATATTGTCTGCAACATGGAAGCTTTGTAACTCGTTAAAAATGCATCGCGTCTTTATTCCCGTAAGAGAAGCATCATTTTTCAACAAATCTACTTCGTAGTTTTCTGGATCACGGAGGGTTTGATCAGATATGTTTACACTCTTAACAAGTGATTGTTTATCTATCTTGCAGTATCTACAGGGATAATTGGCTGTGAAACTCTCCACTAGTCCAAGTATACTGTGGACACCCAAATTATCACCAAGGAATAGAGCTAATGCGAAGTGAATTTTTTTCAACTGACCCTCAACTGAGATTGTAATACCGTTCGTTTCCAACTCTTGAAGCTCTTCAACAAGTGATTGGAAAACTCTTCGATTCTCAAATTCTGTGCGATGAGAAGAGTAAAAGAAGGAAGCAACGAAGATAGTATTTAATTGCGCGAGATATACTTGTGGGAAGCACGGCAATGTATAGTAAACACCTCCTATTTTGTTTGTGCAACTATGCGGACCAAGAACGTTACCGACATTAAAATCATCGAAATAAAAAAATAATGGCAGAACGAACTTGCCAATAAATCGTTGTTTGATTCGCGCCCACAAGTTACCTTGACAAAAATTCTCAATGATTTGTGTGGGTGAATTTTCTAGCTGCTCCAAGTATTTGAGTACAAGAGAATAATGACCTAGCATTTCCAGGAACGATTTCAAGACGGGTACTATGGGTATGTACTGCCAAATAACGTCGACGTTTGCGTAGTATCTCTCACCACTCTTAGCATCTTTTGATAAACGTATTTCCTCACCAATGATCATCGACACTGGAGCAACATAATGCTCTTTACCCTGGATGTGTGACAAGCGGCGATGTTCGGTATTTAAATCACCGAACGGATTTGTTAATGCACTAAACATGTGTTGCAAGTCAGTTGCGGTTTTTTTGTCGGGAACAGATTCAAGGATTTTTTTCTCTAGTTTTTTTATCGTTACAGAGCCGAGAAATTGTTCAAATTCGGTAATGACAGATTCTACAGTTGACCGTGGTAACGACTTTATCGAATGTAACCTCAGTAACAGTGAAAGTGCATCTGATTTCAAATTATCAGTAAAGTTGTCTACGGATAACGCTTCTTCCGAAATGGTAACCTCGTCGTATGGTACCATACTAGCCACATTGCATTTATCAGATCGATTTTCCTCTGGTTCTACATATGCAGCTGTCATTACTTGGTCATTATCAAAATTTCTTATCACTCCATGACTGAAATGAACGTCTCGCAAATGTTTGAGAAAAGCTCGCTTCCGGGTGAATAGACGAAAACATTCATTTTGAACACAAGTATATTGGCTGGAATCCGTAAATAGATGAATGAACTGATAGTGCTGAACGAGCTTGTCAGGGGAATCAAAGGGAGTACTACATTCATTGCAATTAAGCATCTCGGAGCGAGATAGTGAATGGCACAGTAAATCTAAAGAAATTTGTGACTTGAGATTTATCTCAAGCAAAACTAGAGAAAGGCATTACCGACCTTCTTCGAATATCTTAATTCTTTTCCCTAGTATTCTCGATGTGGCACAAAGCCGCATCGATTTGTTGTACAATGGGGTAACTTTTATCGGAGGAAGTGGTGATCTGATAAATGCGTTTCTGGATTAATGTCCACAATTGAGTGCAGTCCTTTGAATATTCAAGATTGAACACCATGTGCAGCTTGAAAATCAGATCTAGTGCTTGAAGTGGTGAAGACACTGGCCACAAATTACCGTCTAAGTTCAAGTAAGCCCGTTCAATTTTCGAGGTACTCGTGCCAACAAGAACGATGCATGGCTGGGCTGATTCTTTCCACATTTGATATCTTTTCGTGCGACGATCGAGGGCAGGGATAACGTTTTCCACAGTCTAAATAAAAAATGTGTTTTCACGAAACTTTAATTCAATTTATGTGTCTAGGCACAAAAAACCGCGATTCTAACCTCGCTCTGCTCGGTTTAAACGCGGTTTTTGGCCTAGACACATAAAATGATATATGCCATACGGCCTATAAAGTATTTTCTGACGAATTTCATTATAATCCTCGCCTTCGGCTCGGATTATAAACTCAAATTCGTCGGAAAATACTTGACAGGCCTAGTGACATAATGTACTATTATGAACTCAATTACTATTCAACTTGCAATTATTCTTGAGACTGACAGATTTTTTTTTTTATATCAGAACGATGAGTATAGATAATGTTTTTAAGGGGGGACTTCGGACTTTTGGGTGAAAAATAACACTTATTTCCTGATTTTTTTTTGGGAATTCGGTGAAAGTATTTCTATTATATTATTGTGCATATTAAACATTATCATTTAAATATTATTCTGTCAAATTTTTTTCCTCGCCCCAACGGTGTTTTTTTTTTTTTTTTTTTTTTTTTTTTTTTTTACACTTTTGGCGGTCGTTTTAAACAAAACTAGCGATTTTTA
Organism: Tenthredo mesomela; assembly: GCA_943736025.1. Taxonomy (NCBI): domain Eukaryota; kingdom Metazoa; phylum Arthropoda; class Insecta; order Hymenoptera; family Tenthredinidae; genus Tenthredo; species Tenthredo mesomela. The sequence goes on from OX031013.1 coordinate 31,395,009, forward strand.
ACGAAAAATTCTGCCATTTTGTTGTTGTACAATTGATAAAAATAATAATAATTAAAAAAAAAAAACCGTTGGGGTCGGGTATTTTATATATTGAAACTATGTACCAAATTTGAAAAGGATCGGTGCAGTAATTTTTGAATGACGAGGGGCACGGGATTTGAAAACAATATTTCGAGCAAAACGCGTCCAAAGTTTCTGACTGAAAAAGTGAAGAAAAAAATTAATTTTTCAAACTTACACTGAGTCATCAATTCCAGCTCCATAAAGGACATTTCCTGCAGCAACTTCATTATCTAAATATATCACAATGACTGCCAAGCAAGCGAATATCTTTATACCTGCGTGTCAGCTGCGCGCTTTGCTTCGGAGCGTGCGGCTGCCGTATACCTGCGTCGAAGGAGTGGGTACTAAACTGGTTATATCTTGAAAAGGTTTGCTCTGAATGACTTGAAATTTTGACACAACATTTTCGAAATGTTTTACTACAAGAAAATGCAAAAAAAAAAAAACGTTTTTTTGACCGAAGACCCCCCTTAATAGTACATTACAACACGAGTCCGGTAAAACTTTTTCTGACGAGTGTGAGGTTGCAGCACGAGCCGAAGGCGAATTTTGCAATCACACGAGATCAGAAGAAGTTTTTCCGTCGAGTATTGTACAAAATTTTACTTTAGGAGGTGTGGAAATGGGAGTTTTAGCCACGCACAGCGTGGGTAAAACGTACAAAATCACACTGAGTGAAGTAAAAAAGATTAACACACCTTGCTCAAAATAACAAATCCTTCGTGGCATTCAAGGACCGTAGGGCGCTTAACTCCACCACGAGTAGAAATTCGACCAAAAGGGGGTACTAAAAATGGGAGGAGCATAATCCGAAGGGCATCTTTCTCGTTATCAGTCAAGGCTTCCGAATTTTCGTACTTTGAACAAGCCGCTTTTCCAGCAGCGTCTCGGATGGAGTTCTTTCGGATTTTAAAAAGATCTTGAAAGAAAGATGGCCACTTCTTCTCTAGAGCGAGGTGATTATCGGGGTATAAGGTTTCGAAGTCCACTTGAATCTAGGATAGTCAGACACAATTAGCAATCCTGATAAAATTGTGTGACAAACTTTTATACGGGACAGTACTCGAAAATATACCAGTCGGGGTCCCAATTTCGAGTTTATAATGGGCCAATCTCTACTTATAATTTCATCTAGCGTCTGAGGGGAAGAAGAAAAAGTCTGCCTTCTAAAAGTATACGTCGCCTCCCACCTCGCTTTCACATCGTACCATGGACTACGATTCGTTGCTAACCATTTGATATGGCATTTTACATCGTCTACAAACAAATATAGTGAACGAATGAAACCCTATTCACAGAAACCGATAACGGAAGCCAAGGGGGAATAGAAAGATGACGTGACAGAGCAAACTTGGCAAATTTACCATTTGGAGGTTCACGAGGACCTGGAGTGATTGTTTCACTTCTTTTCTTAATCGTTTTTTCGATGACTCCGGCTTTTCTTAATCGGAAGATTACGTTACGCCATTTATCTGGAAGTTTTCCTTTCGCGTTTTTGTTGGGATTTCCCTCAGAAAAAGGTGCGATGAAATACAAACCCTGGCCATAAATCATAAATCAATATTTTTAATACTGCTACGACTAGTTTTTTTTATTTATTTGAGTTATAAGCAGAACTATACGTGATGTTACTTTTTTCTCGTTTGGCATCAAAGAAATAATCGCATCAGCGGTTTTATCAAAGAACTGGGTGGACTTTCTGGAACGGAGGTTACGTTAATTACTTCTTACGGAAAAAACTATTTACGGAAAGATAACGCCTATACTATTAGAGAGCAATATCAACGTAGTATACACAAAGCAATTACAAATAGTCTTACTTAGTGAACGAGATTGGGCATCTATTCATTATTAAGCCGATCAATGTTCCTCTCGAAGAAGGTTCCAATATCTTATTTTTCTTATATTCAGAAAGAATGGCGATACCTTCCAGTGATTCGGTGAGCACTTCTTTTAGAGCCTAATGAGAGGTGTAAAAAGCTGACCATAAGGAATAAATGCACTAGTTATTCACGAATTCCAACCCACGGTTACTTGCGCTATGAGAATTTTGCCCACGGTGATTGTGATTTCATTCCCACAGTGGACTTAAAATTCAAATTACATTTTTAATTTACCTATATCTTCCTGATATTTTGTCTAGAATACGCTCCAGAAAAATTAATTCGAATACATTTTTCGTTCACGCGATTAAGGGGACCCATACAGTTTGAAATTTTGCAAAAATCGTTTTTTCGTTTTTTGCGGTATATGCTATCTCAGGGTCATATCTATCTCTAAAAAAATTGGCGTCGACGAATTCGTAAAAGTGACAGAGTTATCGACCGAGATTCATAATTGAGCTTTGGCGAACTGGCGCAATTGGCGCTGTCGCCTTATTTACATGTCGCTCACATGTTTTGTGACCGGCCATTGTTTTCTGAACGCTTTCTGAAATCGTGTCAACGTTCCCGCTTTTTAAATCTGTTCCGATTACAATAAATAAAAGAACAGTACTTTTCAGTACTAAAAAATCCGCGATTCAATCGTGCTAAAATCTACTTCTGTTACTTGTGTGTGTGACATCAAGTTACAGTGTGTGTTAGGTTTATTTGTGGGAAACCACCGACTAACCTTAAAGTAAGTATCGTATAATAATAATAATAATAATAATAATAATAATAATAATAATAATAATAATAATAATAAATAATAATAATATCATTAATATTAATATTGTTATTGTTATTGTTATTGTTATTGTTATTGTTATTGTTATTGTTATTGTTATTGTTATTGTTATTGTTATTGTTATTGTTATTGTTATTGTTATTGTTATTGTTATTGTTATTGTTATTGTTATTGTTATTGTTATTGTTATTGTTATTGTTATTGTTATTGTTATTGTTATTGTTATTGTTATTGTTATTGTTATTGTTATTGTTATTGTTATTGTTATTGTTATTGTTATTGTTATTGTTATTGTTATTGTTATTGTTATTGTTATTGTTATTGTTATTGTTATTGTTATTGTTATTGTTATTGTTATTGTTATTGTTATTGTTATTGTTATTGTTATTGTTATTGTTATTGTTATTGTTATTGTTATTGTTATTGTTATTGTTATTGTTATTGTTATTGTTATTGTTATTGTTATTGTTATTGTTATTGTTATTGTTATTGTTATTGTTATTGTTATTGTTATTGTTATTGTTATTGTTATTGTTATTGTTATTGTTATTGTTATTGTTATTGTTATTGTTATTGTTATTGTTATTGTTATTGTTATTGTTATTGTTATTGTTATTGTTATTGTTATTGTTATTGTTATTGTTATTGTTATTATTATTATTATTATTATTATTATTATTATTATTATTAATAATAATAATAATAATAATAATAATAATAATAATAACAATTCTCTCCCCCAAGTCGTGATGGACGCGATCAAGCCTGTCTTCGAAAATCTCACAGCTCCAGAACTACTCACCCGCTGCGTTGGTGGTAAGACTCAGAACGCTAATGAGTCACTGAACAACGTGATTTGGAAATTCTGCCCCAAGAGAGTGTACACAGGACGGAAAATAGTGTCTATAGCAGCAAATCTCGCAGCAATAACTTTCTCCGAAGGAGCCACTGGAATCCTGAAGGTCATGACTGCACTTGGAGTGACCCCAGGATCTCACGCAAGAGCTCAAATGATTCAGACTAACCAAATACGCTTGGAACAGGCTCGACGACAGGCAGCTGATAGTACGCGAGAAGCCCGAATCGCTATCAGAAGACTGCGACTAGGTCAAAATGAGGCTGCAGAAGCTAGGGAAGGACCGTCATACGCTGCCGGAGCTTTTTGAAGATGGTTCGTTAGAAATATTACTTTGAAAGTTGGAAAGGAAAAGAACAATTTTTTTCGTCGAAATAAAAAATGGTCACTTGAGTCAAAATTTTTTTCCAAACAACTTTTGTTTGTAACAATTTTTGATATCTTGAACTTTTCTAGTAGTTATTTCCGATTTTTTAGTGAAAACTTAAAACGCGTTCATCTCAAAACTATGTTTTTGGAGCTGTGTCGTAAGATTTTAGGAGTACCGTTGGACCGATTTGGCTCGGCTAGGGCTTATTTTTTTCAGAAAACCAATCCTCATCGTATGAACGAGGGAAATTTGGAAATAAAATTTTTGGACCAAGTTATCTGCAAAAGAGTGGCCACATTTTGGGTGAATTTTGATAACTCGTTATAACTTTTCACATGATTTTTTTTTTACAGATTCCCGCGTTCATACGATGTAGGATTGCGCTCCGAAGAAAATGAGACGTCAAAATGTGAAATTGGACCAACCGTGTGGCTGAAACCTTACGACAACTGATTTGGGCAACATGATTTTTTTGATATGTAATGAACTTTGGTTAAGTTATAAATGATTTTTGGAGTATGTTGAATTCATTGGTTCAAACTGTACTGGTCCCCTTAATATCACCGAAAAGAGCGTACACAAATTGCTCGCATGCAAGTAATCGCGGGTTAAGAGAAAATATTGATCCAAGAACAAACATCTGGAGAAATGTTTCTCTCCGTTAGTTTGATGGCTCGATTGAGCTGGCATTCGCTCTCTGCATCCGATCGGTCGTCCTGGCTCGAAATAGATTTAATATCGTGCGAATTTCCGCCGTCTGAAATTGTCTTTGTAGCCTTGCTCTTCTTCCTTAGCTGTTTTTTTTTTTTTTTTTAAATCACTCGATTTGTCACGATTATCCGGCTCGTTTTCATCTGAAGATCCGGTTGCCGCTGAGCTATGTGCCGAAACATCGTTTGAAAAATTCCTCTACACCCCTGCACTCTCATTTTTTAAGATCGCTGGGCAGATTGAGCGAGATTTTTTCGGCGATGCATTCGAAATGGCAATTCTCCCGTCGCTTCTTTCATCTTCGTTCTGATGTGTCTCGGGGTTTGAATTGTCACTGTTCTCTCGACGCCGTTTCACAGGTCTCTGGTGAGGATTAAAAGTCGAGTTGCTGTTACGCTGATTGCGGGAGAGTTCGGACTGTAGTAACTCAGCCGGATCCGTTGTTAATTTTTCCGTTTCAATCAGAATATTGTTTATTGTGTCCTGCCGATCATGATCTTCTTGTTAGGATGAATTTGATTTTTTGTCGTCTTCAGAAACTGAGTCAGTCGATTGGAATATAAAAATACCATCATCGTCGAGGGTCTCGTTATTAACCCCTTTGGGTATATTCTGTAACTCATATGAAATTGTTGATATGCAAAAAGAAGCACAATCTGTATCGTCTCGAGCTCACGTCAGCACTTACCTCATGAAGAAGATCTTCAATATTTCCCGTAGTATCGTTAATAGGCACTGAAGTACTGTCACTAGGATGGTAACTACTGCAGCTTGAGTTATATTCTTTTAAACGCTTTACTAATTGTTTTATTACGATGGGTTTTAAATTAAGGTTAAAAAATAAGAAATCGTCCTCTCGCATGCATTTTACGGTTTCTAAATCTATGCCATTCGCTGTAAAAAAAAAGAGCCAAGGCAAACCATTAGGTTGGGAATCAAGATTACTACTCGACTATTACTACTCGATATATGCATTAACCCTAATTTGTATTCGTACGTAGAGAACGCATCTGTCGTACGACTTACCTTCTATTTCCAGAACAACTTGCGATGAAAATCCCAGTCCTTTTAGAAAATCTTCCATTGCTGCTAACAGAAACTGTTGCCGTTCAAACAAAAGCTGAATCACAACTAATTTTTATCGGTGAGTCTAGGTTGCGATGCCGACGCGTAATAGTATATTACTCACCTAGGGAGGGAAAGTAGGCTAACCCAAACTGCGTGTGAGATTGACACCCGAGCCGAAGGCGAGGGTGACAAAAACGCAGTTTGGGATGGCCTTTTTCACTCCCGTGTGAGGTATACTATTTTTCACCACTCCCTGCATCGGAAAGAACGACTTCCCGCTCACGCAAGGGAGCGAAAGTCGTACTTTCCGTGCAGGTGTGGTGAAAATTAATAGGATAAATCGATTGAAACAAAATGATAGTCATTTTGAATACAGAGGAATCCTCTTCAGTCTAGAAGATTATTATTTTCTTTCGATAAAATTCGGATGAGAGTTAGCATTCATGTGGTGAAAGGACGAATCGTTTTCGCGGTAGTAGATCAATTACATCGCGCTTGGTTCAAGAAGTAAAAAGTTTTCCTTTTACGATAAAAGTATTGACCGACAGATTAGAACTGACGGTCATCTTAAGTCGAAAAATAGGCTCTTAATTCTCAATGACTGTTCTTGGCTATTTTCTTAATTTTTACCACAGTTCATTCTCATATGATGTATCAGAAATCTTTTTAGTTGCAAAGGATTTGGTTTCATCTATCATAATAATTGTAGGATAGGGAGTAGAGGGTTAGTATCTCAGAGGAAGTGCTATAACTTTTCGAAGGAAAATCATTATCTGTACAACAAATAGCTATTCTCTTACCGTCAAACAGATTCGTCGCAAGATTATTGATTTTTTGCTGTAAATCGGTGGTTTCGGAGAGTGTACATGATAAATCACATGGTAAATTGTATGATCTTATGAAAGATATCAGTGCACAATTTACCATGAGAATTATTTTGTACTTTATTTTGTGATTTGTTACATGATTTATTGTATAGTTCGAATCCACATAATTTATTTTGTGATTTACCATGTGATTATATGGCCAGGATTTACCGAATAAAAAAAAAAAAAAATGAAGACATCATGCGGGATCGAACCCACGTCCGTCCAATCCTGAAGCAGTCTCGCTACCGCCTGGGCTACGCAGCTTGTTGATATATTTCAACAGTTTGACGATCATGAAGTCCACATATGACCAGAATTTATTTAATTTTCTCCCACCGAGTTGAACTTTATTTTGATCCAACTATGACTTGTATGTAATAAGTAGCGTGGCCGAGGCGGTAGCGAGACTGCTTCAAGATCTGACGGACGTGGGTTCGGTCCCGCATGATGTCTTCAATTTTTTTTTTTTTTTTCTTCGGTGTAAACCCTGCCCATATAATCATATGGTAAATCACAAAATAAATTATATGGATTTGAACTATACAATAAATCATGTAACAAATCACAAAATAAAGTACACAATAAATCTCATGGTAAATTGTGCACTGATATCTTTCATAAGATCATACAATTTACCATGTGATTTATCATGTACTTTTTTACATGATATATCACATGAACTTTTTCAGTAGGGTAAAATAAAAATGAGAGGATTCGCTTACGTCCAGTCGGGCGAATTATGTTATGAAACATTACTTTAATCCAGGGAATAACTTAATTTGTAGAATAGAAGAACCTTTTCGATGTGAAAATGCAAATTTCTAAATCAGCGGCTAAAGTTAATTGACAAATGAAAGTTATTCGTCGTTGAATGAAACCGCGCCATAGATATGTATTATATTTCATGAGGATTCTTCTTCTTCTTCTTCTTCTTCCTTTTTTTGACTTATCGCCCTTTCGGGCATGTAGTCTTATCATTTCGTCGGTGATAGTGCAATACCGCGTAACTGAATATTGCAATACCGCGTAAGTGAAAAAAAAAAAAAAAATGAGATTTGGTGTGCATTCGATGTAAAAATGAAAAATACATCGAATGCACACCAAATATCATTTTTTTTTTTTTTTTTTTGTACTTACGCGGTATTGCAATATTAAGTTACGCAGTATTGCACTATCACCGACGATTTCATGAGGATTAAAAAGTGAATGTGGTACTCGAAACATTGATAAAACGTTTAGAATAGAAAGTTTTGGTAACATCGCGTGCATAACGTTTTGGTAACGTCATTTGATGGTACCAACTGAACCTAGGAAATGGAATATTGACAGAACGTTGACACCAGAATGTTTCGGTAACATCACGAATGTAACGTTTTTCATGCGTTATTAAATATTTCTAATCGAATGTTCGATATGCAACATTTCTAAGATATTGCAAAAAAAAACGTGTGAGTGACGTGACGTGACGTATGCGACATTTATGAAATATTTTACGATGTTCAAAATCCAACGTTACATGTATAACATTTGTGAAATATCTTGAAACGTTCCTTCAGTGACCTCGCAAATTTACTTCAATACTGCCAAGATGCAATGTTCTTGATGTGATCCACAGATGTTGCAAAAATGACGTTACTTCGAAACGTTTGCGGATTATCTCTTGAACGTTTATTACGGAAGGTTGCAATTAGGCAAAACTTCTGACCGAATGTAACGTCACCTGAATGTGTCATGTTTAGCGGGTCGACATTATTCGTATAAAATGATACACAAATTGGCAAATTATCGTGTTTCCACCTCTCCTGCAAACACACCATTCTTGAAATATACATATTATGGTGGTCCTTATTTGGGGCTCGGACGAATTTTTAATCAGCCCCCCCCCCCCCCCCCCCCCCCCCCAAATCGACTCCAAATAATTCGAAAACAATACCCTAATTTTTTCAGATTTTTATCTAAACTCTAACCCCTCCCTAAATGAGGGTGGATTTCCCCATTTGAAATACACGTGTTTCGGCCATATTCTCAGGATATGTTTTATTCTGAGAGTAATAATTCTTGAAACAATCTGTAACTGCGGGACTTTAGTGTTCATTGGTGCTACTATTTGAGAAAAAATGTACATTATCATACGATCCAATCTAGACGAATCACACAACCTTTAATCTGACTTTTTTCAATTTAACAAAATATGGTATCCAGTTATATCCATTTTTTTAAACGACCTGTTTTTTATATGTTTAATAAATCTATTTCTACCGAAATTCACTAAGCTTTTCAACTGTATTGCGTTTTCTTTCTCCAACTCTTATCATTTTATCCGCAAAAATGAAAAGGCTCATGTTACGCCCCATAGGGTAAGGAGCTCGATTTATATTAACTTAAGGTGATCCTGAATAACTTTTATTTTGATAAAAAGTGAATATTTTAGGTTTGTATATTACGATATCGTACAAAAAAAAAAAAAAAAAAGAAAAGGAGCATGCAAAAATTGGGAAGGTCCAATTACTGAAAATTGGTATGAAATGTTCTACCTAACATCCTGTGTGACCTCAACAGGAGAAAAATTACGAAACATTCATTATTTTCACATATAGATACCATAATTTGTTGAATTGAAAAAAAGTCAGATTAAAGAATGTGCAATTCGTCTAGATTGACCCGTATGATGTGAATTTTTTCTCAAATAATAGCACCAATGAACACTCAAGCCCCGTAGTTACAGATTTTTTCAAGAATCATTACTCTCAGAATAAAATATATCCTGAGAATATGGCCGAAACACGTGTATTTCAAATGGGGAAATCCACCCTCATTTAGGGAGGGGTTAGAGTTTAGATAAAAATCTGAAAGAATCAGGGTATTGTTTTCGAATTATTTGGAGTCGATTTGGGGGGCGGCTGATTAAAAATTCGTCCGAGCCCCAAATAAGGACCACCCTAATACATATAGTAGGGGACGGTGGGCCAAAGCCAGCAGTGGGGGCAAAACCGGCACTAAAAAAAAAAAAAAAATGACCTAATGGTATTTTCGAATTAAGGCGAGTAAAACAAAACGCCACATCGATTGTCTCCGCTGAAAGCGATAAAAATTTTGGAGGCTGGGGCAAAACCGGCACCAAAAAAAAAAGGTTAAATCGTATTTTCGCGATGAGGCGAGTGAGAAAAAGCTGTATCTAACGTATCTCTGCTGAAAACGAAAAATAAAAATAAAAAAAAAATAAAAAAAAAATAAAAAAAAAAATAAAATAAAATAAAAAAAAAAAAAAAAAAATCGGCGATGTCTGTCTTTCTCGGCTTATTTGAAAGCATGACTTATCCCCTAAACAGTGGTGGGTCGTTTTTCAAATTACCTTGTTCCAATTTTTGCCTTGGAGACTTTGTAAACTGGAAAAAAGTGATTATTCTGGTCAAAAAATGAAAAAAAATGAATAAAATTGAAACAAAAACGACCCACCATCGTTTAGGGGATGAGTCATGCTTTCAAATAAGCCGAGAAAGACAGATATCGCCGATTTTTTGGTTGCCTGACATCGTTTTGAGCGAAAAACAATATTTTTTACGTGTTAATTAGATGGGAATCCTAAATCCTCGTTGAGCGACCTCTAAACTTCAAGCCACAGCGCCCTCCTTGAACGAGGACCTTCTCAATGTCAAAACCTAAAGTTTTGGGTGGAATGAGCAGAAAAAAAAGAAAGAAGTTCATTTTCGACACACCCTAATATACAGTTTTCTAGAAATCAGAGAATTCGACGAAAGTAGAGAGAGTCTGGTCAGTTTTCTCCCATTTCCCGGTATTTCATCGTTTTCAGCAGAAATACGTCAGATACAGCTTTTTCTTACTCGCCTCATCGCGAAAATACGATTTAGCCCTTTTTTTTTTGGTGTCGGTTTTTCCCCACCCTCTAAAATTTTTATCGCTTTCAGCGGAGACACTCGGTGTGGCGTTTTGTTTTACTCGCCTTAATTCGAAAATACCATTAGGTAATTTTTTTTTTTTTTTTTTTGCCGGTTTTGCCCCCACTGCCAGCTTTGCCCCACCGCCCCCTACCTATAACTGGTAATGATTTTTATGAGTCTTTTTAATGAGTGACACAAGAACCAATAGGGAACTTCTATGAATTTGAAACCTCTATATTTCTCCATCGAATCCGAAAATAAGATGAAAAAGAATGAATTTGCCAAGACAGTTTTTTTTTCGAACAAAATTGACGCTGAAAAAATTTTTTCTTTTTCACTCATTTTCGTGCGAAATTTGAATGGGCAGACATATAGTAGCTGGAAGTTTATTCTTTTTCATTCTATTTTCGAATAAAATTCAAATTAAAAAACATGCAAGTTCCCTATTATTCACATTATTGGAAGCCATTCGCAATCTAAAATATTTTTAAAATGTTTTATTATTCGAAGGAACTTCCGTCTCGCATCAGTTCGGACGAGGAACGAGAATTGTTAGCCCTGATGCTGCGCGTTCACGAGCTAGAGGCTGACAAAATGATGCTTCAGAGCGAGCGATTAGTCAAACAGCACGAGCTAAGAAGACGCGAATTATTAATTCTGCGATATGATAGACAGCGACAAATTTCGGAGGAAATTATCACGAGGCAGAGACAGCTAATGGAGGGTATGAATATAATACATATTTTTGACTTCATTTTTACATCGGGTATACGTAGATACCGCCAATAATTTTGAAAGTTGATGAAACAAAAAATCGCATTACATACCAAGACCATTCCTTGAAGGTTCACAGTCAGTCGCAGCCAATTCGACACTACCCGCGTTTTTCGTCTGTTTTTCGCAGGATGGCCATCCCCCTTTAGGTTTTAAATTGTTAAAGGCCGTCAAATGATTTAAAATGATTAAAATGTCTAAATAATTAAATCAATAAGTAAATAGATGAATAATTAAATAAATGTATAAATAAACGTGTGAATAAATAAATAATTGAATAAATGATTAAATAAATAAATGTCGAAATAAATAAATGAATCAATAATCGAATAAATGGATAATCAAATAATTGAATTAAAAAAAAAATAAAAAAAAAAAAAAAAAAATGGCTTCGTGAAATCCATGCATCGTGGAAGCAAATCAGGTAAGTGATAATAATAATTCATCCAATTAATGTAATTTTACGATTGCAATATGATTTATTGTTGTAACAATTGTTAATAACATCAAGAGACTCGGTAGAGTCTCGCGCCAAGTACATTAAAAAAAAATTTTTTCAAGCGCGAGACTCAACGAGTCTATATACCCGAGAGGCAACTACCCTAACCTATACCGCGAATTAGTATCTTCGTTTTCTTTAATTTCACAAAATATACGAATTAAAACTAATTTAATCCAGGATGTGGGCATGAAAAGCTTTCATTTGAGCCCTAGATCGATTAAATCGGTGTCCGGAGTGCTGAGATATAATTAACTACAGATTCTGATACCCCGTTTCCTCGTATAATAAAATTCATCTTGGTCTTCAGACCAAGATTCGTTCACACTAAAACCATTCCCATAAAATCACATTTCGTCGCTAAACGCAGGACGTATGTTGTATGCTTATACACAGAACATACGTCCTTACGCATCTGGGAACATAACATAGAAGGGAAAATCCACACAAAAATTCAGACTAAGATTCATCCCATTCAAACCATTCCCATAAAATCACATAATAGAAGGGAAAATCCACACAAAAGTTGTATCGAGTGGTGTAAGTACGAGAGTCATGACGTAGTCAGCGCTGGTATCGCAGACAGAAACCGTCTGCAACACTAGCAGACGCGTGTTGTCATTGGGTGTGTTCGGGCGAACAAAGTGCTGAGTAAGCTAAGTTAGAAACTCAGAATATCTAACCTAGTTTTCGTCCGGGACACCTTACAAACAATGAAAACTAAGTTAGATATTGTGTCCTGGACGAAAACTGGGTTTGATATTCTGAGTGTCTAGCTTAGCTTACTCAGCACTTTGTTCGCCTGAACACACCCATTCACACTAAAACCATTCCCATAAAATCACATAGAAGGGAAAATCTACACAAAAGTTGTATAGAGTGGCGTTAGTACGACAGTCACAACGTAGTCAGCGCCAGTATCGCAGACAGAAACTGTCTGCTGGACTAGCAGACGCGTGTTGTCATTTCATGTTTTTAAATCCAAATAAAAGAAATAAAAGAGAGTACGAGCAATGCTTAATAAAAACTAGTGAATACCCACTAAAAGCCCCTTGAGTACAAAAACCTTACGCCAACTACATTAATGTGATAGTCACCAATAAAAATGTTTCGATAGGTTGATCTTAAATCCTACGATCTCGAGCTTTTGAGGTTATGCGAATCGACTGACGTGAAAATTCATGCTGATAAATAAAATAACAATCGTGAACGGATGATTTTACGATTAGGTTTACCTTACATGACACAAGATTATCAGATGACTATTAACTGACTATTACCTCTACATTTTGTTCACTTATACATTGTAGATTTGGCCGATTTTCATTTATGAATGCAATTATCGAAGGAAACGTTTTTTTTTTTAGGAATTCCAATTATTTAGCACGTTACCGCCTGAGGAAGTCTGACAATAGAAAATCAAGAGAAAATGTTGAAGTTGAAAAATATCAGGATAGCATGATTTGATATAAGGACGGCATGGAGCCAGACCAAGAAAGCCGAGTTCAAGCGTTGCATTGCTACGAATTTCACCTTAAGCTCTATGTTAGGCTCATCTTTAAAGGCTCGACTGCTCAGACCCAAATTGTGCGTCAACGTTATGCGTTGGATTCCGACGAGTTCTATAGTCTATGTCGGTATCCTCTAGTCCAAACGAGATTGTAAGTCGACGTTGTGCGTTGGACTCCGATAGGCTTTATTCTACACTCCACGACAACGTAGTGCTTTGACCTTCGGTGAAGATAATTTTTTAATCCATTTTTTACAAGCAGCTTAGACCCTCCGCTCGGAACGATCTCAATCAAATTCAGATTAGTGCTATCACGACAAATGGTTGGAATGAAAATACTTATTCAATATTAAAGAAATGATCAATAGACTTCCTCTTTCTCAGATGATAGAGATTTGTATTTAATCAAGAAAATTATAAAAACCATTTATTTCTCATTTATATTTATTTATTCATTGCACAACCTTTTTTATGGATTGTTTAATTTTGTAGCGGGTCACTGTATGAGAAGAGAGGATGATGAGAGAAAACGCTGAAGTTGCAAAATAACGAGACAGTGTGATTTGATACAAGAAACGGATAGAGTCAGACGAATAGAGCAGAATGCAAGTGTTTGACTTCAAAATCTTCCATTTTATGCTCTACGCTAGTCTTGCATCAATAAGCTCAATCGGCTCAATTCTATGGATTTCGATACTTTCTGTTCAGACCTGAATTCAAAGTTGACGTTATGAGTACGGGACGAGTACATGATCTTTCTGCAGAGGACCTAGCTGCATTAAAAAAAAAACTACCTGAGAATTGCAATACATATATCTCATATTTATATATATTCAATCATGAGCAGCAACTATAACCCTGCGTGCAAGTGACTCCACCATTGCCGGTCCCAGGCCTAGATGAGACAGGAGGAGGGCTGCGCGCAGGGTTACACGTTCAGGCATATAGAATTATACCGGATTTTAACGAAACAATTCGTGGAACTTAATAGAAGAACACATGTTACGTCTGTCCACAAAAATTCAAGGCTCACAGAAAAGTATGAGCGTACGTGTATATTATAACACTATTTTCATTCATTTAAAATTATACTACTACATTTAATATTGCTGCTTTTTGAGGAATTCGGATGATACAAAAGGCATCATCGTATACATGCATTGAGATGTTCATAGGAACAATTGACAGAATGCTGACAACTGAGCAAGCCTCGCGAGCGAGGATACAGGAAATCCCAATCGAGCGAGCGTAGCGAGCGAGCAAAATTATTAGATAGTCGAGCAAAATTGTACAAAAAGTGGTGATATCAACCCCAAAAAGCACCCCTGGTGCAAAAACCTTTCGCCAAGTACATTAATGTGGTCACTACCCCCCAAAAAATCCACCAACCAAAATTCCTCCTTAACAAAAGTGGTACCATCAAAATGTCTACTTACAAAAGGATTGAAATCAGATACAATTGCCAAGTACATATCTTCTGTATAACAAAAGTTTACAACAGAAGAACAGAAAACTGAATAGTCTTGTATCGTTCACTCGCTACGCTCGCTCACTCGATCGGCTCTTGATAATTACAGGGAAAAAAATCAGTAAAAAAAAAAAATTTAGGAAGTGGTACTTGGCGGGCCATTATATCAATATGTATCGAACAAATGATACATAGACCGAAGTGAAAACTCTTTTACTTACTCATAAATGGCCCGCAAGTACCACGTACTAAATTTTTTTTTTTTACTGATTTTTTTCCCTGTAATTATCAAGAGCCGATCGAGTGAGCGAGCGTAGCGAGTGAACGATACAAGACTATTCAGTTTTCTGTTCTTCTGTTGTAAACTTTTGTTATACAGAAGATATGTACTTGGCAATTGTATCTGATTTCAATCCTTTTGTAAGTAGACATTTTGATGGTACCACTTTTGTTAAGGAGGAATTTTGGTTGGTGGATTTTTTGGGGGGTAGTTCATAATTAAGGGCTTTTGAGCGAGCTCCGACAACTCCTCGTTCGTTCGGAAGAGCGCTTTTAGCGCTCAGCTGAAGAAACATATTGAAGTGACTACTTTTATAGGATAGGCTCTGCATGTATTCGTGTCAACGCTAGCCTGTCACTTTGGATTTTAGTCCACGGATGTTATTGCTCCTGCTGCTCTGATTTACCGTGGGATAATATTGAAAGATTGCTAACGAGAGCCTGTGAACCGCGCTGGTTGTCCCAGCACCGGTTTTCCAGATAAAGTGCAGAAAGTAATGTTATTAATACCCTGTGTCTGTGTATCGGCCGTGTATTAGTGTCAGCTGATTTCACAGCTTCTCATAAATAAATCTATTATTTATTGGAATTTCATTCAAATACTTGTCGGATACCAGCGCGGCGTAGCTGATATTCTGAGGATCACCCCTACGAAATCTGAGAGTGATCAGTGGAGCAACAGAGACGTGATTCGTGGACTAAATTGCAGTTATGAGAATTGGCCGAAAATGCTACTCCGTCGGTAAAACAGCAGAGCGCTCAAAAGCTCTTAAGTAATAGATTATGAATATTAATGGATTCAAATCTAAGCCCAGTAACCCGAAACCTCGGTTTTTTCACGATTCATACAATAATAATAATAATAATAATAATAATAAGGATAAGATCATCATTATTATTTAATTCGTCATTAATTGAATCAATTGAACGATTACTCATTGTAACTGGAAAATGAGGAGTAAATAACTATACAAACATTTTTCATATTCTTATCAATATCATTCTTCAATTCTATATCTCAGGGGCCGAGAGTATGGTTTCAACAGGATGGGGCCCCACCCCATTTCACGCTGCCAGTTAGGGGATACCTTGATCAAGAAGTCCTACTATCCAGTCACCTGCGCGGTCCCCTGACCTTTCTCCACTCGATTATAGCCTATGGGCTTACCTTAAACACAATCTGTATACGCGAGGCCGCATCGAGAACCGTACCGTACTATAGGCAAGAATTACCAACATCCTGGAGGACATGGGGCCAGAACACGTCTCAAATATTACTGGCGCATTTTATGATCGCCTGAGGTACTGCACGGTGATGATGGGTGGCCATTTTGAATACTGTATTGATGGCTTTCTAGATTAAATTGTCTCTTTCGATTTTTTAAAGTTCAAAATTGACATTATTTTATTTGAAAATAATATAGTGATCATGATTATCGGAATTATTGAACATGGTAGCTCATTAATATAGTGTTGTAAAACTGAGTTACAACTGAAATATGATGAAGTGCTCAAGTTTGTGTCTAGAGCAAGACTGTTTATCAAATTGAAGGAGTTGTTACAGCAACTCATATATCATTCGTTAGAATAGTATGTCATTTGTGAGTGTAGATAGAATTCGTATGTTTGAGACTACTAGACCCACTGATATATATATACTAACTGGATAGCCGATCGACCAAAATTCCTGTGCCCTATTGGGGCTCCAAGGCGGCCATTTTTTTGGAGTCCCGCATTCCGCCATCTGTCGGTTGTCCCGATAGATTCGTATGACAGTTATTTATCGGCTGATCACTGATATCAGTGCGGCCGGTCAAGTAAAGGGTCATTTTTTTCAAACGCTAATTTTCGCGCTCTCTTTTTGTTCCGCGTAACCACGTAATAAATGAATAAATAAATAAATAACAACTATAGCAGCTAAAGGCCGGTCTAGAACGCCCGACAGCGTAAGTACATTTAATAAATATATTAATAATAATAATAATAATATAGTAATAATCAATATTTTTAAAATTCATTCACTGCATTAGTTATTTCTCAGTTATTAGATATGGCAAATCTTCACGTTCAGGAGGAGGAGGAGATGGAGGAGGACCTCCTCGATTCACCAGACCAGGCGAATGAAAATGGTATGTTTTATGATCTCCAATTATTATTATTATTATGATTATTATTATTATTATTATTATCATTATAATTATTAATAATAATGATGATGATGATGATGATGACGATGACGATGACGATGACGATGACGATGATGATGATACTTTTTTTTTATTAACGTGGGTAGGGGAATGCGTTTACGCACTACTGGGAGCCCTATTCGGTCCCCAAGTATCGGACTCGTCTCGCGACCCTACCGACTAAACCCCCACTCCCACGACGCCTGGCGTCACCCTGGAACCGCTTTCGCATTACTTCGGGGTGACGCAGTGATGTTCTGGACGCCCCTAGGGCGTCCCTGCTTCGAGTGCCGCCTTTTTGTGGCGGAGGACCGTCTCCACGTAGGTGATGACCTCCGCCCAAGCATCTTCGTCGAGAAACATAACCCTGACAATATTGTCCGGGGTTATGCTTCCGTACCTTTCTTCCAGTACGGCCCTCCGCGCGTGATATTCTCCGCATTCGAAGAACGTGTGGAGGGCGTCGTCTCTGGGGGACCCGCAGAGTATGCAACACGGGTCCGGGACCTTCCTCATTTTGTGGAGGTAGGCTCGGAAGTACCCGTGCCCCGTCAGCATTTGGGTGAAGTAATAGTTTACCTCCCCATGCTGACGGTTTACCCAGGTGGCTAGCTGAGGAATAAGCCTCGCTGCCCACCTGCCCCACAAGCCCGTCTCCCACCGTTCTTGCCAGGATTCTATACTGCGAGCCCTGGCAAGCTCTTTCCGTCTCTCCGTGCCCTCATCAGGGTGGCTCTGGTGGACGGACATCCGCTCCTGGGCCTGGAGATCAATTGGCATGACCCCAGCTATGACCAGCGCGGCCAGCTCCGAGACCGTGCGGTAGGAGCAGGCGATACGAAGAGCCGCTCTCCGCTGCACTTCGGCCATGCACTTGCGGTACATTTTGTGCCGCAGCGCGCCGCCCCAGACTTCGGCGCCATAGAGCATAATGGACTCGGCGGTACGCAGCAGTAGACGTCTTTTGCAGGGTCGGGGGCCGCCAATGTTGGCCATGAACCTGCTTAACAGCATTGTCACTACTGCCGCCTTGTCCGCTCTATGTCTTATCTCTTCCCCGAAGGTGAGTTTTGAGGCTCACCCCCATGTACTTGACAAACGCCTTAGTCCGGACCGTCGCCTCCCCCACCCGCATATCCCGGATCAGCGGGATACGTTTTTTTGTGAGGAGCACGATCTCGGTCTTCGCCAGCGCTAACTCCAACCCATGGTCATCCATCCAGGAGCAGATCCGGCGCATCACCTGGTTGAGCAGCATCTGCGCCGCCTTAATGCCTCTGGCGATGATAACGGCGGCCACGTCATCTGCATACGCAACCAGGAAAGAGCCCTCGGGCATTTCGATACGTAGGATCCCATCATATTGTTATACTGGGTGAAACACCCTTTAGCTATTCGATCACTTAAATAATTCGCATAACATCTAGTAGTAATGAAATAGATGAAGTATCTCTAAAAACATAAAAATAGGTTGCTGCGTCAACTTCTGTTTTATAAACAGTCTTGCTCCAGACCTTAAATTGAACATTTGTATTTCCAAATATAACTAATTCGTAGAAACCAATTTATTAGTGTCTTAAAGGTCTCCTTATTTCGCTCGAGGACTCACGATTTCCTTTTCTCGTTACTCATCCAGTAACATTTGGTGTCAGGAGTGTGATTTTCCCGAGCCCGATAAGTTGATTTATTCTGACGCTTCTCTCTTGGTTTCTTCTAATTGATTCTGTTTGCATTTACTGATCTTCTTGCCACTTTCCTTGAGAATTGAATTGAATTGAGCATTTGCCTGGAGAATTTCCTTTGAGAATCAAACTATTTGACGAAAAATGAGCACCCGAAGAAATATTCGCTCCCACCGCCAAGTCTCCCCTGATACTGACCAACCTCAGGCCGCCGAACCCGAAGCGACCCCGATTGCCGCATTGGTCCAACTCCTACAACAACAGGCCGCTCAACAAGCTGCCCAACAAGAGCGTCAGCAGGCCGCACAAGAGCGACAGCAAGCTGCTCAACTCGAGCAGCAGCAGGCTTTGTTTCAGTTTCTCCAAGATCAACGCGACCGACATGAGCGATCTGAAGCACGCATCTTAGAGGAACAACAACGATCTGAAGGACGACTGATCGGAGTCTTACAAGAGCAACAGCAGTCTTTCACGTAGCTGATTACATCGTTGCGGGATGACCGACGAGGATCCGGAGGCGAGCCCCACCGAATCCAGTCCTTTGACGACCCGATCCCTTCCACCTCTTCCTGCCGACCGACCCAGGTTTCCACAATCCTAAGGTCTGTGCCAACTATCAGGGAAGAAACACTCTCGAATTCACCTCTGCCTCAGGCGAATGAGGTGGTGACCATAGTAGCACCACCTTTTCAGCCTATTTCAAATATAGAGATGAACGAAAACCGTGATTCCCGAACCCAAACCGTTCCCTTAACAAATTGTTTGACGGTTAAAGTGGCTACTTTTGACGGCTCTAGTCCGTGGACTGATTATCAGAGACAATTTAATTTAATCGCGAGAACTAATAACGAATAATTCAATTAAAGCAACAAATTTAGCCGGAAGTCTCAGAGGCCAGGCTCTTACAATCCTTTCCACTTGAGCCGACGAAGAAATTCAAGATTTTGATGAGCTTAGTTCAGCTATTAACCTTAGATTCGGTAACGATCACATGGCGAATTTGTTGTTGACCCAGTTTAACACTAGATGCCAACGTAGGGATGAAGACTTTGCCACCTTAGGGCATGATATAGAGCGATTGTCCCGAATCGCTATGCCCAATTTCCTCACCGAAATCTGCGAAAATCTAGCAACCGACAGGTTTATTAACGCCATTTCAGATTCCGAATTAAAATATGCCCTGAGTGTGTCAGAGCCAACTTCTCTACGGGGGGCCATCATCAAAGCCCTTAAATTAGATGCCTTAACAAAACAACATTTAGCGTCAGGGCGCGTTCGCCAAGTGGAAGTAAAAAGACCTGTCCCTGAGAATCAAAAAGAAACCGACCGAGAGCATTCTCCTCCCAGGCAAGACCGTCAAATTAATCCGAATAGAGACTCTCATAGAAATAACCTTATGAATGTAGGTACTGTAAAAAATCGGGACACGACATTGAACATTGCATCACGTTACAAAACAAAAATCGATCCGGGAATAACTACAGATCTTCAGATCAAGCCTCGTGGAGAAATAGTAACGACTATCACCGAGATAATAACTTTCAGTACACCTCAAACCGAAACGTTAATCCCAACCAGGGAGAGAGGATGCTCCCTTTCGATAACTCCCGGGTAAACTCTGATAGAAAAAACTAGTTTCCGATGATTTCGGAGTCGGAGATTATCGCGTTTCTCGGAGATTCCGACAGCTTAATTTATTTGATTGGAAAATTAACTTACTTTATTATCGACGAATTAGTTTCTAAGTGATTAATCCAAGTTTTCCAGCCAGTGATTTTAAGGGGGTATCCCCACCTTTAAATAGGTCAACATTCTGAGAAAGAGATTGATATTTTACAGCGAATTTGAGAGTCTGATCAAATCCAAAAAAATCATGAAGTTGAGGGAGGGTTTGACCCTCATTATCCATACTTAACATTGGATATTACTTTGAGTCTAATAGTAGTTACGCTGAATATAGATAAATACAAAATTACTCGGTTGTCGCAAAGAATCAGTAGTACCGTTGGATCGATTCTGGAATTTTTGGTCCTCAATTGTTGAGAAGAGATGCCTCTATCATATGAACATAGAACTTTTTGATATCGCGAAAATTGCCTGATTCGCTTAGTTTTTACTGAGATTTTTCTAATTCTTCAATTTTTTTTCTCTATTTTTTCTATTATCTCAACCAAAAATAGTCATATCAAAAAGTTCTATGTTCATATGATAGAGGCATCTCTTCTGAACAATTGAAGACCAAAAATTCCAAAATCGATCCAACGGTACTACTGATTCTTTGCGACAACCGAGTAATTTTGTATTTTTCTATATTCAGCGTAACTACTAATAGACTCAAAATAATATTCAATGTTAAGTATGGATAATGAGGGTCAAACTCTCCCTAAACTTCTTGATTTTTTTGGATTTGATCAGACTCTCAAATTCGCTGTAAAATATCAATCTCTTTCTTAGAATGTTAACTCATTTAAAGGTGGGGATACCCCCTTAAGAGGGAAACGAGTTCAACAGCCTGTCGTAGACGAGACCAAGAACCCAGCGACTATCCTCGGACTATCCTATAATTCCGGCCCATCAGATAAGATGATTTTGATTTTCTAATTATTTGATTCGTTATTGTTAATTAATTTGATCAAATATCTTGCAAACTTTCTATTGAGTTAACGTCTAATACTTTGATTTTCGACTTTGTTATTATTTCAAGAAGCTAACATTTGTCCTCCAATCTAGGTCGTTTTATCGAATTTCTGAAGATGTTGGAATTGGGTCTTCCTGGAGTCCTAAGACCCCAGCTCTCGACCCTCCTGTCCCTTCCGCCACTTCCTGTTATAGCATGCAGTACTATTTCCGGACTTCTGTTCCTGATTCCTGATATCTGTTGATTCCTGATATCTGTTGTTCCTGGTTCCTGTTTCTGAAGATTTTTATATGCGCCGACCGTGCACCATGTTGTGTTATTTAACCCTAGAATGGTAACCTGGGGTCTTTTTGGACCCCAACGATTTGATGAAAACAGACCTTTTTACGATTTTCTCACGTTTCCTACCCCGTTACCCAATTTTTGACCAACTTTACAGACTTCGGGCAAAATGTCCATAGGCTCACGTGATTCTGCATTGAAATACGAACCGAAAGAGCCCCCGTAGGACCTTCTACGTGAAATTATACCCGAGATATGAATTTTCAAAATTGGGGTATTTTATGACCCCAGGTTACCGGAATAGGTAAAAAAAAAATAATTATGATGCACTTCCGTTTTTTTTTCGGTCTATCTGGAGATTGCACGCTCTATACAGGGTGTCCCAGAATTCGCGACGAATAATTTACAGGGTAAATCTTGATCGAAAACGGGATCGAAATTTCCTTAGCCGTTTTTTCCGGTAATGCTTAGATTTCTCGTTATAATTATTTTAATTTCAGTCAATAACGTGCGATTTAAGAACGGGCGCTTGTCGGTGTGATCGCCGCTTGGTTGTGTGCACTTTGTTTCGCGGCGACAATAGGCTGGGAGACGCGCATACAACCGAGCGGTAATCACATCGACGAACGGCCGTTCATAAGTCGCGCGTCGTTGGCTGGATTTGAAATAATTATAACGAGAAATCTAAGCATTACCGGAAAAAACGGCTAAGGAAATTTCGATCCCGTTTTTGATCAAGATTTACCCTGTAAATTATTCGTCGCGAATTCTGGGACACCCTGTATAGAGGTGAGCTTCAGTTAGAAGACTTAAAAATTTGGTTCGACTGGTCCGATAAATTCACATATGGTATGAATTAATAGGTTTCGAACGATAGAGTCACTACACAATGAAAAAAAAAATAAGGTTACCATTCTAGGGTTAAGTAAACTCGACTATCTTCCTGTGGCCTTCTGTGGTTTACCCAGGAGACGAAAGGTTAGACCGGATAGTGTTAGGGAAAACGAACTAATTAATTTTCGAGCCACAGCTCAACTTTCCCTATGAGAGTAAAATGCGAACTACCTCTTTTTGTCAATGTTTTAATTACTTCAAGAGTCGGGACGACTCTTTTGCTAAGGGGGGAGCAGTGTTACACTGGGTGAAACACCCTTTAGCTATTCGATCACTTAAATAATTCGTATAACATCTAGTAGTAATGAAATAGATGAAGTATCTCTAGAAACATAAAAATAGGTTGCTGCGTCAACTTCTGTTTTATAAACAGTCTTGCTCCAGACCTTAAACTAAACATTTGTATTTCCAAATATAACTAATTCGTAGAAACCAATTTATTAGTGTCTTAAAGGTCTTCTTATTTCGCTCGAGGACTCACGATTTCCTTTTCTCGTTACTCATCCAGTAACAATATGTTACATTCCATATGTCGGGACCCAGTATCGAGCCCTGGGCTGCCCCAGCCGTGATCTCGCGGCTCATCCGCGGTGGTGTACACCAGGGAGCGGTCCTTCAAGTAATCCTCGAATACCCGCAGAAGATATGCGGGAACCCGGAAATCTCGCTCCAGCGCGTTCAAAGCGTCGCTCCACCGCACCGACTTAAACGCATTCTTCACATCAAGCGTAACCAGTAGACACACGGGGCAGGAGAAGTGATTCCCCCGCTCTGTGCCCCTGGCTGCCTCGACTACCTCCTGGATGGCTTGAATCGTCGACCTCCCCTTCCGGAATCCATATTGTCTCCCGGAAAGGTCTCCAGCGGCTTGGATTGCCGCGTGGAGGCGAGGCCGAAGAAGCTTCTCCAGTAGTTTGCCGGCTGTATCTAGTATGCTCAGGGGTCTGTAGGACGATGGGCTGTCCACTGGTCCCCCCTTGCCCTTCCCGATCAGTACAAGCCGTGCCCGCTTCCAGCGGAGAGGAAAGATCCCCGCCTGCAGACAGGCATTGTACATTTCGAGGGAGAGCGCTGGATGTCGCTCAACTGCGGCTTTCAGCACCTCTGCTGGCAGGCCATCCGGGCCTGGTGCCTTCTTGTTTTTGAAGGTCCGCGCCGCGCAGTTTAGCTCCTTCGGGGTAAAGAGGGGCACCGGTGCGTCCTCTGGTGTTCGCGGTCGGCGCGGTAGCTTGGGGTGGCCGGGGAAAAGGGCATCGACAATTCCGCCGATGATCCTTGCGTCCGTGGGAGAGCTTTCTGCGAACGCTCCCAGTTTGCGGAGGATCAGTTTATACCCTAATCCCCGGGGGTCTTCGTTCAGATCCTGCCCAAGCTTCTTCCAGCATCGGTGCTTACTCTTCTGGATGGCCCGGCAAAGCACTTTTCTCGCCGCCTTGTAGGCGGCAGTGCTTGGGGCTGCGTCGGAGTTGCGGCGCCGGGCTCGGAGGGTGAGTCTTCTCGTGCGGAGACATTCCCGCCTCAGCTCCGTGATTTCGTCCGTCCACCAATAGACTGGTTGTCTATTACCTCGGGGTTTCACCTTTGGCACAGCCTCCTCGCAGGCTTCGTGGAGGTGGGTCATAGCTCGATCCACCCCCAGTTCGGCACGTGCAGGGAGGTCTCCGTCTTCCCGGATCTCAGCAAGGGCTTGCTGGCCGCGTAATAGGGCCGGGGACAGCTTCTCGGGGTTCATCTTGTCGACGTTCCACTTGACAGGCCCCTGTGATGTTCCGGCCCGGACCGGGGCCACATCACGTACGCGAAACGTGATGTATTGGTGATCGCTGGCTGTAAAGTCCTCGATTACCTTCCAGTCCTCGACTCGCGATGCCAAGTTTTCCGTCGCCAGAGAGACATCGATGATGGTCGCCCTGTAGCCCGGCCTCCGGAAGGTGGACGTCGAGCCGGTGCTGAGTACCAACAGTCCGAGTCTGGATGCCATGTCCAGAACTCGTCCACCCCGGGAATCAGACGCGGGCTAAGCCCATTCGAGAGCTTTGGCGTTGAAGTCCCCGGCCACTACCAGCTCGCCCTCCATGCTCCGGACAGCGTCCTCCAAACCATCGAGTTTGGCATGGAAGTCCGCGATCCTCTCGTTCGGGGTGAAGTAACAGCTGACATACGTCGCGTCGCTGCTCCTCACCCAGACGAACCCGCTGCCGGAGCCATGACCGACCACCCGGAAGCGTCGTCGATCCGGGATCCAGATTGCCGCCGTGCCGAGGGTGTCCGAGTACCATCCCAGCCCTTCCCTGTCTCGGTACTGCTCGCTGATGAGGACTACGTCAGCGGATTTCTCGCGACAGATCTGGGCCAGGAGGTCGTGGGCCACTCTGCTTCTATTCATGTTTCCTTGAAGGACTACCGCCATTATCGCTTGGCCAGTGTGAGCGCCTCGCGGAAGACCCTACATAGGCCTGAGCCAGCGACATGGTGACGAGCCTCCGGGTTCTCCCCTGCGTCTGCGCAGAGGAAGCACCGCGGGCTGGCTTCGCAGCCCGCTTCCTTGTGTCCCTCTGTGCCACACCTGTAGCAGACGCCGTTACGGTCAGGTCCGGTGCACTGCCGGCTCTGGTGACCAAAGCCGAAGCATTTGAAACACCTAGCGACGTCTACTCGCCTTTTTATTCGACAGTTGACCCAGCCGATCTTTACCCGCGCGGTCCGCAGCAGGGCCTTGGCACCTGCCTCGTCGATCGTCACGATGGCGGTAACCTGCCCTCGGGTGTTTGGCCGGGTCAGACCTATCTGGAGGAAGCCTTCGTATTTGTCGAGGGTCCTCTTTAGGGATGTGCCGGATATCCGGTAAGTATCCGGTATCCGGCCTATCCGGCCTGTTTTTTACTATCCGGCCGGATAGCCGGATAGCACCGCTATCCGGCCGGATAACCGGATAGCAATAATCTCTGGTAGAATAATTATACATCATTCTGTATTCAATATACTATTGGGAGAGATCAAAGCGGTGGGAAAAAATTGAAAGAACCAGAACGACAGGGAATAAAAATCCTTAGTAAATTTTAATGGGTGGACCTTTATTACTCTTATTAGTATACAAAGTTGACTATTTTAATATTTTTCATTATGAAAAGTAGCATTTCGGCATTTTGCGGCAACAAACGGTTTCTATTTTCCGTATAAATTCTTCCGGCTGCACTGAAGAGCCTTTCTGAATTAACGGAGGAAGGCGGAGCACTTAAATATTTCATCGCTAATATTTTAAGTTTTGGATACTCCGCGGAGTGCAGTTTCCACCACAGTAGGGGATTCTCTTCCCGCGGTAACAGAGGTTGAGCTAGATACTTATCGATTTCTGCGTTGTAAGCCGCAACTTTTCTCAGACTTCTATCACTTAGTTGTCGCTCCAATTCCGATTCCCCCGAATAATTTTTTTCTGCGCTATCGTTAACGTTAGGTTCAAGACTGCTATCAGCATCGGACTTGGAATCATGGGCGATTTCATCGAAACACTTCCAGATGTCTTCATGGGCATCAGTACCGATATCAGTCAACTGCTCTCCAGTAGTTGATGGTATGATGTCTGAGTTGTTCGTACTGTTTGTAGTTTTTTCGGTGCCCTTCTTGCTAGCTGCAACTAATTCGTTGATCAACCATTTTCGTCCAGTGGTTACGTCTTGTAAGAAGCGAGCTTTGTAACGTGGATCGAGGAAGGTCGCAAGAACAAAGAATCGACTCTTCTGCACGTTCAGCCCTGTAGAATATCGTCAAGTGATCAAATGATTTGAGACTCCAGAGTTTAGTAATGCTTTTTTTTTTTTTTTTTAATTTTGAAATCATCAGTCCATCAGATACGTCATGTGTTAAAGTTAAAATTACCTGTCGAACTTAAGAAACGAGTTTGGAGGGATTTTAGTAACTCCTGCTTCAGAAGTAGTATTCCAGCATCCTTTTGTCGCTTTGAGAGATAAGAATTTAGAGTAGCTACAGCAGGAATGACGTAACCAATGGTTTCATCATCCGCACCGGCTTGTTTTGTCATTTCTTCGAACGGTTTCAAAACTCGTATAATGCTCTCGACAGTATTCCACTGGTGCGCTGCAAGGGTCGGAATATCACACTCCGCTGCATATGCAGTTACAGCTTGTTTCTGTTCATGGAGACGCATTAGCATGTAGAACGTTGAATTCCATCGCGCTGGCACGTCCTGGATTAATTTGTGAATTGGGAGCTTCAAATTATCCTGAATCGTCTTTAATTTTGCGCAGGCGAGCGACGAATAGTTAAAGTGTGTAACAATTTTTCGACACTTTCCCAAGATCTTCACTACACCCCGTTGCAGGAAAATTGCATCGTGTATTACAAGTTGTAGGGAGTGGATAAAGCAGCCTACACTTTCTGCTACCATGAGGTCTCCAAAGCAAAATGACAATGAAAACGAAAAATTACATAATTTTAATTTTCAAATTCTATATATTATTTTTTAGCTGATTGTAACTGTGACGACTACTGAACTGAACAATTAATTAATTACAATTACAAATATATTAATGAAAAAAATTGATCAATTATAATATGAAATATCAAATATAAGCATAACGTAACGTACTTGTTCCTGCTATCATATTGGCGGCATTATCTCTCACGATGACGTGAATTTTCTCATTAGGAATATTCCATTCTTCCAAAGCATTATTCAAGATCTCTGAAATGTTGAAACCAGTATGGCTCCCAGGAAAGTGTTTGGCTTCCAGTGTGAAAACCTCCCTCTGCATGTTTTCAGGCAACAAGCAGTGGCCTGTCAGGCTTATGAACGACTCATTATTAGTTGTCGAAGTCCAGATATCCGTTGTGAAAGATATATACGCTGCAGTTAACAATTTCTTTTGAATCGTGCATCGCAGTTTTTCGTGAACTTTCGGCATCATATTTTCAGAGAAGTACGTCCTACTTGGCAAAGGATATTGTGGTGCCAGGTGCCGAATCAAGCGACGGAATCCTTCTCTTTCAGTTACAGCAAAAAGCTCAGCGTCCAGAGCTATCATTTCACCTAATATTAGACGAACTCGTCGTTTTAATTTCTTAATTATAACCAAAATAAAACTTTAAAAATTAAAAAACTTTAAACTTTAAAACTTACATATCATTTTCGATATGTCCAATGCTCGACGGTCATCCAAAGACCACATTTGTTTTTTTACTGATCACCGTTTCGAGGATAGGCTGGACAAGTCGTTGCGTTTGCTGACTCGTTTTCGAAGCAGACGAGATTGAGGGATCATCTACGTCAGTACATTTTTCAGTAGTACATTTTGTACTTTTGAAGTACTCAGGATGTTTTCCTTCTAGATGATTCCACAACGGTTTTGTGGAGAACGTTTTGGGTGTTTTTCCACGCATTATTTGCCTTATCGAAGATGACACGTTACTGTCACAAAGCGTACACTCAGCTTTTTTTTCATCATCTTTAGATATTTTAAAAAACTACCATACACTAGATTTTAGTTTTTCCATTGTACAATCTGTACAGTTCACTTCACGAGTCACGAGAATCATAAATCACTATTGGGATCGAAACTAGAGGAAACTATAGGATGAAACCTATAGAATAGTTCTACTTTTGGTCATTAGTTGGCGTATCGAGACTATCGAGGTTCTAAGCCCTCATTTCTCATTGGCTGTTCAGAATAAGACGGTTTCAGCCGCATTCTTTAGGCCGGATAACCGGATATCCGGCCGGATACTGCGTAGCCGGATATCCGGCCAAATCGCTATCCGGCACATCCCTAATGCGAAGTCTTATTAAAGACATGCTGGAAACTACAAAGAAACAGCCAAACGTTAACAAAAAAATTAAGGAGGGCCTGCCAGCTCTTGTCGAGCACATTGACGAGCTGGAAGATTGCTGTCGCCCTTTAAAAAAAGCCCGTGCTATCCTCGACAGGCCGGCAACCGTGCAGGTGGAACCTCGAAGAGTCGCTACGATTAGAGCCGCGAGACCGACCACATCGACGACTACGAGCCCATCCACACCGAACCCCCTTCTGGCCACGTCCGATCACCTAACGCCCACCCCAGGTGGACAGAAGCGAGGGGCGTCCAGCCCGCCAGCAACTTCAATGACGGGGCAACAAAAAAGAAAAAAAATAACAGTCCATCTCAAACCGAGTGGACTGTGGTCGAAAATAAAAAAGACAAAAAGAAGAAAGGCAAAAGAAATCAAAAAAAAGACCGAGGGCAGCACAGAGCAGCAAGCCCCACGGCCGGCGAAGTGTTAGGCCCAGAAGAAACCCGATGCGGTAGTCCTCAGGCCATCAGAAGGCCGAACCTACGCTGACATCCTGAGCACCGTGCGCAGAGAGGTCAAGCCTGAAGAACACGGCGTCGAGATTAAGGCAATCCGACGCACGAGGGCCGGGGATATCCTCTTGGAGCTGGGCAAGTCTTCGGCCGAGGCCAGGGCTAACTTCTCCGAAGTCCTTAAGACGGCAATGGGCGATGGGAGCAGCGTACGAGAAATAACACCCAAGGCAAGCTTGGAAATCAGTGATCTGGACAGCTGCTGCACGAAGGAGGAGGTCGAAGCCGAGGTGAAGAGGACTAGGGATGTGCCGGATAGCGATTTGGCCGGATAACCGGATACCGGATATCCGGCCGAATTCATTTGCCGGATACCGGATATCCGGCTACGCAGTATCCAGCCGGATATCCGGTTATCCGGCCTAAAGAAGGCGGCTGAAACCGTCTTATTTTGAACAGCCAATGAGAAATGAGGGCTTAGAACCTCGATAGTCTCGATACGCCAACTAGTGACCAAAAATAGAACTATTCTATAGGTTGTTGACTGAAAGATAATAGCAATGGTGATGAACTGTTACTATTGGAGGTAGGAGAGGGGATGGAGGGATGGAGGGGAATAATCTTTCAAGCAGTGGAATTAGTCCAAGTAACCCCCTGGAGGAAGGGGGGGAAGTGGGTGGGCGGGTGGGCGGGTGGCCCCCCCTCCCTCCATCCCCTCTCCTACCTCCAATAGTAACTATTCTATAGGTTTCAAAGCGACGCCTCTAGTTTCGATCCCAATAGTGATTTGTGATTCTCGTGACTCGTGAAGTGAACTGTACAGATTGCACAATGGAAAAACTAAAATCTAGTGTATGGAAGTTTTTTAAAATATCTAAAGATGATGAAAAAAAAGCTGAGTGTACGCTTTGTGACAGTAACGTGTCATCTTCGATAAGGCAAATAATGCGTGGAAAAACACCTAAAACGTTCTCCACAAAACCGTTGTGGAATCATCTAGAAGGAAAACATCCTGAGTACTTCAAAAGTACAAAATGTACTACTGAAAAATGTACTGACGTAGATGATCCCTCAATCTCGTCTGCTTCGAAAACGAGTCAGCAAACGCAACGACTTGTCCAGCCTATCCTCGAAACGGTGATCAGTAAAAAAACAAATGTGGTCTTTGGATGACCGTCGAGCATTGGACATATCGAAAATGATATGTAAGTTTTAAAGTTTAAAGTTTTTTAATTTTTAAAGTTTTATTTTGGTTATAATTAAGAAATTAAAACGACGAGTTCGTCTAATATTAGGTGAAATGATAGCTCTGGACGCTGAGCTTTTTGCTGTAACTGAAAGAGAAGGATTCCGTCGCTTGATTCGGCACCTGGCACCACAATATCCTTTGCCAAGTAGGACGTACTTCTCTGAAAATATGATGCCGAAAGTTCACGAAAAACTGCGATGCACGATTCAAAAGAAATTGTTAACTGCAGCGTATATATCTTTCACAACGGATATCTGGACTTCGACAACTAATAATGAGTCGTTCATAAGCCTGACAGGCCACTGCTTGTTGCCTGAAAACATGCAGAGGGAGGTTTTCACACTGGAAGCCAAACACTTTCCTGGGAGCCATACTGGTTTCAACATTTCAGAGATCTTGAATAATGCTTTGGAAGAATGGAATATTCCTAATGAGAAAATTCACGTCATCGTGAGAGATAATGCCGCTAATATGATAGCAGGAACAAGTACGTTACGTTATGCTTATATTTGATATTTCATATTATAATTGATCAATTTTTTTCATTAATATATTTGTAATTGTAATTAATTAATTGTTCAGTTCAGTAGTCGTCACAGTTACAATCAGCTAAAAAATAATATATAGAATTTGAAAATTAAAATTATGTAATTTTTCGTTTTCATTGTCATTTTGCTTTGCAGACCTCATGGTAGCAGAAAGTGTAGGCTGCTTTATCCACTCCCTACAACTTGTAATACACGATGCAATTTTCCTGCAACGGGGTGTAGTGGAGATCTTGGGAAAGTGTCGAAAAATTGTTACACACTTTAACCATTCGTCGCTCGCCTGCTCAAAATTAAAGACGATTCAGGATAATTTGAAGCTCCCAATTCACAAATTAATCCAGGACGTGCCAACGCGATGGAATTCAACGTTCTACATGCTAATGCGTCTCCATGAACAGAAACAAGCTGTAACTGCATATGCAGCGGAGTGTGATATTCCGACCCTTGCAGCGTACCAGTGGAATACTGTCGAGAGCATTATACGAGTTTTGAAACCGTTCGAAGAAATGACAAAACAAGCCAGTGCGGATGATGAAACCATTGGTTACGTCATTCCTGCTGTAGCTACTCTAAATTCTTATCTCTCGAAGCGACAAAAGGATGCTGGAATACTACTTCTGAAGCAGGAGTTACTAAAATCCCTCCAAACTCGTTTCTTAAGTTCGACAGGTAATTTCAACTTTAACACATGACGTATCTGATGGACTGATGATTTCAAAATTAAAAAAAAAAAAAGCATTTCTAAACTCTGGAGTCTCAAATCATTTGATCACTTGACGATATTCTACAGGGCTGAACGTGCAGAAGAGTCGATTCTTTGTTCTTGCGACCTTCCTCGATCCACGTTACAAAGCTCGCTTCTTACAAGACGTAACCACTGGACGAAAATGGTTGATCAACGAATTAGTTGCAGCTAGCAAGAAGGGCACCGAAAAAACTACAAACAGTACGAACAACTCAGACATCATACCATCAACTACTGGAGAGCAGTTGACTGATATCGGTACTGATGCTCATGAAGACATCTGGAAGTGTTTCGATGAAATCGCCCATGATTTCAAGTCCGATGCGGATAGCAGTCTTGAACCTAACGTTAACGATAGCGCAGAAAAAAATTATTCGGGGGAATCGGAATTGGAGCGACAACTAAGTGATAGAAGTCTGAGAAAAGTTGCGACTTACAACGCAGAAATCGATAAGTATCTAGCTCAACCTCTGTTACCGCGGGAAGAGAATCCCCTACTGTGGTGGAAACTGCACTCCGCGGAGTATCCAAAACTTAAAATATTAGCGATGAAATATTTAAGTGCTCCGCCTTCCTCCGTTAATTCAGAAAGGCTCTTCAGTGCAGCCGGAAGAATTTATACGGAAAATAGAAACCGTTTGTTGCCGCAAAATGCCGAAATGCTACTTTTCATAATGAAAAATATTAAAATAGTCAACTTTGTATACTAATAAGAGTAATAAAGGTCCACCCATTAAAATTTACTAAGGATTTTTATTCCCCGTCGTTCTGGTTCTTTGCAATTTTTTCCCACCGCCTTGATCTCTCCCAATAGTATATTGAATACAGAATGATGTATAATTATTCTACCAGAGATTATTGCTATCCGGTTATCCGGCCGGATAGCGGTGCTATCTGGCTATCCGGCCGGATAGTAAAAAACAGGCCGGATAGGCCGGATACCGGATACTTACCGGATATCCGGCACATCCCTACTTCGCATTTCTGCGAGTCCTGCCACCGATTTCTTCATACATTCGATGAGGGGGTCTCTTACAGAAACCTCGTCATCGTCCTTCCATTGTGCTGTTGTTTGTTTGATCCATACTTTTCAATAAATGATTCACCGTAGCGTGTGTCCGACCTATTGGGTCCCCCCATCTGTGGAGGCAGCTGGCGTGGCCCAAACACATGCCTGATGGCGGCGCCAGACTGGAGACATCACGCCGCGGTATAGCACACCCTGCCAAGCTAGCCCGCCTCCGCTCTCTCGAGCTTCGCACCCTAACTAGGGTGTTAGGCTCTCTGGAGAGTTTCCGGCAGACGTTGCATTGCAGGGCGCACTCGCCAAAGGGCCGATTGACTGGTTCTGGCTAGGAGCCGGCCGCCCGTCTTGCCGTCAGCAGGAGCCAAAGGTGGTTCAGATCGCTTCCCCACCCAGGATCTCCGAACAACAACAACAACAACGACGACGACGACGACGACGACGACGACAACGACAACGACAACGACAACGACAACGACAACGACAACGACAACGACAACGACAACGACAACGACAACGACAACGACAACGACAACGACAACGACAACGACAACGACAACGACAACGACAACGACAACGACAACGACAACAACAACAACAACAACATGGTACGGATACAAACGTTGTTATTTATTTAATTCTATCTGTTTGATTTATAATCTATTTTTTTCAATACAAGGACCACGCAGGCACCAGAGGGCGGGAAGGCAAATTGCTAGAAGAAGAGCCCGTTACAGGCAGGCCAATGTCGTAACCCTAACATTCGCCTACAAAAGATATGCCTGGCCAACACTTATGGTTAGGGCCGGGGCCAGGGCCACGGCCGCGGTCGGGGTCGGGGTCGGGGTGATGACAATAATGATAATATATAATAATATAATATAATATAATATAATAATATAATATAATATAATAATATAATATAATATAATAATATATTCATAATATACAGGGTGATTTTTGTTAATCGCCCCAGGCTGATATCTCCGAAAGCAAGCAAGATACAGGAAAACACCTCAGACAAAACTTATAGGATATCGAAGGGGAAAGGATATGGTGCAATCATATCTTTTGTAGGTGGAGGCGCTGAGCTGTGGTGAAGGTCAACTTGGTTTTCTTAGTGAAATGGTAAAGTTTTCTTCACAGAATCTGAAAGAGCATCAGATTCTGCATCAAAAACACTTGACCAGATATTTTCTAAAGTTGATGGTTTATGAGATAAGAGCTGGGCAAGTTGAGTCAAAAGAGGAAGTCCCAATTACCTGAATACTGTTCTTAAGTTTTCTCGAAACTGTCTGAGATACTTTTCTACTTGGAGTTGTCAAGATTAGATATCACGGTCAAATAAGTTGAGGTCAATAAATTTTATCAATAATGTTATCGTCATTTTTGTCATTTCTGGGTTCAATCAGTTTGTACCAACTTGTGATTTTTATCTTCCATAAAAAAGTATCTGAGACAGTTTCGAAAAAACTTAAGAACAGTATTCAGGTAATTTGGACTTCCTCTGTTGACTCAACTTGCCCAGCTCTTATCTCATAAACCATCAACTTTAGAAAATATCTGGTCAGGTGTTTTTGATGCAGAATCTGATGCTCTTTCAGATTCTGTGAAGAAAACTTTACCATTCCATTTAAAAAAAACCAAGTTGACCTTCACCACAGCTCAGCACCTTCACCTACAAAAGATATGATTGCACCATATTCTTTCCCCCTTGATATCCTATAAGTTTTGTCCGAGGTGTTTTCCCGTATCTTGCTTGGTTTCGGAAATATCACCCTGGGGCGATTAAAAAAAATCACCCTGTATAATAATAATAATAATAAAATAAGTTAATTAAATGAATTAATATGTTATCCTTTCAATAAAAAATTATTAAAATTAAAAATTGAATCTAAAATTCGGTTGATATTGTTTCAAATAAAACAAACATTAATATATATATTGTAACGTGCCAGGCTACCCTAGCCTGCGCGTTTACATTTAAATAGCAACGGTCAAGCGGCGACCAGAAGAATCTAGCAGATTCGGTCGCAACGACGAGCTGAGTTACGTCACGACAAGTATAAAAGGCGTGACGCTGCTCAGCTCACGAGCAATCTTCGGCAAAGCGACCGGGTTGACTCACTAGGCTTTTATTGTTCGGACACTGAAGGCATAGCGCCTAGTGATCCATTAGAATCACTTTATCACTTCAAATATAAATTATAAAATTACTTGTACAACAGAAATCCAAATATCAAAATATAAGAGCTTCGGCAAACACAGAAATAGTATCAAAGAATAAAATTAAACTATTGTTGAAATATCAGAGATAAAATAAAAGAGAACTAGTATTGAAAGAAATAGAAAAGTTATTATAAAAGATTGTATTAACGTAAGTAAATCATAAGCAACGTGTGAATATAGGTTAGGGTTGCAACCGTAGGTTTAGATAATTGAATAAATGATTTCTTGATAAATATAAAAACAGTAAGTTAATCAGATGCCAAACCCCTCCTCCGCCATTTCCAGGTTCTAGTTTAAATCTTAACGGAAAGCTAGATACAGCCTTGGTGGATCTCCGATCTACCCAGGTCTGGCACAGCTATTATTTGGGAATAAATTAACTTAATAAATTAATATTTGAAAGTTAAGAGGGTAGAGGGCAGCCTTAGTGCGTTTACGTACTCAGGTCTGTGGGGAGGCGGCTTCAGCTACACGGTAGCTCAAGTCCGTAATAGGCACGGCTAACAATTAATAGTAGAAGTCTCAATAAAAATATAAATCGAGTAAAGAACACACTATAACAAACCGGTTCGCGTCACCTTCGGTGACGCTCATCATCCGAAAAGTTACAATATATATATATATTAGGGTGGTCCTTAGAAGGTGTCAAAAAAAAAATTCATGTTGGATCCCCCCAAATCAGCTCCAAATAATTAAAAAAAAAAATTCCCTAATTTTTTCAGATTTTTATTTTATTCCCCTAGTCCCGCTGTTTTCATTCAAAGTTCAAAATACAATCGACGATACTTGAAGTTGAAATTTTCGCCGAAATATTTC
This sequence comes from Tenthredo mesomela, assembly GCA_943736025.1. Classification (NCBI taxonomy): domain Eukaryota; kingdom Metazoa; phylum Arthropoda; class Insecta; order Hymenoptera; family Tenthredinidae; genus Tenthredo; species Tenthredo mesomela. The sequence goes on from OX031013.1 coordinate 31,430,635, forward strand.
TTTTTTTGAAAAAAAAAAAAAAAATAATCATAATAATAATAAAACACACGATTCCCCTGGGATACCCCATTTATAAATCTTTTATTTTTTTTTTCAATTTTGTTTTTAATTTTTTTTTTTTTTTTAAGAGATATTCCGGCGAAAAATTCAACTTCAAGTATCGTGGATTGTATTTTGAACTTTGAATGAAAACAGCGGGACTAGGGGAGTAAAATAAAAATCTGGAAAAATTGGGGAATTTTTTTTTAATTATTCGAGTAGTGTATATATGACAGTTCTGGATCAAGACTTCTTTACCGGCCGAGTTGTGATGGTAAGTTACCGGCCGTGCGGGGTAAGTTACCGACCGTCGGATGGCAACGATTTGGGTACCGATCGTCGATCTTTGTTACCGACAATCGGATGGCTGCAATTTTCGGTCGCGTGATTGCGCCACTGCCGATTGTTACCGATATTCCGATGGTAAGGATCGATAATCCTGCATTGCCGATCTCCGCTTACCGACAATCTGATGGTTGCGATTTGCCGTCATGCGATGGCGCCACTATGGATTATCGATCCTTAGTTACCGATAATCCGATGGTAACGATCCGATCATTAGTTATCGATAATCCGATGGTAACGATCCGATCATTAGTTACCGATAGTCTGATGGCTGCAATTCTCCTGCAATTTTCCGTCTTGCGATGGCGCCACTAAGGATTCGCTTTCGAATCATGGCAACGATTACCGATCTTTTTTTTTTCTTACCGACAATCGGTCCAAGATGGCTGAAATATCTAATTCTAAGCTGATATATATACGAATTATACTAGCTGAAAAATGCTTGAAGAGTGACAGGATGTTATATATATATATGCAATCAATGACGCGAATTATCTGATAATATTAGTGTTTATTTTCCTATGTCTTAAGTCTAACCTATATTCTAAAATGACAATTTTCTTAAAAAACTAACTTAAACTATATGTATATAGATATATAATTTCAACTTAAGCTATATTTACAACTAGGTGGCAATCGCACACCGAGGTTCACACACGTATCTGAAACATACAGGTATTTCAATAACCGAACGGTATGTAATGAAAATTACGTGTACTTACCTAGCATTATTCGCCTCCACCTTCTCCCCCCTCCCCCACCTCCTCCTTCTTTTCCGCCACCGCCGGCACCTCCTCCTCATCCCAATTTTCCTCCACCGCCGCCTCCGCCTGCACCTCCTCCTCATCCCCATTTTCCCCCACCGCCGGCACCTCTTCCTCCTGCTCATCATTCCACCCCCACTTCAATGGTCTCACCTCAACCTATATGGGGATGCCATCATCGTAACGCGCCGTAATCCAGCGCACCCCATCGACCTCCACCTCGTTGCAGCTTTCAAAACCATCATCGTCGGAGCTCCAATCCTCCGCTAGCTCAACATCATCGATTTGAAAATGATCCATTTCTGCATTATGCAATATCAATTACAAACTATACCCATCATGAAAACTATGATATCAAAGAATGATGATACTTACTTTTTGCTTTCGATCTGGTGGTTGAGATTTGTATGTAATTTTTCTTCTCTAGACTGACTGCAGATTGTGTAAAACTCACTGCAAACTCGCACTTTTATATCCAACTAAACCCGAAATACGCCCCCAATATTATAGGGGCTGAACAATGGCAAACTCGGAAAATATTTTTTTCGTACGGAGGTACCAAAGATGCCAATCCTCCCAGGTGAAAAAAAAATGTGGAGGGGTGGGGCGTGTGCATATAAAAACCCCAAACCCTAGGGTGGGTGTGAGCAATCGTCTAGTGCCAGTTTGACCGTGAAATTCTACGAAGAAAAAAAATGGACAACGCTATGTATATGAATCTCGTTGAGATGATGGAGGACGCATACAAGTTACTGTGTACACTACCACCGCAACAGGTGAATGAAGATATTTTTATTCACTGGCGTGACATTGCACGTCAAAATATCCGATTCTTGAACAATATTTTAACGCAATCTAAACTGAGTGTGAGTGAAAAACAACGATTGCAACATATAATTTCACTCCTTCAATCGTGGGCGGTGAAATTTGAACGACATCGTGCAACTATTGTTGGGGGTAATATCGGCGATGATATTCATAATCGTGTTCGATGGGATGACATGGAGAGCGCCTTCAAGTGTCGCATACGCACCGGAGCCGTGACGAATTTTCAGCATAAAGATCTGGCAAGATTTTTGGCTGACGCTGGGGTGGTAACGACGGAACGTTTAAAAAATGTGCTACGCGAAGAAGGATGTATTAAAGTGAATGTGGGGCTTTCGTGTAAATTTGAGAACGTCAAAAACGATGAGATCAGTCTGGAAGTAAAGAACTTCAACACACGCAACGCTACGATTCTTCCATCAACGGATTTGAAAACCTGGTTCACCGATAATGTAACGAATCCTCTGCTAACCATTGTGGAGGATTTCGAACAACGAGATTCTGGTTGGAGTATGATTGAGATCATAAATGTTGTGATCTGCATCAACCGATACGAGCCTCTTCGTGGTGGACTTTCAACATTCACACAGCTACCCGAGGATATTCAGCGAAAGAAAGCGGTGGTCAACGTGCAGAACGACGATGATCGATGTTTGCTGTGGTCTGTTGCCGCAGCCCTCCACCCCGTACACGTCAACGCAACCAGAACACACAGCTATCGACGGTACATATCGGAGCTAGATTGTACAGGTATAAAGTTCCCCGCAACCCTGCGTAGCGTAGAAAAACTTGAAAAAGCAAATAATTTAAGAATTAATGTATATGGAATTGAAAAAGAAACTTCCTCAAATTCAGAATCAAAACAGAGCATTATCACACCTCTTTATCTCAGTAAAAATTCAACAAATCTCGATAAAAAGACAATTCACCTTCTTATGATTGAGTGTAACATTGAAATAGATTGCGGTGATAATGATCACGATGATGACGATGATGACGATGATGCTAACTTGAATAACTTCAAAGCCAGATTTCACTTTGCTTGGATTAGGAATCTTTCACGTTTGGTTAGCAAACAATTATCGAACCATGATGGTGGACAATTTTTGTGTGATAGATGCTTGTGTCACTTTAGCGTACACAGCGCGTATGAAAGTCACAGGCAAGATTGCGTGCGAATGAATAGCATCCGAATGGAATTTCCAGAGAAAAAAAACTTGGAATTTTCAAATTTTCAGAATAAGGGAACTGTGCCATTCGTGGTTTACGCGGATCTCGAGTGTATATTGAAACCGGTTGCAAATGAATCTCAAGAGCATATTCCGCACAGTGTCGCCTATTATGTACATTGCTCATATGATGAGACATTATCGAGATATAAGAACAAACGCGGACCTGATTGTGTTGAATGGTTCATCGAACAGCTTCGCGAATTATCAATTGAAGTAGAGTCACGCATAAAAAATATAATTCCGATTGAATCTCTGAATCAGACACAACGCGACCGTCATATGCGCGCAAAAAATTGCTACATCTGTGAAAGGCGATTTTCACCGGAAGAAAAAAAATGTTACGATCACTGTCATTTCACAGGTAAATATCGCGGCCCCGCCCATAATCGGTGTAACTTGAATTTCAGAGAGAAACACGCGATTCCGGTGGTGTTTCATAATTTGTCGGGCTATGATTCGCATTTCTTAATTAAATCTTTAGCTTCAAATTTTTCGGGTGGAATCACGCTATTGCCCATTAATAAGGAAAAGTACATATCATTTACCAAGAGGGTTGACGGCACCATGATGAGCTTGAGATTCATAGATTCGCTTCGATTTATGGCTAGCAGCATTGACAAATTGGCATCATACGTGTGCGATGCGGATAAAAAAATAACTCGAAAATTTTACATTGATCAGGGAAAATTCGAGTTGATGATTCGCAAAGGTGTATTCCCCTACGAATACATCGATTCTTGGGAAAAACTTGACGAGCCGGAATTACCCATTGAAAAATATTTTTATTCGAGACTAAGCGATTCTCATATTTCCAATGAAGATTACGAACATGCGAAAAATGTTTGGACCAAGTTTGGTCTGAAAACTCTGGGCGAATATTCCGATTTATACCTGAAAACCGATGTACTTTTATTAGACGATATATTTCAAAATTTTCGTGATTGCTGCTTTAAAACATACAACTTGGATCCTCTGCATTATTACACCGCGCCGGGGCTTGCTTTTGATACAATGTTAAAGCAGACGAAAATTAATCTCGAACTTCTAGACGATCCGGAAATGATATTGTTCATCGAGAAAAGTATAAGGGGTGGTGTGGCACAGTGCTCCAATCGCTATGCCCGAGCAAATAATCGATTTATGGGTGAAGATTTTGATCCAAGCAAAGCGGAATCATATTTAATGTATTTCGATGTGAATAATCTTTATGGTGCAGCTATGAGTGAGCATTTGCCGAGTGGGTCGTTCGAGTGGGAAAATGATGCCATTGATGTGATGTCCCATCCGGATGACGCACCAATCGGTTATATTCTAGAGGTGGATTCAGATTATCCCGTAGAGCTCCATAAACAGCATGCCGACCTACCTCTCTGCCCCGAGCATTTTATACCGCCGGGTAGTAAAATTAGAAAACTTGCTACAACGCTTCTACCCAAGGAAAAATATGTTCTGCACTATCGCAATTTGAAACAATGCATTAAATTTGGTTTGAAGCTGGTAAAAGTGCATAGAGTTCTAAGGTTCGCACAATCACCATGGTTAAAATCATACATCGATCTCAATACAAATATGCGAAAGCAATCGAAAAATGAATTTGGGAAGAATTTCTACAAGCTTATGAACAACGCTGTATTCGGCAAGACCATGGAGAATGTGCGTAACCATAAGACCGTGAAACTAATCACGAAATGGGAGGGTAGGGGCGGTGCACGTGCTCTTATTGCACGGCCAACATTTCGTAGCTGTACCATATTTGATGAAGATATGGTAATTATTCAGCTAAATCGAACCAAGGTTTATTTCAATAAACCCATCTACATTGGTGCTGCTATTCTCGATCTTTCGAAAATATTTCTATACAACTTCCACTATGATTATGTAAAAAATAATTTTTTAAGTACCGAATCAAAATTAATGTATACCGATACAGATAGTCTGATATATCAATTTACTGTTCCAAATATCTATGAAATCATCAAGCGTGATGTTGCGACAATGTTCGATACATCAGACTATCCACCTGATAATACCTATAACATCCCCTTGTTGAATAAAAAACGCCTTGGTCTGATGAAGGATGAGAATAATGGAAAAATCATGAGTGAATTTATCGGATTGCGCGCAAAACTCTATTCATTCAGAACTTGTGGCGATACTGATAAGAAACGTGCAAAGGGTGTAAAAGGCTCGACATTAAAATCTATCACGTTTGATGATTACAAACGATGCCTTATTGGTTATCAAAATTTAGATAGGAAACAGTGTATGATAAACAGTGGTCGACATAAAGTTAGTACTATCATACAGAATAAGTTAGCTCTAAGCTGGTGTGACGATAAGCGAAAATTAATACCTGGTAAAACTGATACTTTGCCCTGGGGTTACCAAGATCTTGCAAACTTGTAAATTTCTCACATTTTCTCACATTTTCTCAAATAATTCCCCATTTACTTTACACGTAAATGTGAGAAAATGTGAGAAAATGTGAGAAAATGTGAGAAAGTGTGAGAAAGTGTGTGTGTGTGAAAACATTTTTCCGCAATTATCATGTAAGCTGGCATTAAGATTGAGGAGGGTGAAGAAACAAATGTAAATAAGTTGATAATAAATTTATTCATGAAAATTATATTACATATCCGATTTATTTATCCAACTATTATGTGAACCGTCGAATCCCAACCATTTTACATAGAGTTGATCACCACGCCTCCGCAAGACCTTTTCTACAAGATAGCCATCGGGATATTGCACCCTGCTGAGCTCCTGCTCATAAAATCCGCCTTCAATGGGCTGATTCAGGTAGTCGGTGAGTTTGTAAGTTGGAGGGTTGGTATTTTTCACATCATGAATCGTAAATATTTCTGTTGTCCAATTCGGCGTATAACCCTTTTCGAACACATTTTTATATTTGCTAATTCGAACTTTATCGCCAACCTTAAATTTACGTTTTCGTTTGCTTCTTTTTATTTGACGCGGTTTATACACACTTCGATACAGTTGTTTTTCATTAGTCGTAGTCACATCTTTCGGCTTCATTCCAATCGTGCGATGTTTGGTATTGTTGTACGATGCAATTAAATCTGGTAGAATGCTGGTCCACTTATAAGAACCTTGAAGTGTGAACTGCTTCCACATTTTATTTTTCAGTGTACGATTGAAGCGTTCGCATATCGATGCCTTCAAGTTGCTAAATGTCGAGTACGTATTGATCCCATAATGTCTCATGAGAGTTTTAAATTCTTTGTTGTAAAATTCCTTGCCCTGATCAACGTGTAGATGTTTCGGTATGCGGTCCAGAGTTAGCACAGATTTCATCGCAGCTGTTACATCTTTGGCATTTTTACTCTTGATCGGCACGGCCCACGCGAATTTTGAAAATATATCAATCACTGTGAGCAAAAATTTTGAGCCCTTGTTGACGGATGAGTATGCGGACATATCGACAAGATCGGCTTGCCAGGTCTCATCCAGACCGCGTATATCGACATAACGCCGAGGATAATTACGTCGGGCGGGTCTATGAAGTTCGCTCGCTATTACCGACTTCATGTTCATGCGTCTTCAACCAATTTTTAATGTATTCGTTGTCTAAAAATTCGGGTGGAATCGGAATTCCGAGGATGTAATGCCGGCTAAGTATTTCAGCGCAATTCTCCACTATCCCTAACCGTTTTTCCAAAGATTCACTTTCCCCCTTCAGTGCCGCAATCCTTTCTTTTGCCTGGATCCAAATACGCTGATCTTCTTCAAAACTTTCGCTGTGTTCTTGTGCAATCCGAGCATTAAGTTTAGATTCAAGAGCTGCGAGCGCCTGTTGCATGGATTGCTCGAATGTTTCCTTTATAGTACGCTCAAGACCAATATATGATCGCTGTGTAATATCCTCAAGACTTTGCAGCGAAACGGCATCGGTTGGCTCTTGCGGATGTGCGATATTACACAATCGTTTATTGTCTATGTCGTACTGGTTATCGATGGTGGTTTTGAATCCAACGCCGGGCGGTCCACGACTACTCACACTTTTGATTTTTCTGCTAGCCAACCAACGATCGAATATGTCTATGCCCATTATCGATCGATCTAGCTTGATTCAGGGTGAATATTATGGATTAGCCCGTTGTGGTAGAGTTTTGCAAGATTAGATCCTACGGCGGCTAATCGAATCTTCAGAAGTTCCTTTTCCGCTGTCAGAGTGTCAATCTCTTTCAGCATGAGAGTCTAAATGTGTTGATTCTCGCTCAAATTGTTGGTATGTTCTCGATCAAGGCGTACATTAAGTTGAGATTCAAACTTGTGAAGTGCTTGTAGCGTAGAGTTTGCAAATGTTTTTTCCATAGAATGTTCGAGAACACTCAAGGCTCGCAGTGTAATATCTTCAAGACTTTTCAGAGAAACAGCGTCGTTCGGCTCGTGTGGATCCGCAATATTACATAATCGTTTGCCGTCTAGATCGTACTTCTTATCAGGGGTGAATTTGAATCCAACACCTGGAGAACCCCGGATAACAACTTTTTCGTAGCTGTTTCTAGCCAACGGTCGTCCAAATATGTCTATGCTCATTGTTCAACGATCTGTGACTGAATGATTATTTTATGATCAATCTCATGCCAATAAATGATTCCCGCCTCACGTATCTCCTCAATAATGGAGGAAATTTCATTGGTATGGCTAGTATTACCAGCCGCTTGAGATGCCGTGAGTAACCGGAGACGATCAACGCGCTCATTAGGATTATCCCAATAAACATAATCCATGCTTTGCCCCCGCACGATTTTATGGGTGGGTAATAAACCTTCACCGGATTTTTTCACCGGCAGGTCGATGTATGGGGCAATAAAATCTCTATACTTTGAATACTTTTCCCTATCATGATGAGGACTTGTCTCAGCTTTGTAATATTTCCGATAAGCATTCGTTTTTTTCACGATTTTGATATAATTCAATTTATTGCTTTTATTCACCTTGGCGTGATCGGGTAACTTTTTGAATAACAGTTCAAGCAATCCTGGTGTATTATCATAACTTTTATCACCTACATATATCTGATTATCATCAAATGCGATATCTGAATCACCAATCTTCAATCCGCTAGCTAATTTTCGAACTCCAAATTTCTGATCCAATTTCTTGCTTTCTTTTTCAGAGGCAAACATGTTTAAATAGCGCGCCGTCTTAACTTCTTTTTTCAATATCGGTGTGCTTGTAGACGCGATTAACGTGTGATCCAGGTTGTTATCATCATCCTTATCATCCGTATCATCCATAGCGGCGACAGCATCGTCTCCACTATCAATGTTAGTTGCCAAGCTCTCCTCAATCGCACTTTTATATGCATCATTATCATCATCGTCATCATCACCAGCATCCTCATAATCTTCTGGTTCCGCAAAATATTCTGTCTTCTCCGTCTTGACCAAACCCGGCTCTGCCTTCTCTGTCTTGAACGAACCCGGCTCTACCTTCTCTGTCTTGACTGAACCCGGCTCTGTTTTTATTTCTCGCTTCATTAGTAGCCGCTGCTGCTGCTTCGATGAATCTACCAACTTATGCAGTGGTGTGGCCAGTGGTTTAAAGATTTCACTAATAGCCCGCTCGCTGGTGTCTTTCCCCATTTTTATCATTTCATGTTTACGTCGAATGATATCGCTGGCCCTCGCTATTTCCCGCAACACATCGTTTTGCTTACGTATCTTGGAGCTCTCCATGCTGCTAGTTTGATCGATGTGTTGCGACTGTATGTGGTTTATTCGTGATTCAGACTTATAAAGCAGTCAAAGCCTCTCCTATATCGCCCAGCGCTAATCTCGCTATCTTTGTCGATGGTTACAAAACTATATCTACCGTCATTCCAACACGCCAAGCACAAATCTTTAAATTGCTGATAGGTAATATCAGTGTTCACATGATCGGCATAGATGTGTTTCAAATTCATTTCATCTTAACGAAAAAGAACCAACAAGTTTGCATTATCACGCACCAAATGTTTCGGAATTCGGGCATACGTTTGACAAAGATAAAAACTATCGACATCCCTGTGCCGCCCCATACAGAAATAAGCTCTGATATTATCTTGCTTCTCACAAGCCACGTCATCGAAAATCATAATAGAGTTGGGATGTGCATCTTTCGGTGCTACAACCTCCTTGTGCTCATCAAACGGAAAATAACCCAGCCCCTTCACCGGTTCCAACAACCTCTTCAAGAACTCATACTTTGGCTGATTGAGGGATTTTGAATAGACGTACAGATTCTCAAATCGTAGACCATTCGCATGGGTCAGTAGTGTGAGAAGGGCATTAGTTTTGCCGCAATTCGAAGGTCCGCAAAAGACAGCCGTGACACTATTTGGTAGTAGGGCCCCGTGCCGTTTCCCCTTCTTCTTTTTTCGCTCGACCAAATTATCAAAATTGGCGATGGGTAGTTTGATCGTTTGATCTTGAAATTTCATGATGCTTGACAAACGTCTCGATGAGAACTAATATATCCACGTATAAAATACACGCTTTTATGGAATTCGTGTTAGTTCATGGTGAACCATGGTTGGACACACACGTAGAAAAAGGAGTGGTTGTGGGCTAATAAATAAAATCATCAACAATCTCCCCGTCGAATTGCATGTTCCCGGTTATCAGTACTGCGGACCTGGTACAAAATTAGCTAAGAGGTTAGCTCACGGTGATAGTGGTATCAATGCTCTAGACGCTGCATGCAAGCAACACGATATTGCATACTCCAAAAATCACGATAATATTGCGGAGCGTCATAAGGCTGATAAAGTGCTCGCCGAGAGGGCTTGGAATCGGGTTTTAGCCAAAGACGCAAGTACAGCTGAAAAAGCTGTCGCCTGGGCGGTCACCAACACCATGAAAGCAAAATCCAAACTAGGTATGGGCATGAGGAGGGTCAAGACGCAAACATCGCTCAAGAACAAGAAAAAAAAAACATTGAACTTTATTATACAAGCAGCAAAGAAATCTATGAAGTCTGGCCCTAAAGCTATTGAGTCGGCTTTGGCGGGTGCCCGTTCGGCCGTGTCTAAAGGAAAAGTGCGCGTGCCTCGTATTCTACCTGTCCCCCAGAAAATTGGCGTTTTATTACCGTTTCTCATCCCAATATTTGCGGCCCTTAGTGCCACAGGTGCTTTAGCCGGTGGTGCTGCGGGTATAGCAAAGGTTGTCAATGAGGCTAAAGCAAATAAACATCAATTACAAGAATCCAAGCGTCACAACGCGACAATGGAAGCGATTGCGTTGGGGAAGGGCTTATACCTCAAACCATATAAGAAGGGTATGGGGCTGTATTTGAAGCCTGCAAAAAACTAATAAAGCTATGACACCGAGCCCTCACAGATGCCGATTTGTTCAACTATGCAAAAGCAATGAAAATTCCACATTTCCGAGGTGTTTTTATGCGAAATGATTTACCCAGTTCAGGACCTAGAAAGCGTGAATCTGCAATTATCAATCTCGATGATAAAAACGGTCCGCGGACGCATTGGGTTGCGTACACGAAAAATGGCAACGATGCGGTGTATTTCGATAGTTTTGGCGATTTACAACCACCTAGAGATCTAATGAAATATCTTGGTGTTGGTAGCGTAAAATATAATCATAAGCGATATCAAGAATATAACACGGTAATTTGCGGTCACCTGTGCCTCAAGTTTCTCAGCGGACAACTATAAAATGTATGCGAATCGCCGATGTGATATTAGTCATGGCTGATTCGTTCACGTTGACACTCTCCGGAGAATCGTCGGTGTTGAGGACTCAATATTTTCCGCCTATCGAGTTATCACCAATAAAGACGTATGTTCTCGGACTCATTGAGCTTCTGACATTCAATGCAATTCCCAATATAGATGAAGGGTGTAATAAGTTTTATATAGAACCAGACACTGTGATTACAATACCCACCGGGAGCTATGAAATTGAGGATATCGCAAATTATTTGAAAAGGGCACTACCTAAGGATATAAATCTCAGTCTAAAGGCTAATAACAATGAGTTACTCAGTGAAATTAGATGCAATCATTCTGTGAACTTTGAACCAAAAGATTCCATCGGCCGATTGCTCGGTTTTACCCCAAAAAAGCTTGAAAGTGGTATTACCCATAAGTCCCAGTTACCCGTTCGCATACTCAAAGTCAACGCCTTGCGAGTTGAGTGTAATATTACCACCGGTGCGTATATAAATGAACATCGGGTGCATACAATTCATCAATTTTTCCCAACCGTACCGCCCGGATATAAGATCGTGGAAGTGCCGACAAATGTCATTTATCATCAAATCACCGTACGGTCAATACACGCTATACAATTGAGAATAGTCGATCAGGACGGTAAATTAATCAATTTTCGTAGAGAAACTGTAACTATACGATTACACGTGAAATCTTTGAGATAATATGGGCATTGTGTTTGAGAGGACAAGAAAATCTGGTAGTAGTTATAAAAGCTCGATAACATGTCCGAGCATCATCAGTCGTCGAGCAGCTCCGATTCGAGAGACACATCAGAACGCTCAGTTTCTCCGGAGCCTAGGACTTCGACTTCGTTGTGGTGGAAAATAAGAATCCATTGCTTTATCTGCGTATGTCCATCACAAAAATGATAAAAATTCAAACACCTGTGACCTTCGACGAGTCGATTGCCCACTGTGAAATACACGCGCATCAACCGTATGCTGCATCTACATTCAGAAATAACGATGAGATTCGAATATCTGTACAGAATCAAGATGCGTGTGTATTACCCAGCAAAAGTTCACTCCACATCTACGGTCGGCTTACAAAATCAGATGGCACCGCTGTTAGTGCAGGTACAGAATTGGTCAATATGGCCTTGTGTCACATGTTTGGCGATATGCGTTACGAGTTGAATGGACACGAGATTTATCAGAATAAGAATGTCGGCATCACGAGTATTATGAAGGGATACTTATCATTCACCCCTGGACAACAACATCTTTTGGGAAACACCGGTTGGTCGGTGGATAATGAAAATAAACTAACCGACGCCGAAGGATACTTCGATGTTGTTATACCGCTGAGTTTTTTGCTCGGATTTGCCGAAGACTATAATCGAATCATTGTCAATGCGAAACATGAGCTAATTTTGACGCGATCAAACAATGATCTAAACACCATACATCAAACAGCTCTGGAGGGGGTCAAAATTTCACTCGAGAAAATTGAATGGTTATTGCCATACATCAGACTGTCGGATTCTGCAAAAATTAAGATGCTCAATTATATCGCCAAAGATGACGATTTCGTGTGCGATCTCAAGCAAAGCCGGAAATTGACTGGGCTGATGATTTATTGCGTGGGATCGGTATGCGTGCAGGTGTGCAGATGGTACCGTGTAAAAAAAAAAAAAAATGCAAAAAAAAATTCAGGTGTTCCAAACAATCTTTGTGTTTACAAATTTCTAACGTTTTCGAGCGACGAAAGGATGTGAAAAACTCTGAATGATGTTTATTGTTTAATCCTTTGAGGCTTACCGACTTTTATAGGTGCAGGTGGGATCTTTAGATTATTGTAATCTTTTGTAAAATTCTAGCGTTTTCGAGCGGCGAAAGGATGTGAAAACTCTGAATGATATTTTATTACTTGATCCTTTGAGATTTGTCGATTTTATGGGGGCCAGGTGGGATCTTTTGATTATTGCAATCTTCGTGCTTTGCGGAATCTTAGCGTTTTCGAGCGACGAAAGTACAGTGAAAAAAAAACTTCTAAATGATATTCACCACCAAATCCTTTGAGACTTGCCCATTTTTATGAGTTGAGGTGAAGTCTTTTGTGTCCTATTCTCGGGTTGGTTAGGCTTAATTTTATTTCGGATTGGGGGTGGTATGCAGCCGATAGGATTGCAGCCCAACCCCACCAGATCGGTTTGACAAAAGAATACAATTTTCAGTTTGAAAATATCGGTGAAGAGTGGAAGATCATTGAATAGCAGGAAAAAGTATCAAGGCGAAGAAATAGACGGGGAAGAAGAATTTTAAAACTAAACACGTGAAAAAAAGGTATGTTGTGTTAGCATTGAATACCCTGGTGAAAAAAAATTTCTGGAAATCTCTGCAAATTTTCTCTGAAAAACTCTGCAAAAAGCTCTACATTTCTCTCTTATTTGGAACACTTTTCAGAGAAAAATCAGACTTTTTTCCAGAGAAAATTCAGAGTTTTTCTATAGAAATCTCTGCAACGCGAAAAATTCTTTCAAATCTTTCGTGCGTATTTATAGATTAATTTCGATGAAAATCTCTGCACAATTATGAAAATGTCTGGAAATCTCTCCAAGCTCGAATTTCTCCATCTGGCCTCGCTCATAATTATCTGTATTTCTATGCAAAATTCTGCAGAAATGCGAAAATGTCTGGAAATCTCTCCAAGCCCGAATTTCTCTATCTGGCCTGGCTCATAAGTATCTGTATTTCTATGCGAAATTCTGCAGAAATGCGAAAATGTCTGGAAATCTCTCCAAGCCCGAATTTCTCCATCTGGCCTCGCTCATAAGTAATCTGTATTTCTATGCGAAATTCTGTAGAAGTGCGAAAATTTCTGGAAATCTCTCCAAGCTCGAATTTCTCCATCTGGTCTCGCTCATAAGTATCTGCATTTCTATGCAAAGTTCTGTAAAAACGCGAAAATTTCTGGAAATCTCTCCAAGTTCGAATTCTCCAGACATGAACCTAGGTAGAGGTATATGCCCGAACAAAAGCAGAGCACGTTCTTATCGGTTTTATATATTATTACACTGCTTAGTGTCTTTGTCGGGTGGTGACAAAGACTAGTGTCTTGTCGCATTGATCCTTGATCGATGGACAATGTGTGGTTTGGTACTCAGGATCGCTTGATCACTGCACGACGTCTCGTGTCAAGTGGTCGGGCGCCGGGGTCTATATTTGCCCGGGTGTAGCACTTTACTCGCGAGAATAAAATGGCAGCTACACTGCAGGTGAGTCGAGGCTCGGCGCCGCGTTGTGGCGCCGAGAGTAACTACGGCACTTGGGGAGATTCCGCGAAACTCTACAGCGGAGATTTTCAGAATTTTTCATTGAATACCACTAATTTCACCGAAAAACTGCGGATTTTTCTGGTTTTGTTAAATTTCTGCACTTCCTAATAAACACAAGGTGATTGAAATCCCGTATAATAAACGTGTTCATTATACGTGTAAAAACTTTTGAAACAACCCTTTATACATTCATTATACCAAATAAATTAAACCTATAGTACAATGAATTTCCAGGTCTGATGTCCGTCTGTACGTGGATCTACGATTAATTTATCCACGTGCACCAAATTTATGCAGCTGGCGCGTTTTTTAAACGTCTATTGAATGGACCTGTGTTTATTGGGTTAGGGAGATTCCGCAAAACTCCACAGCGGAACTTTCCAGAATTTTACATTGAAAATCATCAATTTTTCCACAAAACTTTGTATTTTTCTGGTTTCGTTGAATTTCCGCACTTGGCGAGATTCCGCGAAACTCTACAGCGGAGATTTCCCGAATTTTTCATCGAAAATTATGAATTTCTCCGCACAACTCTGTATTTTTCTGGTTTTGTTGAATTTCTGCACTATTGGCGAGGTTCCGCGAAATTCTACAGCCGAGATTTTTAGAATTTTTCGTCGAAAATCATTAATTTCTCCGCACAACTCTGCATTTTTCTGGTTTTGTTAAATTCATGCACTTAGGGAGATCCCGCGAAACTCTACAGCGGAGATTTCCAGAATTTTCCATTGAAAACCATCAATTTCACCGAAAAATTTCGGATTTTTCTGGTTTTGTTGAATTTCTGCACTTGCCCAGATTCCGCGAAATTCTACAGCGGAGATTTCCAGAATTTTTCATCGAACATCATAAATTTCTCCGCTAAACTCTGTATTTTTCTGGTTTTGTTGAATTTCTGCACTTGGCGAAATTTCGCAAAACTCTATAGCGGAGATTCCCAGAATTTTCCATCGAAATTCATCAATTTCTCCGCAAAACTCTGGATTTTTCTGGTGTCGTTGAATTTCTGCACTTGGGAAAATTCTGCGGAACTCGACCGCAGAAATATTCAGAATTTCCTAGATTTTTCCGACAAATGACAGAGTTTACATCTCTGGAAAACTCCAGATTTTTCGGTATTCTCATTTGTAGATTTTTTGAGAGATTTGGCAGAGATTATTTTTTCACCAGGGTACTCAAATTTCAACAGATTCTAAACATAAGAATGTGTGATCAATCCAGATGAATCCGGCTGGCGTAAGAGTTTCACTGCGGGCGGCTCAGCTGCGACGGAGGGCCGAGTTGAGGATGCGATTTCTCCGGAACGCTCAGCTTGTGTTGCGTATTTTGCGCCAGCAGAATGTGGATGAGCGCTTCGTGGTCGAAACGTCAAGCATCCATTTCGAGATGATCGAGAGCATCACCAGACAATATGAAATAAATGATAATTGGGCAAGGCGCGCGGCCGCGACCGAAAATGCTGCACAATCGACCATCCAATGCACGGATATAACATCTTCCACGCAAGAAGATGTGGAAGATTCGGATGCGGAGACGGTGCACATTGATAGGGGGAGAAGTCGATCGCGATCATTCGGTTCGGATTCATCGAGATCGAGTCCGGAATCACCATCGTCGTCAAGGTCCTCATCCCCGGACATACCACCACCACCGGGGGTGATTCCACTCGAACAGATTGACATTCGCGAATATGGTTTTGAATGACCCGATGCTAGGTAAGTACACGTCATTTTCATTACATATCGTTCGGTTATTAAAAAATACCTGTATGTTTCAGATGATATGCGTGAAGCTCGGTGGATGATCGTCACCCGTTGTAAATACAGCTTAAGTTTAAATTAGATATATGTATACATAGTTTAAGTTAGTTTTTTTAAGAAAATTGTCATTTTAGAATATAGGTTAGACTTAAGACATAGGAGAAAAAAACACATATATTATCAGATAATTCGCGTCATTGATTGCATATATTAGACCGAGAGCCCATAACACTTTTTTTATGTATCATAACCTACCGCTCATATACATCTTAAGTTCCATAAATGTGTATCCCACATCACGAAAATATCATCGCCGAACAAATTCCGTGGTTGCAGTATGTTTTTCACGCGCGATCAAATTGTTTAAAAAACTCAGGTTTTGGCATCATTATCTACCGTTCGGCACATGTCGCAAATTACTGTGTTTGAAAAATGAGTTCGGGCGGACGGCATTGCCGAACGTGTAGAATGGTTATGGAAGCCACTATTACCCTATGCTTTTGTAAAAAAAAATTGTTCAAAAGACTATTATAACCTACTGTTCGGCATTTCGTGAATATCTCTAATTATTCACTAAAATTCAAAGCAATACGGTCGCCGAACATTTTGGTTCGCTAGGGGCCCAGCTACACCCACGCACTTCCGTTTTCCGGTGTCTATATGTGTGACATCATAGCCTACTTCTTCAAATTTCGATACTAACCTATTACAATGCCAAATATTGCGAATTAATTATTGCCGAACAAATAAAATGGCTACGCTAGATGTAATAATATCTGCAAATTGCGGATCTTATGTCTAAGAAATAAAATTACAACCTACCGTTCGGCGTTTATTTCATTGTACGGATACTCATTAATAATACGCAATTTATTAGTTTATATGATAAAATAATATAAATATATATATATATTGTAACGTTCCGGCTGTTCTGGCTACCGCCAGGGCAGCCGGACAAGTGTCCATCGCGCATCCCGCGACGCGCATCTCGCGATGCACGCCGCGGAATTTCGTGTATTGCTTAATGTTGCGCAATCTGCGATTCCGCACCACCTGCGATTCCGCGCAACCCGTGATTCCGTGCAAAACCGCGATTCCGTGCATCCCGCGATTTCGCGGTGCCCGCTAATTATCGGTATAAAAGGGGGTACGTGGAGGCATCAGGTACCGATTGTGTGGCAAAGCGCCCGTCGAGTCACATCGTATCAATTATTAAAATTAGGCACGTAGCCAAAATAGTGCGTGACCTGTACTTGCTCTTAAATCGCGTTTCGATATTCATAAAAATTGAAGTGATTAAAATCGCGATTTTCGATATTGAAAAACATAAGTCTAATTAAAAATTTAAATTCACATTTCACACTGTTCAAAGTTTTTTACTAATTTTTTATAAATAAATAAATTAGACTGCAAGCATAAAAGACGTCATAGTACAGAGCTATCGGCGCAATTTAATTCAATTGTGGATTGGACATCCACAATTATTAAAATACCGGCTTAAACAAAACCAACTAAATGGAAACATTGATCATGAACTCTAATTAACTCTAATCTTATCCTACTGAATTATTTCTTTAATATAAACCTTTATTTTCTGTTATATTCTACTCTATTCTATTCTTTATGATTTAATTCTATTCTGATTTCTATGCTTAATGAACTACGTTCTGTTTAATCCTTTTGTATCGTTTCCTACGACTGACTAATGATTATTTAATTTCATTAAATACTATCTATTGTTAAAACGACATCTATTTCTTTCAATTTCCTATTTCCTTTAAATTAATAATCTCTAAATATTTCAGGTTTCTTTCTTTATTTTCAATTTGCAAACGACAGCTACGGTGCGGGTGTAAAACCCAATTCCGAGTCTAGTTGTTCAGCTTGGTACGCCTAGCGACACCCAGCTCTGTGCTAAGGCAGCAACGGTTGAGTTGGTGTGGGTTTGCAACACTGGGGAATACCCATGTCTGTGATTCTCGCACACAACTAGCTCGGCCTGCGTCTGTCGTACAAGCTCGGTTAGCGAAGCAGATCCTCGCTCAGTCGATAATTAGCTCAAATCGGTTGAGTCCTGATTTGAGTCTATAATAGGGTATTTTGTGGTTTTTCACTTTTTCCACCAGAGGAGCTCCAAAACATCACCCGTGACAAAGACACTCACGCGGACTAGCACCGTATCTCCAGCCCTCAGCTGAGATATCGGTGCAGTAAGTTACAATATATATATATATATATATTTATAATATATATATATATATATATATATGGGGCATTCCATGCCAACTCGACCTGCCGCCAACCCTCACCATCTTCGATTTTGCTCTAGAATTAGAATAATGTTGAGGGTGTCGAAAAATGAACTTCCGAATTATTTCAGATTTTTTCGATCACTGGTCTAGAAGTTGCCTTATATTTTGTAACGGATCAGGCGACCTATGCCTGACCGTTAATAATTCGAACGCCAACCGTTGCGGACGTCGAACGATCTAGAATATTCGACGAGAGCGACAAGTCGCATGACGTCACAAACAGTATATAAATCGAGACACAGCTCTCAGCAGCAGCAATCTTCGGCAAAGCGACCGGGTTGACTCACCGCGCATCTATTAAATAGCAATTCCATGGTATAGCACCTGATTGACTCACTACGCTCTTATTGTTCGGACACTAAAGGCATAGCGCCTAGTGATCCTTTAGCTTCATTTCGTAAAAGATTCTATAGTTCCATTTTATACAATTTCAAATATAAAATTAAAAGCAAGACATATAAATCAAATCGAACAAAATAGTTAAATAAAACAAATTAGATTCGTTAGCTTCAAAATTAACGGAATTTTCCTTATAAAACGACGAGCCTGTCAAATATCGCCTAGCGATACTATTAAATCTACGATATAGAGAGTTAGTAAGTAAGCAACATTGTAAATATAGAATAATTATTGGTTACCACCGCAAGTTTTGGTTAAAATAAAATAAATCGAATTTCTTGATTAACTAATAGTAAGTTATTCTATGCAAATCCCTTATCCGCCATTTCCAGGTTTTTCTTCATCCATATAACCAACCAAAGCTAGATACAGCCTTAGTGTGTCTCTGACGCACTCAGGTCTGGCACAGCAGGTTTTATTGTTTAGAAAATTTGGGAATAAACTAACTTTAACATAACTGAAATCAAAAGGTTAGGTGGGTAAAGTGCAGCCTTAGCGCGTTTACGTGTTCAGGTCTGTGGGGAGGCGGCTTTAGTTGCACGGCGACTCAAGTCCGTAATAGGGAACATTAAATTATTGATATAAAGGTCTAGAACATATAAAATCGAGCAAAGAACTCACAATTACACTCGGTTCGCGATACCGATGGTATCGCTCAAGAACCGAAACGTAATAATTTATACTAAATTATATCTCAACATATTCAAGTCCTACAAAAAAATCAATTGAACAAAAAATCTTTGCAATATTCTTAAGTAGAAGAAAACATTTTTTGGTAAATTTTTCAGCTACCAGAAATGCATTTTTTTTTGCGAAAATAGTATAAAATCAAGATTTTGTGGGCGATGGACATGTTCGATTTTCATGAAATGTTTATCACAAATTCCTTTTCAAATTACGAACATTTTGACACATTGCGGAAAGTGGGGAGATTTCTAGTTTGGATGCTACAATCGATTGAATGTCGAGGAAACGTGAAATGCGGTAGCAGTAAACTAAACAAACCCAAAAAGCACCTCTGGTGCAAAAACCTTCCGCCAAGTACAATAATGATCACTACCCCCAAAAAAATCTACCAATCAAAATTCCTCCTTGACAAAAGTGGTACTATAAAAATGTCTACTTACAAAAGGATTGAAATCAGATACAATTGCCAAGTACATGTCTTTTGTATATTATATTAAACTAGTAAAAAAAAATAAAAAATATCCGAAATTAATCCGAAAAAAATAAAAATTTGGAGGTAGTCGTACTTGGCGGGCCTTTTGTAGACAAGTGCGAGAAAGCAGCAATTGAACTATGTCAGTAATCTTATATTGATATGAAATATTGGCCCGCCAAGTACGACTACCTCCAAATTTTTATTTTTTTCGGATTAATTTCGGATATTTTTTTTTTTACTAGTTTAATATAATATACAAAAGACATGTACTTGGCAATTGTATCTGATTTCAATCCTTTTGTAAGTAGACATTTTTATAGTACCACTTTTGTCGAGGAGGAATTTTGATTGGTAGATTTTATTGGGGGTAGTGATCATTATTGTACTTGGCGGAAGGTTTTTGTACCAGAGGTGCTTTTTGGGTTTGTTTAGTTTACTACTACCGCATTTCACGTTTCCTCGACATTCAATCGATTGTAGCATCCAAACTAGAAATCTCCCCACTTTCCGCAATCTGTCAAAATGTTCGTAATTTGAAAAGGAATTTGTGATAAAATTTTATGAAAATCGAACATGTCCATCGCCGACAAAATCTTGATTTCATACTATTTTCGCAAAAAAAATGCATTTCTGGTAGCTGAAAAATTTACCAAAAAATGTTTTCCTCTATTTAAGAATATTGCAAAGATTTTTTGTTCAATTGATTTTTTTGTAGGACTTGAATATGTTGAGATATAAATTAGTATAAATATAAGGCAACTTCTAGACCAGTGATCGAAAAAATCTGAAATAATTCGGAAGTTCATTTTTCGACACCCTCAACATTATTCTAATTCTAGAGCAAAATCGAAGATGGTGAGGGTTGGCGGCAGGTCGAGTTGGCATGGAATGCCCCATATACAGGGTGACCCAAGACCCCCGGACCGGAAGGAATGGGTGAATTCCTCGTTGGATTTTGAGACGAAATTTCCTTTTCGAAAACTTCGTCCGATCCACGGTGTCCAAGTTATTAAAGATAAAGAGTAGCCAATCAGCGCCTCGCTTTAGGTCCGTGCCAGTGCCGGGTCAATAGTGAACGGCGGGCAGGGCCCGTGGTTTATTTTACATTTGGCTACTTTCTTCTTCACTTTACGATCGACGCGTATTATTATTATTATTATTATTATTTTTTTTTTTTTTTTTTTTTTTTTTTCTACCAGACCGTAGTTCTACGTGTCCAGGTTGACCGGACCGTAGTTTTCCGTCTCCAGGTCCAAAAAAAAAAAAATAATAATAATAATAATAATAATAATAATAATACGCGTCGATCGTAAAGTGAAGAAGAAAGTAGCCAAATGTAAAATAAACCACGGGCCCTGCCCGCCGTTCACTATTGACCCGGCACTGGCACGGACCTAAAGCGAGGCGCTGATTGGCTACTCTTTATCTTTAATAACTTGGACACCGTTGATCGGACGAAGTTTTCGAAAAGGAAATTTCGTCTCAAAATCCAACGAGGAATTCACCCATTCCTTCCGGTCCGGGGGTCTTGGGTCACCCTGTATATTAGGGTGCATCGAAAATTCTAAAAACTGCTGGCTACCCTCCAAAATCAAAGATCTCGCTGAAATATAACCCTCCGTGCAACAGTTCGATTTTTCGAATTTTTTTAGGGGGCGCGCGGGACGTTCGAAAATGCCATTTTTAGCGTTAATTCACTATATCACTGATAAACGGAAGCAGATCATTCCAAAAATTCTGATTTTTTTATATAAGGTGCCCTGATATGTACTCTTTCAAACCCATATTTACGAAACATTAACAAATGATTCATATCTTCGAAAAAAATCTCCGAAAATCAATATTTTCACTATTTTTACTATTTTTCAATTAATTATCATTAAATATTGACTTTTTTTTCTTCTAAAACGTTCTTGTATTTTTTCCATTTTTTTTTTTCTTGTAAAACTCGGTATCAGTATTGCTTACAATGCGAAAATTGCTGAAAAATAAATCTTCATTTTGGAAATTTTCATATATTATTGATTAAAATAGTGAAAATATTGATTTTCAGAGAAAAATAAATTGTTTTTCCCAGAGTCCTATGACTCTATGACGCTATGACTCAATGTTTATAGGCGAATATCTCCTAATCGGTGAGAGTTAAGAAAATTCTATTTCAGTACTTTTTTGTAGAGCGTGAAATTTCCTATAAGAATCTGTATTCAGATAGTTTCTAAGTTAAGCCAGTTACAATAAAAAAAAACAATTCGAAAATTTTCCGATTTTTTTTCACGTGTTATTCAAATCAAAAATGGGAAAACTGAGTTAGGCAGTTCTAAATATCAATATTAAGAGCTCATATTTGGCTGAAATATTCTATTTGAGATGCTCTACCGGAATGTTGATGTGCGTTTGAATTTTTTTTTTTTTTTTTTTTGGCACACCCTAATATATAGGGGAGAGTGGGGCAAGACCGGCAGTGGGGGCAAAACCGGCACCAAAAAAAAAAATGACCTAATGGTATTTTCGAATTAAGGCGAGTCATATGAAACGCCATACCGAGTGGTTCCGCTGAAAGCGATAAAAATTTTGGAGGGTGGGGCAAAACCGGCACCAAAAAAAAAAAGCGGCTGAATCGTATTTTCGCGATGAGGCGAGTAAGAAAAATCTGTATTCAACGTATCTCTGCTGAAAACGATAAAATACCGGGAAATGGGAGAAAAACCGGCCAGACACTCTCTCTAATTTCGTCGAATCTTCTAATTTCTAGAAAACTGTATAAATAATTGTTCTTTCGATTAATATTTTTTGGTTCATTTCAAATGGTATAGTAATAGCTCTTTTGTTAAACACATCTAGTCTCTAAAACTTTTCTATTTTTTCTTTCATTAAATTGATTTTTCTATTCTTTGTTACATTGAATTTGTAATATTCGTATAATTTCCTTGTTTAGTGGCCGGTTTTTCCCCATTTCCCGGTATTTTATCATTTTCAGCAGAGATACGTTAGATACAGCTTTTTTTTTACTCGCCTCATCGCGAAAATACGATTTAGCCGTTTTTTTTTTTTTTGGTGCCGGTTTTGCCCCACCCTCCAAAAATTTTTATCGCTTTCAGTGGAACCACTCGGTATGGCGTTTCGTACGATTCGCCTTAATTCGAAAATACGATTAGGTCACTTTTTTTTTTGGTGCCGGTTTTGCCCCCACTGCCGGTCTTGCCCCACTCTCCCCTATATGATATAAGCGAAGACGAAACTTAAATAAATTACCTTTTTAATCTAAATGATAGTTTTGTAAGTTTCATCATTTGGGTATTATTTTCATACTGTAAGATGAGTTTTTTTCATTAATAAAACACATTTTGAAATTTTGTAATGCTTAATTCACAGTCGTCTAGTTGTTGTCAATGCCTTACCCATCCTATTCATTCGACACTTCATTTTTTTTATAACATTTTATGATATTTGTCGTATATACAATTATATTATAACATATGGTGTCGACTAATTTGTCCGTCGTTAAAATTCATCTCCCTAGTGCATGGTTGAAGGACCGCCCCCCCCCCCCCCCCCCCCCCCCCCCCCACCCACCCCTCAATAACCCTTCCTGGTCACCGCGGGTCCAAATTACCCGAGCATAACCTTTGAAGATAAATCCCGGTAAGTCCGTGGCCAAAGGAACGCAAAAAACGTAAAAAAATGTAGAATAAAAAAAAATCAAATTCTAAAATGCATTGACCTCTTTACGATATCTTTTGAACATGTCGCCATTCCAATTTTGACATACCGACTTTTGCTACATCTGCTAGAATGTTCAAAGTATTTTTCAGTATTTTTTTTGGTGCCGATCGGACTGATAGTTTTCACGCGACAACCGTTTAAAAATGGCTCGGGTCAATTTTACCCGGGTATGACTAGCTTGATTGAAATCGGAAGTGTGACCACGGAGGGGTGATATAAATGTTCGGCGGTTGAATTTTCTTGTTCGGCACACCTGAATTTATAAGTAAATATGTGTAAAGTAATTTTCCTAAGCTGTTAAACAATAAATAGTTGGCTGTTTATTAAATTCAATAAATGAAAATTGATGCAATCTTTCCTCAGTAATTACGGATAACATAACCAATCATTTTGTTCGGCGGTTACATTGTAAAATAGAATACGATGAAATTAGTCATAAAAGACCATCGCCGAACGGTAAGGTATAATTTGTTTATAACAATTGTATTTTATTGTTTATAACAAATGTATGTCCGGTTAATTTGTTCGGCATATTTATTTTATACTTCCATTCCATTTCATATATGTTATAAAATCAACGCCGAACAGTAGGCTATGATGTCACACATATAGACACCGAAAAACGGAAATGCGTGGGTGTAGCTAGGTCCCTAGCCAACCAAAATGTTCGGCGACCGTATTGCTTTGAATATTAGTGAATAATTAGAGATATTCACGAAATGCCGAACAGTAGGTTATAATAATCTTTTAAACAATTTTTTTTTACAAAAGCATAGGGTAATAGTGGCTTTCATAACCATCCTACACGTTCGGCAATGGCGTCCGCCCGAACTTTTTTTTCAAACACAGTAATTTGCGACATGTGCCGAACGGTAGATAATGATGCCAAAACCTGAGTTTTTTAAACAATTTGATCGCGCCTGAAAAACATATTGTAACCACGGAATTTGTTCGGCGATGATATTTTCGTGATGTGGGATACACATTTATGGAACTTAAGATGTATATGAGCGGTAGGTTATGATACATAAAAAAAGTGTTATGGGCTCCCGGTCTATATATATAACACCCTGTCACTCTTCAAGCATTTTTCAGCTAGTATAATTCGTATATATATCAGCTTAGAATTAGATATTTCAGCTATCTTGGATCGATTGTCGGTAAGAAAAAAAAAAGATCGGTAATCGTTACCATGATTCGAAAGCGAATCCTTAGTGGCGCCATCGCAAGACGGAAAATTGCAGGAGAATTGCAGCCATCAGACTATCGGTAACTAATGATCGGATCGTTACCATCGGACTATCGGTAACTAATGATCGGATCGTTACCATCGGATTATCGGTAACTAAGGATCGATAATCCATAGTGGCGCCATCGCATGACGGCAAATCGCAACCATCAGATTGTCGGTAAGCGGAGATCGGCAATGCAGGATTCTCGATCCTTACCATCGGAATATCGATAACAATCGGCAGTGGCGCCACCGCACGACCGAAAATTGCAGCCATCCGATTGTCGGTAACAAAGATCGACGATCGGTACCCAAATCGTTACCATCCGACGGTCGGTAACTTACCCCGCACGGCCGGTAACTTACCATCACAACTCGGCCGGTAAAGAAGTCTTGATCCAGAACTGTCATATATACACTACTTATTTGGAGCTGATTTGGGGGGATCCAACATGAATTTTTTTTTTTTACCCGATCTAAGGACCACCCTAATATATATACAGGGTGTCCCAGAACTAAGTGCAATAAATGATAGGGGTAATAGAGGGGGCCGAGCTGAGTAAATTGATCCAAAGAACATGTGGCCTCCGAGTCCGCGTTCGCGAGATACGATCAGTTAAAAAAACGCATTGGGCGCCGGCATGTAGGCAACCGTGGACACAGCAGGCAGCGTTTAGCAGTCTTTTTGATAAGCGCGATCTTTCTAAAGCGAGTCATAACACTTTTCAATTCGAAAATTTCAAACAAAAATACTTTTGATATGAAATTTTATTATGGAAACAAGTAATGTTGTTGTGTTTGACGGAAAATCGATGTCGAAAGTGTTTCTGTTTGAAATTTTCGAATTCAAAAGTGTTATGACTCGTATCAGAAAGATCGCGCTTATCAAAAAGACTGCGAACCGCTGCCTGCTGTGTCCGCGGTTGCCTACATGCCGGCGCCCAACGCGATTTTTTAACCGGTCGTATCTCGCGAACGCTGACTCGGAGACCACATGTTCTTTAGGTCAATTTACTCAGCTCGACCCCCTCTATTACCCCTAACATTTATTGCACTTAGTTCTGGGACACCCTGTATATACATTAGGGCTAATCATTTTGGGGTCATATTTTTTGATTTGCCCTCGCACCCCTCAAAATGTGAGTGTATGAGGTCAGTATTACTACCTATCAATGATAACTAAGATGCGATTTTTTTTGGCGTGGCCCATTGCAAAAGTATTTTTCCCATTTAAATAACACGGGAAATGTTTTTTTATTTTATTTGGAATTTTATTTCGTTCTAACGAATCATCGTGTTGTAAAAATCAACACATATTTTTGTATGAAATTGCACGATCTCCAAAAAAGGTCTGATACGATTTTTCGCTAGGTCGAAAAAAAAGTCGTCATATACCGTTTGAGGTTGAACTAACAAAATAACAATAACTTTCAAACGAGCGGACTTAGCGAAAAATCATATCAGACCTTTTTTGGAGATCGTTTAATTTCCTATAAGAATATGTATTTATTTTTGCAGCGCGATGATTCGTTAGATTGGAATAAAATTTCAAATAAAAAAAAAAAACATTTCCCGTGTTATTTGAATGGGAAAAATACTTTTGCAATGGGCCACGCCAAAAAAAATCGCACCGTGGTCATATTGATAGGTGCTGATACTGACCTCATACACTCACATTCTGAGGGGTGCGAGGGCAAATCAAAAAATATGACCCCAAAATGATTAGCCCTAATATATATATATATGGGGCTTTCCACGCCAACTTGACGAACGTCTGACCCTGACCATCTCGGATTTCATTGACTTTTTCTTAAATAGTGGTCTGCAGGTTCAGGATCTCAAAAATATTTTTTTTCAATTTTTCATAATGGCCGTTATTTATTTATAATTTTTGAAATGAACTCAAAGTTCGACCCATTTTAAAATTCTGAAAAAATTCTGAAAATTTCTGTCAAATTTGAGGATCATTTTAAGCCCTTATATAGAGTGGTCAGTATAATAGAATCCTTGGGAACAATCAAAGAAAATACTTGAGATTTAGTTTTTTTGTTTTTTTTAACGTCATTTTGTATCAAAACAACTCGTAGCTCATAATTGGACAAAAGCCAAACAAAAAAATGGAGAATTTTTCATTTTTTTATCTCAACCCAACATCATGATGTAGAAAAATCCTTTTCAGTTAATTAATGAAGTTCAAAATGCAGAAATAATTTGACCTTTCTATGTCAAATATCGTGAAAGATAAATAACTTTTACTTAAAGTCTGAAAAATGTACTTATTTTGGAGTTTGCAACTGGATCACATTGGTATATATCTGAACTCATTAACGTATCAATTTCCAGAAAAAGTAGGTATGGATTTCAAAACCTACAAATAATGACGACATAGATGAAAATATTGTCCAAAGATTTTATTCCGATGCGTGTATACAAAAATATTCACTTTTTCTCTTATTTAACAATTGTATACAATTTGGATATTTCAGATTGAGAGAAATTTTTGACTTCGACTTTATTATTTGTGCGAGGAATTAGGCAGTGGAGTTTCTGGGTATCGGGTATACGTTTCGCAGTTTTATGTCGTGTACCCTGATCAATTTTTGCCAGCTCATGAGAAAGTTCATCAAATTCTCCATTTTTTTGTTTGGTTTTTCTCCAATTATGAGCTACGAGTTGTTTTGATACAAAATGACGTTAAAAAAAAAAAAAAATAAAAAATAAAAAATAAAAAATCTCAAGTATTTTCTTTGATTTTTCCCAAGGATTCTATTATACTGACCACTCTATATAAGGGCTTAAAATGATCCTCAAATTTGAAAGAAATTTTCAGAATTTTTTCAGAATTTTAAAATGGGTCGAACTTTGAGTCCATTTCAAAAATTATAAATAAATAACGGTCATTATGAAAAATTGAAAAAAAATATTTTTGAGATCCTGAACCTGCAGACCACTATTTAAAAAAGAGTCGATGAAATCCGAGATGGTCAGGGTCAGACGTTCGTCAAGTTGGCGTGGAAAGCCCCATATATAACTGTATGATATTATTTATTTATTTATTGATTTTTCAATTATTAAACATGAACATATATTATAATTGTATTATCATTATAGTATTTATTTATTTACAAAGAGTAGGACTGATTTTTAATAATTTTAAAGATATTTTATTTTGTAATGAATTATTGTTGAGCGTTTCATTATTTTGAACGTAAAGTGATCTACAGGGCGATTCAGATTCGGATTCGTAGTTTCAGTCGTCCAGGTCCTCGGCTCCGTAGTTCACGTACTCTATGTACTCCGCTTCGTAGTTCACGTACTCTATGTACTCCGCTTCGTAGTTCTCGTAGTCCAGGTCCTCTGCTTTATATACTATGGTGCAAAGCAGCCATATATTATAGCGCAAAGCAGCCATAATTATAGCGCAAAGCAGCCATATATTATAGCGCAAAGCAGCTATCATGCAACAATTTCTATTTTTTGCAGTCTATCAATAAATAAATAATAGAATAATACATTAATATATTAATTAATATATTTTATTCAAATTTTACTGGTTCGCCCATACTATGCTTCTAGTCAGGAAATGCCGGAGATTGGCGCCAATCAATTTCATCGAGTGGTTTTTGGTCTGTGAATACATTCGTAACTCAGTATATATTTTTATTATTTCTTTAATAAGATTGTGAACGTGGTTCGTACAGTTCTCATTTAAGGTATCAAGCTTATGTTCCCATAATTCTGGAAATAAATCGATGCCTCCAGCCTGTTATAATTTGTTTATTTAACTCCCGTTATTCAAGGAATGGGGAATTAAAAGGGTTGTTCCCAGAGATGATCTTTGACAATCACTCTAAGTGCTTGATAGTGACAAAGTAGTTTTATTTAATATTTAATATTTAACCAAGTACAAAAGAATTGCGTTTGGAGCACTTGCTCCGGTTCGAGTCAATGAGTATTCGGAGATAGCCTCCGCTTTCTTCAAGGTATCTGCTCAAGACTGAAGCGCGGCTCCGTCTTTAGCCTAATTTATAACTTACATAATGCTTACTCGATTATTGGCGTAACCGGCATGCGGTGCGCTTTCTCGCATTCCAGGTCATGCCTTGCTTAATTATTTAGGATAGCATAATTACGAAATGCAATGGAATGTTGAGTAACAATTCTCAACATCCCTCCCCCCTTAGGAGAATAGGCCTCCGGACTATTTTGTTCTACTTAACAAATTTCCTTAGTTTTAACCTTATTTGCTAATCTTATTTTAAACCAAACCCGGTTTTATTATTTTGATATGAGATACAATAATTTATTTGTGGTTACTTATATATAAGACATATTACATATACTCTTATCCCAATTCATTACATGTTTCTTACTAGCAAAAACCCATTCATAACTTAATGCTGATTACGTCGTACCCGTGATAGACGAGTTACGTTTAAAATTAATAACAGTTTCCCTGGCCATCGGAACCTGTTTCCGCGGTTGCGGAGGCTCCGGTGCCACTGTTTGTCGTGACGTTTCTTTACATCTAAATTTACCTGTAGATACACATTTATAGATTATGTAACCTATCATGCTTACTAATACTATTCCACTTATTGGATACAAAGGTGCCACATACGGCAGGTGCCGCCTGTGACTATTGTTCTTATCGTCTAATTCCTTATGTAGGTTCTCCAGGCTAGTTCCCAATGAGTTTAGCTCGTTTGCGTCTCGCAGGACGCTCTTGAGTACTACACTGACACCTTTATCGTTAGACTTCGGGATTGCCTCCCAGTCTGTTTCGTGGAGACTCAGATTATATGGCGGTAAGTAACTGAATTCCTGGTTACTCTGATATTGCCGTAATGTCTCCATACGGAAATCCTTCGCAGTTACAGCGCATTTCCCGTTGAGAGTTATTGTGCCAGTGCCTATTAATGTTTCGCGCGCCGAAGGCAACCCTTCGCAAGCTACTGTGATTGCCTCGGCCTCTGGAGCTACGTATAACCATGTTCCTGGTCTCTGCAAAACTAAAACTATTGCCTTATTTACCCTAACTATTCTTTTCGGACATTGTGAAAATTCAACGTCCAACTTCGAGAGGATTGCAATTTCACAGGGTGAACCTATTCCTATCGAATTCGTGGGGCGCCTTGGGTCACACAAATAATGCTCACCTAATCGCTTACAAGTTCCTAAATCTGCCTCTCTCATTCGCAGATAATTTCTATATTCGTGGTCCACCACTGCTAATTCCTCTGTCGTCTCCAGATAGCAATACGTATTATTTTGTGCCCTGACCGGCAGAGGATATACCTTATTGATGCTGTACTCCTCGCTACCTATCAGAGGTATTTTTATTACTGTAACTACTGTGTCTTCTCTTCCATAAGATTTAATATCTGCGACTGTCATCAGCAATGACACTCCTGGTCGCGTCAACGGTATGGGAAAGCTATGCCCCACCGGCCGGTGCGGTAGTGCCGACGAAAGGTACTCTAGTATTTTAGCTGGTGTAAGCACCGTAGGGTTGATAATACCCCTTTTAATTTCCGTTAAGAATTGTACTGGGTCCTTCACATCGCTCAGCAGCGCATCTACTATTAGGCCTATTGCCTCTATGTGCTCGTCAAGGTTTTGTCTCGCTGCCGTTCGTTCTATACCATTCGAGAGACTGATGTTGAGTTGTTTGGTTATCTCGAGCAAGGTTTTCTCATTCTCCTCCACTACCCTCATGGTGTTGTTAAACACTCCTAGCGTCGAGAATACGATTTGGATTTGCTTGCTCATTGTCTTTTTTAAGCTGGCTTGATCTTCCCGAAGATCATCGATCTCTTGATCTATTCTAGCCGCGTCTGCTGCATCCATAGTCCCGAACAAGGATTTTGCTATCGAGCCTAGACCGTCTATTAAACCTCGGCGCCTTCGTGCCGGCCCGACGCATGTGACGTCGCGAACTAGTTGCAAGCCCCTATCAACTTTACCTAATAAGTTTTCTACCGATTCGCTCAAAGTCTCACATAAAAGCGAGCCCGCGTTATCTGGACCCTCGCATGTTCTGCGTATGTTGTTTAGATGCGCCTTCACGTTTTCTTCTCTTTCGAACACCGTGCGGAGGTCCATGTCTATTACTAAGCTCCACCTATCTTTGTACACTTGCAGTGTCCCTATTTTCTCTAAGAATACGCCTGGATTATCCCTGAATCTCTCGATCTTGTAAGATGAACTGATTTCTCCTTTTAATTTGGACATTAATACTAAAGTATCCCCTCCCTTTGTTATATCGTAAAATTTGTGAGGAATAAGGTGAGGGGTAGGATAGGGGTTGAGTATATGCTTTGCTCCTTCTAGTCAATGTTCTACGAACAACTTCAATCTGTTGGCGTGAACCTTGGTCTCCTTCCGACCCTTTCGGATGGTGTAGTTGACATCCGAATCCTTTTTCGTGATCTCGTATGGACCTACATACTTCGGCGTTAATTTCGCCGATCTTCCTCGCCGAACCGTCTCATCAAGCAGAAGAACCTTATCTCCCGGCTGAAATTTGGTCTCCACCGTTTTTCTGTCGTAGTATGATTTCGCTTTTCCCTTGGCCGCTTCCAAATTTCCTTTTGCTTGTAGATGAGCTGCCCTAAGCCTTTCGCGTAGTTCCTGGACGTAGTCGTCATACGCGTAAGTAAGTCTCGGCGCTTGCTTTACCGATGATGGTATTTCCGCTGGATGCCCGAAAACAAGTTCGTACGGCGTGAACCCTGTCGCAGTGTGGGGGGTTGTGAGGTACGTAAACATAGCGTATGGCAACCACTCATCCCAGTTGCTTTGGTCCTCTTCGATATAATTCTTTAGATATTCTGCTAGTGTTCTGTGTGATCGTTCCAGCGCTCCGTTAGGTTCTGGATGATACGCTGTTGTCTGAATTTTCTCGATTTTCAAGAGTTTACACATTTTCTTAAATACATTGCTCAAAAAATTAGTTCCCCGATCAGTAAGGATTACTTTGGGAGTTCCATATTCGCATATAATATTTTTTACGAATTCTCTAGCCACTGTGGAAGCTTCTTGGTCGGCCACTGGCATAGCTTTGCTAAATTTGGTTGAAGCATCTAGACTAGTAGACTACATCATACTCGTGTTCGGCAAGTTTTATTCTCATTCTCAGTAACCCTGATCCAGGATCCTCGATTTTGAAAATCCATTTAAGAGGGAGGTGATCCGTGATCACAGTGAAATGCGTCCCATATACGTATGGTCTGAACTGTCTAGTCCCGAAGACGATTGCTAACATTTCCCTCCCGGTTGTCGAGTAATTTCTTTCAGCTTTGTTAAGCGTTCGGCTTGCGTATGCTATAGGTAAATCTTGCCCTATTGGTCCCTGAGAGAGTATTGCTCCAATTGCCTTGTCGGATGCATGTCCTTATGGATGCTGTTGTTATCAAGAAAGGTTTCGTGAAATCCGGATATTTTAGGATGGGTGCCGTAATTAGCTTCGATTTTAGTGTTTCAAATGCGCTCTCTTCTACCGTTGTCCACTCGAACTTGCGTCCCTTCTGTGTTAGTTGCGTTAACGGTCGTGCTATGCTTGAAAATCCCTCTATGAATCTTCTGTAATAACCTGCTAGCCCTAAAAATGACTGTACTTGCTTAACGTTTGTCGGACTCTTAAATTTTTTGACGTCTGCAATTTTCGAGGGGTCTGGTAGGAGGTTATCACATGCCCTAAATAGCTAGTCTCTTTCCGAAGAAACTGACATTTGTCCGGCTGAAGGATGAGATTGCTCTCCTGCAGTCGCTTTAGTACCTCGATGAGCCTATCGTTGTGCTCTTTGAGTGTTGCTCCATGAATTACAATGTCCTCTAAATAAACGTAGCATTTAGATGCTTGTAAACCTGCTAAAACGGTATTCATCAAACGTTGGAATGTCGCTGGCGCATTCTTCATTCCGAATGGCATTGAATTATACTCATAATGCCCATGTGCTGTTGAGAAAGCAGTTTTTTCCTTGTCTTCTTCGGCCATCGGAATTTGATGAAATCCCGAGGCGAGGTCTAATGTAGTAAAGTACTTCGCTTTTCCTAACTGATCCAATATTTCTGTAATATTTGGCAAGGGATACGAATCTCCTACCGTTATCTTGTTTAATTTTCTGTAGTCGACGACTACTCTAAATTTCTGTTTCCCTGGTGCGTCAGGTTTTTTCGGTACTACCAGGAGCGGTGCGTTCCATTGGCTGCGACTCGGTCGTATTATGTTACTCTCTAACATGGCTTCTATTTGCTTGTTTATCTCTTGTTTCTGCGATTCAGGTAGACGGTATGGACGAACATTAATCGGTTTTCCCCCATCCGTTAGTGTTATTGTATGACTGGTCGCGTTGGTAACGCCTAGCTTATCCCCCGGTAAATAGAAAATTTCGCTATACTTTTCGCATATCTCAAGTAGAGTATTTCTCTCCTCCTCGTTGAGATGATCTGTGCGAATAGTATCGTGTACTCGCTTGATTCGTTGTTTGCCCGTCTTACCAGTAAGTAGTCTTATGCAGGCCGTCTCTTCTTCCTTCGTTTCGTTATTTTCTTCGCATAACTCCTCCAATTCCACGGTCGGCGTCTCCAATATCACCTCGTGATTGTTTAAGTTTAAAATGTCTACTATGCATTCTTGGTTCGCCGGTTTAGTTAAGCAATTTCCTAGGTATACTCCGTCGGCGAGTTCCTTTTTCTCTACAATGCCGATGAACTTGCTGTTTGTCTTTACACTGACCTTCCTTATTGTTCGCGGCGCTAACCTAATTTTCTCCGTTTTCAACGGTCGTAAGAGTTCGAAACGCTGCCCGTGTATGAAGAATGCATGAGCGCTTTTACCTATCGCGGCTTCATGATCCTCTATGAAATCTATTCCAATGATGCCGTCAGCATCTAGACTGAAATCGTCTCTTACCACAAAGAAGGGATGTTCAATGGTTTTATCTTTCAATGGAATTGTTAATATGACTTTACAAAGTGCTTCAACAACGCCTTGTCCTATTCCTGATAGACTTGTCGTTTCTTCTAAGACTGGCAAATCATCTTTCAACATTCCTATTTTAATAATGCTGGCGTCAGCACCAGAGTCTACTAAAAGAGTCATATTTTCTTTAGTGGTTCCGTTCGCCTTTAACTCTATTCTGTTCCGACTTGCTGTATTTGCGTTGGCGACGTTCATTGATTTGTATGATCCTGCATTTCTCATCGATTGTTGTGATCCTTCGTGTCCTGCGTTTCTACTATATGAATTTTGGGAGTAGCCCGTACTAGTTTTTTGGTTTTCGCCTGATCCGCTACCGTTATTTCCTGATCGTCGTTCATCGCGACGTATTCTATCCCTACAGTCTTTGCATAGATGTCCTCTGCGTTTGCAAAAATTACATACCAGTTCTACACGATGCACCGATCTACTCTGTCCTGCTGTAGGTAACGATTGCTTGTATTTTGTCTGGGTACAGTCCCGTGCAAAATGTCCCATCTGATTACACTTCAGACACTTTACTGTTGACGTATTATTATCGCCGGGCTGGTTAGTCCGTCGATTTATAGAGTTTACGCCGTTTTGCGATTTTTCTTCCTCTTCCGCGCCCTTTATCGAAGCCGAAAGTTCCGTGAAATGGTATGATTTTACGATCGTTCTCAAATTATAATTTAGCCCGTTCTCAAAAATGGCTAGTGTTTGGTATTTGAGTAGGTCTTCTATTCCTTTTTTTTCCGCTGCTATTTCTGTCCTAGCTCCGCATGCTCTAATAAGATCCATCATAAGACGCGTAACCCTTCTTCCGTAATCATGCGTATTTTCACTTGTTTTTTGTCTACTTGAAAATAATTCTACCAACAGTGCTGGCGTAGAGCTTTTAACTCCGTACAATGCCAAAAGCTCGGCTTTTACCTTTTCGAAAGAATCTATATCTTTATATCTAAGTTCCATGGCTGCTTCGCCCTGTATCTTTGTTTTTAGGACCAGTTCTAACACGTCTGGTTTTTGATTTGGATTTACTTTATCCTTCGCATACTCGATCGTTTGCAATAAATCGTCCACTTTACGTGGTTCGTTTCCATCGAAAACGTTGACCATCTGTCGTACCTCCTTCAATGACAAGTAGTCCGTCATCTTGGTTGCTGTCTGTTGCTTTGATTCTTTCTCGTCAAGAACCGATCCCAGAATGATTATTGTCTCCCGGGATGCTGTTTGGGCTTGGTCAGGAAAAAAGGAAGTGCCTGGTTTAGGCTTTGGGGAAGGAGTTGGCTGTCCTTTTCTATTGCTTTTAATAAACGCTCGTAAAGTTGCCCTAATCTCCTCTACCGTGTTTGAGTCATCGACTGCTAGCCCGTATCTTTCGCAAATTTGTAGGAGGACCTCTTTCCGAATCTCCTGTATCCACCCGGTTTGACCTTGCGCGACAAGTTCCTCAATTTTATTCCATGTAGCAGACATCTACTCTAATCAAAAATTCTAATTCAAGCCTGATGAGCCTGAACTGATTCGTTACTTTGACGGAAAAATATCTAAAATTCCTTGCACTCTCTAAACACGATAATTTTCTAATGCTCGCACGCTTCTAACTGGCAGTTAGCTCTCAATAACAATATTTGCGGCTTATATACTAAAACTGTGAAAGATTTCAAATTGACTTACACAAAAATGAATATCTTCATCTTGCTTCTTCCGCTTCCGCTGGGCTGTTGCTGACCCTCTGATTCCTTTGGTGCTGCTGAATCGCTGTGTGCTGCTGCTGCTGTAGGTACCCCGTGCTGGTTCCTTTGCCTTGGCCACGAATGCTGCGTGCTGTAGCTCTTTCTTTGCGATGTATCTTTCACTAGGTTACAACGACTGCGTGTTGCACCTTTAACTTTCTTCTTTTTTACTTATTTATTTTTTATTTCACTTTTCTACTTTTCTTTTAGCGTCAACTATCTTGCAAGCTCTGGTTTATCCGCTAGACCGCTGCCACCAATGTTGTAATTTGTTTATTCAACTCCCGTTATTCAAGGAATGGGGAATTAAAAGGGTTGTTCCCAGAGATGATCTTTGACAATCACTCTAAGTGCTTGATAGTGACAAAGTAGTTTTATTTAATATTTAATATTTAACCAAGTACAAAAGAATTGCGTTTGGAGCACTTGCTCCGGTTCGAGTCAATGAGTATTCGGAGATAGCCTCCGCTTTCTTCAAGGTATCTGCTCAAGACTGAAGCGCGGCTCCGTCTTTAGCCTAATTTATAACTTACATAATGCTTACTCGATTATTGGCGTAACCGGCATGCGGTGCGCTTTGTCGCATTCCAGGTCATGCTTTGCTTAATTATTTAGGATAGCATAATTACGAAATGCAATGGAATGTTGAGTAACAATTCTCAACAAGCCAAGTGGCTGAAAACAGTATTTGACAATACTGCTGGAAAGTTACGCTCAACTGGTGGTCGACCCATATTTTTATTACAAGCCTGGCGGAAGTATTTTTCATTAGCTAGACATATCTTTACTACGCTAAAACTCGGCATGATAAGCCCGCCACGCATTTTTGTTGCAGTTAGAGATAAACGGTGAAGCCGATTTCTGTGTTCAGTTTCAACTTCACCAAAGCAACCAGATAAGCAAGTTGCGCAATTAATTGATTTTTGAATCTTTCTAACTACGAACCCTGCAATTTATCCCACGGTATGCTCTGAAAACTCGTTAAGATTTACAGGCATTGTATGTGCGAATTGGATGAACTCTTCAAAATCATCCTTAGGTTTTTCTGCATCGAGTTCATACTTTTGTTGCACCCTTGAATTTTCCACTTCGGTGTATACGCTTGTATTGTAAGTATCAACCCTCGCGATCTTTTTTCCACTGGCTGACGATACATGTAAAATCTTAGTTTGATCTAATGCATCCGCGTTACCATTGGTCGCACTTACTTCGTGACGTACTAAAAGACGTTTGAACGTACATATAAACTGAGAAGCAGTGGGATTAGGACACCAGCCACTCCTTTGCCCAATTGCGCAAAAAAATAACTCAAGATGGTCTTGGCTTATTTTGTAAGTTAGTAGGTACTTGAATTGAGACCCGTCGCAATTGACAAACTTGTTATATATTCCAAAAACTGATGTGATAGCGGTATTAAGTCCAACAAATCCTGTGTATCGACCACATTTATAAATTGGTTTTGAATCCTTCGTCTTTAGTTGCAAAATATATTTTTGTGCTGCTTCCATTCTCGATCGCCATACTGACTCAGTAGCTACTCTCAGTGGGCTTTTTAACCCCCTTCCCCATGGACTCCTGACGTTTAGGAAATCGAAGACTGCATCGATACAATGTAAAAAGCGCACCGTGGGCCCACTATTTTTAAACTGTGGCATCTGGAGTTTTTGGTCACAGAATTCGATCGCGTCTGCAACACTACTACTCAACGCTTGCGCGGCCAAATGGACTTTCATAATATTTTTCTTGAAGTCAACGTGAGACCAGCGTAGTTTATTGTCGGCTCTAAGGCCTTCGGTTTCTTGAATCTTTGCGAGCTCGACAATAAAATCCCATTTTATTTTCCCGTCTTCACCATCTAGTAGTATCCCGTACTCTCCAAGACAATTGCGGACTAATTTCAACATATGGCATGCATCCCAAACTACGAAAATATTTTGTGACGGATCGTCTGGGTGTGGAAAATATGGCCGGGGATTTGGGAAACTCATATTTGCTCCTAGAAGACGTGTAGTGGACATATGTGCTGGCCAGCCATCTAAAGTTAGTGACGTTACAAGAACCCCTATACTGTGTAGTCGAGTTAGACTTTGCGAAATCAGAGTTGATAACGTTTCGGAGTTCATGCCGTGAATAAGAAAATAAGCTATGGGTAATTTCCAAGACGAGTTAACACCCACTACCATGAAAACTAGAGCTTCCTTTGCCTCAGGGATATCATCCCTCAAAGGAAGACCAGTACCCACATCTACATGGCCGCGTTGTATTCCATCACGATCCCGCTGTGTCCCCTTTTTGATGCCCATTTCGTCTAACATTAGAGCACATATCAAATTCTTACCTTCTGCTTTTACCGCTTAAAATTTGAGCCACTAATTTGCAAATAACTTGACCAGAACAGATACATTCAAAAATTCCCTCATTCATATGGTGAGGATTTGTCGCCTGAACAAGATGAGCCCTCAAAGACCCCAATCGATCCCACGATACGCCTAAAACCTTACGACACAGCTCTGAAAACACAGTTCTGCGATAAACACGTATGAAGTTTTTGCAGAAAAATTGGTATTTACTCCACTAGGGCTTCATACATCGAAAGTTTGTTGTACAAGAGTTGAATGAAATTTTGTTATTCCCAATTTTTTTTTTTTTTTTTTTAATTTTTTGTTTCAATTTTTTTTTTACGAAATATTTTCTCAGAACTTTTGTCTGCTGCTATGGCAATCGACCGTTATTTCTTCGCTGGGGAATATCTTCGGCCCGGCTTTTGGGGGACAGTGCATCCTTTTAGAGAGTTCCCCTCTCTACTTCTCGTATTGAATTTAATATTTTCCTCCAATTATATTCGAAAATCTGTGAACACAAAGCAGAAAAACTTCAACCACCTACAAGTCGACAGGAACTTAGTGTAGATAATACATATTACTATTTGGATTGACTACTAACTTTTAGGTTATAGTACACTTTTCGGAACACAACAGCCGCACAACGATAACCCGCTGGATATTCGGTAAATTGATGATTATTCGGGACTGAAATGTAGTCTCTTTTTATACTGAAAAGTACTATTTTTATCTATTTTTTTCAATTCCGAAACACTGGAAATCACGAAACCGCTCACACAACCTCGAAAAGTATCGGAAAAGTAATGGCGATCATACTCCATGTGATCAATATCGGAATCAAGTGCCAGCGCCACTTGCGCCTACTGAACTCTATAATATACTGGAACGCGCACAGGCCTGTGATTCGTGTAGCGACCCGCGGTGAAAAAGAGGTAGTTGTTGTCGGAGTGGGTTGCACTTGTCTAATGTACAGGAACTATCTCGCATGAAAACATTGACCGTTATAGAAGAAACTGGTGTGTTTAGTACACTGAACTCGATGTTTGTAGCTCAGGCAGTACATATGCGTGCGACACGAGCGAAGACACTCCGACATCAACTATCTCTTTCTCACCGGCCCTCACTCCCATTGCGCGCGTTCCAGTACCCTAACGACTTTTTCGCAAGGTTGAGAGAAGGTTCATATACCGATGTTGAACGGTATATTTCCGGGTTTACCACGGGTAATCACTTCAGAAATACGGTATATTTGCGCCTTTCTGCGTACCGTGTTTTACCGGCACTTCCACCGCATTCACGGGTGCTGAACACAGTTTTTATACGGTATGAACACAGTTACCATACCCTGCCTAAACCGTCAAATTTTCTGGCCAGCTCAAGCAATTGGGTTTGACCGCAGTATGTGTACCGTAGTTCCACAGTTTTGAAACCGTATTCTCACCACATTCATACCGTATTGACATACGTGTCTCATACCCTGTTCATGCGTACTTCATCTGCCATCACGACTGAGAAAATTCCGCTTCAATACCGTATTATTAGTGATTACCTACGGTGTATAGACGGTATGCATCCGAGCTCAAAAATACGGTATTTATTCCTACAACACACAGTTTTACTACGGTGCGTTTACTCTGTTAATACTAATACCACGTGTTCACGGTTGATATACCGATGTTATACGTTGGTCAAAAGTCGTTAGGGTATATTATAGAGTTCAGTGCTTGCGCCAGATTGCGATAGCCAAATGACGAACTTTTGGCGGTAACTTCGAAACCTTGACTATTTCGAACTCAATTTTGTCACAGATGGAGAAGACCTTGAGGTAACATAAACTGCAAAAAACGAAAAACCGATTATTTTGAAAATTCAAGCTGTACTGGTCCCCTTAATATAGTGTAATTATTAGTCAAGGTTTAGGATTTTTTACTGTTCACAAATTGATATCGATACCAACGTTCTAATATGTCGTAACCCACAAAATTTCAGAAGTTGAATTTTTTTGTACAATTGAATTATAATCATGTTGTGCAGCTTATGTTTAATATTACGTTGATGTACTATTTTCAAATAAATAATATGATTCGTAAAATCCTATCTTCTAAATGGTAATAGTGAAGCGTTTTCATGGCTTTCTGAAAAATTTTCCAAATGTGGGTTACGACATATTAGAACGTGGGTATCGATGTTCAATAAATTTCGGACATGTTTGAAAAGAATTTGGAATTAACATTTATATTAACAATATTATTTTGTTCATACCATATGTAAATTCATCGGATCAGTCGAACCAAATTTTAAGTCTTCTAACTGAAGCTCACCTCTGTATAGAGCGTGCAGTCCCCAGAAAGACCGAAAAAAAAACGGAAGTGCATCATAATTATTTTTTCAAGTAAAAATTCCTTCAGCCCGGGTTTGAACCGGGACCTCCGCATCGGTACTGCGACGCCTTGTCCAATTAGACCACTGAAGCACTGAAGGAATCTTTACTTGAATTTCATGTTATTGTCATTGACCTTTTAGTCCACAGGTAATATTATTTTGTAATTAGAATTTATAGTTATAATTTCGCAATTAAAATTCCTAATTTAATTATGATATTATTAACAAGTGTTACAGAGGTTCCGGTAACTGTCAAGGAAACACAAGTAGTACGAAAGCGCCGCGAATAAAAGTGCAAAATAACAAGGACAGTGACAGGAAGAGAGTCAAAAGATAGGGTAGAAGAGTGCGCGGAGTGCAAGTGCACCAGTGAACCGAGTGGAAGAGCTGTGAGTGCAGTGAATCCGCAATTAGAGACCATAGAAGTGCATAAAAACAAAGGGGGTCACGTGACAGAACGAGCAGACAAGCACAGAAATTAATAAGTGAAAGGAAAACCAAGTTTTAACAGCTGAAAAATGAACGCTCATTCTCAGTAGGTAGTTCTCTTTTGTGGTGGACTAGAGGATGAAACAACCTTGGAAAATAAGCTTACCGATTGCGCAAAGGCTAGTTGACGTCGATCCATCACAATTAGTTGTATGACATGCAGGTACTCCTGGCAATTTTAAAATTTCCAATACGTCAAGAGTCTTTCCATATGGAGCAGTTCTGTCGACTATCGGTACTACCCGGAGACTGTGCTTTGGCGCACATCCATTGACACAGGTTACACATTCAGTGAAACTTGGGACATTCTTAAATAGTTAACGAGCTAATGTGGGAATCCCCATTGCGCAATTTACAATAAACGATCCGTTAGCTCCAGCTTCTGCTGGTAATAAATTGTAAAGAAGTCTCGCACGCTTCAAATAAGAGGAAGCTCTTAGAACGTCGCATACCATATGGAATAAGTCAGCCTGAGTTTCTTCTTCTTCAACCTAGACGATAAATAGGTACATTTTTATTGACAAATGAACTGCTATAATATCGACGGCAATTGAAAAGCGAAATGAATTTTTATACGTCCCTTCTTCCAATCTCGCCGTGGGTTACAACGATTAACCAAATGGAAGATAATAAGTTGATTTTTTCCGAAAAATGTGCTTAC
This sequence comes from Tenthredo mesomela, assembly GCA_943736025.1. Taxonomy (NCBI): domain Eukaryota; kingdom Metazoa; phylum Arthropoda; class Insecta; order Hymenoptera; family Tenthredinidae; genus Tenthredo; species Tenthredo mesomela. The sequence continues at coordinate 31,472,023 of OX031013.1, forward strand.
CATTGGTTGTAGATTAGGTCTATCACAAAAAGCTGCTAGGACGATTTGGTAAATGCTATCGAAGGGACAAGTGTAAATCACAAAGATTTTCATCCCATCGACGCTAAGTGCACGTAAAGATTCGTGGCTGCCATTTTTGATAATCAAAAGTTTCTTGTTTCTTCCGAATTGCAATTTCTCCCTAATTTTGTGTTTTTCATTTTCCAAGTATTTCGATGTCTTCAGTTTTTTATTTCTGCTCCTATTTTTTTTTTCTCTCTTTATTTTTTATCCATTCAAATTTGAAGATTTTAGGCACTACACCATTTCTGGACGGAACATGGAATAGATAAACGTGAGTAAATCACAAACCAAACTAGGCTGCCTGTTGTTATTATAGTCTGTAACGACGCAATGATTATTTAAGCTCTTTCGGAGGACGTATATGTCTCTTCTTCCAAAGTTTTGTTCACACAGCTTCAGCGGAACACAAAAGTTGATTCAAGATTGAAGATTCTTACTGACATAGTTACGAACAGTCTTGACACTCATCGAACCCCTAGACTTACTCCATATCTATTCAAGATTGATTAATTGCATCTGACGACATCTTTTTGCCTACCAGATGTGTTTCTACAATTTATAAAATATTGTTTATGTCGTACAGATAAATTTGTTACTTCAACGAACCGTAACAGTGAACTCTTTGAATTTTCCTAAATTAGAATAAAAGACATAAATATTATTTGTGTACATTTTTTATTCGAATGCCAAACTTGAATCGAGATTGAAGATTTTCACTCACGTATTGCTGCCAGCAGTTTTCCCAGTCATCGACCCTCATAGGCTTGCTCCGTAGCTCTTTGTACAGTAAGACGCTGAGCGTAAGACTCATTATTATCTGAGTTCGAATTCTATAATGAAAAATGAATTCTGCATATTTAATATCAATTCTCAATAAGATCTCAGACACCAATTCTCTGTATTAATAATTAACTCAGACAGACCCAATCCAGGCACTTGTATTTAACAGGTATAAAGAGAAATAACAAGCCAAAACTAGTCCTAAAACTTTGAAAATTGTCCAACAGGTTGACTCTTAATAACCTCGTCCTATCATCTCTTATTCCTAATTTTATTTGTATCATCGTCGTCCTTTACACCAAATTATATTCATCGTCTAAAGATCACTCTGGGCGCTTTGAATTCTGTAATTCGCTAGCCTATAATAATAACATTCATGCAATTGTAAATCTTGTGGTTATGTATTCGGCGTGAAAATTCACTGAAAACTTCTAGGTTATTTAATGAATAAATAAATAATTTAAATTTCAAAGATTAACCCCATCATCGTCGTCCTCTCATAGGGATGAAGATAATAAAATACAAATCATATGAAATATAACATCAATGTAATATTCTTATAGTAATATTATTCAATTTAGGGTTAACCTGAAAAATTAAACTCAAATAAATAAATAACTTTAGTTCTAAAGGTTAACCCCATCATCGTCGTCTTCTCATAGGGATGAAGATAATAAAATACAAATCATGTAAAATATAACATCGATGTAATATTCTTATAGTAATATTATTCAATTTAGGGTTAACCTGAAAAATAAAACTCAAATAAATAAATAACTTTAATTTTAAAGGTTAACCCCATCATCGTCGTCCTCTCATAGGGATGAAGATAATAAAATACAAATCATGTAAAATATAACATCGATGTAATATTCTTATAGTAATATTATTCAATTTAGGGCTAACCTGAAAAATTAAACTCAAATAAATAAATAACTTCAATTTTAAAGGTTAACCCCATCGTCGTCGTCCTCTCATAGGGATGAAGATAATTATATAACATCAATATAATAATATTATAATAATATTATTTGATTAGGGGTTAACATAAAAAATAAAAATTATTTATTCATTCGTTAAATAACCTAAAAGTATTGAATGAATACTTGGAGGTTATGCGAATGCACGAAGTAAGAGGTAAGGAGACCGAACTCTGCCGAGACCGCGTCCCGAAAGTGGATACCGATTTTCGGGCGATAAATGCCAAGTCCGCTAAAATGAAAAGCACCTCAACGCGTAGCGCATGCGCAGTACGCAGTTAGTTGTGTCCTTGTCTGTCTCACGAAAAGTGCGAGTGAGAGGCGCTGAGATGCGGCGCGTGATAGTTTTTGTTATGACAGCTAGTTATTCGAGGTTATGGAATAGGGTCGTTTCCGTGAGAGAGACAAGGACATAGCTAACTGCGTACTGCGCATGCGCCATGCGTTGAGGTGCTTTTCATTTTAGCGGACTTGGCATATATCGCCCGGTCAACTCATACATATTCTATGTACGGAGTTCGGCCTCCTTATCTCTTACTTCGTGTGCGAATGACAGCGGCGGGATACAAGTACAGTCGTGGTTTCTCAAACTCTCCTGTCGACTGCTTCGTCGGGCATGGGCACATGAAATGCGAATGGAAATTCGTTTCTGAAAAAGTCGGAAAAAAACAGTCAAGGTGGAAGCACACAAAAGTCCATGAGCCGTAAGCAGAATGCAGAAGCCATAGCGCATGCGCTATTGCAAAATTTTAGCGAACAGTGCGCATGCGCTGTTGTCTCGATGGTTGTCCTATATTTTGCAGTCTGTCTAACCTAAAAAATCTGGTAGACCGCTTCTTAGATAGCAAAACAAGCAATATCAATGTAAATCGGTAATCATATAAGCTATAGGATGTCAAATATCAATATCAATATGAATTGCTAATATGATTCGAGTTCTGCTTATGGCTCATGGACTTTTGTGTACTTCCACCTTTAGCCACCGCGAAGCCATTAATGAACATTACTGTACATTATGCAACACGGGAATAAAGTCAAAGATTATTATTATTTGCAGTTATGATGCGGGATGAAGTATTTAAATATGCATATCTCCTCCGTGAGAGATCCCACGATTGCTGGGGTCTCAAAATATTTGTATTTTGACAAAGGGTTTTCGACTAGATTTACGAAAAAATTAAACATATCCGAATGAGAAAAAATTCACTTTACTCATTTCAAATCGATTTTGAACGTACCGCAATGCCGATAAAAATTGGGCACCATATTTTTTTAGAAATTTGGGTTCAAGACGAATCTACTAAAGACCTGATTTTTATGTGTTATATGTGATACTAAGATAACTTACAATGAAAAAAATAAAAAACAAAAAATATCCGATTTTTCGTTATTAATTGCTCTGTCACGGGCGCTCTGAACAATATACAAAAAACAAAAAAAAAACAAAAAAAAAAAAAAACAACATAAAAAAGTTTTGCTCGATTCGAAAGGGGTCAAGCTGGAGAGTGATCGAAATTAGCTGAAAAGCTCTGGATGATTCGGAATGCGGTACTTTTCTTAGACCGGTGAATTCCTCGTAAAAATCTAAGACCAAAATTATTCATCTTAAAAAGTCGAAGCGAAGCCGTTTTCAGGTAGGAGCCCTTCCAAGTAGGCCAATACAAGAGCAGATACGAAACTGGCTCGGCCGCCGCTACTGCAGGCCTGCAGAATCTCGCGATGCTTCACCTGCCACCGCGATCTCGCCAACTTACAAAACAACGATCGGACATCCGCGGCCGCGGCTGGTCGGCTGTGTGTAGCTAACGTAAGCTATACAGGCGATGGAATGAAAACAGAAGTAATGAAGTTGGCGAGATAGCGGTGGCAGGTGAGGCGTCGCGATATTCTGCAGGCCTACAGTAGCGGCGGCCGAGCCAGTCTCGTATCTGCTCTTGTATTGGCTTACTTTAAACATCTTCGCTTTCGTTTTTTTAGGATGAATAATTTCGATCGTACATTTTTACGAAGAATCCACCGGTGTAAAGAAAGTACCGTGTTCTGAATTACCCTATACAGAGAAGCTAAAGAAACTGCAATCCAACACACGCTCATACATTGTAGTAGCGCTGTTGTGTACGTGCACGAGACGTACGCCAATGTATGAACGTGTGTTGTATTGCAGTTTCCTCAGAACGTCTCGTATATTTTTAAATGGCCAAAAGGGCGATCTAAATTTACACCCAGTAGGGCCTACGATAGATTATGTTTTATTTTGTTAATTTCGTACGAACTATTAATGTATCCTGATTTAAGGTCATTCGCGATGTAGTGCTTGTGGAAATTATATCCACACGAAATAGGCATTTGGTCGACAAGTGCATCCACTAATGGATCTTCCCAGACACCTGACATAAAAGAGGAGGTTATTCGGTAGGTCCTGCCTCGTCTTGTTTTTATGATGTGCGTTAATGCCTGAAAAGCTTCTCTATCCATTTTGATGGTATAGATTCGCGAAAGCTCCTGATATTCAGAATGATCCAAGGTGTTGTTATGTAGTGAAACTGTGCTTTCATTGTTGCAATTACCAACACTTCCGGCGGTAGTGTTCACTTCACTACTTTCACTTGTAACTTGCAAAATAATTTTTTCCCTCAATTTGTAGGTATCGTTGCAAACCATAGAGTGCAAAGAGGTGCCCGAAATCTTGCCACCCGATTCTAATCACATTTCATTCCAAACTTTGTGTGTTTCCGACACGATGTTTCCTTTTGGTAGAAGAATTTCGTGTTAACGTTCGATCACTTTTTCAACCACTGTAGCTCTATCGACTTGGGGGGGGGGGGGGGGGGGGGGGGGGGGGGGGAGTCGTCCCCAGCCACGTACGGATTGCATATTCACTTGTCAGATATAACTCACAAGTACACTAAAAGATCTTCACTTCATTAGCAACAGTAGTAAACTTCACATAAAACTTTTCAGGATCTGCTCGCAGAAAATCTATCAGCTGAGCAGTGGTGGAAACGAATAACTAATTCTTTCGAACGCGATGCCGCGCAACTGCATCAGCGCCCACTACGCCCCCGCCACAGAACTAAAACGGTAGCGAACGAGCGTACAGTCGTCCAATACGCTCCTTCCGTACCTCGGTTCGCCGACTGTAGCGCTGTTTCGCGGATCTATGGCGCATTACATACATGCCCAACTGCGTCAGATTCGTATATGTAGGCATGGCACAGAAATGCATGCCTATGAATGGTATTGAAATGAGCTCGGCTTATATACAATGTGGCTTCCAAAGGATCGATCTCAGTTATTTTAGAGGGAAATCTCTATCAAAATTTAAGTAAGCCGGCAGGAATAATGATAGATTGTGAGGCCACCATATCGCATCTGTAGCTGCTCATTGATTTAAAATGAGCTCACGGATAATGGTACGATTTTCAAGGAATCTTGAATTCAGGGACTTATTCGAAGTACTTATTATAAAATCAAAATTGATGTATTCAAATGTAATGTAAACAAAATGAATAATTAAATAATGTTTACATTTGTACGACATAGATCCAACCATGTTTGTATTCAAATTCGAATTCGTATAAACATGCGTTAAGAATATATATGGGCAAATCCACAGAACTTTTAAACGACGCTGTAGTTGGCCGCAGGTTTCAGCCGCCAGTTATGATGATTCTTTTATTATCTATCACAAATCGTCACGAATCATAATGTTGACTCAAACATTGAACCCACCAGAATTGTGCCGGAATGCGAGAATTAAAATTTTTCGGGCAGGGGTCCCACGCCCCTATTCGTTCCTGGGTTTCGCGCAAGTGGCGGCTGAAACCTGCGGCCAACTACAGCGTCGTAACTTTTAACCCCCAGCGAGGCGCGATAAAATTAAGAATATTTGTTAAGATAACAATACTTCGCACTTGTAGGTTTTTAGCCTAGTTCTACATAGTATTAGACACGTATTTGCATAATTAAATCTACTTAAATATATATAGTGAAGTTGCAGAAAACTTTGAAAAAGAAGAAAATGTCGAAATCGTATGCGAGGCTAGCGAAATTTTTTGAACCTTTAATGATATTCTACGAGCGCCCTTCCAGTTTTCATTTTAATTGTATGTGTTTTAGTTTCTCCATCATACCTACTCCAAAACTCCAAACATCACCCGCTCTGCCTTAGGTGTGCTCCTCTCGCAAAAAAATTATTTAGCTACAAAAATGTGAGGATGAATTAAATTTTTTCATTTTTTCTGCAAAGTTGATTCCTTCACATGTACGCGCTTTGATGTATCGATAAATGAGCAATGCTGACACATCTGCAATTAAAAGAGGCATTTTTTGCGAGGTGTCGCATAACTGTGTCATCAATAGTTTCCATGCAGTAACAATTCGAAAATGATCATCAGAAACGTAAACTGTGTATAAAATTCAGTTTTTACATCGGCACGTCAGAAATGTTTCTTGGTTTCACATTTTCACAATTGTAAACTACAGTTTGTCATCCGTATTAACTGAAAAAAATAGTGGCGTCACTAATTTACGTATGAATCGAATATGAAATCATCAACCCTAGAACGGTACATACACTGTACAAAAAAATTCGGCGTGGACTCGTATAGACCATACGTTGGTGTCAATTTAATACGATCTGAAAGTCAATCCCACACCGTCTGAGATTTTTTGACACCCATAGGTGTTGAATTTTTGGATTGAATTTTTTATTTTTTTTTCTTTTAATTCGATAACTTGCCCAGGTAGCACACACGCGCATCGGCTTATATTGGCCTTCAAGTCGACTGAAAGATGACTAACAGTCGACGAATGTCCGCTTTGCAGTCAATCTGAAGACATTGATAAAAAGCCGACTAACAGACTTTGAATAGTCGTCTTTTTGTAAATGTCTTCAGATTGACTGCAAAGCGGACATTCGTCGACTGTTACTGATCCTTCAGTCGACCAGAAGGCCAAAATAAGCCGATACGCGTGTGTGCTTGCTGGGTTGGACACCGTTGATCTTCGGAATTTCTCGGAAATGAATTTTCGTCTTCGATCTCGACCAGGATTCTACCCACTAACGGGGGTGTGGGGGTTCTGGGTCACCCTGTATAGAAATAGCCTCTATGTTTTGCAATTTCTAGTAGTACGGACACCCTAATATGCGAGCACTTCAATCTAGTCCTGTAAATGCAAAATTTTGCTGACTCTGAAATATTTCGAGTAATAACTTGATACTTTGATGGGCTCTGAATAAGTAGGAGAGTGTTAGATTTTATATCATATGGTAGTATAGCGTAGTGGTTAGGGCGTGCGACTGGTAACCGAGCGGACGTGTGTTCAAATCCCAGCGGGGACGAAAAATCCGGTGGTTTTTTCAGTGGATGTAAAATGCATTTTCGTCGATACGATGCGCATATACACGGAGAGAAAAAAATAGGCATTTTTCCTATTTTCACACAGGAATTATTTCTATGTCACCAAAGAGATATTTAATATGTCAATATAGCAATTATAAGTATGTAAAAAAGGAAAAATACCTATTTTTTGTACGATTATTTCCTATAAAACATAGGGATTCTTTCTATGTTGACATTGGAATATTTCCATGGCAGTGATTCCAATGTTAGCATAGTGGAACTTCCATTAAAAACATAGGAATTATACCTATGTTAAACATAGCAAAAATTGCTATGTATCAAAGAAATTATTCCTATAATAACATAGTTATTATACCTGTGTTTGAGATAGGTATAATTCTTATGTTAACATATGAATAATTTCTATCAAAACATTGGAACAATACGTATGTGTAACATAGGTATATTATCTATGTTGACATAATAATGATTCCTATAATAAGTAGGAATTATTTACATGAAAAAAATTATTTTTTTAAATATTAAATTCGCATTTTCATTAAATTTTAATCATTTTCCCTAATTTTCATGATTTATCTTAACCTATAAAATATGACTTCGACAAATAGTAAATCATGGCAATGAAGAAATTATTTTATTTATTTTTTAAGATCCAGTTATTTAAATAATTAAAATAAATTAGGTAATGAATGGATAAAAAAATGAATGCTATTTAGCAAAGTTGGATCAGCATTAATTAGCAGTAATTTCTGGATTCATTCATATCTTTATTCACTCTAACAATTTCAATAAATAAACAAAAAGTCCATAATAAATATTATTTTTTTGTTATTTTAAACACGTAAATTATTGTACGTATTCTATTTCATTACCTTATAAGTACAGAAATAAATTATTACTCATTAAATTTGTCTGATAAATAAAAACTAGATTAAAACATCTATGTGATCATTTTATAATTACAAAACTAGCGTTGACAGATTTGTAAGAACATAGTTTCTAATTCTATATCATAATAGTGATTATTCTTATAACAACATAGCGATTGTGCCTATGTTTAAGGGGGGAATGGGGTATAATGCATGAAAAAAAAACGCTTTTTTTATGATTTTTTTCCAGACATCTGGTTAAAGTAAATCAATTTAAACATTTTGCATATTACAAAAGATCATTCGAACCACATTCAGTATTTTTTTTTGCAGGAAAATATCGAGTAATGAGCCAGTGACAGAGCATTTTCGAGGACGCCTTTTCAAAAAGATGATCTGCGGTTCCAGCGATATCTCAACGTCGAGTTATCTGAAATCAAAAAAGTTGCAATATTTAGTTAAAGTATAAGTTTTCCCTCCTTCCTCCAACGATCTTTTTTTTTCATTTTTTTTGTATTAAGGTTGTTTTCCATTTAAAAAATGACGAAATTTTTCGTAAAAAAATCGCAATTTTGACTTAAAAAAATCACAACAAATTTGAAAGTAAAAAAAAAAAAAAACCTAAAAATGATCGTTGGGGGGAGGGAAAACTTATACTTTAACTAAATATTGAAACTTTTTTGATTTCAGATAACTCGACGTTGAGATATCGCTGGAACCGCAGATCATCTTTTTGAAAAGGCGTCCTCGAAAATGCTCTGTCACTGGCTCATGACTCGATATTTTCCTGCAAAAAAAAATACTGAATGTGGTTCGAATGATCTTTTGTAATATGCAAAACGTTTAAATAGATTTACTTTAACCAGATGTCTGGAAAAAAATCATAAAAAAAGCGTTTTTTTTCATGCATTATACCCCATTCCCCCCTTAACATCCCTGCTAAAAATTCCATACGTAGTACTATAAATACGGATACAATTTCTATCCGACCCTGGACGCCTTTATACGAACTATTACGTGCGCGTATTTGTCTCCGAACTGCGGAAGGCAACTCTATCCGAGTTAATCCATGTGATTCAGAATTCGTCTGTTTCTACGTTTCTATCCGCGACGTCGGATCGGAATTCTATCCACGTATCTCCGATTCAATAAGAATTTACCTGATATTACGTTTTCATCCGCAGACGCGGATACAATTCCAGGTCGATTCTATCCGAAACTTTCGCAGGTTCTGACCGATGCTATTTTATCCGCAACATCGCATAGAATTTGATTCCGTTTCTATCCGCTGTTTGTGGAAATGCCAGCCCATCCACTCGTATCCGCGGGCGCGGATACAATCCCAGGTTTATTCTATCCGAAACTTTCGCAGGTTCTGACCGATGCTATTTTATCCGCAACATCGCACAGAATTTGATTCCGTTTCTATCCGCTGTTTGTGGAAATGCCAGCCCATCCACGCGTATCCGCGGGCGCGGATACAATTCTAGGACGATTCTATTCGGGACGGTCAGAACCTTTTATATATAAAGACTATTTTCAGTGATAGAATACGCTGTTCTTGCGGATGAGTTTATCGAAGTGACGTTTGATAACTATAGCCCAGATAACGAAGCGTGTTTGTGCAAAAGGTCTGCCTTGCTTGCTGCAACTGTTGCTGTCTATTTGCTACATATCTGTTGAGAATACTGTACACGCATTAGAGTTTGCAGCAAACGGGCAGCAATGATTGCTGTCAATATGCTGAAAAAGATTGACAGCTCAATATTCCCGACCGTTGTTACAAGAATGCTAGCAATAAAAAAAACGCTCACTGGGCTACCAATTGATAGCAAATAAATGACAAATTGTTGGCAACCCGGATAAAAGTAGTTTATAAAAGTTGGTCTGTTCCTCAGGCTTATCTTTTCGTTACCAAAGTTTGTATACCACGCACGGTAATGTTTATTCATGGGTTCGCGGTGGCTAATTTTTTTTTCTGACTTTTCCTTCATTATGGCGAGCATAGTCATGGACGGAGCAATAATGGTTCAGTCCGTCGTGCAAGTGGGAAACGGTAGTGGGACAGATGCTACAGAGATTCAGGTGAATAATTATGTACAACCATGTCTCCCACATATATATGGGGAAATCCACGGAACCTTTAAATTTGTTGATACTCGGTTGTCTACCTATGAAAAGAGAATTTAAAGTGGGTATCAAGTACGTGGGCCTTCATTTCAGTTATATTACTAGCCAACTCAATGATATTCAATGGTTGAATAGTGATCCACATATTTCTGGGAGACTTTGAAAAACAAAAATGCTGAAAAATTGCACATTTTCAAGCGATTTTTCTTTTTTTCATTTTTTGCCTCTAACTTTATGAGGGGTTCATGAATCGATTTGAAAATTTGGTGAAATCTTCGTCTATCTATGACTTTTGAAGTTATTGATGTCATATGAGTGTGCCATTTGACCATTCCCCATGATTCGCACTCAAAGTAGCGATACTCCATTTTTGGTCGTCGACATTTTTTTTACCTTTTCGTTTATAACTTTTTGAGGAATCTGAAAGTCGAAATTTTTATTTCACGTCCAGATAGCTTCACAAGAAACAAAAAAAAGTGTGGTTCCAAAATTAATGTACCATCAAAACTGATGAAGCTAGAGGTCGAAGTATCTGAACGTGTACTCGCGTAACTATTTTTTAAAATCATGTTTTTTCGTTGGCACAGCTCTAATTTTATTTCTTACTCGTTCAAACGTCCTGTAATTCGTAAACCTTTATTGTAGGAATCTACTACGAAAATCCTCACACTGAACTTTCGGTACTTCTAATATTATGAAGTTTTATTTGATCAATAAATATTCGAATATTCGTGTGACATGTTAAAAATAGCGTTGACATGTGTAATTTTTCGGATTTCATCAATACAAATGCGTATTCGTATCATAAGCATAGATATACCGTAATAGATGGGACAAGCTTCGGCTGAGAATTGGTTCCGCGAGATGAATTCAGGGAGCATGGCGATCGAAAATCTCTATTTCGTTGATTTCGTTTCAGAATTCTTTGTTATCAACAGGATACCTCGCACACCAATAATTTGCAATAATCTATATAATCGACCTAGATTGCGTCATGGCGCAGATGAAATTCAGCGTTTGACATTACCGGTAAACTTTGAATCACATATCGGATCGCAAGCTACTTTGTCCCAGCTAACCGTATTTATTGGTGAAAGCGTCTGTTTCTTTTTTCAGCTTCTCATTTTTCGAATATTTTCCCGTCACCCTTTCGAACTCGTTGTCTACGTGATTATATATATATATTAGACTGTTTAAAAAAAAGCGATTATTTTATTTTTCTCAAAGAACATTGAAAAATCGTCAGAGTATGTCTAAACAAAGACCCTGTTCAAATGTGAGCCCTTAATATTAATATTTAGAGGTGGCGCTTTTCAATTTTCTATTTCCGTTTAAATAACATGGGAAAAATTTTTTTCATAACACGGGCATGAAATGGGCCTTCTTTCATGCTTGTCGAGAGGGGGGGAAATCACGTGTTTCGACCGTGAGTACCGAATATCCAACAGCGGGAGGGAATATACATTCCCTCCCGCTGTTCTTCATCAGCGGGAGGGAATGTACATTCCCTCCCGCTCCAACGACAAATCTTGGATCTTTCTTTTTTTATAAATAAATTATTATTAATTATTAATAATTTTTTTTTTTTATTTATTAATTTTTTTTTTTAATTTTTTTTTTTTTTTTTTTTTAATTTTTTTTTTTTTTTCAATTTTTTTCAATTTTTATTTAATTCAAACATCTATAAGTGTGTGGTACACGACTCAACACGCGCCATTCCCCATCCGATCGACGCGCATCAAAGAAGGCCCATATCGTGCCCTTATTATAAAAAGTACAGTGTGCATCTAGGGGGGGATGGCCATTTATACCTCGGGTGGGACGTTTTTAGCACTCGTCTTTGTCTCGGGCGCCTTCGGCGCCCTCTACTACGACTCGCGCTAAAAACGTCTCACCCTCGCTCGAAATGGCCATTTTCCCCCCCTAGATACACAATATACTATTCTGAACTTTCGAATTTTATTACTCAGAAACGAACTACCTTACAATAATAACTAAGATAGCTTTTTGTAGGAAATTTGACGCTCTATAAGAAAGGTCTGAATGAAAATTTGCGTGAGGCGAGCCGTTTCGGAGTTATCAAGCCTCAACCATTGAACTGTTCAAAATTAAAATCAAAATTAAAATTAAATTGAAATGAATTATTGATGCATTGTAAATAAAATTTATGATGAAATTTCATCATTTATTTGTGATATACCCGTATTTTTGATTATTGATCAAAAAAATTATTCACTTATTGTTGATTAATAAAATTTGTTGATCAACATTGAATTCAAAATTTATGGATCTTGGTTTTAAAGTTGATAATAGTGGGTATTTAAGTTAGATAAGTCGATTTTGTCGCGTATAAGTAGAAATTATCATTATTTTGAACAGTTCAATGGTTGAGGCTTGATAACTCCGAAACGGCTCGCCTCACGCAAATTTTCATTCAAACCTTTTTTATAGAGCGTCAAATTTGCTACAAAAAGCTATCTTAGTTATTATTGTAAGATAGTTCGTTTCTGAGTAATAAAATTCGGAAGTTCAGAAAAAAATTTTCCCATGTTATTTGAATGGAAATAGAAAAATGAAAAGCGCCACCTCTAAATATTAATATTAAGGGCTCACATTTGAACAGGGTCTTTGTTTAGACATACTCTGACGATTTTTCAATGTTCTTTGAAATTTTTTTTTTTTTGAAACAGTCTAATATATATATATATATATATATATATATATATATCATCTACCTTATCTTATATTATCTTATGTATCATATATATTGTAACGTGGCAAAACGTTAAGACCTCCTCCTTACCAGCCTTACGCAAGTACCGAGTGCCAAAACCCCCAATTTCCGTGGTTTAAACCCTTGCCGCCGTGTCCCGCGGAGCCATATTGACGACATGCGTCTGCTAACAGCCGACCGATAGTCGTCAACGCTCGCCGGACAGGTGGTAATGAGAATAACCATCCCTAGCGGAAAGGAGTCAGTCTGCTTTTGCGTGCGGTACGAGGCACCGCGTGTTGAGACCGGCGAAAAGTCAGATCGAGAGAGAGAGAGAGAGAGAGAGAGAGAGAGTGTAGTTTTAAGTGAATAGTGTTAAGTGGGTGTTTGTGTGAGTGAGACTCCCCGCTTCACCGGAGGTTGACTAGATCGCTAGTCAAGGACCCGTGGACCACCCTAAACCCTACGAGCCTCGATCCGGTCCTGTGTTCATCGTTCAATCGATCTAGCGATCCGTTGGAATTAAAATAACCAGGACGGAGTCACGTGTTGTTTGTCGTGCGTAGAGCCGTGCCAATTTTGATCACCGCTGCGCTGATATTCACCGTGATCGCGCCGACGCTATAGAGCCACGGACTGCTGACGTCACACGGAGCACTCAGTTGCTACGAGTCAGAGTTTCGTCGCTTCCCTAGTCACCCCCTCCGCCCCTCCGCCGCCGCTGGACAGCGCGCCGCGTCAGTCTTCACACGGAGAGAAATTTCGGCGTATTTTAAGTAGGGTACGTCGAGCTATAATACATCGAAACTTTGTCGAGGTAATAAGAGTTGAGAAATTGTCATATTTTAAGACAATAAACGGCTTGTAACCCTCGAATATCAAGCGAGGTAAATTAGAACAAAGATTGACTTGAAACAAGTCGATACACGACGTATAATATGCCGGCCGAGCGTCGAGGCGCTACGAGTCAAACTTCGGTGTATATTACCTCGTCGGAACGGCACAAAACACGCCGTTCGGCCGAGAGGCGCAATTGCATGCTCTGTTGTTCTCCTTCTTCCCCCACCACTCCACGCTCTCTCGTTTCTCGACCGAACGGCGTGTTTTGTGCCGTTCCGACGAGGTAATATACACCGAAGTTTGACTCGTAGCGCCTCGCCGCTCGGCCGGCATATTATACGTCGTGTATCGACTTGTTTCAAGTCAATCTTTGTTCTAATTTACCTCGCTTGATATCCGAGGTGTTACAAGCCGATTTTTGACTTATAACACCTCAATCTACGACTTAGAATACCTCGAGTAGCATTCGGCATATTTTGTGTCAATTTCGATCGAGGTAAAATACGCCGAAATTTCTCTCCGTGCAGAGAGACATAGAGAGAGGCACGCAATCTCGCTACAGTGACAGCTGACTGTCAAGTAGCCAGACCGAGAGAGCTAGCGACCGTCTAAGACGACCGTCGCCTGCGTATTAAGAATTGCAATAGACGAGTAGAGTAGAGTCAATATTCTAAAATATAACCTACGCCAGGTAGCGGGCGTGTTGAATAATTCCCAACCTTTTCTTTTTTTTCTTTTTTTTTGAATAAAGCTAAGTGATAATATATCTGGTGTCATTATTCCTCGCCCCCACGAAATCCCTCTACCACTAGTAGCTAGCCGGAGGGTCCCAGAGAGAGAGAGAGGACTTCCAACGAAGTCTGGCGCCCAACAACATCCCCTACCTGCAAGTTGGGCCTGGTTTGTATTCGGCTTAATTATTCCGGGGTACCCGAGCCCCAGGAAAACCCGTTACAATATATATATATATATTAGACTGTTTCAAAAAAAGCGATTATTTTATTTTTTTCAAAGAACATTAAAAAATTGTGAGAGTATGTCTAAACAAAGACCCTGTTAAAATGTGAGCCCTTAATATTAATATTTAGAGGTGGTGCTTTTCAATTTTCTATTTCCGTTTAAATAACATGGGAAAAAAAATTTCTGAACTATTGAATTTTATTACTCAGAAACGAACTACCTTACAATAATAACTAAGATAGCTTTTTGTAGGAAATTTGACGCCCTATAAGAAAGGTTTGAATGAAAATTTGCGTGAGGCGAGCCGTTTCGGAGTTATCAATCCTCAACCATTGAACTGTTCAAAATAATGATAATTTCTACTCGTACGCGACAAAATCGACTCATATAACTTAAATACCCACTATCATCAACTTTAAAACCAATATCCATAAATTTTCAATTCCATGTTGATCAAAAAATTTTATTAATGAACAATAAGTGAATAATTTTTTTGATCAATAATCAAAAATACGGGTATATCACAAATAAATGATGAAATTTCATCATAAATTTTATTTACAATGCATCAATAATTTATTTCAATTTAATTTTAGTTTTGATTTCAATTTTGAACAGTTCAATGGTTGAGGCTTGACCAAAACTCCGAAACGGCTCGCCTCACGCAAATTTTCATTCAAACCTTTTTTATAGAGCATCAAATTTCCTACAAAAAGCTATCTTAGTTATTATTGTGAGATAGTTCGTTTCTGAGTAATAAAATTCGGAAGTTCAGAAAAAAAATTTCCCATGTTATTTAAACGGAAATAGAAAATTGAAAAGAGCCACCTCTAATATTAATATTAAGGGCTCACATTTGAACAGGGTATTTGTTTAGACATACCGTAACGGGTTTTCCTGGGCTCGGGTACCCAGAAATAATTAAGCCGAATACAAACCAGGCCCAACTTGTAGGTAGGGGATGTTGTTGGGCGCCAGACTTCGTCGGAAGTCCTCTCTCTCTCTCGCTGGGACCCTCTGGCTAGCTACTAGTGATAGAGGGATTTCGTGGGGGCGAGGAATAATGACACCATATATAATAGTACTTAGCTTTATTCAAAAAGAAAAAAAAAGAAAAGGTTGCGAATTATTCAACACGCCCGCTACCTGGCGTAGGTTATATTTTATAATATTGACTCTACTCTGGCTATTTCAATTATTTACACGAAGGCGACGATCGTCTTAGACGGTCGCTGGCTCTCCCTCTCTGGCTACTTGACAGTTAGCTGTCACTGTAGCGAGATTGCGTGCCTCTCTCTATGTCTCTCGGTAGACTGACGCGGCGCGCTGTCCAGCGGCGGCGGAGGGGCGGAGGGGATGGCTAGGGAAGCGACGAAACTCTGACTCGTAGCAGCAACGTGCTTGGCGTGACGTCAGTCAGTGGCTCTATGGCGTCGGCGCGATCTCGGTGAATATCGGCGCAGCGGTTACCACAACTGGCACGGCTCTACGCACGACAAACAACACGTGACTCCGTCCTGGCTATTTTATATCCAACGGTTCGCTAGAACGATTAGACTTGAGCACAGGATCGGTTCGAGGCTTTTTAGGGTTTTTGGGGAGTTCACGGGTCTTTGACTAGAGATCAGCCCTAGTCAATCTCCGGTGACTCGTCACTCACACACACACACTCACTTTTCACTCACTCACTTAACTACTATCTTAAAATTACTCTCTCTCTCTCTCTCTCTCTCTCTTTCTGGCTTCTCGCCGGTCTCAACACTCGGTGCTTCGAACCGCACGCAAAGGCAGACTGACTCTCCTTTCCGCTAGGGATGGTTATCCTCTCTACCACCTGTCCGGCGAGCGTTGACGACTATCGGTCGGCTGTTAGCAGACGCCTGTCGTCAATATGGCTCCGCGGGACACGGCGGCAAGGGTTTAAACCACGGAAATCGGAGTTTTGGCACTCGGTACGTGCGTAAGGCTGGTAAGGAGGAGGTCTTAACGTTTTGCCACGTTACAATACTCTGACGATTTTTCAATGTTCTTTGAAATTTTTATTTTTTTTTCGACAGTCTAATATAATAATCTAATAATAATAATAATATCAGTATAATAATAATAATAATATTAATATACATATATATATGTTATATTATTTATATCAATCCGTTATCTCTATTCCAAAATGATTTTCTTCGGACTTCGGAAGTAGTTTTTCCGACATAAGCTTGTAAATTCGTAGATATAAGATCATGTTTAAGCGGTTGCCGCGTGAAAACCATCGGTCCAATCGGCGCCGAAAAAATACTGAAAAATACTTCGAACATTCTAGAAGATGTAGCGAAAATCGCTATATCAAAATTCAAACGGCAACACGTTCAAAGAAAATCGTAAAGAGGTCAATGCGTTTTAGGTTCTTGACTTTCTTGACTTTTTTTCCGTTTTTAAGCCATGGTTTACTGGTATTTGCCTGCAAAATTAATGCTCTGGTCATTTTGACCCATGGTGACCAGGAAGGGTTGAATCAAGGAATACCTATAGTAATTCTCCAATTTTTGTAATTTTCCTGTATGCACTACCTATTCAAATAATTATCCTATTGATTCTTTTCCATAATGAAGAATATCCACTTCATAGTCGCAGGGTAAATAACTGAGATATTCAGTCAATGTATCGCGCTCGAGGAGCCGTTCACTTGAGAACTGATGCCGAATTAACTTAGCCTATTTGGTCTTAATCGGTCCTTGACTAGCTTATTTGGTGATTCTTTGGTGATGCTGCTCTGATTCTGTGATTCCGGGCTTAACATCTGATGCCGATTGAGAAAGGATCGGGCGGATCTGATTCCAGTAGTTACGCGCTTCAAGCGAAGTGAGCTCACTGATTCCGGCTCACTCTGCTCACTCCGCTCACGCGGCATTAGCTGGTTCAGCGCGCCAATGCGTTTTATAACTCAAACAATTCTTGGAACTTTTTTGCCACTCGCGTGTATAGAAAATTTACCATTACTATATCTGTTAACATGTTACTGAGAATTTAGTAGTAAAAAGTATGTATTTAATAATATCGTGAATGATGAATATGAAAAACTATTCACTCGATACGCCAGAAATAGAAACATTTTATTTTAACAAACATTCGTTTTCTTGGGTTTTGTGGAGGGGTAATTAATTTCCATTAAAATTGGTCATCATAACATGGAGTTAGTGATTGTGAAATCAAACACGGACGGACTACTTGTTTCTTCTGATTTTTATTTTCATTATAAACTCTACAAATCAAAATATATCTTCTTTGGTCATATTGCACTTAGTTTCATCATAATATACTTCTATTCAGAGATTAAATAAAAACTTAAGGACACATGTTTACTAGGGTGGTTCATTTTAAACTTGTATTTTTTTTTTCGCCTCCCATCTGAAAACTTGGTGCCAAATTCGGAAAAAAAATTCTCCCTAAATCGGAGACCATGACAAAAAATATTTAGAGGTCGCTACCGGCAACGAGTTTTTTCAAATTAGCATGGTATTTTTTGATTTTTATTAATTTTTTTTTTGTTTTTTTACTTTTTTTTTTTTTTTTTCGCTCATGAGTCAATCATGAATGATACATCGAAAATGATTGATGTTTTCTTTATTCCTCGGTAGCGACCTCTAAATATTTTTTGTCATGGTCTCCGATTTAGGGAGAATTTTTTTTCCGAATTTGGCACCAAGTTTTCAAGTGGGAGGCGAAAAAAAATACAAGTTTGAAATGAACCACCCTAATGTATACATTATTCATATATCTAGATAGAAAATATCTAAAATTATAATTATAATAAAAACTTCACCAGGAAGTTCGAACTTGCACTCTTTTTTGTAGTTCATTGAAAATATCACTACTTAATTGGTAATGTCCATTAATCTTTATTGCGGAGGCAATGTGAGTTTATATTGTTTAATGTCAATATATCCATGTGATAATAGATCGAGTAAATGAAGATGGCCATTTGTATCTATATTAAACCATTCCCGGGTAACAATTTGAAGTGGCAGCCGTATGACCGCTACATGGCCAACCGACCAAGCCAATGTGGCCGCCATGTCAGCCGACCCCGGTTTTATCATGGCTAGTACCTGGCAACGACGACCAGACTATGTCGCTCCTTGATGGCAGCTAAGTGGATAAACAGCATGGTTTACTTATGGTTTCGACCTGGCAGCGATATGGCGGCGCTATCTCGCTGCCATGTGGACGCCAACTAGTTGCCAGGTAACAATCCAACGCGGCAACCATACGGCCGCTACATGGCCAAACCACCTAACCAATGTGGCCGCTATGTCGGCAGTGGTCGGTTTTATCATGGCTTTCACCTGGCAACGACGACCAAACTATGTCGCTCCTTGATGGCAACTAAGTCGATAAACAATATAGTTCATTTATGGTTTTGACCTGGCAGCGACATGGCAGCGCTTACTCGTTGCTATGTGTGGGCCATCTGGTTGCCAGTAATTTTGATACCTCTCTGAAACATGAAAGCCATGAAGTAACCATGAAATTTCCCGAGTTAGCTGTCATGTGACAGTCACTCTATTTTGGAACGAGTACCGCTCCTTGAGTTCTATTTTACTTTTAAGTATATATTTCATTCACACAGTAGTCATTCCAAAAGAACTGTTATGAACTATACTACCGGGTAGGCGGTATGAGTCGCTTGACTCGTAGGTGAATTATGATTGTGGTCGGCCGGCAACGAGTAGGTGTAGTCAAGCCGACGTTACTTTACTTGCGAGCGTTGTCGCTCATCTACCGGCGTAGCAAGGTACTAAGGTAGGTGGCGACGCATTGTATAGACCAGGTAAATGCCAGGCTACCTTAAGACATGGCCGTGCCAGCTTGCTCCACGTAAAAGCTATATGGCAATGCGAGGTGGCGGCCAGGTAGTTGCCAGCGGTCGCCAGCGGTCGCCAGTTAACGTTAAGACACAGCAGTACCAGGTTAGCCCACGTGAAAGCCATATGGCATCGCGACGTGGTGGCCGAGTAGTTGCCAGTTAACGTCAAGACACGGCAGTACCAGGTTGGCCCACATAAAAGCCATATGGCATCGCGAGGTGGCGGCCAGGTAGTCGCCAGCGGTCGCCCGCGGTCGCCAGTTAACGTTAAGACACAGCAGTACCAGGTTAGCCCACATAAAAGCCATATGGCATCGCGAGGTGGCGGCCAGGTAGTCGCCAGCGGTCGCCAGCGGTTGCCAGTTAACGTTAAGACACAGCAGTACCAGGTTAGCCCACGTGAAAGCCATATGGCATCGCGATGTGGCGGCCGACTAGTTGCCAGTTAACGTCAAGACACGGCAGTACCAGGTTGGCCCACATAAAAGTCATATGGCATCGCGAGGTGGCGGCCAGGTAGTCACCAGCGGTCGCCAGTTAACGTTAAGACACAGCAGTACCAGGTTAGCCCACATAAAAGTCATATGGCATCGCGAGGTGGCGGCCAGGTAGTCGCCAGTTAACGCTAAGACACGACAGTACCAGGTTGGCCCACATCAAAGCCATATGGCATCGCGAGATGGCGGCCAGGTAGTCGCCAGCGGTCGCCAGCGGTCGCCAGTTAACGTTAAGGGGGACCACTAGTGTGACATTTTTCAAAAATCGATTTTTTTTTTATTTGATATTTCGATAATCTATACCTTTAAAAATGACATACTAAAATTTCAAGTACATATCTCAAATAGTTTTTGAGTTACAGCCATCTGAAGAGCAAGCTGCTCATCGATTCGAAAGTTATTGTTCGGGCTCATTTGAGCCAATGTCGGATTCCAATGATTAGACAAGCCCGGATGATATTATCTGGGCGTCCAAGTCAATGCCTACTCGGGCTTGACTTGGCTGTTTCTAGGCAACCCCGGGTAATATTATCTTGGCGTTCAAAGCAACGCCGAACTGGAGCCTGTATTGAGTACATCGTAAATAATTTTAGTAAAAATGAGCGAGAATTTCGAGTATTTAAGACAAAAAGGTTCCCATGATATTTCCAGGCGTAGATCAACTTCTAGAAAACGAAAATTCTCGGGGAATCAACATACATTTGCACAGTCCACCGCAAGTACCAGTACGTCGGCTGACAAACTTTTAAATAATAAGGATAAAGAAACAGTGATTGATCCTTCACATGGATATTGTATTCTCCAGTTTATTTCCGTTTTTTCTGCGATAAGTAATTTAGTGGTGTGCAAAACTTGTGAAAAAAATATTACGTTCAATCAAGCAAGTCCACGAGGCCTAGGATTTAAAATTGCGGTAATGTGTGAATGCGGCGTTTCGTGCATCAATTCCGGGCCTATGATTAGTAATGCGTTTGAAATCAATAGACGCATAGTGGCTGTGATGCGACTCTTGGGTATCGGAATAAACGGAGTAAATCTTTTTTGCGGTTTGATGGATCTAATACGTAAATTCCATACTCAAACCTTCAGTGGGTGCTTTGCGAATTTATGTACAGCAGCAGAATCAATTTGTAAATTTAGTATGCAAAGAGCTGTAGAAGAAGAGAAAAAGCTGACACTGAAGGAAAGAGGTTCTGAGACAAATCTGACGGTTTCTGGAGATGGCACGTGGAAAAAACGTGGCCATACTTCACGTTTCGGCGTAGTAACACTTGCTGGAAAGTATAGTAAGAAGATCATCGACTCGTGTGTCAAGTCTACTTACTGTCAGAGTTGTGTCTTATGGGAAACAAAAAAAGCCGACAATCCTGAGGGTTACCAAGAATGGCTCTCGCAGCATGATGGTTGCGACATAAATCACATAGGATCAGCTTCAAAAATGGAAGTTGACAGTATCAAAGAGATGTTTGGTCGCTCAATTGATAACTACGAGGTGAAATATACACGGTACATTGG
The DNA here is from genome assembly GCA_943736025.1 of Tenthredo mesomela. Taxonomy (NCBI): domain Eukaryota; kingdom Metazoa; phylum Arthropoda; class Insecta; order Hymenoptera; family Tenthredinidae; genus Tenthredo; species Tenthredo mesomela. The sequence continues at coordinate 31,493,597 of OX031013.1, forward strand.
CGATGGTGATAGTGCCACTTACAAAGGATTGTTGGATTTGAGTCCATATGATGTTCCAGTACAAAAACTTGAGTGCTATCTACATGTAAAGAAAAGAATGGGATCACGATGTCGTAGTTTGAAGAACGCTGATAAGACCTTAGGAGGAAAAAGCAAGGATACGCTAAAATTAACTATCAAATTAATTAATAAACTCCAATTGTATTACGGCTTAGCGATCATGAGGCATCAAGATAACGTGGATGAAATGTACAAGGCAATCTGGGCTACATTTTATCATCTCAGTTCGACCGATAAAAATCCTAACCATGAATACTGTCCGGAAGGCGTAGAAAGCTGGTGCGCTTATCGCTGCGCGGAAGCTAAACGATTAGACATGACTGAGTTCCAGCACGATTACGTTCCACTTGATCCAAAGGTTCAAAAAGCTCTGAAACCAATATTCGAAGACTTGACTCGGCGTGACTTACTCGACAGATGCCAGGGTAATAATACCCAAAATAACAACGAGAGTTACAATGGCTTGCTTTGGCACCTTGCTCCAAAACACCTCCACAGTGGTTTCAAAACTGTAGAATTGGCCAATTACATTGCTACTTCAATATTCAATGACGGTTTTTCTTCTATTTTAAAAATGTTCAATGGGATGGGAATAATAGTTGGACCTGCAGCAAGCGATTATGCCGCTGACAGAGATAATACGAGGCTACGAGTAGCAGATCATCGTCAACAGACTGCTTCGAAAGAGAGTCGATCAGCTCGAAGGAAGGCTTTATCAGCCCTACAGGTATCTTTCGAAGAAGAGGAAGGTATATTGTATGGGCCTGGAATAGCAGATTAGCAGTAGGTATGATATTTCTGGATTTACAAACATGAAACCATGAAATCAGTAACTTAAACTTTGAACGCGTTTTTCTCGAAACTACATTTTTCAAATTTGCTGCAGTTGTAACTCGAAGACAAATCATCAGATCGATTTGATTCTTATTGCAGCTTCTTTTATACATGTTTCTCCGTACCATGAACCTCCAGTTTTCCGATCGAATGAAAAATGTAATTTTGGCAGGCCAAAAATCATCAAATTTTCGTGCGAAATTCGGACTTTTTTTTTTAAACTCCGCCATTTTGTTGAATTTCAATTTTTTTCAAAACCCGAGGTTGATGGTACGGGAAATACCTTCTAGTTTCATAAACTTTTTGGTTTTTTTGATTTCAGGCACTGTGAAGGTCTGCATCACTGCAGCAGTGGGGGTACTTTTTTTTTTGGAGCCTTGGGAGATCGCGGATAACTCCCTGAATTTTTAATTTTTTGATTTAAAAATTTGATGAGAGATTCAGTATATATCTACAAATATATCCTCAAAACATTAAAACATTCCATACAGTAGTTTTCTTTAAAAAAATTCCCAAAAATCGCCTTTTTTTCAGGCGGTCACACTAGTGGTCCCCCTTAAGACACAGCAGTACCAGGTTGGCCCACATCAAAGCCATATATGAGTCAGTCCACGTCAAGCGGGACGGATTTGGCCAAAAATTTACCTCGATGTTTCTGAGTCTTTTGTAATTTTTTTGCCATATTCTGTGGGCAAAATGAATGGATGAAACATTTTTTTTTTTTTTTTTAACTCGAAGGGCTTAGAAGCTACAAGGGGTTGAATTTTCGAAAAAACCACCAAAAATCGGAATCGCGCTCTCCTTTAAACGTTACTATCTCCGGTTCCCTTCGTCGTACAGACGTCACCAAAAACTCATTTTGAAGCTTTTGAATCGCACTTTCATGTTATGAATTTTAAATTCACGTAATAAACAATCTTCTATTTGTTAATAACAATTGTATTTTTCAAACGCGATTTTCGAGATGACTACCACCTTCGAAAATTCTGAAAAAAATACGAGCGTGTTCCTTGATTCATTCTCTACAAAATCTGTAAGTTTTAAAATGGAACTCCGATGGAAACTGTATTTAAAAAGTGATTGATCCGTCCGGGACGTCGCGAGCGACTGTCTACGCGGGCGCGCCAGTGGCGCGCGACGTCCCGGACGGATCAATCGCTTTTTGAATACAGTTTCCATCGGAGTTCCATTTTAAAACTCACAGATTTTGTAGAGAATGAATCAAGGAACACGCTCGTATTTTTTTCAGAATTTTCGAAGGTGGTAGTCATCTCGAAAATTGCGTTTAAAAAATACATTTGTTAATAACAAATAGAAGATTGTTTATTACATGAATTTAAAATTTATAACATGAAAGTGCGATTCAAGAGCTTCAAAATGAGTTTTTGGTGATGTCTGTAGGACAAAGGGAATCGGAGATAATAACGTTTAGAGGAGACCGCGATTCCGATTTTTGATGGTTTTCCGAAAATCCAGTCACGCGCGACGTCCCGGACGGATCAATCGGTTTTTAAATATAGTTTCCATCGGAGTTCCATTTTAAAACTTACAGATTTTGTAGAGAATGAATCAAGGAACACGCTTGTATTTTTTTCAGAATTTTCGAAGGTGGTAGTCATCTCGAAAATCGCGTTTAAAAAATACAATTGTTAATAACAAATAGAAGATTGTTTATTACATGAATTTAAAATTCATAGCATGAAAGTGCAATTCGAAAGCTTTAAAATGAGTTTTTGGTGACGTCTGTACGATAAAGGGAACCGGTGATATTAACGTTTAAAGGAGACCGCGATTCCGATTTTTGGTGGTTTTTTCGAAAATTCAACCCCTTGTAACTTCTAAGCCCTTCGAGTTAAAAAAAAAAAAAAAATGTTTCATCCATTCATTTTACCCAGAGAATATGTAAAAAAAATTACGACGATTTTCAAGAACATGCGGTCAAAAAGGTGTCCCGCTTGACGTGGATTGACTCATATGGCATCGTGAGGTGGCGGCCAGGTAGTCGCCAGTTAACGTCAAGACATGGCAGTGCCAGGTTCGCCCGTATGAAAGCCATATGGCATTGCGAGGTGGCGGCCAGGTCAATGCTAGGTAGTGACGGGACATCGCAGTGCCAGCTTGGCCCACATAAAATCGATGTCGTGGCGCAAGGTGGCGGCCAAGATGGTGCAACATTGGTAGCCTAGCTTAGTTAGCCATATTATCGCCATGTGAAAAGGCCATGTTGAAACCATATAGCCGCCGCAAGGTTATCGAACATTGGCCTGCTATGTGGCTGGCCGACAGCATTGCGGTGCTCATGCCACATGGCATTAATGTGGCTTGTGGGCTGGCCATGTAAATTGTTACCCGGGTTGACATAAAACACCTATTTTTTTTGTGTTGCCTTTTACTCTTGCAAAGTTACTACTATATTCTACACTTTTCCAAGTTTTTCCAGTAGTGTATGCGAATCCAGAAACAAAACCTAATAAGCAAAAATCCCCTTCGGATTCTTTAAACATACACCAATCTCCAATATTTATTTCCTCTGACACATTCAGGCGGGTGATGGAATTGCTTACGAACGATGACATACTTGCTCTACAATCAGTATCTCTAACTCTCTGTATGCGGTCGTTACTTAATTTAGAGGTATTCGACGAGAGTAACCAGCAAAGTGACGACTTTTTTACGATATGTTCATTTCCAAGAGAATCCTTGACTACTACCAAATGACTTTTTTCACTAACTTTAGAAGAGCAGTATTGTGGCAATTCTAACGGACCTTTAATACTAGATGAAACATTTTGATCACGAGTTTCTATCGGAAGTTCATCAGCATCAACATAGTTATCCGTTTCTGGAGAATTCAGGGAAGTATATGTTGTATCTTGGAACGAATCTTGGTCATCTATGTCTAATTCAGTCGTATAATCTGTAGTATAATCCAAATTTTTTATTTGGATAGAATCTGCAGCTTTAACATTCACTTCCATGCCTAGTGCAGAAATGTGATAATGTGCATCTTTTTTCGTCGCATGAAGTATCTCTTTTATTTTATTCAGACTTAGTATAGCAGAATTTTCATCGGCAACAACGGAAGAGGATGGAAGATTTTTGTCCTGACATTCATACGAAGTGTTTAAATGCCTCGTACGAGGGAAAAGAAAGCATTGCCCTTCAGAGCTAAAATCCATTACTGATATATCTGCTAATAGTTGTAATCTCTTGATTCGATCGATTGAGTCCAAAAGGCTACAATTAACATTAGTTGAAAAGGTACTACTAGTAGAGCTCAAATTTCTGAAAAAACTCTCACATTGCTGAGAGCCGAATTGCCAAGGTAAAAATGTCGATTGTGACTTAGATTTCATACATTGAAAAACAGCATTTAAAAGACCATGAGCATTCAATTCCACGCACAAGTAAGTATTTGTTGTTATAAAGTTCGTTGTAACTGAATAATTTTTTGAAACAAGCCAAGCTCGCCAAAATCTGAGAAAAAAAATAGCATACCACAAGTAATATATTCTATCTTGAAGTGTTAAAGTTACTGAAAGGTACGAGTTGATGACATAGTACATAATTTTAAGATAAGCTACAGTCCCTTCGCTTCCTGGAAGATGTTCTGTCAAGAGAGCCCAGATTTTTGGATCACAAATTTTCGGAACAGACTTGAAATTCATTTTATCTTTAGGAGATACGTCATTCAAAGTCAACTGATGTTTATCTTTCGAAATATTCTTAATGAGAACAAGAATATGTCCGGATGAAGCAAAAAAATTCCCCATATGCAATACAATTGAGGGTTCCAACAATCTGGTTTTCAATTTTGCTCCAATATGGACTGTATCTTGAGTACAAATGAAACTCGGTAGTATAGAAGCATGGAATTCTGGAATTGCAAAATGTTGCTCTATCATTTCGAAGTTTGGCTTTGCAATACCTAGCATGCTTTTAATTCGCATAGCTTTCAAACAGCGTGAATCACCGTCAGAGGAAATACCATCTACATGTATTCCGTGTTTGCTGAGTTCAGATATCGTGTCATCCCAACGACCAAGAACATTTTCACTGGTAAACCTATTGTCGGTACCAAACAGATAGAGGCAAAAACAAGGCGATCCTTCTTGTAAGGGTTGGGCAATCACTGTGTATAAGTAAGACGCTGTGGTATTATTTTGAAAATATTTTTCAATGACATTAGCTGATGAAGCAGGAAAAGAGAATGGAATAGGTAACCCTTTTTCATCAAGTGGTATAACAAAGCCCACTATCTGATTGGTATTTGGATCATATTGTACTCTACCCGTGATTCGAGTCGCATCCTCACTCAACCAAACACGAAATGGTACATTTCTAGCCTCTAAAAACTCTTTCAGATCTTTAGCACGGCATATACCATACCTTCATACAAATTTGCAGAATGTGAATGAATAGTTCGGCCTACAGTACTCACAGAAGGTAAAAACAGATTTGCTTGCAACGTTTCATATAATATACGACCCCCAACGATGAATAAATAGGCTGCAATGAGTTTTAAAGTTTTTTTGTACCTATAACCCTGTTTTTCTTTTTCTTGGTTACTATTCATGCTTTGGTTGAGCATTGATAAAAAAGTCGAATTCCTCACGTTTCCCTCATCATAAAAGCGGGCTTCACTTTGAACTAGTTCAGGTGTGTCAAGACAGCCAGCCCGTGAGTTGCCTTGACAGTCTATTCCCCCATGACATTGTCGATATTTGAAAGAACGTTCACCAGTTGCCCTATATGCGCGGTTTGGTCGAGATTTTCCGGTGCTTGATGATAAGATTCGATGTGTGATGATTCCTGTCCAGGAAAATTAGTAGGCGTTTGCAGTGTGTGATACACTTTCTCAGGGCCAATTTCATTCAACACCATTTGCTGCATTCCAGTTTCGGGCTGCTGTTGTACAGTTGAACTTGTTCCTTGATTAGTTCGATTCGGTTTCCTGGCTTCCGAAGAGTGACGCTTGAAGTGACGATTAATATTGCTCACTTTCCAGCGTGATTTGCCATCGATCTTCTTGACCGTTTTAATCACAAACTTGCATTGAGGGCATGTTACTTCAGCGGATAAATGCATGGATTCATGATCGGCTGCCACGGTAACTTTTGTCTCTTGTTTCAATTGTATGAACACATTTTCGTTGAAGTTTTCTCTCGATTTGTCTAGCGCTGCCATAATTCCTTTTCTCATGTTTTTTTCTTCTGTGACCAAGTCGAATTTCGTCGATGAATTCCGTTTTTGTACACTCATCGGTTGACGTTGTTCCGTGGGGTCCGAATTGTTCCAATATCCATCATTTGTTTCCTTAACAAATGCGACCATTCGCATTAGCATTGCTTTTTCTCCTACAACGAATCGGAACTGTTTTGGCTTCTTGTGAAAGATGCCATAATAGTTTTTCAGATTTGGATTCTCTTCCGAGTTCTCTTCTTCAATGAAAGGTTGCATATCATTTTGGACAAAGCGTTCAAGTTCGACAATCATGGCTTCATCAATATCACGAAATGAGGTTGGATTGTCCAAATAATTGAAACGAAGGATGTTCTTAATGTGCTGAGGAACAAGTGTACTTTTTTCATGCTGCAGTTTTTTCCAAAACATTGCGCGATAATAATCAGGATGGTTTGGATCAACGGAACTGACTTCAGTATTCACCGGCGTAGACATCTTGATTGGTGTCCTATAAAACCATCCAAAATAAAAATGAGACAATGTAAGATATACAATATTTGTATACTGAAAATTTGAACTTTTATTGAAATGCGAGAATGACTGACCCTCATTGCAATTTGAACAATAATTTTTTAGTTTGCGGCGAAAGTACCCTTCAATTATTCCATAAGTTTCGGTGCGAAAACAACTTGCCTCGTATGAAACTAGGTTTATAATTTTTAGGATAGCAGACGGAAATTGAATATAAATATATCAACAATTTCATCCGCATTTGAAAATTGTACACGCAAAGTTGAAAACGCACGTGTACTGCGAGGGTAACTGAAAATTTCATCAGTGAATTTGTAGGTTTTAGGAAAAAAATGTATAGCGAACTGAAATCTATATTTACTAACAAACGTAGTTAATGATATGAAGGTCTTCGAAAACATTCTGTATTACAATTGCTGAATATCGTTTCAGTGCGCAAATAGTCGCCCCTAGTAAAGAATGAAATAATAATAAGACATTGAAACTTAATCATGAATCATAAATAATATATAAGAATTCGTTAATAATCATGTCATAAAAAAATAACATGGAATTCTTTGATAGTAATAATCATCACCATATTCGAAAAATAAAATATTTTGCCAATAAATTTGAGAATGTATGAGAAAACTTTTCAGGTTGTATATATATACGAAAAAAGTTCATCTCGAATTTCATTCAAATGTTAAATGATTATTTAAAAAAATCGTAACAATCTAACATCACTTTCCTTAAATTAACCTAGATAAATAATCTTGAACTTTGCACAACAAAGTTGAAGTTGAAGTTTTAGATTTTACCCCTAGAACGGTAACCTGCGGTGTTTAAACACCACAACAACTTCATAAAAATAGTCATTTTCACTAATTTTCCACGCATTTTTAACCTCTTACCTAATTTTTGACCAACTTTTCAGACTTGACGCTGAATTGCCATAGGCTCTCGTGATTCTGCATTTAAAAACGGAAAGAATAAGCCCCCGTAGGACCATGTACGTGAAATTATACCCGAGATATGAATTTTCAAAATTGGGATGATTTATCGCCCCAGGTTACCGGAATACGTGAAAAAAATTAGGTTACCGTTGTAGGGTTAATCGAGATGTATTATTTATTAGCTCCCGGACAAGTAACTTAACATTTTTTAAAGTTTGTCAAAGAACGTTCCATATTAAATAATTAATATAATAATAATAATAACAATAACAATAACAATAACAATGACAATGACAATGACAATGGCAATGGCAATGGCAATGGCAATGGCAATGGCAATGGCAATGGCAATGGCAATGGCAATGGCAATGGCAATGGCAATGGCAATGGCAATGGCAATGGCAATGGCAATGGCAATGGCAATGGCAATGGCAATGGCAATGGCAATGGCAATGGCAATGGCAATGGCAATGGCAATGGCAATGGCAATGGCAATGGCAATGGCAATGGCAATGGCAATGGCAATGGCAATGGCAATGGCAATGGCAATGGCAATGGCAATGGCAATGGCAATGGCAATGGCAATGGCAATGGCAATGGCAATGGCAATGGCAATGGCAATGGCAATGGCAATGGCAATGGCAATGGCAATGGCAATGGCAATGGCAATGGCAATGGCAATGGCAATGGCAATGGCAATGGCAATGGCAATGGCAATGGCAATGGCAATGGCAATGGCAATGGCAATGGCAATGGCAATGGCAATGGCAATGGCAATGGCAATGGCAATGGCAATGGCAATGGCAATGGCAATGGCAATGGCAATGGCAATGGCAATGGCAATGGCAATGGCAATGGCAATGGCAATGGCAATGGCAATGGCAATGGCAATGGCAATGGCAATGGCAATGGCAATGGCAATGGCAATGGCAATGGCAATGGCAATGGCAATGGCAATGGCAATGGCAATGGCAATGGCAATGGCAATGGCAATGGCAATGGCAATGGCAATGGCAATGGCAATGGCAATGGCAATGGCAATGGCAATGGCAATGGCAATGGCAATGGCAATGGCAATGGCAATGGCAATGGCAATGGCAATGGCAATGGCAATGGCAATGGCAATGGCAATGGCAATGGCAATGGCAATGACAATGACAATGACAATGACAATGACAATGACAATGACAATGACAATGACAATGACAATGACAATGACAATGACAATGACAATGACAATGACAATGACAATGACAATGACAATGACAATGACAATGACAATGACAATGACAATGACAATGACAATGACAATGACAATGACAATGACAATGACAATGACAATGACAATGACAATGACAATGACAATGACAATGACAATGACAATGACAATGACAATGACAATGACAATGACAATGACAATGACAATGACAATGACAATGACAATGACAATGACAATGACAATGACAATGACAATGACAATGACAATGACAATGACAATGACAATGACAATGACAATGACAATGACAATGACAATGACAATGACAATGACAATGACAATGACAATGACAATGACAATGACAATGACAATGACAATGACAATGACAATGACAATGACAATGACAATGACAATGACAATGACAATGACAATGACAATGACAATGACAATGACAATGACAATGACAATGACAATGACAATGACAATGACAATGACAATGACAATGACAATGACAATGACAATGACAATGACAATGATAATGATGATAATAATAATAATAATAATTCCATATTTAATGCAACAATCACTTGCCTTAAGTTCAACACAGTTAATATACATACCTTTGTTTCTGACGAGTTGCAGACTACAAGCGTGTCTGTGACAGTCGTAAGCACGGTAAGCATTCGGCTGATTTCGCCTCATTCCGGCTGATTCCGACTCAACTTGGCTCAACACGCGCTGAGCCGCTTCGCTTATTCACTGAGTCTCACTGATTCTTTTCTGATCCTTTCTTATATTGCTGATGCTACTGATTCTACTTCAACTTGCCTCAACTGATAAATACGTCTCAAACGTCTCTGAGTTCGCTCATGAGCTTGTGATTCTGTACCGATCCGGATCGGCAGAATCAGTGATTCCTCGAGTGAACGGCCCCTCGATCGCGCTGCGATTTTCGCGCGCGGGGATCCTCGTCGGGCGATCGAGTCTCATATCACGCGTTGCTTATTGTGTGCAACTAAGTGTATTCGACTCGAATTTTGAGCATAAAGCATTTCGCAGCTTCGGAATTCGACTGCAGTTTTACGATCGCTTGCTCTATTCAGACGTGCATTGCTATTCATAGACTTTTTTCGTGATGACTACTGACAAGTGTTTTTATAAACACTGCGAAGTGACACGTGATAGTGAGGGTATCACCCTATTTTGCTTTCCAAAGACTAAAGATGACAGATATAAAATTTGGATACAAAATTCAGGTTCGCAACAACTTGGGCATCACGCATTTTTATGTAGATTCCTTTCCTGACATTAGTTTGCCCCATTTGTTCATTAATAATATGTTCAATACTACCTGATTATTCATTTTCGCATTGAGTACTTATACATTCCGTGGGAATCAAATGTCAGCTTATCCTGAGCAACTTAAATAACGAGTTAATGAATTCGATCGAGTATCAGCTTGCTACTTTTTTTCCGGCAAAATAAAATAGCACTATTAAAGAGTGAAATTCCACTTCACGAAGAATAAGGTTCCCCTCTTGAATTTTTACGAAAAAAAAAATCCCTCAAGGGAAAAGTTTGGAGATTATTCGGTTAAAATCTACGTGCAATAAATGTAAATCTATGGGTGTGCGAATAAAAATAGTTCGATTCTGCTCTGGGTCTGTATGTATGAATATTGATAGTATGAGCCTCTTAGATTATCGTTAAACGCGAGTTCCCTCTAGATCTTGAATCCAGATTAATTATCAACGGCACATAATCACGCAAGTTGAATTAAATGTTGAATTGTATTGTTGACGCACAGCATTCGTAGAGGCATGAATCTAACGTTTATGTATGTGCTGTATTGTAAGTAATCAGTCAACATGATTCAACGAACGGTATAGCATATACCTGTAGGTAATGAATACCTGTCTAAAAGACGTGTGGGATAAAAGAGGATGGGGGATATTTAGACGTATTTAGACGACATCTTTTTGAATACATTTTTTATTCTCAACTCATATACTGTAACGGATCAGGCGACCTAGGCCTGACCGTTAACAATTCAAAGATCAACCGTTGCGCACGTCGAACCATCTAGAAGGTTCGATGAGAGCGACAAGTCGCATGACGTCACAAAGAGTATATAAATCGAGACACAGCTCTCAGCAGCAGCAATTCTACGGTATAGCACCGGGTTGACTCGCAACACTCTTACTCATCAGTCGCAATAGGCACAGCGCCTTGCGTACTAGTAGCTTCACTTTAATATAATTCTAATTTCTTCTATTCGCAAGTTTCAACAGAAAATAAATAGATTCTAAAATATCGTAAAAGAAATTCACATAGAAAAAGATATTCTATTTAGTTAAGTTATTAGAAATAACATAAAGTCAAACAGAGTCAAATATCAAATAACCTCGCTTATCAAAATTATCAAAGATATTATCGACATAGCACGTCATTTGAAACTATAGGAAAATAAGGCAACATTGTAAATATAGGATAAGTATTGGTTGCAACCGCAAGTTTAAGTTAAAATAAAAATAAATCGAATTTCTTGATTATCTAAAAGTAAGTTAATCTATGCAGATCCTTTATCCGCCATTTCCAGGTTCTTCTTCATCCGTATAACCAACCAACGCTAGATACAGCCTTAGTGAGTCTCTGACACACTCAGGTCTGGCACAGCAGGTTTTATTGTTTAGAGAATTTGGGGATAAACTAACTTTATCATAACTAAAATCAAAAGGTTAGGTGGGTAAAGTGCAGCCTTAGCGCGTTTACGTGTTCAGGTCTGTGGGGAAGCGGCTTTAGTTGCTCGGCGACTCAAGTCCGTAATAGGGAACATTAAATTATTGACATAAAGGTCTAGAACATATAAAATCGAGCAAAGAACTCACAATTACACTCGGTTCGCGTTACCTGAGGTAACGCTAAAGAACCGAAACGTAACAATACATATACATCACATACAATATACTGTAACGCGAATTCCCTTCAAGGGTGGAGGAAGAATAAGACTCCTCGCGATACCCTACGGCGCTTGTCTTTGGATTTATTCAAAATGCATAAAAAATTAGAAATGATAATAATAATCAGAATTTTGTTGGGCGCCAGACGCGAACAGCGTCATTTATTAATTAAATATCAAATTTACCAGAGACTTACGACGAATGTGCTTCGGCTAGTTCAGAATAAAAATCAGAGGGTAGAGGGGAGTAGGTCACCAGGTGGATAATAGAATTAATCAAAGATATAACACAGATTTGAATCGATATAATATTTGCGTTTTTAATCAAAACTTGACATAAATTAGATTAACATGAGTTTGATTCTATAATCAATGAATTTTTAATGACAATATTCAGCAAATAAGTTTCACATTAGTTCGAGACGATAATAAATAATAAGATTTACTCCAAACGAACAATAGATTCGAGACGATAATTAACAAGTCTCTAATTTTACGAACAATAAGCTCAATGCAAGCTGATAAATATTTTATCGAATTATAAAGAACGACATAAATCAGGGATTAATCCAGAACAATTAATAATTTATTAACTAACTTAATCCTAACGTGGAAATTTCTCAGAATAAAGTATATTTTACATAAGAAAGAAAAACGGACGAGACTATTGCTCTCCACGGCTACAACTACGTTCGCAATACCCAGGATAGCCAAGACAGATTATAGAATTACTAATATTTCACTACTAGAGAATAAAGAAAAAGATAGTAGCTCAACTACAAAGAATAGGACACTAAGGTCCGCAATAACTAACTAATAGCGAATTTTGTGCTAGATTGCACGAGGATTATCCTCAAAACATGCTTAAGCAACCAAAAAGACAGCCAGTCACGAAATAACTCAATAATTAAGCCAAAGAATGTTATAGATTCGGCACGAGACGATATTATTAATGAAAAATACAACAATCAAATACTACAGCACGACGAGACCTCGTGGCCCAACGCCTGCGTAGAAAATATACTATACTCAGAATTCGTACTCGATACCATACGATTTATTCAGAATTAGTTCGTGACTTCACAATAAATTAAATAGGCTTACCTTACGGTTGACTCTGGCCACAAGGCACTGAACTACACTAATTATATTAACAATGGACAATAAATTTGGAAAAAGACTCTAAGTTATACAATAAATCGGAAACACTAATAAAAGAAGACTCGAGACGATACGATAATTGCGTGTAGCACAGTCGACAGTCGAACGTAGAAGAGAAGGATTCTTGGTGCTTCCTTTGGCTCGCTAGGTGATGAGTTGCGAATTTACTCACGTGCTCCTGTGATTGGCCTAATTAGGCAACGTAAGTGGGGCGGATCTAGTGGACAGTTGTTGCGTCTCACCCTAGGATCCCGCTGACGGAATTATGCTTTCTTCTAGATCTGGATCGTAACTCGTCCGCGTCCTGGCAGCGATCTCAGCTGTTTTCTGGACATCGGACGGACTAAGGCGCGCTAATTTCAAAATCGAAATCGTGTCGCAACGGAGTTGTGTCAGTCTTAAAGACGACCGGCGTTCCTGTTATCGTAGTTTCCTTACTCCCTGATTGTCGGTGACTCGGAGGGGCTCTCCAGTTGTCCACTCATAAAAAGTATTCCTGGCTGGAGGATCTGGCTGCAGTTACGGCGATCCTAAACCGGATCTTCGCCTTGGCTGCACCATTGGCGTCGCGGAAGGTTATCAAAACCCCCTCACACGAGGTAGCTGCTCGTTGTCGAGACGATATTCGTGAGCTTTCTTGGCTAACACGTTGACGGTACGATAATCAGGAGGGTAGGTGTTATTTCTCTGGTTCAGCTCCAGGCTGAGTAGTCGTCGATGAAGGAGGCTGTATTGAGCTACTTGATTCGCTCAGCCCTATACGCTGTCATCGCGGCATCCAGTTTTTATACAATAAAGCCACCGTCAATGCAACTCTGGCGAGCCTGGGGAAGGTGTTCCCTCGGTGGATGTTGACTCCGTTGCGCGCCGAGGCGCGAAGTACAATTTTCATAAAAAAGAAGTAATACAAACAAAAGAGGATTAGAAATATGATACCCTGCCTAATTCTGTCTTAGCTCTTCCTGGGTAGCCTGCCGACCGTGCACATTTGTTATCGCGTTTGGTAGTCCCTGGGACGCTTGCACAAAGTGCAACGTCACAATACATATGACAAATACCTATAGTACATTTTGGTACACGATTGCGCCGATATACCACTGGCTGCATAAATGCAATCAGCTGTGCTTTCGCGCTGTAGGCCGAGTGCATAATATTTGAATTACATATGATAAGTCTCCGTCATGTGCACGTAATGCTCGGTGCATCGATATATAGTCGGAAGTAAAATGCGATCGGATAATCGAAAGGAATGTTATTATACAAACTAAAAACCAGATATTAAAAAAGAGACACACCGAAACTATACACGAATAAAAGACTAAAAAAAAATATAAATATGAAAAAATGAACTATTCTAATAAAAGTATACATATTATATTAAAACTAGAAGAATATACAGGGTGTCTTGCAATTAGTCGTACAAACCTATATAGGGCGATTCCTCTATGGAAGGTAAACCGTAATTACGTAGCGAAATATTTTTGAGAGCAATAGTTCTCCAGCAATAGCAATACATAGATAAGCCAATCAGCAGCCAGTTGAGCGTATGAATAAAGATAAGTACTGAGTTAGGAAAACAACCCGCTCACAACAATCGCGAGCGACGCGTTCGCACCCGTCTTTTTTTCATCCGTCGCAGCCCGCCGCGGGTCGCTCGCTCGTTGTACACTGCCGTGCTTAGGTGATAGGCAGTAAAGTGAATTTTTCAAATCAGAAGAAAATAAGTATTTAGGTATTAAATACTTAATTATTTTTTTAATTATTTTATTTAAGTATTTCTCGTAGTCCAGGTCCTCGGCTTCGTAGTTCTCGTTGTCCAGGTCGTTCGCTAAGTATTTCTCGTAGTCCAGGTCCTTCGCTACGTATTTCTCGTAGTCCAGGACCTTCGCTACGTATTTCTCGTTGTCCAGGTCCTCGGCTTCGTATTTCTTGTAGTCCAGGTCGTTCGCTAAGGATTTCTCGCAATCCAGGACCTTCGCTACGTATTTTTCGTTGTCCAGGTCCTCGGCTTCGTAGTTCTCGTTGTCCAGGTCGTTCGCTAAGTATTTCTCGTAGTCCAGGTCCTTCGCTACGTATTTCTCGTAGTCCAGGACCTTCGCTACGTATTTCTCGTAGTCCAGGACCTTCGCTACGTATTTCTCGTTGTCCAGGTCCTCGGCTTCGTAGTTCTCGTTGTCCAGGTCGTTCGCTAAGTATTTCTCGTAGTCCAGGTCCTTCGCTACGTATTTCTCGTAGTCCAGGACCTTCGCTACGTATTTCTCGTTGTCCAGGTCCTCGGCCTCGTATTTCTTGTAGTCCAGGTCGTTCGCTAAGGATTTCTCGTAGTCCAGGTTCTTCGCTACGTATTTCTCGTTGTCCAGGTCCTCGGCTTCGTATTTCTTGTAGTCCAGGTCGTTCGCTAAGGATTTCTCGTAGTCCAGGACCTTCGCTACGTATTTTTCGTCGTCCAGATCCTCGGCTTCGTATTTCTTGTAGTCCAGGTCGTTCGCTGAGGATTTCTCGTAGTCCAGGTCTTTGACTTTGTTTTTCTCGTAGTCCAGGTCCTTCGCTACGCATTTCTCGTAGTATAGGACCTTTGCTACGTATTTCTCGTAGTCCAGGTCCTCGGCTCCGTAGTTCTCGTTGTCCAGGTCGTTCACTAAGTATTTCTCGTAGTCCAGGTCCTTGACTTCGTTCTTCTCGTAGTCCAGGTTCTTGACTTCGTTTTTCTCGTAGTCCAGGTCGTTCGCTAAGTATTTAATACTTAGCGAAGAACCTGGACTGCGAGAAATACTTAGCGAAGGAACTGGACTACGAGAAATACTTAGCGAGCGACTTAGACATGAGAAATACTTAGCGAACGACCTAGACTACGACAAATACTTAGCGAACGACCTGGATGACGAGGAATACGAAGCGAAGACCTGGACTACGAGAAATGCTCAGCGAATGACCTGGACTACGAGAAATACTTAGCAAACGACCAGAGAATCATTTAAAAAAGCTATTGGCATCAAAATTGATAAATGGCAATAAATGAAGTTTACTGCCTTTTACCTAAGCACGGCAGTATAGCTCTCGATTCAGCGGCTATCTGATTTATTTCGACAGGTATAATTAAAGATAACCTGCGATTAAAATGATCATAGAAGCTTGCCTATTGTGAAAAAAATACGAAACTGAATCAATTCGGGCTGTTCATTAATTTTATTAATTGATTATAACATTAAGCAGTATCGTAAATTACAGCAGCTGTTCAAAGTGGCCACCGTTCGCCAGTAAGCATGTCCGGGCTCTTAGAAGGACCTGGTCGGGGATCCTGCCCAACATATCGTCTGTCACAGTTGCGACAGCTACGTGCAACTTCATATTTAGATCCTCCAAATCCTGTGGTGATTCCCGATAAACAATTTCTTCTAAGTGACCCCACAGAAAAAAATCCAGAGGCGTCAAATCCGGTGACCTTGGGGGCCATGCGATTGGACCACCACGACCGATCCACCTTTGCGGGAACTGCCCATCCAGCCAGTAGTGCACAACGCGGGCGTAATGTGCAGGCGCACCGTCTTGCTGGAAGTACATTTCCGCTCGGGCTTGCAGTGGCCTATCTTCAAGGATGTCGCGTAAGTCATCATTTAGAAGTTGCAGATACCCGACACGGTTCAATCGATTGGGCAACACTACAGGCCCGATCTAAAAACCAGAAAATATCTCATTTACATTCTTGCACTCATGAAAATGAGTGTGCACCTGGATTTTTTGAGATTTTTTTTTTTTTTTGTGTTTGAATGTTTGAATTTCACCGCATAAAATCTAATCTCACGTACCAATTTATTATCAATAATCCCAGCCCAGAGGTTCAATCCCCACCGGTGTTGGACGCCTCTCGGTCGTACCAGCCTCTGGTTCTGTTCGGACCAACAATGACTATTGTGCTGGTTGAATATTCCTTCCCGATCAAATCGCGACTCATCCGTAAATAAAATCGTTTTTGCGAAATTTGGATTTGCTCGGTCCTGCTCCAGCAGCCATTGGCAGAATCCACGGCGCCGTGGAAGGTCTTCCGGTTCAAGATCTTGTACTGGTGTAAAGTGCCATGGGTGAAGATCATTATATCGTAATGTACGATGTACATTCGAATGATGCAGACCAAGGCGACGCCCGAGCCGGCGCGTGCTTGCTGTTCCATCTTCATGGATGGCGTCAAGTATCCGTTCTTCGACTCGGTATCCCTGCAGGACACGGCCAGCATCCCCACGTCTCGGATTTACTGAGCCTGTCTCGGTAAAACGCCCAACGAGCTCCAAAATTGTCGAATGGCTTGGGTGACGCCGAAGCGGAAATCGCACCGCGTATTCGTTCGCAGTTGCCCTCGCCGACCGATTGCACTCTCCGTACAACATCACCATTTCCGCATATTCTTGAGGCGAATACATTTAATTAACTGCAGTCGAGTTAAATGGAGACACACGATCTAACAACTGATCGTGAAGAAAGATGTTTCCTTTTTTTTAATTTCCATGACAAAATTGCTCGTTTTTATTGTTTTAAACGACACGATAGTGGGGGTAGGGGTAGGAGCTCCGTAGGGGTTCCGATTTTTAAAAAAGGTATTGGACGCCGTAAGATAATACAGCCGTGATCGGTATCATTCGAGTGTACATTGTGCATTGTGATATAACGATCTTATCTTGATGGCTGCTCGAGCAGGACCTGGCAAATCCAAATTTCGCATAAACGATTTTATTTACGGATGAGTCGCGATTTGATCGGGAAGGAATATTCAAGCAGCACAATAGTCATTGTTGGTCCGAACAGAACCAGAGGCTGGCACGACCGAGAGGCTTTCAACACCGGTGGGGATTGAACCTCTAGGCTGAGATTATTGATAATAAATTGGTACGTGAGATTAGATTTTATGCGGTGAAATTCAAACATTCAAACACAAAAAAAAAAAAAAAATCTCAAAAAATCCAGGTGCACACTCATTTTCATGAGTGCAAGAATGTAAATGAGATATTTTCTGGTTTTTAGATCGGGCCTGTAGTGTTGCCCAATCGATTGAACCGTGTCGGGTATCTGCAACTTCTAAATGATGACTTACGCGACATCCTTGAAGATAGGCCACTGCAAGCCCGAGCGGAAATGTACTTCCAGCAAGACGGTGCGCCTGCACATTACGCCCGCGTTGTGCACTACTGGCTGGATGGGCAGTTCCCGCAAAGGTGGATCGGTCGTAGTGGTCCAATCGCATGGCCCCCAAGGTCACCGGATTTGACGCCTCTGGATTTTTTTCTGTGGGGTCACTTAAAAGAAATTGTTTATCGGGAATCACCACAGGATTTGGAGGATCTAAATATGAAGTTGCACGTAGCTGTCGCAACTGTGACAGACGATATGTTGGGCAGGATCCCCGACCAGGTCCTTCTAAGAGCCCGGACATGCTTACTGGCGAACGGTGGCCACTTTGAACAGCTGCTGTAATTTACGATACTGCTTAATGTTATAATCAATTAATAAAATTAATGAACAGCCCGAATTGATTCAGTTTCGTATTTTTTTCACAATAGGCAAGCTTCTATGATCATTTTAATCGCAGGTTATCTTTAATTATACCTGTAGAAATAAATCAGATGGCCGCTGAATCGAGAGCTATACTGCCGTGCTTAGGTAAAAGGCAGTAAACTTCATTTATTGCCATTTATCAATTTTGATGCCAATAGCTTTTTTAAATGATTCTCTGGTCGTTTGCTAAGTATTTCTCGTAGTCCACCCGAGTCGAAATTTCAGGCCTGCTTTGAACCTCCTTTAAACCTCGTAGTTCGTCGAGAGTCTGTCAAATCTTGGGAGTATCGAGGAGTCAAAGGAGGTTCAAACGGAGATGCAAACTATTGGTACGTTTAATGTCAGACTCCACTTGAACCTACAAAAGTGGCAGAAATTGAACATTTTCATTCAAAGGAGGTCTTGGAGGGTGTAACAGAACCTCCTTTCAACCCAGTTAAACCTCGTATAAACGCTCACGTCGACCCTCCTAACCCTCCTTTCGGCCTAAATCGATCTCGCGCAGACCCTACAGACCCTCCTTTCGGCCTGAACTGACTCGCTCGTAGAGCCTACAGACCCTCCTTTCGGCCTGAATCGAATTTCGCGTAGAGCCAGGCTGGTTAAACTCATGATTAACCAACGCCTAGGCAGAAAATTATTAATTGATAATAGTAAAAAAAAAAACAACAAAAAAAAAAAAAACGATATTTGACGGATATTATTGTCAGGTGACCTAACCTACGCATCATTATGTTGATAAAATCGCATTATATTCGCACTGAAAAGATCGCCGCATTTTTCGTCCCCGCCGGGATTTGAACTCACGTCCGCTCGGTTACTAGTCGCACGCCCTAACCACTACGCTAAACTATCGTATGGCATTAGACTCAATACTCTTCTACTTGTTCGAGGCCCATCAAAGTGTCAAGTTATTACTCGAAATATTTCAATGTCATCAAAATTTGGCATTTGAGTATTGGCATTTGAAATTTGCCTAGATTGAAGTTCTTGCATATATTATTACGATTAATTACTAAATATTATATCATGCATCTTTCGTTTACGCGGTTATCTGTTTATCCGAATAAAATATGACATTTTGTTAGAAAAAAAAAAAAAAAAAAATGGTGCAGGAGGTCCACTAATATTTTTATGTTTATTTCGACACTTTCTTTTAGTTAACCCTTCGTAGTCACTCTGGGTGGATTTCACCCAGGCGTTCTGGCCGAAATATCAATTTTTTTACAAATTGACCTATTTACGATTTTTTTTTAAAATATGTTGTCATTTGAATTTTGACATACCGACTCTTGATACATGTTCTAGAATGTTTGAAGTATTTTCTAGTATTTTTTCGATCCCGATCGAACGGATAGTTTTCACACAGCAGCCATTTGAAAATTGACTGGGTGAATTTCACCCAAGTGTGACTACCGTGTGATTCTACAGAAGTGTGACTACGAAGGGTTAAAACATAAATTCACTTAAAGTGGAAAATTCCACTTCTGTCCGAAGAACTAAAAACAGTGTTGAAATTACCATAAAACTTTTAGTGGATCTCCTGGAACATTTTTGTCTCTAATAAGTAATAGCTGTGTACCTTTATATTCCATATTTTACAAATCCGGTAAACCGATCGAGCAGTGATATAGAGATCTATTATTGTGGAATCCACAACTGATCCTGATACGGGCCATTGTGTTGTCAAGGCTTTAGCGTTGGGCGCACGCCCACGAGGTTCCATTGCACTTAAATTTAGCGAGATATGCGTTATCAATATATGTGGATTACGTATTTTTGTGTAAACTACAGAGTTATGGATATAATAAACTAAGACCCGACGTTGAAAGTAGTAGAGTTTCAAAAAAACATATCCCCGAATCCATGACTACTGCCTTGACCCTACGTAACCTCTTTTGAATCCAGTTTCCTGCCTTGACCCTACGTAACCTCCTTTGAATCCAGTCTCCTGCCTTGACCCTACATAGACCCTCCTTTGGATCCAAAGTTTTTGGTCCTGGTTGTTCTTGGCCAGCATTGGATCCAAAGTAGGCTATGGAGGGTCAGAGTAGGAGACTTCGGATCCAAAGGAGGTTACGTAGGGTGAAGTCAGGGGTCTTAGGATTCAAATGAGGCTACGTAGGTTCATGTCCGCGAGATATTTGTGATCTAAAATAGGTCTAGGAGGGTCATCGGAGGGTGAAGTAGAGCGAAAGGAGGCCTAGTAGGTTCAACGGAGAGTGGCGGCCCATGCGTTACAAAGAGAAATAGGTTCTAGTGCATTCAAAGGAGGGCTAAAATTTCGACTCGGGCAGGTCATTCGCTGAGCATTTCTCGTAGTCCAGGTCTTCGCTTCGTATTCCTCGTCATCCAGGTCGTTCGCTAAGTATTTGTCGTAGTCTAGGTCGTTCGCTAAGTATTTCTCATGTCTAGGTCGCTCGCTAAGTATTTCTCGTAGTCCAGTTCCTTCGCTAAGTATTTCTCGCAGTCCAGGTTCTTCGCTAAGTATTAAATACTTAGCGAACGACCTGGACTACGAGAAAAACGAAGTCAAGAACCTGGACTACGAGAAGAACGAAGTCAAGGACCTGAACTACGAGAAATACTTAGCGAACGACCTGGACAACGAGAACTGCGGAGCGGAGGACCTGGACTACGAGAAATACGTAGCGAAGGTCCTATACTACGAGAAATGCGTAGCGAAGGACCTGGACTACGAGAAAAACGAAGTCAAGGACCTGGACTACGAGAAATCCTTAGCGAACGACCTGGACTACAAGAAATACGAAGCCGAGGAGCTGGACAACGAGAAATACGTAGTGAAGGTCCTGGACAACGAGAAATGCGTAGCGAAGGACCTGGACTACGAGAAATACTTAGCGAACGACCTGGACAACGAGAACTACGGAGCCGAGGACCTGGACTACGAGAAATACGTAGCGAAGGTCCTGGACTACGAGAAATGCGTAGCGAAGGACCTGGACTACGAGAAAAACGAAGTCAAGGACCTGGACTACGAGAAATCCTTAGCGAACGACCTGGACTACGAGAAATCCTTAGCGAACGACCTGGACTACAAGAAATACGAAGCCGAGGATCTGGACAACGAAAAATACGTAGCGAAGGTCCTGGACTGCGAGAAATCCTTAGCGAACGACCTGGACTACAAGAAATACGAAGCCGAGGACCTGGACAACGAGAAATACGTAGCGAAGGTCCTGGACTACGAGAAATGCGTAGCGAAGGACCTGGACTACGAGAAATCCTTAGCGAACGACCTGGACTACAAGAAATACGAAGCCGAGGACCTGGACAACGAAAAATACGTAGCGAAGGTCCTGGACTGCGAGAAATCCTTAGCGAACGACCTGGACTACAAGAAATACGAAGCCGAGGACCTGGACAACGAGAAATACGTAGCGAAGGTCCTGGACTACGAGAAATACGTAGCGAAGGACCTGGACTACGAGAAATACTTAGCGAACGACCTGGACAACGAGAACTACGAAGCCGAGGACCTGGACTACGAGAAATACTTAAATAAAATAATTAAAAAAATAATTAAGTATTTAATACCTAAATACTTATTTTCTTCTGATTTGAAAAATTCACTTTACTGCCTATCACCTAAGCACGGCAGTGTACAACGAGCGAGCGACCCGCGGCGGGCTGCGACGGATGAAAAAAAGACGGGTGCGAACGCGTCGCTCGCGATTGTTGTGAGCGGGTTGTTTTCCTAACTCAGTACTTATCTTTATTCATACGCTCAACTGGCTGCTGATTGGCTTATCTATGTATTGCTATTGCTGGAGAACTATTGCTCTCAAAAATATTTCGCTACGTAATTACGGTTTACCTTCCATAGAGGAATCGCCCTATATAGGTTTGTACGACCAATTGCAAGACACCCTGTATAAATATGAAAAAATGGACTATTCTAATTGAAGCATGCATATATTAAATCTAAAAAAATATAAATATGAAAAAATTAACTATTCTAATTGAAGCATGCATATATTAAAACTAAGAGAATATATAAATATGAAAAAATGGACTATTGTAGAAGCATGCATATATATATCAAATCTAAAAAAATATAAATATGAAAAAATGAACTATTCTAATTGAAGCATGCATATTAGGGCTAATCATTTTGGGGTCATATTTTTTGATTCGCCCTCGCACCCCTCAAAATGTGAGTATATGATGTCAGTATCAGCACCTATCAATATGACCACGGTGCGATTTTTTTTGGCGTGGCCCATTGCAAAAGTATTTTTCCTATTCAAATAACACGGGAAATGTTTTTTTTTTTATTTGAAATTTTATTCCAATCTAACGAATCATCGCGCTGCAAAAATCAATACAAATTCTTATAAGAAATTAAACGATCTCCAAAAAAGGTCTGATATGATTTTTCGCTAAGTCCGCTCGTTTGAAAGTTATTGAAGGTTAAAGTTCAACCTCAAACGGTATATGACGACTTTTTTTTCGACCTAGCGAAAAATCGTATCAGACCTTTTTTGGAGATCGTTCAATTTCGTACAAGAATATGTGTTGATTTTTACAACACGATGATTCGATAGAACGAAATAAAATTCCAAATAAAATAAAAAAACATTTCCCGTGTTATTTAAATGGGAAAAATACTTTTGCAATGGGCCACGCCAAAAAAAATCGCACCTTGGTTATCATTGATAGGTAGTAATACTGATCTCATACACTCACATTTTGAGGGGTGCGAGGGCAAATCAAAAAATATGACCCCAAAATGATTAGCCCTAATGCATATATTAAATCTAAAAAAATATAAATATGAAAAAATTAACTATTCTAATTAAAGCATGTGCATCACTGCGATCGTTGCCATGATGTAGTCGCTAAAAAAGTAGATGAGTTGTTGACTACCGATGAGACATACATTGAATGTAGAGAATATGTTGCAGACGACACATATACAGTGAGTTGATTGAAGAGACCTACTGTCAAGTTCCATCGTATTGTGGAAGTACAACTCCAATCCTTCTTGCCAATCTTCATTCGCCATAAGCATAAAGTCGGCGTATTGGCCAAACTTGTCAGCTGCGCGATTGAAAAAAAAATATAAATATGAAAAAATTAACTATTCTAATTGAAGCATGCATATATTAAAACTAAGAGAATATATAAATGTGAAAAAATGAACTATTCTAATTGAAGCATGCATATATTAAAACTAAGAGAATATATAAATGTGAAAAAATGAACTATTCTAATTAAAACATGCATATATTTAAACTAAAACATATATAAATATGAAAAAATGAACTATTCTAATCAAAGCATGCAGTGGATAAATGAATATATTACAGATGGGCCTAAAGCGAAATGCGAGAATCAATATTTGCACACCTTTCAATTGACATGTGATATAATGTCTTGTCTTGACGTTTATTCTAAAGGGCAAAAAGAGAAGGCTTTGCAGTACGCAAACTTGAACCACCATCGGCTGTGCTCACTGCACTTCCCGACGGATAGTTTCACGACCCATGAGCATGACAAGTTAACCCGAAATGCTATACCCACAGACTATCGCACTGTAGTACCGGATTGTGATATGGAATCATTTGATATAACTCAAACAGTACGAAAATATACCAAGTCGCAGATGACTCATGACGAGAGCACTATATTTCAAAACGACCCATACCAAAATCTATACGGTGACTCTCAGGAAATAACGAGTGTGACACTCGTCGAAGATAGTGCTCAGGATCTGCGTTCAGAAACTGAAAGACTGCGCGAGGTGATTCGGAAGATGGAGGTCTAGTTACGTGAATCTACCAGAACAGCAAATCATGAACCTCCCTTTTTTGAAACCGTTGACCATACACAGAGTATACCACCGAATCTGAACAGGACAGATGATGTCGATACTTTCCTTGACCGTAATGGCGTGACATCTGAAGCTAGCCGTGCAATGGTCAAGATGCAGGTGCGTTCTGAAAATACGACGCAGCCTTTTCCCGAAGATCAACGACAACTCGCCATGAAATTGCATTATTATTCTGCATCGGCATACGATAAAATGCACACGATAGGTCTAAAATTACCTAGCGAAAGAACAGTGCGAAGGTGGGTAGCTGAGACTGAAGTCAAACTCGGATTCTGTGACCATGTATTCGCAGCTTTGAAAAAGCACATGCAAAATATCCCGCCAATTAAAAGGTGTTGCTCATTAAAATGGGATGAAATGTCTCTGATGGAGAGAGAAGAATATTGCCCAGAAAGTGATATTATTGAGGGGTTCGAAGATCTTGGAAGCCTGGGCAGAACGTCGCGGCGTGCGAATCATGCCTTCGTATTCTGCCTGAATGGACTGCATCAACAGAATCAGTGGCGCACGATGCTGGCTTATTTCGTAGCCTGCAATTGCATATCCGGCTTGGATATAGCCACATTACTAAAAACATGCATCGCAAAAATCAATGAGACGGGAGCGGATCTAAGACTAACGGTCTGCGACCAGGGTGGACCAAACAGGAAGGCATATTCTATTTTGAAAGTGTCTGAAAAGCAGCCATATTTCTTTCATGAAGGCAAAAAAATCATCGCTATTTATGATTTTCCACACGAGATAAAGAATATCTTGGGATTGTTTCGTAAATGGGGAAAGATTGAAGCAAAGGGCAAGATTCTGACTTACTCCGACTACAGAACGACATGGTATGCAGACCAGCGGTGTGCAACATCAAACCTTCTCGGGCACATAACGGAGACCTATCTTCACCCGAATAATTTTGAGCGCATGAACGTATCGAGAGCGTTTAAAATGTTCAGCAAACGGTTTGCATCGGCTATGGAGCTGG
Organism: Tenthredo mesomela; assembly: GCA_943736025.1. Lineage (NCBI taxonomy): Eukaryota > Metazoa > Arthropoda > Insecta > Hymenoptera > Tenthredinidae > Tenthredo > Tenthredo mesomela. The sequence continues at coordinate 31,518,851 of OX031013.1, forward strand.
CATACCAGTCAGGCAGTGTTAAATCGGACACAATTGTTGATACTGCAATGTTTTGTAGGGAGATGGACAAAATTATTGACGCTTGCAATAGTTCGTGCTTATACGATCCGAACCCTGCAAAGCGACCACTGTCTGCAGAAAATCCAGGTGTGGAAGTGATATTGCGTGACTTTCTTTCCTGCGCACCGGAGATGACAGTTTGTGCCAAAAATAAGTGGAAGAGGCCTTTTAGCTTCAGTGGCATCGTCCAAACTGTCACTGGGATCTTGGAGATTTATCTTGGACTGGTGGATGAATTTCCCAAATTTGCACTTTGTACAGCATTGTGCAACCAAGATTCTGTTGAACAGCTGTTTTCACGGTTCAGAGGACGTGGCGGATTTAATCCAAACCCCACGTGTCGAATGTTTCGACTCGCAGCAAGGCACTTGATTGCTGTAAGAAACATAATACCGACTAGACGAGGAAATGTCGTATGCAGTGAGCTGCCATACCTACCACCTCTGGTTATCACTCCGGATGTGATAGATGAGACCGATCTGCAGTACAAAGCTGGCGTCAGTGCTGTAGAATTTTTCGAAGACGGGGTATTTTCCCCAAACAATGAGTGCGATGAGGCTCAGGTCGATAGTAGCAGTGATAGTGCTGATGACACCGACGACGAACTAGATGAGCACAATCTTCACCTCGCCAGTCGGGTACGATTGGCTCAAAATACAGTACCGCCTGTCAATCACGGAACGTACGAGGCCAATGCAATTGCTTTTTTTGCCGGTTACACGATCCACAAGATGATGAAGGTGCATCACTGCGATCGTTGCCATGATGTAGTCGCTAAAAAAGTGGATGAGTTGTTGACTACCGATGAGACATACATTGAATGTAGAGAATATGTTACAGACGACACATATACAGTGAGTAAATTGAAGAGACCTACTGCCAAGTTCCATCGTATTGTGGAAGTACAACTCCAATCCTTCTTGCCAATTTTCATTCGCCATAAGCATAAAGTCGGCATATTGGGCAGACTTGTCAGCTGCGCGATTGAAAAAACCAATGCAATCGATTCGCAGTGGTTCGATGAAGCAGATCCATGTCACACTCACCGGATGTTTGCTGTGCGCTTTATGTTGCGAGTTAAGCTGCAACGACACTGTACCTTCGATAACCGTGCTGCAAAAATGGCTAAAGTCGTGAAAAGAGCCACCAAACGTAAGGCAACTTCATCAACAAATCGTGTTGTTAGACCAGCAAGGAAAATGCGTAATATACTATACTATACTATACTACACACCTGAGTATGACTTGAGTATATATTGGATGGGACCAGAATACCAGCGATTTCTACTGCGCCTCTAGGTCTGAAAAAACAAAATGCAAAATCAGAAATTGTCATTCACGCAGTACGCACGCTAGTAGAGACGATCTATGGCAATTATTAAATTTGATATAACTTTGACCTACCCGAAAATACATGTTGTAATCGTCTTCTTTCTTTCTCCTTTCCATTATGATCTCTGCGAAATCGTATAATATAGACTGTTTTTTTTTTTTTTTTTTTTTTTTTCCACAGTTATCACTCAGACTATAAGTACAGTCTATGCATACACTGTGATTTTTTTTTTTTTTTTTTTTTTATACACTCTGTTAAACACAAGTAATCACTTTTCGACACTCGCAGCCGATCACCGTGAAGCTACCACGTGTTTCCTATATTGAATATGGCCGGGCGACCGGCGAACACATGGCGAAAACCTGTTTCTAAGGGCGGGGAAGTACATGAAGTATTGGCGAAAAATCATGTTGCTGAAATTAGCCGCTACGATTTCTCGTTAGGTAGGACAGCTTCGCAATTTTACCGACCGAAAATTAATTGACGCCGCGCAGAATGATACAGACAATACATAATATATTTTCCATATCGACTAATATGCTGTTTTACCATAAAATTGTGGCGGCGACACCGTTCGGCCTGCCATTTTTAGGACATATGGCGGTTCGGTTCTTACTTTTCCTAACTTGTCCCATCTATTACGGTATATCTATGTCATAAGTAAGTGAAAAAAAAAAAAAAAAATTAAAAACAAATCAAATTTTTTTTTTTTTTTTCAAATTCAAATTTTTTTTTTTCAATCAAAAAATCAATAAATAATCGAAAAACAATGTTATAAGTTATAACGACGAAATTGAGATGAATGAAAAACCATGTTATAACGATGAAATTAAGATAAATGAATCGTTTTCGTAAAAAAAAACACGATTTTTCGATTTTTTTACCGTAACTTCTTGAGGGATCGATAAAAATGAGTAACGCGAGTATATTCTTCACTTATAGTCTACAAGAGACATGCCAAAAAAGGTTTGAGAAGTGTGCTTCAAAATAAAAAATGAAATTACACTTTTTAAAAAAATCAAAGGTTCCGTGGATTTCCCCATATATTGTTACTAAATCAGCTTCTGAGGGCTAATTGTAATTATTTAAAGAAAGGCTCGAGCAGATTAAGATAAATAAAATGTGGGTCCTGAGTTGAAATAAGAGATTCAAGTCGAAGAAAATATATTTGTCAGGGAAATTGAATATATTGGGAAATGCGAGAAAATGTGTGTTTACAGTTTGAATTGTGAAACAGCACTGTTTTTATAATAATGTTTTACTTCAGTTATTTAATATTACTAGAGTTTGATCTATGAGCGCGCAAGCGCGCTCGTGGAACTATTCAAAAGGAACTTTATGAAAGATATCACTATTTTATTTTAAAGTAACATAATAGCGTGTAAAGTTAATACTGCATAAATGCTTCGAGTTACAGTAGAACTCTTATATATTCGAACCACTTAAATATGACTTCCCCTATGTTTATGCTCCGGCTCTACCCCTCTTCTTCCAATATTCATAGGTAGAAAAGAGACATGAGAGCTCCGGAGCATTCGTAGTAGTCAGATCTGTATTTACCGAACTCAGCTAGAGTAGAGTTTTAATAGTGAATATTCTGATGAAGAGGGTAACCTGTACATTCTAATTGTTAAAGAAGATGATGATGACGACTACGCATGAAGATTTTTTTTTATTATACAGATAACTAAAATACACTAGAACCTCACTTATTTTACCATCAGTTATTTTACGAACTCGGCTATTTGACCGGCTCTGCCTCAGCTATTTGACGGCCTGTACCCCCACCACTTGACTGAGTCCCCTTCTTATCAAGGCTGTGTATATGCGAAGTCTAACCGGTTAGCGTTGCGCACGGAAAGTCTGCGCAGTTTGCGACACGGAGTGGGGGCCCCTCTTCTCGTCAAATAGCTGAAGCAGCCCGGTCCCAAGTCGGTAAAATAAGTTAGGTTCTAGTGTATATATTTTTTTTTTTTATTATCCCCTCGTCCGTTGACTGAAGAATTTACCTCGTTCCATAATTCTAATATATCTGAAATCTAATTAATATCTACACTCGGCGTAGCCGAACATGTCCGATCAGCTCTGAAATTTTCAGATCATTGCCGAAGCTCCGAATTATCAAAAACAAATTGCACTCCTCTTGTTTTTTGTGTATATTGTACAGCGCAGTATAATAAAATCCGATATTCGCTTGAAGCGCTGAAAATCCAGAGGAAGAGAGACGGAGCTTCGTCAAGAAGTGTGACGGAGACACAAGATTACTGACAGCGCTTCAAGCTAATATCGGGACGCACCCTTTTTCTCATGGAAAAATGCGCTTCGTGAATTCCGCTATTAACTGTTTTATTGCCATGGTAATTACAATAATCTTCATTACCCGCGTTCATTTCGTTCCCGAGCAGTGAAGCGAGCGGCAGTGTCGATACACTTTCTTCTATAAAATACCAATCTTCTATAAAATACCAAATGGATTCAGATGAAGGTAAGAGATATTATCTTATTTTCTATTTATCATATAACTCGTTGCGATTTTTTATTTCATTCTATCTCATTATTTTTCATTCTTCATTTTTTGCTAGATTCTCCAAAACAGTTTGTAGAGAGAATAAGTATTTTCGAAGCAGCTGATCCGAAGATGCTGATAATGACGTCGGCGGCCGTCCAGGCCATCAGAATTTATGAGAAAACTGTGTAAGTACAGCTATTTTTTTTTTTTTTTTTTTTTTTTTTTTTTCTTCAGTAATATCACAAGACTTTCAAAATTGTCGGATATTTCACGGTTGTTTTGCTGCGTTCAAAAATTATATATTATATAATATAATATAATATTTTATATAATATTCAACATATATATGGAGAATTCCACGTGAACTCGACCAATGTAAGCCCCCCAGCCCTCACCATTTTTGATTCGCTTCACGATTTTTTATACGATTCTACGATCTCGAAAAAGCACTGCTAAATTTTTTCAGATTAAAAAAAAATTCGAAATTTTGAGAGTTTTGAAAAAAAAAATTGAAAAAAAAAAAAAATGTCAAATTATTTCATCGAGTTTTACCGAAGTTAGAAGAGAAAAAAGCAACTGGTAGAAAAAATTGCATTCATTCTCCAAATTAAACTTTTCGAATTTTGGGCAACGTGTTAGTGTTAAAATTAAGAGCTGAAATTTTAGGAGGATTTTTTTCCATTTATTTGCAAGGTATCCAGTGGGCGTCCCGATTTTTTTTTGCGAAATTCTTCGAAATAAGGACCACCCTAATATCTCTCTATATTATAAAGATATATCGCCGCCGCCGCCGCCGCCGTGTCAGACTTTCCATGGCCTCCTCGACCTCGCTCGCTACCCCCCCCCCCCCCCCCCCCTCCCCCCCTTTCCATGGCCTCTTCGACCCCGCTCGGCTCTTTTCGCCCCTCCCCTCCCCCTAACCCTTAGGATGGGTTAGGTCGTGTCAGGTTAGGTTAGATTGCCTTGGTCAGGATAGAGTAGGTTAGGTCTGTAACCTAACCTAACCTGACCTGACCTTTGAGGTGTTAGGTAACCTAACCTAACTCGGCTAGGTTAGGTCAGGTCAGGTTGGGTTAGGTTGCCATGGTCAGGATAGAGTGGGTTAGGTCAGGTTAGGTTGGGTTGCCTTGATCAGGATAGAGTAGGTTAGGTTGGTAACCTAACCTAACCTTACCTGACCTGACCTTTGAGGTGTTAGGTAACCTAACCTAACTAGGCTAGGTTAGGTCAGGTCAGGTTGGGTTAGGTTGCCATGGTCAGGATAGAGCGGGCTAGGTTAGGTTAGGATGGGTTAGGTTGTGTCAGGTTGGGTTGGGTTGCCTTGGTCAGGATAGAGTAGGTTACGCTGGTAACCTAACCTAACCTAACCGTACCTGACCCCTAACCTTACCTGACCTGACCTTTGAGGTGAGGTTAGGTTAGGTCAGGTTGGGTTAGTTTGCCATGGTCAGGATAGAGTGCGTTGGGTTGGGTCGGGTTGGGTAAGCTTAGGTTAGGTAATCTAACCTAACCTTTGTCAGTATCCCAGCGATCTCGGCTCCGCTCGGCTTTTGTTTATCCCCCCCCCCCCCTACCTCTTACCCTGGGCCTCCTCGACCCCGCTCGGCTCCCCCCCCCCCCCCCCCCCCCCCCCTCGCCCTCGGCCTCGGCCTTCTCGACCCCGCTCGGCTGTTTTCGCCCCCTCCCCCCAGCCCATTCGGCTTCCCTATCGAAAACTATCCTGAATAGCCGAAGATAGCCGAGGACAGCCGAGGAGAGCCAAGGGGAGCTGAACCCGGTCCTTCCCTCGGTCCGAGGGCCCAGAAAAGGGAAAGGGGGAAGCAGAGCCGAGGAGAGTCGAAGAGAACCGAAGAGAGCCGAGGATGGCCGAAGACGGCCGAAGATAGCCGAGGATAGCCGAAGATAGCCGAAGATAGTCGAGGATAGCCGGGGAGAGCCAAGGGGAGCCGAACCCGGTCCTCCCCTCGGTCCAAGGGCCCAGGAAAGGGAAGGGGGGAAGCAGAGCCAAGGCAGCCGAGGAGAGCCGAAGAGAACCGGAGAGAGCCGAGGATAGCCGAAGATAGGCGAGGATAGCCGAAGATAGCCGGGGATAGCCGAGGATGGCCGAAGATAGCCGAAGATAGCCGAGGATAGCCGAAGATAGCCGAGGATAACCGAAGATAGCCGTGGATAGCCGAGGATAGCCGAGGAGAGCACAAAATGTCCGACACGGCGGCGGCGATATATCCTAATAATCTCTACACACGACTTCAAGAGATACGAATCCGAGGACCTGGACTACGAGAAATACTCAGTGAATGACCTGGACAACGAGAACCACGAAGCCGAAGACCTGGACACTGGAAATACTTAGCGAAAGACTTGGACAACAAGGAATACGAAACGAAGGACCTGGGCAACGAGAACTACGAGGCCGAGGACCTGGACTACAAGAAATACTTAGCGAGTGACCTGGACTAAGAGATCTACGAAGCCCAGGACCTGGACTACGAGATATACTCACTGAACGACCTGGACAACGAGAACTACGAAGCCGAGGACCTGGACTACTAGAAATACTTGGCAAACGACCTGGACATCGAGGAATACGAAGAACATAAAATCCACGGATTATTTGAATTTCAGGAACAACTGATACAAATTAAAATATGGGGGGTTGGCGCGCGTAGCGCGCAGGGGGCGAAGCCCCCCTAGTATATATATATGAGGTATTCCATACCAACTCGACCAATGATTTTCCCTCACCATTTTTGATTTGGTTCATAATTTTTTCTACGGTTACTCCAACTCTAACAACCACTCATGAATTTCTTCAGATTTTTTACATTAACCGTTATTTATTCATGATTTTTCAAAACTTCGAACAGTGCGACACCTTCGATTTTTTTGAAAAAAATCTCAAAAATTCTACTTTCGAAGACGATCATTTTGACCCCTAGTCGAAAGTGGAAACTCTTTTCCTTATGTTTATATTGCTTATTTAAGAAAAAATTATTTCGTAAACATGGTGGATAATGGCTCCCAGAATTTTTTCAATGCAAATGAATTGTATCTTCAGGATAATGGGTTGTAACCATCAGAGATACGTTTCATTTTATTTTCGAAAATTATTATTATTATTATTATTGTTTTTTTTTTATTATTATTATTTTTTTTATTATTATTATTTTTTTTATTATTATTATTTTTTTCTGGTTCATTTTTTTTTGGGAGGGGGGTTTTAAATATTTTTCAAACACGAAAAACAATTTTCTTTTTTACAGTGCTTCAATAAATTATTGTGAGACAAAAAAAAATCCTTCCAACAAACGACGATTAAAATAAAAAATAATAATAATAATGATAATAATTTTCGAAAATAAAATGAAACGTATCTCTGATGGTTACAACCCATTATCCTGAAGATACAATTCATTTGCATTGAAAAAATTCTGGGAGCCATTATCCACCACGTTCACGAAATAATTTTTTCTTAAATAAGCAATATAAACATAAGGAAAAGAGTTTCCACTTTCGACTAGGGGTCAAAATGATCGACTTCGAAAGTAGAATTTTTGAGATTTTTTTCAAAAAAATCGAAGGTGTCGCACTGTTCGAAGTTTCGAAAAATCATGAATAAATAACGGTTAATGTAAAAAATCTGAAAAAATTCATGAGTGGTTGTTAGAGTTGGAGTAACCGTAGAAAAAATTATGAACCAAATCAAAAATGGTGAGGGAAAATCATTGGTCGAGTTGGTATGGAATACCTCATATATATTGTAACGTGTCCGACCGTCACAAGGCTAGACGACGGTGATTGGTCGGAGTAAACACCGAAGAACTGGACAATTTCAGATAGACGAGCGAGCGACGCTTGTGACGTCACAAGCGTAAGCAAAAGAGTATATAAACACGCGTCGACAGAGCTCGGCAGCGCACTTGTGGTATAGCACCCGGCGACTCACAACCACTCATTAGAGCGCAATCGTGGTATAGCATCCCAGGCGACTCATTTGATATTGAACTAAGGATCTTCCGAAGGCAATAAAGTAGAATCATTAAATTCACGATACTTAGACAATTCAGAAATTATTTCAAAAGCAATTCTAATATCACCTACCCGGGTATAGAATCATTATATTATATCGAGCATTAGCTATAGCAGCATTGTTACGAACGGTTAAAAGAAAAGAGAAATTACGGTTAAAATAGCCTTTAACGTAGGATAAAATAGAATAAGTTAAATGTACGAAATTTTGTTGATATTTTATTTGATTTAACAATACAGGAAATCAAATTACTACTTATAAATTTTGCCTGGTATTTTCTTATCATCCTGTTTGACATTAATAAATACCAGAATAAGCCGAGTAGTTACAGCTTTGGCGAACAACGGTAGAAGCGAACGACATTGGCGTAATAACCTGTGTTCGAGGGCCAACCGTTGGAAACCCGAGTCTGACAGGCAGTCTTGGTGTAAAAACCCGGATCTGTAGTTAGTCAATAAAATCATCAATAGCAGGGAGACAGGCTTGGCGTAAAAACCCGGCTCTGTAGTTAGAATTCTGAATCTTAAATTCAGAACCAATACGGCTTTGGTAATTAAACCTATCCGAGTCCGGTAGCTAGCGTAGGGAGATAAAATCTGAATAAGGTGGCTTTTGCATGGTAGACCCATCCTTTTCCTCACCTTTCAGTACGAGGAGTCCGTAATAATACTTAATAAATTAAATTTCAGAAAATAGATAAATTTCGAACCCGTAGCAACCGACTTTTACTATAACCAGAAGGTTCGTAAAAGCCGAAACGTTACATTTGGCGCCCAACGTGGGGCTCCTCAGTATTAAATTCATTTGGAAAATAAATTCAATAATTCAAGTTAACTTCATTCATCAAAAAAAAATTCAAATTTAAATAGAAATTAGCTTCAAATTTACAGCATAAAATCATTGTTCAAGGGTTCCTAGAAAAAGTAGACCGAAAGAAAGTTGCCTGTCAAACTCGGGTTTATTTAAAGTAAAAATAGTCCGGGGTTGATAAGAAAATGTCAGGCAAAGGTAGTGATGGTCGGCGATTAAGTTCCATAGTCGAAGAAATAGGGACTCCAGAGCGAGATTCAGGTGTCATAACCGCCAACTTGTCTTCAATTTCAGCTGATGTGAGTCCAGAAAGTGATTCGGGTCAGAATTCATCAGACCAGATGTCAAAATTGATTGCGTCCATAGAGCGACTAGAAAAAAAAGTAAATGATAAGTTTGATAGTATAGAACGAGCAATGCGTGGCAATCAGGTTGAAAATGAGGATAAGAGGGCAAATTATGAAGATCGATTAAACAAAAAATTAGAAAATCATGTAATCGAACATCAAACGCTAATAAGTCAGATGGACAGAAATTTAAAAGACGCGACGGTTAGATTGACATTTGACATATCAGACTGTGAAAATAAGATAGAATCATGCGAAAACATACTGCGAACGGAGCAGACATCGACATACGAGGTTTTAAAAGGAAAAATAAATGAAAATCAAAGAACTACTGTCGAATTGATAAATGAATTAACTTTAAAACAAGATAGTTATAAAATCGGCATCGATGCCGACATGAGGCGACTGCGTCAACAGCGGACAGGTCAGCCGAACCAAAACAATAACAATAACACAGTAACTAGACAACTGAAACTGCCAACATATTCCGGCAAAGCGTGGGAAAAGCCCGTAAATTATATCAGAGAAATAGAGGAGTATTTTGATGTTTTAGATGTTAGCGAAGACTTGGGACTAAGATTAATCGGCCAAAGTTTAACAAATGACGCGAAAGATTGGTGGATTGCGCGACGCGACGTAATTCATAACTGGGAAGACTTTAAAACACGTTTCTTAGCTAGATATTGGGGCGAGGAGACACAAAGAGAGATAAAAAGAGATATAACCTTTGGTTATTACTTACCTGATTCCAAGGTCAGTTGGTCAGAATACGCGGGTCGAAAATATGCAGCGGCGCGTGGGCTAATTCCTCCCATGCCAGAAACTGAGATAATTAATAACTTGATCCGTCACTTTGACGACACTGTCGTGGACGCGGCGAGAAGTCGAAATATCGCAAATATTGACCAGTTATTAACCTTTCTCGATCAATCACAATCCGGTGGTCGCTCGAATGCACCAAAACAAGGTGTCACGCAACAGAATGCAAGTCGTTATAACAATAATTCACGACAATCAGATGACCGGCAGAAACAAGTGTCATGGCGCGGTAGCTCAAGTACTGGAGCTCATGTAAACAAAGGAAATTCGTCGCGTGACGAACGTAATACGAACGATTCTCATGATAATAGATTCAAGGCGAATCCTCAGGATTTAAATAAACGTCCAAGTTGGACAAGTAATCGGCAGATAAGCGCGGTAACCGAAGAAATAGGGGATACCGACCAAGCGAATACCGACACAATCGACTCGGAAAACGAGATCGCGCTGTGCTAAATGTGCCGTTAGAAGAAGCAGTGCAGCGCGTAATAGAAGTAAACACGGCAGAGACATGTCAAAAGAAGGAAACATTGTTTGATGACGTGACAGAAATTTTATTAACTGAAGAAGAGACTATGGTAGATCAGGTGACACGGTGTCCTAACGTTGAAATGATTTTGGAAAATGTTAAAGTAGTAGCTCTAGTGGACACCGGAAGTGAAATTACATGTATTTCTGAAGATTGGTACAAAATCAACATAGAGAGTTTTTCAGAATGTGAAAAACTACCAGTTGTTAATCTTCAAGTTTTAGGTGTTACAGGGGGCAAAGGAACAAAGATAAAAATCCAATTATTCACACGAGTTCAATTAGGGGAATTTAAAGATCAAATAACCGTTCTGGTGGTACCAAAACTGAGGCAAGATGCTATTATTGGGATAGACGCGTTAACTAGATGGAAAGTAGAAATAGATTTAAAAGAACAATTAATGAATTTTCACATGGGCAATATGCCAGTAACACATAAGTTAACGAAATCAAATAATGTTCCCGATTTACGAAAAAATTTAGCTTTGGCATGCATATGCGAAGAGGATGACGAAGGTCAAACAATGAGCGGCGACATAACGTATGAAGTCACCGATGATGAGATCATGGGAAAGCTCGCGGAATGCGAAATGTTGGGAATCGAGCATCGACGACAATTCGAAAAGTTATTGTTCAAGTATCGAGAGATTTTCAGCAAGCTTCCGGGAAGGATCTCAGTGTATGAGCATAAGTTACTCATTTATGAAGACCGTCCATTTGTCCGTAGGTCATATCCGATTCCAATCATGCATAGGGAAAAGGTGGATAAAGAAATAGAGAAAATGTTGAGATATGGGATTATCGAAAGATCAAATAGTGAATATATTAATCCGATTGTAGTGGTTGCAAAAAAGTCAGGGGACATTAGACTAGTCCTTGATGCTCGATTCATCAATAAATTGATAATTCCGGATCGAGACTGTGCCCAGTCTACTGAGGTGTTATTCCAGAAATGCGGATATACCAAGGTTATGTCCAGCCTCGATTTGACTGCAAGTTTTTGGCAAGTGCCGTTACAATTAGAATCAAGAAAATATACTGCGTTTATGCACAATGGTAAAACGTATCAATTTAAAGTCACCCCTTATGGGTTAAACACAAGTCTTGCAAGCCTCGTAAGAGGATTAGATTTAGTTTTAAGTGAAGTAAACGACTTCACAATTAATTTTGTCGATGATATATTATGCAATTCAAGTTCTGTTGAGGAACATTTAATACATTTGGAGAAATTATTCCAAACATTTAAAGTACACAATATGACGTTGAACTTCCAGAAGTCCAGTTTCTTTAAAACCGAAGTTGAATTTCTGGGACATCGAATCACCGCGGAAGGAATACGACCGCAAGCTAGTAAAATCAAAGCGATTCATGAATTTCCGACACCACGGAATCCAAAGCAATTAAAGGGATTTCTTGGATTAACCAATTATTATAACAAATTTTCAAAACGATATTCAGATTTGACATATCCGTTGTTACAGTTACTAAAGAAAGACAAAAAGTGGGAATGGACCGATGAGATAAATGATAGTTTCGTCAGATTAAAGGCATTATTTTGTGAGAAAATGGTAATTCACCATCCGGATCCTAAAAGATGTTATTATTTACAGAGCGACGCGAGCGAGTATGCAATAGGAAGCGTTCTTTATCAAATAGACCACGATGGTGATCATAGAATCGTTGGATTTGCGAGTCGAACCCTCAAGGGGGCAGAGATTAATTATTTTACTACCGAAAAGGAGTTGTTGGCGATAGTATATTCGTTGGAAAAATTCCGAACTTTTGTTGTCGGTGCGGAATTAATTATTAAAACAGATCATAAAGCTTTAACGTTCATCCTATCGTGTCGATTAACTAGTTCACGATTAGCAAGGTGGGTCATGTACTTACAGAATTATGATTTTAAGATAGAGCATATCAAAGGAAAAGAAAATGTGGTAGCGGATATCTTGAGTCGGTATCCTCCTATAAGTGATATTGGGATCAAGGGGGCTGACGAAACGACAGATATCGCTGAACTTGCACGGGATGTAAACGACACAGTAAAAACAAGACTCGAGTCACTCGGCAAATTGCAAGGAGAGGACCAACGGATTACTGATTTGATTGAGAATGGTCAATTAAATAAAATAAAGCGATATCAGACAAGGAACGGGATCATTTATCATCGTGAGCCAGGGGGCAAGTTACGTGCGTACTTACCCGAAAAACTGGTAAAAGATATAATTCGAGAATGTCATGAAGTCTACGGACATATCGGTGCATCTAAGTGTCATCGAATGCTTAGAGAGAACTTCTATTATCCTAAGTTTGCCAAGGTAATACGGAAGGAATTGGCTCGCTGCGATCGTTGTCAACGGTGCAAGGTACCGAACCGATATAGTTATTCCGAGATGCAAAACATAGTCCCAGAGAAAGTAGGGGATTTAATTTCAATAGATTTCTTCGGACCACTGCCAGGGAGTCAGGGAAATTACCGATGGTTACTTGTTGTTATTGACGCGTTTAGTAAATATGTGAAGCTATATCCAATGAAGGTCGCAGACGCGCAGTCCACAATCCGAAGCGTATTTGATAAATACATTCCTGAATTCGGTAAACCAAATAAAATACAGTTTGATCACGGCACGCAGTTTACGTCATTGAAATGGTTAAATAAACTTGAAGAGGAACATGTAATCCCAATATTTTCATCAATACGACACCCTCAAGGGAATATTGTCGAGAGAGTCAATCGCGAGATAGGAAGGTTTTTTAGAACCTTTATAACCGGTAAACATACTGCCTGGATCAAATGGTTAAGTATAATAGAGTCATGCATAAATGAGGTTCATCACGACACAACCGAGTTCACTCCGTGCGAACTGCAATTAAATGAAAAACCAAAAAGATTTTGGAGTCCTTGGGTCATGAGTGATCAACATCATTTAACGCATGAATACAAATTACTTTTAGCAAAAAGAAACATAAAAAGAAAAGGTAGGGTTAGAGCTGACCGTTACAATGCAACACACAAAATGACAAGATTTAAAGAAGGTGATCTAGTTTTATTAAGAGCATTGAACGTCTCTGATTCACAAAATAAGAAAATGGCCAAATTTTTTACACTTTATGAAGGTCCTTATAGATTAGATAAACAGGTTGGAGATGCAACTTACACATTAGTGCACCCCACAACAAACAAAGTGCGAGGAAGATTCCATATTAATATGTTCAAGCATTATCTGAGTTAAAATCCGTTACAATAGCTAATGTTAGCAAACAAATTATAAACTGAATAGAGTTCAAGCAATCGTATTATGGGATTAGGATTATCCGGTTTAGCCTATTTGTGAGAACGCCGATCCGAATATATAAGTGGGTGATGACAGGTCGTAAATCAGTTGATATTAGTACAGTCATCATGTACGGTTACATCAGCGTTCAAGATAAGGCAGTGCAAACTGAAGAGATCTCCGATGCAGTTTCGGAAGATAGAGACCCAAGGATCCGGATCAAGTATGGATCAGGAACATTCATCAGTGGTTCAGGGCGTTACATTCCTGGTAGAGATACCATGACGCCAAGTTTCAAGCGGCTATGCAAATTGACGGATCCTATACCTAAGAGAAACGACTTAGACTACAACAACAACGAAATATTAATACCCGGACAGAACAATATAATTAACACAGATCTGACAGATGAGGATCTGATCGACATCAAGGAGCTAATTGAAGAAGGCTTGAGGGAGGTTGAGCCGGTAATCAAAACAAAACCAAGAATCATCGAAGATGTCATCTTAGACACGAAGGTTATCATGCCTCTGAAAATCACAAGGACTGAGAACATAACCGATATTACAAATATAAACCGGGTGAGCAATGATAACATACCATGGGGTTTGCAGGCGTTAGAAGTACCAGAACGCACTGCTGAACAAAGGGATGAGTACAAGAAGAGGATGTGGGCATTCATAGACCAGCACCGACCCCACATACCGGAAAAGCGTCGTAAGATTCAGTCTACCAAGGGTGGTATCCCAATCATAAACAGAAAGATGACGGATATTCCCGAAATGCCGGAAGCCTTGAGAAGTCGTGATGCAGGGGAACCAAGTGCACCCAGACCAGAGTTAACACCGTTTATAAATCCTACGGTACCGGAGTACATCCTGAACTTTGACTTCTCGGACCCTCTTGGCTTAAAGAAGTTATAAACGGTAGGCGGGATGTCATAATGAAGAACATCGGCGAAGGAAGAGTGATCCATCAATGGGAATTTTCAGAAGCTGCGAGGCATCTTATAGTAAAAATTCAATTGATGGAAGGGGGCAATGTAACGTGTCCGACCGTCACAAGGCTAGACGACGGTGATTGGTCGGAGTAAACACCGAAGAACTGGACAATTTCAGATAGACGAGCGAGCGACGCTTGTGACGTCACAAGCGTAAGCAAAAGAGTATATAAACACGCGTCGACAGAGCTCGGCAGCGCACTTGTGGTATAGCACCCGGCGACTCACAACCACTCATTAGAGCGCAATCGTGGTATAGCATCCCAGGCGACTCATTTGATATTGAACTAAGGATCTTCCGAAGGCAATAAAGTAGAATCATTAAATTCACGATACTTAGACAATTCAGAAATTATTTCAAAAGCAATTCTAATATCACCTACCCGGGTATAGAATCATTATATTATATCGAGCATTAGCTATAGCAGCATTGTTACGAACGGTTAAAAGAAAAGAGAAATTACGGTTAAAATAGCCTTTAACGTAGGATAAAATAGAATAAGTTAAATGTACGAAATTTTGTTGATATTTTATTTGATTTAACAATACAGGAAATCAAATTACTACTTATAAATTTTGCCTGGTATTTTCTTATCATCCTGTTTGACATTAATAAATACCAGAATAAGCCGAGTAGTTACAGCTTTGGCGAACAACGGTAGAAGCGAACGACATTGGCGTAATAACCTGTGTTCGAGGGCCAACCGTTGGAAACCCGAGTCTGACAGGCAGTCTTGGTGTAAAAACCCGGATCTGTAGTTAGTCAATAAAATCATCAATAGCAGGGAGACAGGCTTGGCGTAAAAACCCGGCTCTGTAGTTAGAATTCTGAATCTTAAATTCAGAACCAATACGGCTTTGGTAATTAAACCTATCCGAGTCCGGTAGCTAGCGTAGGGAGATAAAATCTGAATAAGGTGGCTTTTGCATGGTAGACCCATCCTTTTCCTCACCTTTCAGTACGAGGAGTCCGTAATAA
Organism: Tenthredo mesomela; assembly: GCA_943736025.1. NCBI lineage: Eukaryota > Metazoa > Arthropoda > Insecta > Hymenoptera > Tenthredinidae > Tenthredo > Tenthredo mesomela. The sequence goes on from OX031013.1 coordinate 31,534,541, forward strand.
TACTTAATAAATTAAATTTCAGAAAATAGATAAATTTCGAACCCGTAGCAACCGACTTTTACTATAACCAGAAGGTTCGTAAAAGCCGAAACGTTACAATATATATATATATATATATATGGGGGTTTCCAGCTCATCTCGACCACCTTCCAGATCTGACCCCCCCCGGATTTGAGTGAAACTTTTTTTTTTGCTTCACTCAAGGCCCAAATTAAAACCTCAATTTTTTTCAGAATTTTTCGAGCCCCCGTCCCGGAGGCATAGATAGTGAAAATTCGCAATTTTATGAAATCCCAGAATTTTTGAACGATGATATCTTGGGATTGAAGAGTCATATCAATAAAAACAGGGTAGTCAATAGATTTGTCTTGAATTGAATTTTCTGAAAAAAAATATTTCGCAATTTTGCGACACCGTCCCGGCCGCTAGAAATTCATTTTAAAGCGAAAAATGGATTTTTCGACGATTTGGGCATTTTTGATTTTTTTGATTTTTTTTTTTTTAAATTCTATGAAGAAAGACAAATTTTTGAGGCCCATGACGAAGATGGAGACTCTAATGGTTTAGAAGTTATGATTTTTTCAGTTTTTAAAAGTGTGCGAAACTGAGAATTTCAAGCGACAAATACCCGTCTCATTGGCTTTTTCATTTTTTTTCAATTCATGCGGTACAGTTCTTTGAATGAGAAGTCAATTCTAGTCGAATGAAACGAAAAAAAGTAAAACAGTCGATGAGACGGGTATTTGTCGCTTGAAATTCTCAGTTTCGCACACTTTTAAAAACTGAAAAAATCATAACTTCTAAACCATTAGAGTCTCCATCTTCGTCATGGGCCTCAAAAATTTGTCTTTCTTCATAGAATTTTAGAAAAAAAAATCAAAAAAATCAAAAATGCCCAAATCATCGAAAAATCCATTTTGCGCTTTAAAATCAATTTCTAACGGCCGGGACGGTATCGCAAAATTGCGAAATATTTTTTTTCAGAAAGTTCAATTCAAGACAAATCTATTGACCACCCTGTTTTTATTGATATGACTCTTCAATCCCAAGATATCATCGTTCAAAAATTCTGAGATTTCATAAAATGGCAAATTTCCACTATCTATGCCTCCGGGACGGGGGCTCAAAAAATTCTTAAAAAAATTGAGGTTTCAATTTGGGCCTTGAGTGAAGCGAAAAAAAAGTTTCACTCAAATCCGAGGGGGTCAGGTCTGGAAGGTGGTCGAGATGAGCTGGAAACCCCCATATGTATATATTAGACCGGTTCAAAAAAATCGACTATTCTTTTTTTTTTCAACTTTCGCATTAAAATACTTTCGGGGGGCTGAAAAAAGATGCCTGTTAAAAGCCGAGCTCTTAATATTAAGATTTAGAGGTCGCTCATCGCGGATTTCTATCTTCCATTTTCTATTTTCAGAGAGATAGTTGGATTCGTGAGCAGTCTTGAAACTAAGAATGACATATTCAAATTCATTCTCAGTAATAACGACGGACAAAACATTCAAGTTATTGCATGGGGTGCTGAAGCTGCGAAAGCTAGGACTCTCGTTATAAGTGATAGTGTAAGCTTTTGACTCACATGATTTTATCTATACGCTTGTATTATTTGAATAGTCCAATAAAAAAAATGTTAAATTCAAAGGTTTACAGATTGTACATATCGATGGAGCGTTCGCTAAGCCGAGACATAATAATTACAGTCAGGGAAATACTGTTTTTGATTTAACCATCTCGTCTAATACAACCATCAATACATTACAAAAATTGACTCATATTGAGAAACAAGTTCCAGCACCGGTAAAAGTACAGAGTATTGAAGAAGCGATGCATCACAGTGGAGAGATTGGTAATAATTGTTTTTAATATTTTTATTTTTCTTATATACTTGAATATGAATCATACTAATATTTCGTTCATTGCAGAAATTGAAGGATTTCTTCGGAGTTTGATCCGCATGATAAATCTACCAACCGACATTAAAATATTTCAAGGATGTCTTACTGACCTCAAGTACAAATTAGAGTTGCGGATGTCCAATGCAACTAATATTCCTGAATTTGGAGTTGGCGATCATGTACGAGTCATAGGAAAAATTAAAAATTCTCATGTGCCTTATCTTCTAATTGAAAGGAAGGAGAATATTAGCTTGGCGTCTCCTCGAAAGGCAGACTTGGGAGAAATTTTGAAAGGCAGTAAAGTTCCAAAAAGACAATCTTATTCAGAGCCATCCAACATGTGAGTATAATAGTACAAGAATAATGAAGCCCCCATTATTCGTCGATTTCACTTAAAATTAATGATTTTTTTTTTTTTCAGAAGAAATTAAAATTGTAGGGATTATATAGTCATGATTAGGATTACTTTAGTAGGTTTTTTTTTTCACAATAGATGAGTATTTTCACTTTCTTCATATATTCTTAGAAACAATTTGTACCATACCATTTGAATATCTACCATTAATTTGTTTTGCAATTTCACTCTTCAATTCCATTCGTATATTTTCACGCTTATTTTCTAAATTTTCGATATTAATTATTATTCAATGTGCCAAGCTTATCATTGGGTGTATCCACGCGCTGATGGTATAGTGTGTGTAGTAACCGTCTAAACTGATGATAGTGGGTTTAAAAGAGCCGTTAGAAAGATATACGCGTTACTTGTCGAGTAGTCGTAAAATACTGTTCAAAATAAATAAGAATGAGCGAAAGAGAGCGTTATTGTGTAGGAATAATATTCAATACTTATGAGATTATTATATTGTACGTCCTTGATCTATCAAGTTCTCATTAATGGTCGATTTTGCTCACAATTTGTTCATTTTCATTTTTTTTTCAGGAAGAAGTTGAAATTGTAGGGCTATTGAGTAATAAAGTAATGAAAAAGGACGCAACCAATTACCTGAAAACCTATAAAACGATATAACGTGATTAAATATCAACGAATAAAAAATAATAATAACAATAATATAATATTATAATATAATATAATATCTCCCAAGTCTGCCTTTCAAGGATGTCTTACTGACCTCAAGTACAAATTAGAGTTGCGGATATCCAATGCAACTAATATTCCTGAATTTGGAGTCGGCGATCATGTACGAGTTACAGGGAAAACTAAAAATTCTCATGTGCCTTATCTTCTAATTGAAAGGAAGGAGAATATTAGCTTGGCGTCTCCTCGAGAGGCAGACTTGGGAGAAATTTTGAAAGGCAGTAAAGTTCCAAGAAGACAATCTCACAACCTATAAATATATCATTTTTTTTTTTGATTATTTTTAGCAGTCGGATTCTGGCCAATCAGAGCGCGGTATTTGATGATGTGAAGGACATCCCAATTCGTTATTATACTGATAATTTACCCATAGCTTTTGATAATTTACCTCTAGCTTTGCAAATGTTTTCATAACTGTCAAATACCGTGATAAAAGTCAGAGAACTTCGTGAATAATTTCTAATTTTCTCTAACCTGCCGCTCTGCTTGGCCAAATCCGAATGCGAAAAATAATCCGTCGAATACCACTCGACCTTCAAAATGAATCGGTTATTTCCCTCATGTTTTGATCCTGCGTGGCAACGAACGGGCCAAGTTTTGCACAAAAATCCCTCGCGCTGCGCGCTCGTGATTTTAGATCTGCAAAACTTAGCCCTCTCGATGCCACGCAGCAAAACAATCGGGAAATATCCGATAATTTTGAAGGTCTTGTGATATTACTACTGATAATTACCTGAAAACCTATGAAACGATATAATGTAGCGATTGCGTGTTAATCGATATTATTACCTTGATGGACTTGCTGCAAAAACTTATTAATGATCAATTGAATTATCTTCTGTACGTTTAATTAATTATCTGCGTAATATCATGTTTGTGCAAATCTAGTACGTACCTGTTAGTAATTGTATTACTTTAGAATGTTTACTGTTATTTACTGGTCATAAAAGCCAATGTTATTTAATATGAGATAAGTAAACAAATCAAATGGATGACGTTTTTGAATTTTGTATTGCAATAAATATGAAAATATACATGGAGTGTTTTTATTGCATTTAAAAATGGAACCCAGCAAAAAAAATTGAATTGGAACTTTATCCACCTATATCTTTGCTATCGCCGTAGAGATACCAGTAGAACATATAAACGCAGTAACACATTCATTGTGGATAATCGGAACGTTGTTCCCTATTGTCCAGAGTTACTAAAAATGTTCAATTGTCATATGAATGTAGAAATCGTATCGAGTATAAAATCAGTAAAGAATCTACACAAGTATTTATATAAAGGTCACGATGCTGCATCTGTAATTATTTTCAATCAAGATTCAAGTTATGAGTTATGAGTTCACCCCGTATGTGAAAACGGAAATTCACATCTAATAAAAAATGAACCGAAAAAAAGAAGTGAATCGGAGTTATGTTGCTTATGTTTCTCCATCGCTCTTTCATCATCATTTCGAGAAGATTCTTCGAAGAATGACGAACAACGAAAATAATCATGACTGCGCCATTATCAAAAGATCTATTTAATTCCAATGAAGACATCGATCAAATTGAAATAGGAGATTCCACTGTGTGAGTTCAAATTTCATTCTGATATTGCATCCTCATAAGTGTCACTTACAGTTTTTTTCTAAACTGAAAAAATGAAAATCATTCTATAATCGCGTTGTCAGCAAAAAAACAAACAATTTTATTTTTATTTTTATTCCAGAGATATTGCGGGATATGTTGATAAAATTGACACCAACACGTATTCTACGGGAGCGCAATTTTACAAAATAATTGTAAATAATTCCAATGGCAAACGCGTACAGGTTGTAGCGTGGAAGAACGCCATCAAACTCATCGACAAAATACAGAGTGTGCATACTGTGAGTAAAACATCTCAATTCTATACATTCAAATTCCATTTCACGGTTACGAATTGCTAATATGTATTTTTTACTATCAGATTGTGCACGTATCTACCGCAATGGCATGTAAACCCAAAAGGCAGATGTACAATGGAGGCAATGTGCCGTTCGAATTATTGGTTAAAGAGAATACCGTGATCACTCCACACGGAAATTTCAAAGAAGACGCAGTGACATCAGCACCCAAAGAGGTTACAATCGAACAAGCCTCAAAAATTCATAATGAGTTCGTTCGTAAGTATCTTCGAGATCAACATTTAGAGGTAGATTCATTGAGATGTGTTGTGTATACAGAAAATCTTTTTGTTTCAGGAATCACAGGCTTCTTGAAAACACCGTTCAGAAGATACAAACATAAAAATTTCGAATTCGACATTGGTTCTATAACTGACTGCACTTATAAATTAGAAATGAAATCTAACAATGACCTATCAAAAGTTGACGATTTCCTTTATAAAGGAATGCAAATAACGGTTACTGGAATGATGGAGCTTTATCCACCTGGACCGCCGATGTTATGTCTTCAAAGCGCAGAAAATATTGAAGTTATTTCAGACGGGGAAAGCGCAACTCTTGCCAAATTGTTGAATGGCTTCACAACACCTTGAAATGCTAGCAGATTAGGTTTTCAAATTTGACGTGTTTCAAAATAATGCAGGTTCTTAATAATGTTTTCAATAGTTGTGTATTAACAAATAAAAATTGTGAAAAGCTTGTAAAATCGTGTTGTTTCCAGAGATGTGAGCTAAATTTGACTCAATTTAAATTAATTCAATTTGACTCAAATTGAATCAAGTTTTTGAATTAATCAATCTTTTTTTTTTTTAGAAAAAAAAGTAAAATAATATTTTATGTTAGCCTGCGGTGCTGATGGTATAGTGTGTGTAGTAATGACAACGCCGTGGATGACTATGAACAAGCGATCTACTGATTTTTTATATGCCTATGACTGATATCTTCAGACGACTTGGCGGAAGCTGTCACGTCGTAGGTTATAATGAACTGTCATATTAGAATATTGTTTAATTGGATTGTAATATCGTTCATAATATAACGGTATACGATACTATTTCATAAAAAGGTAGTGATGAAATGTTAAATTGATCGCAGACGTCAACTTCCATTTATTTCACACATTATTAGGTTATAAATACAATAAGCAAAATAATTTAATTCATTTATTACTCGATGAAACTCGAACACGCATTGATGGACCAACACATCACTTACGCAGGACTGTTTTCGTACTTATTAGGCTGAGAAGACATGTAGAGTATTGTTCATAAATCATAACATCGCTTTGTTCGTAACCCTACTTGTCGAAAAGATGCAACGAGTCAGTCAGTCACCGAAGAAATGCACGGTTGTAAATGATGTAGCAAATAAGCAGAAATTTACACCTGAAATGAATTTTTTTTTTTCAGCTCACATCTCAGGAAACAACACGATTTTACAAGCTTTTCACAATTTTTATTTGTTAATACACAACTATTGAAAACATTATTAAGAACCTGCATTATTTTGAAACACGTCAAATTTGAAAACCTAATTTGCTAGCATTTCAAGGTGTTGTGAAGCCATTCAACAATTTGGCAAGAGTTGCGCTTTCCCTGTCTGAAATAACTTCAATATTTTCTGCGCTTTGAAGACATAACATCGGCGGTCCAGGTGGATAAAGCTCCATCATTCCAGTAACCGTTATTTGCATTCCTTTATAAAGGAAATCGTCAACTTTTGATAGGTCATTGTTAGATTTCATTTCTAATTTATAAGTGCAGTCAGTTATAGAACCAATGTCGAATTCGAAATTTTTATGTTTGTATCTTCTGAACGGTGTTTTCAAGAAGCCTGTGATTCCTGAAACAAAAAGATTTTCTGTATACACAACACATCTCAATGAATCTACCTCTAAATGTTGATCTCGAAGATACTTACGAACGAACTCATTATGAATTTTTGAGGCTTGTTCGATTGTAACCTCTTTGGGTGCTGATGTCACTGCGTCTTCTTTGAAATTTCCGTGTGGAGTGATCACGGTATTCTCTTTAACCAATAATTCGAACGGCACATTGCCTCCATTGTACATCTGCCTTTTGGGTTTACATGCCATTGCGGTAGATACGTGCACAATCTGATAGTAAAAAATACATATTAGCAATTCGTAACCGTGAAATGGAATTTGAATGTATAGAATTGAGATGTTTTACTCACAGTATGCACACTCTGTATTTTGTCGATGAGTTTGATGGCGTTCTTCCACGCTACAACCTGTACGCGTTTGCCATTGGAATTATTTACAATTATTTTGTAAAATTGCGCTCCCGTAGAATACGTGTTGGTGTCAATTTTATCAACATATCCCGCAATATCTCTGGAATAAAAATAAAAATAAAATTGTTTGTTTTTTTGCTGACAACGCGATTATAGAATGATTTTCATTTCTTCAATTTAGAAAAAAACTGTAAGTGACACTTATGAGGATGCAATATCAGAATGAAATTTGAACTCACACAGTGGAATCTCCTATTTCAATTTGATCGATGTCTTCATTGGAAGTAAATAGATCTTTTGATAATGGCGCAGTCATGATTATATTCGTTGTTCGTTGTTCTTCGAAGAATCTTCTCGAAATGATGATGAAAGGGCGATGGAGAAACATAAGCAACATAACTCCGATTCACTTCTTTTTTTCGGTTCATTTTTTATTAGATATGAATTTCCGTTTTCACATACGGGGTGAACTCATAACGTCCGACCCTTTATATTTCATCATTTTTTTTTTTTTTTTTTTTCCAACTGTTTGAATAACGGTGAATGTTGGCGGCATTCAGCATTCATATACAAATACTTACGTATACCTTCATAATTATTTATTATAATTTTTACAAATAGAGTTCTTTGTAAACGAAATTTTTAATAGCTCCACTATCTATATTATGATCACGATAAATTTGTAACGAATTCCAAGAGCCAACCCGAGATAAAGCGACGTACAATTGACCGTGATTGAAAACCTGCTTTCGAAGATCAATGGCAATTTTTTCAAATGTTTGTCCTTGTGACTTATTGATTGTCATAGCGAAGGCCAACTTTACTGGAAATTGTCTTCTCTTAAATGTAAATGGATATTCACCTTCGCAAATTAGAGTTATTCGATTCAGGAATACTATATCTCCCTTTTTATCTCCAATTAATATTTCACATCGTAGAATATTATTCGACATTTCTAGAACCAACAATCTTGTTCCATTACACAAACCTTCACTGACATTTAAATTTCGTATAATCATTATGACCGAGTTCGCTCTCAATTTCAATTCATAAGGTGGAAGACCAGGCGGACATAAAGAATTCAAATATTCAATTGTGAGAATATGTTCCAGAGCATCGTTTTCACAATTTTCGATAGTATCTATACTTGTGTATACCTTTTCTGTATTTTCGTCAAGTAATTGCACGACTTTCTCGTTTATTTCGTTGACATCCACGTTTCTTGCGGATAAAATAGCAAAGTTGATAGATTTTCTGTATTCTTTATTTCTGAAAATATTTCCATAAAGATCTTCTACTATATCAGCTTTCGCAGATGCTAAACAATTCTTTGGAAAATGAGAAATATCTAAGTCACCTTCATCGTCATTCAAGGATCCATTACCAATTTTTAGTAGAAACTCAGAAAATTCAATTTGTTCAGGCAATGTTCGCATGTTTTCTGTTAAACTGAATTGTACAAAATTTTGCCAAAGTAAACTGCGATTAATAGATAAATCTATCATTTCACTACGAGTTGCATGTACTTTTACGGGAAGTAATTGTCTAAAGTCTCCGCCTAAAATAACAATTTTATCACCAAATGGAATGTTGTTATTCATGACGTCACGTAAAGTTCGATCCATTATTTCAATGGCATATCTTGGTGCCATAGGTGCTTCATCCAGTATAAAAACATCAACATTTTTCAAATATGTAGCTTCTTTTGAATTCAATTTGATGTTTGAAGATGAATCTGAGAGCAACGGTACTGGCAGTTTGAATATTTTGTGAACCGTTTTTCCACGTGAAAGTAACGTTGCAGCAATACCCGTAAAAGCCATCGTACATACGTTTTTGTCATAACCAACTAAAAGATGCCAGAGTGCTTCGTACAAAAACGTTTTACGGCTGCCCCCAGGACCGTCAATAAAATAGCAATTATTCTTATTCTCTACAAAACCAGTATTTGAATTAACCAAATTTAAAATAATTTCAGCAATTTCTTGTTGCTTTAAATTCAATTTATTGAATTGCTGAGTCCCAATTACTAAGTGCTCTTCAGCTGTTTTATTGTTCGTATCTGATAAATTTTCATCCAGTTGAAATAAATCTCGAAGTTGTGGGAAACTTTCTAAATTTTTGTCTTCGCTATGAAGTATAATGTTTATTTCATTGTACGCTTTTCCATACCGTTCTTGTTCTTTTACGTTGTTATAGTCCTCGCTCATGGCGTCTTTAAATTCATTCCAAAGTTCATCAGGATGAGTTGGACCGCAATGAATAAGTATTCTAACAAATAATAAACGGAGTTGCCTTGGCATCATGAATACTACAGCTTCTTGCATTGCTTTCTTCCATTCCTCGTCATTTTCTATAAGCCCGCGTGATAAGCAGGCAGCTGTAAATGTTTGTTCCATTTTACCATCAACTGTTCTCAAATCTTCATAGCTTGTTGCTCCCTTAACTCTTAATAGAAGCAATCGCAAATGGAACAATTCTAATTGAGTTGGACACACAGAATACATGCGACCAATACAATTCAAAGATCTCTTTCGCTTTTCCCATCGGGAAACTTTCTTACCATCGACTTTCTCCGTTTTGAAGGTGTAATGTGTTGGAATTTCAACATAGTAAAACAGTCTTGCCTCTTCCTCTCGATAATTAAGTGCAAAGTAATCTAATAACATAGTGACTTGATTTAATGCATTATTTATTTCTACGTCATCAGGATCTGTATGAATCGTTATATTGTGTTCACTTGGCAGATGTACAGGCAAACGAGTGACGCAATGACTTTTATCGTGCAAAGGTTTACCTAATATACGCCAAGCAGCTTCTGATGGGCCTACGTATCGTGCTTCGAGATATTGTTTTATTTCATCGTGATTTATTTCATCATTTTGACTTGAATCTTGATTGCAAATAATTACAGATGCAGCATCGTGACCTTTATATAAATACTTGTGTAGATACTTTACTGATTTTATACTCGATACGATTTCTACATTCATATGACAATTAAACATTTTTAGTAACTCTGGACAATAGGGAACAACGTTCCGATTATCCACAATGAATGTGTTACTGCGTTTATATGTTCTACCGGTATCTCTACGGCGATAGCAAGGATATGTATCATCATCCGTAGTCGTTGTTTCATTAAATGTTTTTGGATATCTTTTTGAACATTTCCCATCAATCAAGCACCATTCTGCACAAGGCCCATGGATCATGTTCTTTATTACTATGTCATGTAAAATCTGGTCGGTATCTGGGTTAGGTATTTCTGCTGATATATACTTATCCACCATCGATGCATTACTAATTTTAGCTGACGGACTTAATGTTATCAACAGGTGGACGTGAGGTAAACCTCGTTTTTGAAACTCAATCACATGTAAGTGAGCAACTACGCGACCGAAAAATCCTTGAACAATTTTATCGATCAAAGCATTCTTCTTCAAATTAAATACCCGAGCGCAAAGATCTGGCCGATCACATGCATATTGACCTAGGAGTAAATTTTCTTGAATTTCAATCCAATTTGGGTTACAAGTCATAGTAACAAAAAAGTCAGGTTTCCCATATTTACGCACTATTGCCATTCCGTCGTAATAGTTCTGTAACATATTACGTGGTGATCCTATGAACGTAGATGGAAGAATGATCACTTTTCAAATTCGTAAGTCCGCACCATTCGTTGATCTCTTATGCAAATAATCAAATAGTCCCTTATATGATTCAATGCGTAATTCTTTTTGATGAGATCTACAGTAATCTATTCTGTCCTTTTCTATTTTCACATAAAAGTCTACGATATATTGTTGGAATAAGCGACCACCTCTTAGAAAAGCATTAAATTCTTCTCTGATAGCTATACGATACTTCACATAAGCTGATCTTGATATACGTCTTTGCGAATTTGTACGAAGTAGATCTCTGTGCCAACCGCGAGATCCGTATGGGTAAAAAAGGGGATAAACCCACGGTTCCACATTCGGATCCATAGTGCTAACTTTTTGCAATACTTTTGTCTCCTTATTTCGAATAACAACATACGAATCGGGAATTTCACCGTCAGCAGTGGTAGAAAATATCGCTGCTACTTCATTCGATCTTTGAAAGTTGTAACGGCGTTTATCTACACCCGGTTTTAAATTAAGGGGACCCGTACAGTTTGAAATTTTGCAAAAATCGTTTTTTCGTTTTTTGCGGTATATGCTATCTCAGGGTCATATCTATCTCTAAAAAAATTGGCGTCGACGAATTCGTAAAAGTGACAGAGTTATCGACCGTGATTCATAATTGAGCTTTGGCGAACTGGCGCAATTGGCGCTGTCGCCTTATTTACATGTCGCTCACATGTTTTGTGACCGGCCATTGTTTTCTGAACGCTTTCTGAAATCGTGTCAACGTTCCCGCTTTTTAAATCTGTTCCGATTACAATAATAAAAAAAAACAGTACTTTTCAGTACTAAAAAATCCGCGATTCAATCGTGCTAAAATCTACTTCTGCTACTTGTGTGTGTGACATCAAATTACAGTGTGTGTGAGGTTTATTTGTGGGAAACCACCGACTAACCTCAAAGTAAGTATCGTATAATAATAATAATAATAATAACAATAACAATAACAATAACCGTAACCGTAACCGTAACCGTAACCGTAACCGTAACCGTAACCGTAACCGTAACCGTAACCGTAACCGTAACCGTAACCGTAACCGTAACCGTAACCGTAACCGTAACCGTAACCGTAACCGTAACCGTAACCGTAACCGTAACCGTAACCGTAACCGTAACCGTAACCGTAACCGTAACCGTAACCGTAACCGTAACCGTAACCGTAACCGTAACCGTAACCGTAACCGTAACCGTAACCGTAACCGTAACCGTAACCGTAACCGTAACCGTAACCGTAACCGTAACCGTAACCGTAACCGTAACCGTAACCGTAACCGTAACCGTAACCGTAACCGTAACCGTAACCGTAACCGTAACCGTAACCGTAACCGTAACCGTAACCGTAACCGTAACCGTAACCGTAACCGTAACCGTAACCGTAACCGTAACCGTAACCGTAACCGTAACCGTAACAGTAACAGTAACAGTAACAGTAACAGTAACAGTAACAGTAACAGTAACAGTAACAGTAACAGTAACAGTAACAGTAACAGTAACAGTAACAGTAACAGTAACAGTAACAGTAACAGTAACAGTAACAGTAACAGTAACAGTAACAGTAACAGTAACAGTAACAGTAACAGTAACAGTAACAGTAACAGTAACAGTAACAGTAACAGTAACAGTAACAGTAACAGTAACAGTAACAGTAACAGTAACAGTAACAGTAACAGTAACAGTAACAGTAACAGTAACAGTAACAGTAACAGTAACAGTAACAGTAACAGTAACAGTAACAGTAACAGTAACAGTAACAGTAACAGTAACAGTAACAGTAACAGTAACAGTAACAGTAACAGTAACAGTAACAGTAACAGTAACAGTAACAGTAACAGTAACAGTAACAGTAACAGTAACAGTAACAGTAACAGTAACAGTAACAGTAACAGTAACAGTAACAGTAACAGTAACAGTAACAGTAACAGTAACAGTAACAGTAACAGTAACAGTAACAGTAACAGTAACAGTAACAGTAACAGTAACAGTAACAGTAACAGTAACAGTAACAGTAACAGTAACAGTAACAGTAACAGTAACAGTAACAGTAACAGTAACAGTAACAGTAACAGTAACAGTAACAGTAACAGTAACAGTAACAGTAACAGTAACAGTAACAGTAACAGTAACAGTAACAGTAACAGTAACAGTAACAGTAACAGTAACAGTAACAGTAACAGTAACAGTAACAGTAACAGTAACAGTAACAGTAACAGTAACAGTAACAGTAACAGTAACAGTAACAGTAACAGTAACAGTAACAGTAACAGTAACAGTAACAGTAACAGTAACAGTAACAGTAACAGTAACAGTAACAGTAACAGTAACATCAACAATAACAATAACAATAACAATAATAATAATGATAATAATAATAATAAAGATTAATAATAATATCATAATTATTAATATCATTATTATTAATATTATTATTATTATTATTATTATTATTATTATTATTAATAATAATAATAATAATTCTCTCCCCCAAGTCGTGATGGACGCGATCAAGCCTGTCTTCGAAAATCTCACAGCTCCAGAACTACTCACCCGCTGCGTTGGTGGTAAGACTCAGAACGCTAATGAGTCACTGAACAACGTGATTTGGAAATTCTGCCCTAAGAGAGTGTACACAGGACGGAAAATAGTGTCTATAGCAGCAAATCTCACAGCAATAACTTTCTCCGAAGGAGCCACTGGGATTCTGAAGGTCATGACTGCACTTGGAGTGACCCCAGGATCTCACGCAAGAGCTCAAATGATTCAGACTAACCAAATACGCTTGGAATAGGCTCGACGACAGGCAGCTGATAGTACTCGAGAAGCCCGAATCGCTATCAGAAGACTGCGGCTAGGTCAAAATGAGGCTGCAGAAGCTAGGGAAGGACCGGCATACGCTGCCGGAGCTTTTTGAAGATGGTTCGTTAGAAATATTACTTTGAAAGTTGGAAAGGAAAAGAACAATTTTTTTCGTCGAAATAAAAAATGGTCACTTGAGTCAAAATTTTTTTCCAAACAACTTTTGTTTGTAACAATTTTTGATATCTTGAACTTTTCTAGTAGTTATTTCGGATTTTTTAGTGAAAACTTAAAACGCGTTTATCTCAAAACTATGTTTTTGGAGCTGTGTCGTGAGGTTTTAGGAGTACCGTTGGACCGATTTGGCTCGGCTAGGGCTTATTTTTTTCAGAAAACCAATCCTCATCGTATGAACGAGGGAAATTTGGAAATAAAATTTTTGGACCAAGTTATCTGCAAAAGAGTGGCCACATTTTGGGTGAATTTTGATAACTCGCTATAACTTTTAACATGATTTTTTTTTTACAGATCCCCGCGTTCACACGATGTAGGATTGTGCTCCGAAGAAAATGAGACGTCAAAATGTGAAATTGGACCAACCGTGTGGCTGAAACCTTACGACAACTGATTTGGGCAACATGATTTTTTTGATATGTAATGAACTTTGGTTAAGTTATAAATGATTTTTGGAGTATGTTGAATTCATTGGTTCAAACTGTACTGGTCCCCTTAAATATCAACTGTAAATCAGAGTCAGATCTTTGTTGATTTTTCATTTCAGTACCCATCATTTCATATGATTTAGCGAAAATATTATGTTCACGCATTAATTTATCGATTAATTCGATCAAATCAGGATTAAGATCAACGTTACTGGAAGACATACGATATTCAAGTGCTTCATGGGGATCAATAACAAATAACTGACCGTACGACGGTTTCTCATTACTTGTAGTATTAAAGGTCGTGTTTATTTGATAGTATATTTGTCCTTGAATTTTGAAGCAATACGGTCCAGGACGCCCAGCATTATTGAAATTTACTAAATTTGCATTAAAAGAAGCAAAAGAAAACATATTGTTGTAAATACGTATACGCTTCAAAAATTCGTTCGACTTAGCATGGTGGGTATCAAATAGTGATTCTAATTCCGGCACGAAAGGTAGTGATTCGAGAGTAACAGCACCATGACTGCAACAATCATTAAAGGAGGTACCTTTACGCTGTACTTTTTCCATAGAGAAATGTTTTGCCTTGCAATGAATGCACGCAACATCCATTCTACCGATGTAATGCTCTTGAATATTGGTGAAATCATGAAATGGATCAGAACGTTGTTCATTTTGTAAGTCATCCAATACAACGTTTTCTCTTTCCTGATTTATCATTATACATCTAATCGAGTTTTCTGGATCAGATATTCTTAGTTCTGGGACAGTCGTAATATGCTCAATGTTGTCTCGAGTAATGCCGCCCGATGAACTGCTGACAGCGCGAATTTCTAAATTGTCATCATTTGAACTACTCGCAGCGAGATTATCTAAATTGTTCCGATTTTGCGAATTTTCTATCAAAGATTGATGCAATTTTTGTCGTTGCCGTGAGAGGCGCTGATTTTTAACATTTTGTTCAACTTTTCGCCTTTTAGTTGCTTCGCTTTCTTCCGGTCCAAGTTTACGACGGCCCATTAGAAAAAAATTCTTATAATAATCTGTTACTGAATATGATTTTTGAACAAAAACTATGTAATTTGAAAAGTTCACAACAAAAATGAAAAATAGCTTTCATATGCAGCGTCACTGATATATTAGAAAAATTCAACGTCGATTTATATTTTGTTGCATTAACAGCTTCACTTGTCGTTTTGTCAATCCATCTTTTTGTCAACAGCGTCACTGATTTAATGAGATCAATACTTTTTCAATATTTTCATTATATAGTATTCAGGATCATTTTATCAATTGATCATCATGAAATTCTTTGATCAAGTGATTCAGTCAATGTTAGGGTTAACAGGTGATAAAAATTTATTAACTTTCGAACTCCATAAAATTCAATTCTCACAAATACATGAATCAAATACAATATTGCTATATTCTTTCAATGAATAGATTGACAAATGTATATAATATAGCACCTCAGACTTACTGTTTTTTTTTTTGTACATACTGTTGAGAATAACATAGAAAAACCGATTATATCAAATCTTGACAAAAACCAATTCTATTTTCTGGTAAAGTTTATCCGCGTCAAGTTGAACCAAGTTCATCCTGCTGAAAGAAGGAG
Source organism: Tenthredo mesomela (assembly GCA_943736025.1). Taxonomy (NCBI): domain Eukaryota; kingdom Metazoa; phylum Arthropoda; class Insecta; order Hymenoptera; family Tenthredinidae; genus Tenthredo; species Tenthredo mesomela. The sequence continues at coordinate 31,550,468 of OX031013.1, forward strand.
AAAAAAAATCAATATTATGCTATGAAAATAGATGCAATTCAGCCCCGCGTTGCATATATAGTATATTACTCACCTAGGGAGGGAAAGTAGGCTAACCTAAACTGCGTGTGAGATTGACACCCGAGCCGAAGGAGAGGGTGACAAAAACGCAGTTTGGGATGGCCTTTTTCACTCCCGTGTGAGGTATACTATTTTTCACCACCCCCTGCATCGGAAAGAACGACTTCCCGCTCACGCCAGGGAACGAAAGTCGTACTTTCCGTGCAGGTGTGGTGAAAATGTTTTTTCACAGCACCTGCACGGAAAGTATACGACTTTCGGCCCCTCGCGTGAGCTGAAAGTCGTACTTTCCGATGCTAGGGGGTGATGAAAAATAGTATACATACGTCACACGGGAGTGAAAGAGGCCATCTCACACGCAGTTTGGAATAGCCTATACTTTCCTTCCCTAGATGCGTAATATACTATCTTTCCGACTCAACTGTGGCCACTATTACTCCCTAGGGAGTAATGCGCGGTTTTGCTTGTCCCTTATTTGCGGGAAAAAAGTAAATTTGCGGGCACAAAAGTATAAGAGGGAATGATATGCTACTTTTGTCCAGCTTTCCGGGTCAATAAAGTGGCCATTACAGTTGATTCGGAAATAAAAACCCATTTATCAGATTCATCGGTGAACTCAGTGATCTCCGGAAGCTCTGTACTCACCATCGGTATAAACCGCTCGTGCGTGTTTCCCCGAACTCTCGAATTTCCGTCGAAATAAACTTTTCGTAGCACAAAGTTGAAGAGGTAATGAATGATATTTCTCGTCAAAGTTAAACCTAACGAAAGAAATGCAAAAACCCATTTATTGAATTCATCGGTAGACAGGGATCCGCTATACTCACCATTCGGGTATAACCGCTCGGGCGTATCTTCTCGAACTCTTGAGCAATATATAGCAAACCAGCCTATTATATGTCTTTCACGTATAATAACAGAGAGAGATTGCCGAGATGATATTTCACGTCGGGGTTAAATCACAAACATGACAGATTTTCAAACAGTCGAAAAGAAGAACGAACGAACGAACGACGACACAGCTGTCATCTCTGCAGCCAATCAGCGCACGAATAAACGGCTGACAGATATATATAGCACACCAGCCGTACTGTTTTTTATAATTAGAACGAGTCATTTATTTGTATTCATTTATCTTCTATGACTGCTAGATGATGCGAAGTTTAAATATAGAATGTAAAAGTAATCTCCTAGTAAAGCGAAAGAGGAAAATCAATCTTTGTAACAATATATATATGGGGGATTCTACGCCAACTGACCAATAAATTTCCCCCACCATTTTTGATTTCCCTCAAAAAAATGTCTACAATTGTCCAAGTACTAAAACGGTCTCCACAATTTTTCCAGATTTTTTGATCGACCCGTTTTTATCTATGAATTTTCAATCTACCAAATATTTCCACCTTTTTCAAAAATCTCAAAATTTTTTTGAAAATCGTATGATTCACTACAAACATTACGCTATACTAATTCCATGATGGTGCGATTTTTTTTTCTATTTTTACCGTTCTTAAGATTTTTATCAAGTATTTTTTATCAAGGTTTATATTGCAAACGCTGGAAAAAAATAGAACAAAGGGGTCGATCAAAAAATCCTAAAAAATTCAGAGGACCGTTTTAGTACTTAGACAATTGTAGAAAATTTTTTGAAGCATACGAAAATGAGGAGGCAAATTCATTGGTCAAGTTGGTGTGGAATTCCCCATATGTATTGTATTTATTTATTTGTCTTGCCGTTTGATTTTTTTGAATCGTTATGAAATTCGAAGAGATCAACTTCTGAGAACAAGTAAAATCTTATTTTTAATAAAAAAAACTATTGAAAACTGTTGAAAATATAATAATTGATAACAAATATATTAGTTATTCGATTCATATATCGAATCATTATATATGATTACATCAGGTCAAAATCCATGTTTAACTATATATAAGTACATATATAGTTGCATTTATTTTCGTATAATTTTATAAACTCAGATAAGAGTTTATAAAATTATATGAGAATCTAAAAAATTAAGCAACATATGATTATAATAAGATTATTTATCATATTACATAATTATACAACATAATCGTAGGGTCCATATTTCCATTAGTTATACGGAATGCTTTTGAAATCGTACACATAACTGACTCAATTGGGATCAGTGGAACTATAGTTCTTTTGAATTTCGCGCACGTTCCAAATTCCGCGTCGTTCCCTCAACAACTATCATAGCAATCTGGAACGCACAGCATTGGAACTGGGCCGATCGGATGCCGGCATAGAACGAGTTCTATGGATGCCGGGCACGTAAACGACGCGATACTCTGACAAAACAAGGAGATAATATTGAAAGTGCAGCTTGAATTGTACCAGACTGCTACAAGTATTACCGGTAAGTCTATGTTATGTATACAGGGTGTAAATCTTAACTCTGTACATACTTATAGGGTGTGTAGCGGGTGCTAATACAAGCATTTTGAGGTATGACACCCATGGTCGGAAACTCATCCTAACCACTGTGGAGGGCTTTGAAGGATATGGTACCGTGCACGCTTGATCGTACTTCAATGAATCAGATGTGATCACTTTCGACCCAAGATTTTATTCAGCCGCAGACAACAGTACAAATGTTCTTGTGTGGAATCGACAAAACGATAAACTTGGCAATCAAAAAATAGCAAAACAATTTCCGATGCTTATAAACAGATTTTGAAAAAGTTATGGAAAACGAAATGGGGTTTGGCACACTTAGGCTTTTCGTTTTCTATAACTTTTTCAAATTCTGTTTAAAAGCACCGGAAATTGTTTCGTTATTTTTTTATTTCCAAGTTTATCGTTTTGTTCATTTCACGCAAGAACATTTGTACTGTTGTCTACGGCTGAATAAAATCTTGGGTCGAAAGTGATCACATCTGATTCATTGAAGTACGATCAAGCGTGCACGGTACCATATCCTTTAAAGCCCTCCACAGTGGTTAGGATGAGTTTCCGACCATGGGTGTCATACCTCAAAATGCTTGTATTGGCACCCCCTACACACCCTATAAGTATGTACAGAGTTGGGATTTACACCCTGTATATAAATATATATATATTCTATTGTCTACTGAAAAAGTATGTGATAAAATTGTGTAAGGTATAATATGTCCCGCACGGAAATATATATATGCGAAAAATATATGCAACATATATGTCGCACTTATAACATATATGTGCGCAAAATCCAAAGATGTTCGCATATATTATAACATATATGTACGCATTTACATATATGTATCCTATATGTTAGATGAATTTTACATAGTGTTGACATCTATGTCGACATCTATGTCGACATACATGTCACTACATGTATGTTGACATTTATATCAAACTTATAAAAAATAAATGTTACTTATATTTTAGCGCAAAAAACAAATATGTCGCATATATTTTTCGCATATATATATTTCCGTGCGGGGTAGTTGGATAGCTTTGACAATTATAAATTGTGTTCTAGGTTCTAGGTTATGAGCTATCAGCATCACTACCGCCCGCTTTGTTTTTCGGATGTGTAAATAAATCGACATAGTTCGATCAAAAGTATAAATTCATTACATTTAGGTTAGTACAATCGAAAAAATTCCTTTATAATTTTTTCAATATCAGTTTTATTGACGAATATTTTTCACCGCTACAAACGCACATGAACAGCCCTCACTTTTCAATTATTTACACGCAGTTTGCATTACATATATGTAACTGTGCCTTCTGGAATACTGTTTCAAACTCATCGTGTTGAAGAAATCAGTTGGAAAAAAAATCTGATAATAAATACTTCATTCTATGAGTTTTCTGCCGGTATTCGTCAACTTCCGTGTAGGAATCCTATTATGAATGATTGTGAGATATTTTCCAATTGCCATCAGTATCTATCATATTATTACGGATACATTACTATGCGTTTCTTGCATTTATTGTGTCTATTATTTGTCGATACCTATTACAGGTTCTGTCATATTTTTGCAGCGATTCATGTATTCAAATTCCGTGTAACCTTGTATTAGAATATCCTCTTATATGTGTATAAGTTTCAGCTTACCGTATAGTACGGCCCGCTACAACACGCTCATCGTAGAGGAGCGGAAGAAGAATAAGTGACGACGGAAATGAAATAGAATATGAAGGGTCAGAGGATGGAGAGACTGAAGAAGAAGAGGAAGAGAAAAATGTAGAGTGACATGAAATTTACTCATAGACACTGAAAGTTATTGTTCATCCGTATATTATAAGATCCGTCCAATAAAGCTGATTATTCTACTACAGATACCTGTTTGAAGTTCTTTTAATACTTTCAACAAAAAAAAATAAATAATAAAACCATTAATTTAGAACCAGGGTAAAAAAAAAAAAATAATAGAAATAATAACCTTGCCCCCAATTTGCTGAAAATTTGGTCTCAGGATCACAGCAAGTCTTGCTTGCATTTTGCTGATGTGTTGCTAGAAACATTTGCTGCAAGAGTTTGCTGTGTTTGTTCAAGCAATTGCGGACATACCTTGTTGCAATATTGCCAACAACACAAATCACGCGTTGCTGTGATTTTGCCGCGAAATTTGCACGCACATTGTTATCTGGGTAACCGACGCCTTCGGTACGTATGTCGTTGGGTTTTAAAGAATTCCTATGTTGACCATAGATTAGAACTGGCAGAGCTTATTCAGAATTAGGCAATAAAAGTATGTATTGAGGAAGTAAAATTAGAATGAGGTATTAAAGAAGTTAAATTTAGAGATTTATTTTCTGATTTGTCTCTGAATATATATATATATATATTCTTCCAATAGCATAGAGCAAAAGATTAAATCTAATAATCATGTAAAAAAAAAAAAAAAAAAATGAATAAAACAGTTTCTAAAGTTAACCCTTACATGCACGGTGGGATGTTTAACATCCCAATCCAATCCAAGCTGGCCGACCGAAAAATTAAAAATATCGCTCTAGCTTTGAAATTTTGTATATTGGGGTTTTCGGGGTCGCTGATAACGAATCTGGAATCAGATTTTCGAAATCCAAAATGGTGGATCCAATATGGCCGACCGAAAAATTAAAAATATCTCTCTAGCTTTGAAATTTTGTATATAGGGGTTTTCGGGGTCGCTGATAACGAATCTGGAATCAGATTTTCGAAATTCGAAATGGTGGACCAAGATGGCGGACGCCAAAACGTAACTCTACGGGAATGTTGCTGACAATTTTTACTCGGAGGGTTTTTGGGGTCGCTAATTACGAATCCAATGTTAGATTCACGTCATTCGAAATGGTGGACCCAATATGGGCGACACTGACAGGTAATTCTTCCAAAATATCCATGAGATTCCGGAAATTCACTCTTTCTTGGCACAACCCAGAGCTAACGACGAGGACGTGAAGAGTTATTATTTATTTAATAATATTATTATTATTATTATCATTATTATTATTATTATTATTATTATTATGATTATAATTATTTGTTATTATTATGATTATTATTATTATTTTTTTTTTTATTATTTTAATTTTTTTTTTTTTTTATTCATTCATTTATTTATTTTTTATTATTATTATTTATTTATTATTTATTTATTTTTTTTTATTCCTACTTTTTTTCATTTTTGAATTTTTATTTCCTTGAATTTTTTTCCATTCCTCAGTCATGTAGAGTTATGAACAGATAAGTGTCGACTTCGAATTAAATGTGGTTGTTGACTGAAAGATAATAGCAATGGTGATGAACTGTTACTATTGGAGGTAGGAGAGGGGATGGAGGGAATCTTTCAAGCAGTGGAATTAATCCAAGTAACCCCCTGGAGGAAGGGGGGGAAGTGGGTGGGCGGGTGGCCCCCCCTCCCTCCATCCCCTCTCCTACCTCCAATAGTAACTAAATGTGGTTGCTTTGAAAACAATTTCGATTATTATTGGTAGAACAATTAGTAGAGTATAAAATTCCAAATCTTAGAGGTAGGAAGCGTCAAAGTCGTGTCTCAGATATTTCTCAACATGGTAAACCAAAAGTATCTCCAGAGAAAAGACACTCTCAAGCAGCTCATATGCCTGTTTTTTGCAAATGAGTCGAGACGATGTGCTCATTGCAGTACACAAGCGGATCAGAAGAGGACTAAATGGAAATGTGTGACCTGCAATGTACCACTGTGCCTTTTGCTAGACAGAAATTGTGTTCAAAGTTACCAGATCTAATTCGAAGTCGACACTCATCTGTTTATAACTCTACATGACTGAGAAATGGGAAAAAATTCAAAAAAAAAAAAAAAAAATTATTCATCATGAATGTATCACTCGAAGTAGAAGTAATCGGAGAAGGGTCTCAATCAATCAAGTCGAGTCAATTTATGAAATGTGATGGCCTGACGTTTCGGCAGTGTTATGCTGCCCTCATCAGAGGCTATTTATTGGAAAAATTACAAGTTTGAATTTACAAAGGTCAAAATAATAAAATAATATAATATAATAAAACAGTTCAGTTAACTAGAGTCGAAAAACTAATACATGAAAGATTACGATCCTAGGTCAGTAAATTGACTCATATACAAACTGATAATATTTAGTCAAGGACGTTATATAAGAATTATAGACGAAACAAATATAATGGTAGTCAAAAGAAGTCACATAAATACAAGGATTAACTTATACTATGGTAGTCAGAAGGAACTTTAATTACCTTATTATCTTATTCTAGTTGGTGATACGTGAAAAAACTAGGTGTCAAAGATCACCATAATCACACTATGAGACGAGCTATGTGTCGTCCTATGCTAGTGGAAACGTTAAATGAGCAAGGTGGTGTGACGACGCACTTTATATACGTTGTTAACTAAGGCTCGTCTAATGTTGACACTCTACGAATGACGTCAATGACTGACGTCAGTACCTATGACTGACGTCAATGAATGTTTATGTTGAGGTAGTCTCTGAGGCCAACGTTTTTTCACGTAAACACCTGTGATAGAAATTGAATTTGAATGCATTTAAGAACAGCTTTTTGATCTTAGCCTATGTAGCATGTTAGAGTAAGGTAAGTGTAATTTTTTAGTGTCTTCTTTCTTATTAAGACTGTTAGGTTGTAAATTAATCTGTAACATCTCTGAGGTGATGCGCTTAGACCAAACTGATTCTCTATCAAGTACAACCGCATTATTCCAGTCGAAAGTGTGGTTAAATTCAATTTGGTGTGCAGAAACGACGGAGTGTGCTTCTGAGTTTTTCTTTATATTCTCTTTATGTTCTTTCAATCTGGTCTTAAGCTCACGTTTCGTTTCACCTACATATGACGCTGAACAATCATTACACTGAATCTTATATACTACATTACATTTATCATGTTCGTCAATGCGGTCTTTCCCTTTAGTAACCACTGATCTTAAGTTACTGTTAACACTAAACACAGGTGTCAAGTCAAATTTCCTCAGTGAACAGCCTAGTCTCTCTGAGAAGTCCTTGATGTAAGGTAAGGATACTATCCTACGTTTTGATGCAGATAGACCGTTGACTACCATGATGACAGAGGTATTTCCTTCCGGGTCAGTCACCGTAATAACAATGTTAGTGCTATTGGTATAAGTGTTCTTTGATTTTAGATATTTTAACCTTTTAGTAATTAATCTTTCTGAGAAGTCGTCAGGGTAGTTGTTTAATTGTTACGTGATAACAACTACCCTGACGACTTCTCAGAAAGATTAATTACTAAAAGGTTAAAATATCTAAAATCAAAGAACACTTATACCAATAGCACTAACATTGTTATTACGGTGACTGACCCGGAAGGAAATACCTCTGTCATCATGGTAGTCAACGGTCTATCTGCATCAAAACGTAGGATAGTATCCTTACCTTACATCAAGGACTTCTCAGAGAGACTAGGCTGTTCACTGAGGAAATTTGACTTGACACCTGTGTTTAGTGTTAACAGTAACTTAAGATCAGTGGTTACTAAAGGGAAAGACCGCATTGACGAACATGATAAATGTAATGTAGTATATAAGATTCAGTGTAATGATTGTTCAGCGTCATATGTAGGTGAAACGAAACGTGAGCTTAAGACCAGATTGAAAGAACATAAAGAGAATATAAAGAAAAACTCAGAAGCACACTCCGTCGTTTCTGCACACCAAATTGAATTTAACCACACTTTCGACTGGAATAATGCGGTTGTACTTGATAGAGAATCAGTTTGGTCTAAGCGCATCACCTCAGAGATGTTACAGATTAATTTACAACCTAACAGTCTTAATAAGAAAGAAGACACTAAAAAATTACACTTACCTTACTCTAACATGCTACATAGGCTAAGATCAAAAAGCTGTTCTTAAATGCATTCAAATTCAATTTCTATCACAGGTGTTTACGTGAAAAAACGTTGGCCTCAGAGACTACCTCAACATAAACATTCATTGACGTCAGTCATAGGTACTGACGTCAGTCATTGACGTCATTCGTAGAGTGTCAACATTAGACGAGCCTTAGTTAACAACGTATATAAAGTGCGTCGTCACACCACCTTGCTCATTTAACGTTTCCACTAGCATAGGACGACACATAGCTCGTCTCATAGTGTGATTATGGTGATCTTTGACACCTAGTTTTTTCACGTATCACCAACTAGAATAAGATAATAAGGTAATTAAAGTTCCTTCTGACTACCATAGTATAAGTTAATCCTTGTATTTATGTGACTTCTTTTGACTACCATTATATTTGTTTCGTCTACAATTCTTATATAACGTCCTTGTGTTACGTCCTAGGCTGGAAGCCGAATATTTAATCTATAGGTACAACAGTTACCATTAGTTATTATCTCAGGTATAAGAATACCGACGTGCAATTATCATCAGAGTTTTAATAATGCATCTACTGATGTAATTCCATTTATGATTTTTTCCTTTATTCTTTTATATATTATTTTACTCATAGATATTAGTCAATACTTTTGAAAGGAACAATCTTAACTATAATATAGACAATTTCATCCCATTTTCTCACGAAACGAATATGCTCTGGAACACTTGAAACACCATAAAACTGAAAGCCTAAACTTTAAGTAAACTTTGAAAATCCTTATTGAGGAAACATAAATCTTCAGATCCTTCAGATTTTTACGACCCAAAGCGGAAAAGTCTAAAGACAAAGACAGCTCTGTTTTAAAAGAAGAGAGACATAGATGCTTACAGCATCCCTTCTTAGCGCCTCGACGCTTGGGCCTCTGACCCAATCGCCTTGCGCAAATGCTCTTCTAGCCAACCATATTTTTTCCCGCTTTTGTTTTAATGTTCTTTTTACCAATAGAAAAAACCTCGCCTTCCCGCGAGTTTTCCAAAACCTCCCCTTCGCGTATCCGCGAGGAGAGATCTTTTCTACTGCAGTATTAGCAGTTAGTCACGAAACCTCAATCAGTAAAGATCGAACTTATAGAATCTTAGATCTCAGAATTATCAACTCAAAGTGTTTGGTGTAACAGTTAATTAATAAGTGAATTACTAAATAAAATAATAGAAACTACAAACTTAAATTAATCTCCACTTGCGTGAAGATTAATTACCAAAACTACAGTCCAGATTGTTATTATTAAATTGTTTAATAAATATTGTTATAATTAAAAGGTGAAACTATAAACATTTATTTCACCCACGCATAGTGGTGGCTGATAATACCCATACCTCAACAGATATCTCAACAGATACGAGCTCAGCGACGTCCAGAAGAACTAGTAATTTAAGACTCGGTAAGAAATACAGAACTCTACTAACTCAACATCATATAAATTAACTAGTGATTCGTTCCTCTAATTAACTTTCAACTCAAGACGTAACAGCTCTATCTATAATAAATTTGGTGGCAGCGTCGGAATATCAGTCTGAAATAAATTAAAAACTAATCAAAGAAATAAAACACCTAAATAAAAAAATCTGTTAACAAGTGTGAAAATTTTTTTTTACATTGGTTATTCACAAACTGTAAAAATCATCAAACTAACGTGACTAAACATCATCGATCTAAAACATCAACATCAAGAATCTCATCATCAGTGAACTTCAAACTCAACATTGATCATCATTGATTTCGCCGTCGGATACCATCGCAGCGCAGAACTTCAAGACCAACTCTAGCGACCGAAGACCCGCCCTACCGCTCACCCACGAAGACTACTACACTAACTCATAGACATTACATTATTGTTATTCCTCTTCACCAAAGTAAGTCGAAAATAATTTTAACAAAATGCCTCAAGAAATCATACCTATGGATATGTCACAAACCCTTGGTAATAACTCAAATCAAAATGAAAATTCAAATGAAAATTCAAATCAAAATTTAAACGATCGACTAGGAAATAATTCTACTCTTAATAATTCAAATAGCATGGCATATGATTATAAAGAATTTTTCAAAACCATTCCTGATTTTAATGGTAAACCTGATGGTTACCCAATCAAATCGTTCATCCAACATTGTGAATACGCAAAACGATATCTAACAACTTTCCCAGAAGATTTCTTAGTAAAAATTCTTTGTTCTAAATGTAAAGGAGAACCAGAAAAACGTGTTTTTGACGCAAATTTACAAACGATTGACGAACTGACAAAATTTTTAAATTCACACTTCAGACCGAAAAAACGCGTTGGCGTATGGCTTAGAGAATTTAACAATTTCAAACAAAAACCAAAAGAAAGAGTAATTGATTTTAACTACAGAGTAGGTCAACACCTACAGGGAACTCTTTTAGAAATAAAACTTGACGGGACAAGTGTAGAAGCTAGGACATTTTCAGCAAACGAAGCTGCTGTTACAGCTTTTATCGAAGGTTTAACCCCTAGAATTTCAGTGTTTATACCAAAATTAAATTCATATACAAAACTTGTCGACGTAGTGAAAGAAGCTATAAACGTCGAAGACCAACATGGAATGATACCTGATCTTGATTTGGAAATCCCCGGAATCTCATCAAAACAATGTCTTCCTATTCAGTCAAATCAAAGTAATAATCATAAACCGACAAATAAATTTAACACACATCACAAATCAAATCACGGTAACGCGAATACTAGAAATAATCCAACAAACACGAGTACACAAGACGCGAAATTTTGCAATTATTGTAAGAAAAATAACCACGTCATTGCAGATTGCCGAACGTTACAAAATAAAAATAAAAAACTCGGTAATTATAGTAACAACACGGAATCAAATCCTAATAGATTACTAGAGTGCAACTATTGCAAGAAAAAAGGTCATATAATCAGAGATTGTAGAAAACGCAAGTATAATAACGCGAAACGCGAAACTAATAACGGTACACCTAATACCGATATACCTGCGGGAAACGAATCAACGTCCCATCGACCAGGCGCGTCGACGGGTCAGTAATAAACTCAGCGCTTATTTCACAGACTAACCATAAACTCTTTACGGCAGAATGTAAAATAAGTTCTACATACACAACCTATAATTCTCCTTCAATAATAATTCAATCTAAAAATCTCAAACAAACAAATGCTAAATTTTTAATCGATACCGGATCACAACTAAATTTAATTAAAATCGGTGAATTAAAAGATCCAAATTCAATAAATAAATTGATAACTTACGAATTGAACGGTATATCAGAAAAAGACAAACCAATTATTTTAGGACAGATTCAATTACAGATAAATAATATACACGGTAAATTTAACGTAATCCCAGACGATTTTCCTATACATTTTTCAGGTATTATAGGGTCAGAATTCATGCATGTGAACGAAGGTAAGATCGATTATGAAACAAAACATGTAACTCTAAATAACAACAAAATTCCCTTTTGCGATACAGAGAGTATTGTTCTGCTGGCCAGAACGAAATCTCTAATGTTTATTCGGGTTAACAATTCATTAGAAAAGGGTTACGTGCCGCGTTTAGATATGCATGAAGGTATTTTTGCAGGTGAATCTTTGGTTACAAATATTCAGGGAAAAGCGTATTTATATGCTATTAATACAACGGATAAAGACATTAGGGTCGATATTCCCGTAATTCCTCTATATCCTTTCGATATGAGTGAAGACGAGGATAATAGTTCAGTAAGGGACAATACCACAGAGCGTATAGAAAGTACTCGGACGCGAGGAAACCGCGCTAATGAGGTCATAAGCCTTTTACGACTAGATCACCTTAATGAAGAAGAAAGTAAAGCAGTATTTTCTCTAGTAGAAGAATACTCTGACTTGTTCCATATCCCAGGAGAAGCATTACGTGCTACTAATGTTTTGACACATCGTATTTTGACCACAGACAATATACCTGTAAATACTCGACAATACAGACACCCCCTACATCAAAAGGTAGAAATAGAAAAACAGATTAACGATCTTTTGCAAATAAATACAATACAGCCGTCAACCTCACCGTACAATTCCCCCGTTTGGATTGTACCTAAGAAAGAAGATTCTAAAGGTAATAAAAGATGGCGCTTAGTAATTGATTATCGTAAATTAAATGAAAAAACTATCGGAGACGCGTATCCATTACCATTGATAACAGACATTCTTGACCAACTCGGTGGTGCAAAATATTTTTCAATATTTGATTTAGCATCGGGTTTTCATCAAATTGAGATACATCCAGAGGATAAGCATAAAACAGCTTTTACAACTCCTCACGGTCATCAAGAATTTAATAGAATGCCATTCGGATTAATGAACGCTCCTGCGACATTCCAACGTTTAATGGATACAGTTCTAAGAGGTTTACAAGGATCGGAATTATTTGTTTATTTAGATGATATCGTAATTTACTCACGTTCAATCGAAGAACATGCAATTAAATTCAGAAAATTAGCTGAAAGATTAAGAAAAGCTAACTTAACTTTGCAAACCGATAAATGTGAATTCTTGAGAACGGAAGTAAAATATTTAGGACATATTATATCCGCTGATGGATTAAAGCCAGATCCTAAGAAAATAGAAGCAGTTAAACATTTTCCAATTCCGAAAACACCGAAAAACGTTAAAGAATTTTTAGGACTTGCCGGATATTATCGTCGTTTTATAAAAGATTTTGCAAAAATCGCGAAGCCCTTATCAGATCTCACAAGTAAAAACGCTCAGTTCGAATGGACCTCACAGCACCAGGTAGCTTTCGAAAGTTTGCGCGATAAACTTTGCGAAGAACCAATATTGCAATATCCAGATTTTTCAAATCCTTTTATCGTAACAACTGACGCATCAGGTTACGCGGTTGGAGCTATTCTTTCACAAGGCGAAATTGGGAAAGATACTGCAGTCGCGTATGCTTCACGTGTACTTAATAAACACGAAAGAAATTATTCTACAACCGAAAAAGAAATGGTAGCTACAGTCTTTGCATTGAAAACTTTTAGACCGTATCTCTATGGTAGACAGTTCACTCTGATCACCGATCACAGACCGCTTGTGTGGGTAAATTCTATGAATGACCCAACATCGCGAGTAATGAGATGGAGAGAACGTTTGAAGGAATTCGATTATACAATTCAATACAAGGCAGGTAAAGCTAATACTAATGCTGATGCATTATCGCGAAACCCCGTAGTATTACCCGTTAAATTCAAATGGCGTAAACCAAATGCTACGACAGGTCAACAAGCTTTGATAGGACAACCAGGTATAGCTAGACTTAGATCGTCTTCCGATACGAGTACTAACTTGCCTACAAAAAAATCTAAACTAAATCAAACTTCGAGTTCAGATAAAGAAAATTTTAGAAAATTCCCCAAAGAAATTATCGAAACTAAAATTGAAACGATTGAGCCCGTGAACGCGACAGATCCGAGAGAATCGTGTACACCCCCAATAGAATCAATCTCAAAAGAATCTATAAGCAGTGATAACAGGTCTGATCAACCAATAAATCTTTGCATTAACAAAACCCCAGAACAAACTCGTAGAAAGAAACTCAAATCAGCTGTGAAAAAGAAGTCTGATACTAAACGGTATACCTCATTATAAGTTTCTTCGAAACTTCATACATCATTATCAAGTGATGATTCAGATAATTCTAAATTAAATTCTAAATTCAAGACTATTTCTAAATCCAAATCCGAAAAGGAGTTTCAGCCTTCTGAAAATCTCGAAATACAACATCATTCTATTCAAAATTTAGATGAACTAAATCCAGAAATTGAACAACAGATCTTAAATGATCAATTTATAAAACAGATAAATAACGAACAAGTTATAACAATGGAAAAAGGAGATGTAGACAATACAGTTGCCTCATCCCATTTTCCAACCCCAAAATCAGGTAGACTTATAGAAAAGCAAGGGGACGACCCAACCCCTACCCCTTTGAAAACTCCTACTCAGGAAACGCCTACTACTAGTAACCGTAGAACTCAGTCATTTCGTACACGGAATAATTTCCAACGTAATTTAGCTAAAGATTTGTTAAATAAAAGATCAATTCAATCAGCTGAATTTACACCTTCTCCAGCATTACGTACGAAACGAAAAATTGATAGGACTAGTATTAATATCCCTAAAATTACTGTTTCCGAAAGTCATTCGGATATAGCAGATTCCCAAGACCAAGACGAAATTATACCGCTAGACATGGATATTTCTTATCAAAATTTCACAGTAAATAATTTTTCTTCAGACGAAGAAGATATATCTAACATCACTAAAGTCGAAGCTTCAATTCATTCTGAACCTATGGATCAAGATAAAGCACTTAGCTTTATGGAAATAGATAACAGTTTAGTAGTAAATGAATCTCTCACGGATTCACGCAAAGTTGCATTTTCAGTACTACCTACCCTTGACAAAAGACTAACCGACAGAACCGTTACGACACATGTGCAACAGAAAAAATTGGAAACTTCCCCAAAGAACAATAAAATGCTAGGATTAGCAGGGTCGTCCAACTCAATGGTCAAAACCATACAAAAAATGGACGTTCCCCAGCCAGAACAGCTAATAAGAAAGTCAACCAGGCAACGAAAAGAGAAAATTTGCCCATGTTGCATTGAACCGAATGCACATGCTGAAAGGATTAAGAATAATAAAATACCTAAAGCCCCAGAGAAATCAGTTATACCTAAAGAAAATATCATACAAATATCCAATCATACACCTCAAATTTTTACAAATTTAAATGAAATAAATTCATATGAATCACAAAATAAAGTAAAATCTCAAAATGAAATTCCGCAAAACGAAATAACGTCAAATCAGTCGCAAGATAAAGTAAATCCACAGAATGAAATTAATTCATCATATTTGCCCTATATTCAAGATAGATTATCTTCCGAAGAATCAAATCATTCTCAAAGTAACGCTGATTCAGAAAGCGAAATAGTTATTGTAAATCAAGAAGTAGAAGATTCGAATAATTTGATAGAAACTCGAGACAACCTTGAAATGAAAAAAGATAATTACATTTGTTTTATATCCGCAGATGGAACTGTGTCAGATGACATAGGTAAACGATTAATAGAATTAGGATTATTGAACCTAACCCCTCTAGAAAAATATAATTTAGGTCAAGTAGTAATATCAGGAACTTCAAAAAAGAAAGTATTTGCTTTAGTAACTCGAGAAAATGATCAAACTTTGCCCAAAACAAGTAGTTTCAATAGAGCCTTTGGAAATTTGAAAGCAATAATGAATAACTCTAAAATTAGAACAGCTCGATTATCCCAAGGTAGAAGCAACCTTCATGTCTCAGCTTGGCTGACCATAAAAAAGATAATCCGTAAAACTTTTGCTGGTACGGACATTCAAATTACAATTTGTAAGGATAGGATTATTATACCACCCGTAGAGCAAAGGCAAGATATAATTAGGGAAAACCATGAGTCACCCGTAGCTGGTCATAAAGGTGTTACAAAAACTTATAATAGAATTAGACAAAGATATTTTTGGGACAATATAAAGAAGCAAGTCGAAGACTTTGTTAGGAAGTGTATAAGTTGTCAGAAAAAGAAATTAGTAAGAGTTAAAACTAAACAACCCATGATTATTACGGATACATCAGCCGATGTATTTGATAAATTAGCTTTAGACATCGTAGGTCCAATTAATAACGCCTCAGATAAAGGATACAGATTCATTTTAACTATGCAAGATGATCTTTCAAAATTTTGTTTGGCAGTACCACTAAAAAACGCAACAGCTAACGATATTGCAGACGCGTTAGTTACTCAATTCATTTGTAAATACGGATGCCCGAAAGTAATTTTGACAGATCAAGGCGCAGCTTTTATTGGACAAGTAATGAAACGTTTAGCTAAAGTTTTTAAAATCAATCAAATTAAAACCACAGCATTTCACCCCCAATCAAATGGCTCATTAGAAAGAAGTCATCAAGTACTTGCAGATTATTTAAAACATTATACAGATAAGAAAAACTGGGACGAATGGCTCCCACAAGCAACTTTTGCTTATAACACTAGTGTACACGAAGGTACAAAATACAGCCCGTATTATTTAGTTTACGGTCGAGACCCTCGTATACCCTCAGAATTCCCATACCTTGACGAAATTCTTACGTATGACGATCATGTAAAAAATCTTACGTTACGTTTAATTGAGACTAGGAAAAACGCGCGAGAAAATTTAGAAAAAGCAAAACAAAGATCTAAAGAATATTATGATAGAAAATTAAACCCTGTAACATTTAAGATAGGACAGGAAATTTATTTGGTTAAAAATCAAAGAACAGGAAAGTTAGACGATAATTATAAGGGTCCATATAAAATTACAGAAATATTTCCTGATAAGAACGATATAGAAATCGAATTAGCTAAAAACAAACGAAAAATAATCCATTGTGATAGAGCTAAGATAGCTTACTAAATCATAAACCATAAGTGTAGATCACAACCTCAGACTCACACAGACCAACGAACCAACGTAGACAGACAGGAAACGACATGAATCGATATTGAACTAATGCCAAAGAATCCTCCAATGTCAAATCAGAAACAAATCCAGATTAACTTACCAAATCAAGTATAACTTCAACTATATCTAATCAAGAACGCCAGTTCATGTAAATAATTAAATAATTTAAAATTAAAACCTTATAAAACTAACTTACAGATCTAAAGGTAAATAACGAGTCGTAAAGCAAAAACTGCCGTTGAATGTTGTTTATTCAATTTTACACACTAGCAATATCCCTGGTGGAAATCTACAGGCGAGACAAAACCTCTCTTCAACTGGACGGTCCTGTCCCCAACGCCCTTCGTGCATCCATTGTATGCCGAAAAAGTCGAAGTTTTCATCTCCCATAGTATCATCCAGGATCTCCTCCTCCCACAGGTAGTTAGATCGGCGACGCACCCGTCGAATGAATCTCTCGCATCGTCTCAACCATCCCAAGTACTCTTAATCTTTGCGCCATGTCGCGCTGAATCATTCTCTTTAACAAAACAAATCAAACACGTCAATTAAGAAAGAATTCTCAAGAAAGCAAAACAGTAAAATTTTTTTTCCTCCCTTCTCAACAATTTTGAAAAAAATAAAAAATACTAAAGTTTAATAAAAAAATGATTTTAAGAGAAAGTAGAAAGAATGAAAACAATCTATAATAAATTTGGAAAAGAATACTCACCCTCAGTTCATTCCCAAACACTCTCACTCGGAGATACATTCCCTCGAGATTTTCCATAATTCGTCCTCTTCACGATATTTAAAATTTTTTTATTTACTCAAACCTGTCACTTTGACAAATAGTTGCAGAATGAGCAAATTCACCTCAAACACACACTTTTATATGCAACTAAGAATTAGAAAACACACCCTCAAAGACCCTACCCCTTCTAAAACTGACCAATGACCGAAATTTAAATTTTTTTTGACAAAAGGTCATACTCAGGTACGAAATTAGCCCCGCCTAACACGGCGCGGAAAATCCTTTACTTTTCAGAAATCAAGGAAAACCTAAGAAATTCTCTTCGAATTATTTCAAATTTTTTTAAAAATATCAGGATTATAGTACTAATCAAATGCAATATCAAGATCTTAGACAGATATTCTTAGATAATCATGTGCTATGACCCATAGATATAATTAATTCATACATATAACTAATTCATAATTACTAACTACATTATTATTTTGAAATATATTTTACTCACCTTATTATTAGATTATTTTGTATTTTCATAAATTTCATGTTTATCAATATTTTAGATATATAATTTTGTATTTTCATAAATTTCATGTTTACCAACATCTTAGACATATAATTTTATACTAATAACATAGAATAATCATATATCAATGTAATACTTATGAACAATTTTAAGTAATTTTAATCATTATATTACTTACCTTTTAGTTATTAAACCACTTTCAAATGTTAATCTTATCACATTATACATTAATCTTAGAAACATAAGATTTTCATAACACTTTTATATGTTTTATTATACTTATTTTAAGTTTATATTTCAATATTCAACTCAAATACATGGAAATTTCACGTCGATACACTAGAACCCGTTAGGTCGAGCGGGGACGCTCGGATCTTAACAGGGGAGGTGTTACGTCCTAGGCTGGAAGCCGAATATTTAATCTATAGGTACAACAGTTACCATTAGTTATTATCTCAGGTATAAGAATACCGACGTGCAATTATCATCAGAGTTTTAATAATGCATCTACTGATGTAATTCCATTTATGATTTTTTCCTTTATTCTTTTATATATTATTTTACTCATAGATATTAGTCAATACTTTTGAAAGGAACAATCTTAACTATAATATAGACAATTTCATCCCATTTTCTCACGAAACGAATATGCTCTGGAACACTTGAAACACCATAAAACTGAAAGCCTAAACTTTAAGTAAACTTTGAAAATCCTTATTGAGGAAACATAAATCTTCAGATCCTTCAGATTTTTACGACCCAAAGCGGAAAAGTCTAAAGACAAAGACAGCTCTGTTTTAAAAGAAGAGAGACATAGATGCTTACAGCATCCCTTCTTAGCGCCTCGACGCTTGGGCCTCTGACCCAATCGCCTTGCGCAAATGCTCTTCTAGCCAACCATATTTTTTCCCGCTTTTGTTTTAATGTTCTTTTTACCAATAGAAAAAACCTCGCCTTCCCGCGAGTTTTCCAAAACCTCCCCTTCGCGTATCCGCGAGGAGAGATCTTTTCTACTGCAGTATTAGCAGTTAGTCACGAAACCTCAATCAGTAAAGATCGAACTTATAGAATCTTAGATCTCAGAATTATCAACTCAAAGTGTTTGGTGTAACAGTTAATTAATAAGTGAATTACTAAATAAAATAATAGAAACTACAAACTTAAATTAATCTCCACTTGCGTGAAGATTAATTACCAAAACTACAGTCCAGATTGTTATTATTAAATTGTTTAATAAATATTGTTATAATTAAAAGGTGAAACTATAAACATTTATTTCACCCACGCATAGTGGTGGCTGATAATACCCATACCTCAACAGATATCTCAACAGATACGAGCTCAGCGACGTCCAGAAGAACTAGTAATTTAAGACTCGGTAAGAAATACAGAACTCTACTAACTCAACATCATATAAATTAACTAGTGATTCGTTCCTCTAATTAACTTTCAACTCAAGACGTAACACTTGACTAAATATTATCAGTTTGTATATGAGTCAATTTACTGACCTAGGATCGTAATCTTTCATGTATTAGTTTTTCGACTCTAGTTAACTGAACTGTTTTATTATATTATATTATTTTATTATTTTGACCTTTGTAAATTCAAACTTGTAATTTTTCCAATAAATAGCCTCTGATGAGGGCAGCATAACACTGCCGAAACGTCAGGTCATCACATTTCATAAATTGACTCGACTTGATTGATTGAAACCCTTCTCCGAAAAAAAATAAAAATTGAAAAATAAAAATAAACAAAAGTAAAAATAAGAATAATAAAAAAATAATGGAGCTAGCACTCTTCACTTCCTCGTCGTTAGCTCTGGGTTGTGCCAAGAAAGAGTGAACTTCCGAAATCTCATGGATATTTTCGAAGAATTACCTGTCAGTGTCGCCCATATTGGGTCTACCATTTTGAATTACGTGAATCTGACATTGGATTCATAAGTAGCGACCCCAAAAACCCTTCGAGTAAAAATTGTCAGCAACATTCCCGTAAAGTTACGTTTTGGCGTCCGTCATCTTGGTCCGCCATTCCGAATTTCGAAAATTTGATTCCAGATTCGTTATCAGCGACCCCGAAAACCCCGATATACAAAATTTCAAAGCTGGAGCGATATTTTTAATTTTTTGGTCCGCCATATTGGATCCGCCATTTCGAATTTCGAAAATCTGATTCCAGATTCGTTATCAGCGACCCCGAAAACCACGATATACAAAATTTCAAAGCTGGAGCGATATTTTCAACTTTTCGGTCAGCCATATTGGATCCGCCATTTTGAATTTCGAAAATCCGATACCAGATTCGTTATCAGCCACCCCGAAAACCCCATTACACAAAATTTCAAAGCTGGAGCGATATTTTTAATTTTTCGGTCGGCCATATTGGATCCGCCATTTGGAATTTCGAAAATCTGATTTCAGATTCGTTATCAGCGACCCCGAAAACCCCCGAGTAAGAATTTTCGCGATCATACGATTATTCAAAAAATGTATGCTTCAAAGGGTTAAGAGTTATTCTAAATTCAAACTCCTCACTACTTTTGTCACCTAATTATGAATAAGCTCTGTAGACCAGTCATTATAGACATTAAAAAGCTAAAATTTAACAATAAATCCAAAAGTTTTAAAATTTGTATGTAACATCAGAAAGGGTATAAAAACGAACTATAAAATTTTGCAACCTTTTTCGAAGTACGGAACATAGCGAAAATGGCAAAAAATGGTATTTGACGATATTCTCGCCAAGAAAATTCCAAAAGTTCTGCAAATTTGAAGTAGCTTCGAAGGCCTTATTTTACATCACGTATCAAATTTGCAACCAATTGAAGGCTACGGAACATTTATTTGATTAATAATGAAGGTTTTATATCTATAAACAATGAAAAAATAAAATCCAAAAGTTCTGCAAACTTCACAGATCAATCGCAATAATGAAACAAACAGTTGCATCGATTTGCAACCATTCGCGTTGACCGGAACATATTCATTCATAATTTTCTTCATCAGCGGTCGTTTTACCGAGCAGGATGGTCTCGTGAAAATTACAAAAGTTTTCAATTTCGGTTGCAAATATTCAGAACGTCAATTGTGATGTTTTTATAAATTTGCAACCTCGTGTGAGACCCGGAACCTTTTGCAATTAGCGGAAATTAATTTTTTTTATTTTTTCACCCTCAAAAATATTTTAAAAGTTTTGCAAATCCAGTGGCTTGATGTAATTGGTAGCAAATTACGGTTCCTCCATTTGCAACCTCGTGCGTGATCCGGAAATATTATTTAATAATATTCACGCTAAATATAATATTTCACGTTACCTACGCCACTCAGCAGAAGGCCCAGCCGGGCTACGCTGTCACTACGCCGTTGCGCGTCACCTGTTCGTAACCATGGTAACCGGCAAATGGCGGGTCAGTCGTCCGTTATTTCCGAAGTTGAGCGTCTCGTATCGCTCCATCCTCACGATGGATGCAGCTACTCACTGTGTTATTTGCAATAAAGATGCAACGGACCAAGATATTCGTACGGTCAAGGCGAAAGGCAGCGCCGTGCCAATGGGTGGATCGGCGGAGTAGCCGCTCCAGGGCGCCTATGCTCAGGGGCGCCAAGAGACCGAATTTTTTGTGATCCGTCATTTTTTGAAATCGCTTGCATCCGTAGGAGAGCAGTAGTCCACATTCAGAGGCGCCCGCAATATGTCTCTGAGGGTGCTGCACTGATAGACGCGACATCATGTGGTGGGGCGTCGTTCCGAAAAGGAGTTCGGGTCCGTTCTATTGCGTTTGGGCTGTAAACCCGTATCGTGCTCTACAAAGAGTATAGGATCGAGGGGTAGCTGCCATGAGGCCGTAATGTATTTTTCATCATTCTAGCCTCAAAATCGCAACTTCGTCGCGATTTCTCGGCAATCATGATGAAAAATAATGATCGTTACTTGTACGTAAAGGCTTTTTGACGAACCTCGTTACAGTACTCGCCTTTGGCTCGTACCATAAACCTCTCGTTTCGTCAAAAAAGCCTTTCCTTACTCGTAATGAAATGTACTATTACTTCACGCAGTGTGATAATGGACGTTTTACCCACGCTTCGCGTGGGTAAAATCCCCATTTTCAGACCTTATGAAGTAAAATTTTGTACTATTAGCGTATACGAGTTTCTGCATTCAGCACCTCTGTGAAGTCGGTGGGTGAAATAACATACCCCCACCCAAAGACCAAAACCACACTAGCCATAGAACGTTCGATTCCCCTCTCCTCGCCTACTCCCTCGCCTCAATAGTACCGTGCGAAGATTGATAAGTTAGGGTTAGCGTCAACTTGTAATCTATCAGTAATACAGAAATAGTTTCCTTATACATTCACTGGCAATATAGTTATGAAGTAATATGCTGTTAAAAATTATCATCAAAGCGATGAATCTGACAATGGTTACTCGTGATTGAGAAAAGGACATATCTCTGTCTCAACATGTTAGCGTTTGCCAAACACTTTCCAGTTCTTGATAACAACTGATGACAACTCTTCAAGCACTGTCGACACGGTCACTGAGCTTCTGGTGACGGTGGTTATCCCACCGAACTACCAGATAGCGATATTATCTGTATACGCTCAGCTACCCCGCTATCCTATACTCTTTGGTCCGCTACTTCGTGGCGCTTTCACCACTGATCAAGTCCTCAGCTAACGGCGAAGCTGCTGCCAGCATCGAACTTATTCGTGGGGAGCAATACATATCAGCTCATGCAACTTTCGCCACGCTTCGCAATAGCACATCTATCAATCCCAATTGTTTCAATCCCTAAACTTTGGCTCAGTTCATCAGGTGGCGGGGGAGGGGGGGAGGGGGGGGGGGGGGGGGCACATGAAGACAGCTCGCACCAGGCGTCATGTGGCTTAGGCACGGCGCTGGCGAAAGGGATCGCTACCCTTGTTAATTGCAGTGAAAGGAGAGGTGACGGGAAAGCAGCTGTTATCATCAATTTGGAAAATGTGACAATACACGAGAGCTGCCAAAAAATTTACACCAACGAAACGAGCATCAAAGCTTCCCTGAAACGACCACGAGAAGCGATTCCCGTAGAAAACGATCCGGTGGTTGAACGTGATCTGTTCGGTTTTGACAAAAAGTGTGTGTTTTGTGCGAAAGACATAACGGACGAATTTTTGAAGCAGGAGAGCAAAAAACCAATCGGGAAAAGAACTATAGTTTACAAAATTCGCAATGCTGAGGCGAAAGAAGGCATTGTCCGTGCTGCCAAACAACATGACGACGATTGGAGTGAGGAGTTAATATTCCAATATCTTGAATTCTGCTAATACGAAAAGACATATTGGGGCAGTCCGTGTCAACTCGACGCCTATATTTCTACTGTCTTGTAAAATCTTGAAAAATTATTCAAAAGGTTGTGTTTTAGGTATTTTTTTATAATATTGCAAATCGTCAGTCAATAATCTTTTTATTTTTTACGAATGACTTTCAAGATTTATCATAGTTTGAAGATATTTCAATTGTTTACGGTTTCGTGAAATCTGAAAAAATTATTCAAAATGTTTAATTAAATTTGATATTTTTCTAAGCAATCCATCCCATTTTCATTCTAAGGTGCTGCAGCGTATCGAAGGGGTGGAACTGCACTCGGTAGGTGCACAATATCACCGATCCTGTTATTCTACGTTTTGTTTGCCTACGAGACCTTCAGGAGCGCGCCGTGGCCGACCATCGGAGTCATATGTAACATCTGCAATGGACCGAATTTATGAGTACCTGGAAGAAAACAGAGACCAGTGCCAATTTTCATTGCGGGAACTGAGTAGTCTCATCGACGATCCGCCTACCGATGCAACTCCCAAAAGCAAACTTCTAGAAAAATATAAGGATGACATTGTAATTACAAATCTGGTTGGTCGAACCCCAGTAGTATGTTTTCGAAGCCACGTGGTCCTTGTGGACACATGGTACAATGAAAAAAAAATGAAGAACGAATCAGATGAACGGTTGAGAATTATTCGAACAGCAGCTGGAATAATTTCCGAAGACATCAGATCCCAGATATATAACACAGATCACTATCCTAACCCTGAAAATTTTCTGGACGATACCGAAGAAGATATACCTGAGACTCTCCGAGTGTTCCTGGATGAGGTTATACTCAAAACAAAACGGAAATCTAGAGACAAATAGAAAAAAAAATGCACAGCTATAGCACATCCCAGGCAGCAAACTTAGCATATTTACGTTACCGTGATATCACACTGTAAAATTGCTGGTACATACCAAAGTTTATGTAAGTTTTATGTAACATTCATGTATCAGTAATCTTTTGATATAACAGAGATGCGCTTGACATATAACACTGCAATATGGCAAAGACAGTACATTGTTATGTAGCGTTGACATCACCCAGTTCTCTCTTTGAGCAATGCCCAAGTTTGATGTAGCTGTAGTATACCAATGATGTTGCAGTGTTATATCACTCAAAAAGCACAACCAATATGTAACGTTGATATTTTGATATTACCAAGTACTATATCTTTGAACATTGCTCAAGTGTGATGTAGCTGTAATATAATTAGGATGTTGCAGTGTTATATCACCCAGAAAGCACAACTGATATGTGACGTTGATATCGCAAACTTCTATCTCTGTGCTTTCCATGAGTTTGCAACTAATTTGGAGGTTATGTGTATACTGGATGTCTGGAAATCTGTGGCAAGTCATTTATGCTCGTGATCAATGAATATATTATATACTTCTACTCATAGTTATATGCATGCATGTGAAAGTGAAACTTGATGAGTAATTTGAAAAATTGATCAGGTCTATAATAATGTGAATTGCACAACCCGATACCAGCGAGAAAAACTCTGTATCTGTTCTAACCCAACTTAACCTAACAAATGTAATCTTCACCATCCACGTGAGTTTCGACGTTGCCGTATTTGTCACCCTAAGCAGTTCTGATACTTCGACCATAATATTTGAAACTTAGTTACTGTAATAAAATACTAATAACCAACGATCATCGCCTGAATTATCATTAATTATTTGAGCTTCAAACTAAAAACTCAACTGTGTTATTCGTATAACGAGAAAAGATATTAAGATAAAAGATTAAGATAAAAGATTATTTTCACGTGAAATTGTGAATAAATAAAAATAAATAAATAAATAAATGATAATAAATAAAAATAAAAATAAAAAAAAAAATAAAAAAAAAAACAAAATAAAAAAAAAATAAATAAATAAAGAAAAAATAATAATAATAAATAAATAATAATAATAATAATAAATAACCAATATTCTGATGAATTTCTGTTGAACATGATAGAGTTCTGAATGCTTATTTGGAAATGTATCGTGGTGTCGAGGCAGCGTGCCTGACTACGAATAGGTAGGTCGTGTGTTCAAAACTCGGGGGTGCGCGCGTGCGACTTTTCGCGAATTATAATATGTCCATAAATTTAGCTAGCGTGAAAATTTTCAGCAGAACGCGTTCATATAGTATTCAGCACCACATTCTTACAATAAAAAAAGGATAATTGCTCATAATAAGCAATAATAAAATCTTATTTTATTTTTTATTGACTCGTAAATTCGTACCACTGGGATGTTGCCGTTACGTCACTGCTGCATGTACCAGGTACGTAACTATGTGATGTATCTGTCGTGATTCTGACCCATAGCTGATACGTAACTATTATGTAACTTTGATCTGTAACTGTGACATATTAGCCATGGCGGCCTGTGGCGGACATTTTGATATCCTCGGACTATCTCATTTACAGTCCCGGTGATGTAGTAGTGATAACGGAAGGAACGAAGTGACGTATCTGTGATATCAGAGTGACATGATTTTGCTGCCTGGGATTCTATAGTCGCAGCTGCAAGACCGACATCCTTCATGTCTTCACCGAAAGATTTACTCGAATTTGTACAATGCAGATGTGCCAAAGGCTGCGGAGGAAGATGTAGCTGCAGAAAAGCAGGGCTGAAATGCTCCAAGGCTTGTCATTTCTGCCGTGGGCAATCCTGTTTGAATGCGGTAGAAGTAAATCTGGATGAATCAGATGATGACGAGCCAAACGAAATGGAACGATGGTGCACTCAGACCGATAGTCTTGGTCAACCACTGGATGCTTACAATGGCACAGAAGGAGATGTAGATGACGTTGCAGAGGAATGTATAACCGTTCAGCCCGAAAGTTCATCTGAAAATGTTATCATCGAACCCGAACGTGCCGATGAACCAGGACCCTCCCGGAGAAAAATATTGAAACTGGTTTGATTTTTTACATTTTTTATTTTTTTAGAACTATCGAATGTCACAATCGTGGAACACCAAATCGCAATACCCTA
This sequence comes from Tenthredo mesomela, assembly GCA_943736025.1. Taxonomy (NCBI): domain Eukaryota; kingdom Metazoa; phylum Arthropoda; class Insecta; order Hymenoptera; family Tenthredinidae; genus Tenthredo; species Tenthredo mesomela. The sequence goes on from OX031013.1 coordinate 31,577,025, forward strand.
CCTGTACAATACCCCACCTGTAAAATAATACGACAGATAAATGCTATAGTTAGAAATAATACGACTTGATTACTATACTTAATACTATCTTACATTTAGACCTCATAAGTTCATTATATTTCTACTTACCTTTATCAAAATGCCTCATGGTGTCTTCCTTTCTATACGCTATCTGTAAAATAATACGAACAATTTGCTTTAATTTTTATAGCATAATACGTAGGAATTTTATTAATAAGAATTTAATTCAGGTTAATATTTTTAGGGGGAAATTTATTTTCTTTAATTTCTTTTTTTTTGTTTTTAATTCATGCTATAGTTAGAAATAATACGACTCAATTACTATAGTTCAACCTAGTTAGTACAGCTTAACCTTAACCTTAGTTACTATACTTTAATCTTAGACCTTATAAGTCGATTATATTTTCACTTACCTTCATTATAGAATACGTGATTGTGTCTCACTTTGGTTACTTCCAAATTTTCATTATTTTACCTTAGTTACTATACTTTAATCTTAGACCTTATAAGTCGATTATATTTTCACTTACCTTCATTATAGAATACGTGATTGTGTCTCACTTTGGTTACTTCCAAGTTTTCATTATTTTACCTTAGTTATTATACTTTAATCTTAGACCTTATAAGTCGATTATATTTTCACTTACCTTCATTATAGAATACGTGATTGTGTCTCACTTTGGTTACTTCCAAATTTTCATTATTTTACCTTAGTTACTATACTTTAATCTTAGACCTTATAAGTCGATTATATTTTCACTTACCTTCATTATAGAATACGTGATTGTGTCTCACTTTGGTTACTTTCAAATTTTCATTATTTTATGTGTCGATTAATTTTCTAGTGGGCCGATTTTCCAGTTCATATGTTTACATTATAAAATTTTCGAATACAGCAATCGTCAGAAAGCAAATCGATTTGTTTGGTTTAATCCCCTCCCTGTGAAATACTACAATGCATCATTACAATTCGAAAATTTTCAGACCTTATAAGTTTATTTTTACTTACGTTTAATAGAATACCTAATTATTTCTCACTTTGGTTCACTTCGAAGAAGTTGTTACTTCTGTATCTAATTCAGCAGCTGGTGCAGGAATGTGCTGATTTAAGTAATTGATTTCTAAGTACAACAATTCACCGAATTTGCAAAACTTATACAATTCTTTAGAGGGTACAGATATTAAAAAAGTTGCTTTCCGTAAGTTGACGAATGTTCCGGGTCACGCACGAGGTTGCAAATGGAGGAACCGTAATTTGCTACCAATTACATCAAGCCACTGGATTTGCAAAACTTTTAAAATATTTTTGAGGGTGAAAAAATAAAAAAAATTAATTTCCGCTAATTGCAAAAGGTTCCGGGTCTCACACGAGGTTGCAAATTTATAAAAACATCACAATTGACGTTCTGAATATTTGCAACCGAAATTGAAAACTTTTGTAATTTTCACGAGACCATCCTGCTCGGTAAAACGACCGCTGATGAAGAAAATTATGAATGAATATGTTCCGGTCAACGCGAATGGTTGCAAATCGATGCAACTGTTTGTTTCATTATTGCGATTGATCTGTGAAGTTTGCAGAACTTTTGGATTTTATTTTTTCATTGTTTATAGATATAAAACCTTCATTATTAATCAAATAAATGTTCCGTAGCCTTCAATTGGTTGCAAATTTGATACGTGATGTAAAATAAGGCCTTCGAAGCTACTTCAAATTTGCAGAACTTTTGGAATTTTCTTGGCGAGAATATCGTCAAATACCATTTTTTGCCATTTTCGCTATGTTCCGTACTTCGAAAAAGGTTGCAAAATTTTATAGTTCGTTTTTATACCCTTTCTGATGTTACATACAAATTTTAAAACTTTTGGATTTATTGTTAATTGGTTGTCCCGAATGACTGGTCTACTGCCAATTTGAAGATCTGTAGCCATAACGTAAGGATTCTTTCAGAGCCAACAACATGGGTACCGAAGGCTATTTCACTGTGGCGGAGGACCATCTCCAGCCTCGTCAGAGGCTTAAAAGCTGATTCAACTACCTCGAACTAGCATAACGATCTTGATTTGATAGTAATTAAGATTCTATCCAGGGGCTCAATTAGGACTGCTCCGATTTGCTTTTTCATCATCCTCATATAATTTCATTCATTTTGCTAACGCGTACCCACAAACAATGTATTTTGAGCTCACAAAGCTTCAATAACAGAGTGTTGTATATTCAGGTTGGGTTAGTTGATCCAAGAGCCATAGGAGAGGACCCAAAAGTTGTACGATACTGTTATCGGACTCTATTTATCCATTCTTCAGCGTTTAAATCCATCGTTGAAAATTGTTCACGAGCATTGGAGTCATTCGGTATGTTTTTATACGAGTTTGAGTTATCATAAATTTTATTGGAAGAAAAAGCAAAAAATAAAAAATAAAAAAAATGTGTCTTAATAATAAATAAATAAAATGTATCTTTTATATGTATCTATTTATTTTATCATATGTATCTATTATCCAATGTTGACACCAAATATGTTATGAAGAAATAAATTTGTTTTACATACCTACACTAATAGTTCATATATTTAATTACTCCAAGTAAAAACTTGCAATAGGATCTTATGTTTATCAACGTTCTACGAATAGACACATTTGGAAATACCAAATAAGTTTATTTGAGGCATTTTGATAAACCTAGGAAATACTATTGCAAAAATCCCTAAAAATATCTCCACAATATTAGTAACCTTATAATACCCTCTCCGAGGCCTCACCAAAACCTCTCAATGATTACTCAAAATAATCTTGTGAACGACTTCTAAAAGAGGTCTCATTTTTGAGCTCTCGGACTATGTTCTAAAAGAACTCTTTTAGGGGCGTTTCTGAGCTTCTTAAGAGAGTCCGAAAAGATTGCATAAGAAGTCTTTTAGACTTATTTGAGAGCATTTCTCGATACCTGAAGGAGAGCTCTATCAAGATTTCAAGAGCTCCTCAGGATGTCTTTAAGAAGACATTTGGTTGATTGGGAACGGATACATTGACACCGTGATTTGATTCTCTATAAAAACGAAAAGGATGTCCATCCCGTTCGCGGATCAAACCGGATAGTACGATTTTCTATTCGCACCCTTAGTAGATTCGCGGAACAGAAGACGCTATTCAATACTACAGAGAAGGATAAAATAACACCAGCAGCGAGCCTGCGGGTCTACGGATTGAGCCGGATAGAATAATATGATTCGATCGGATATAAACGGATACATTAACACCGCGATTCGATTTACTATAAAAACGGAAAGGATGTCAATCCCCTTAGCGAATAAAACCGGATAGTATACGATTTTCTATACTAACCTTTAGTAGATTTGCGGAACAGAAAACGCTATTCGATACTATAGAAAATATTCGATCCGTTTGTATCCGAGATTTTTAGCAGGGATAGGGATCATTCCTACGTATTATAGTGATTAATGATATTTTAACATTGGAATTATACCTATGTTGAACTTAGGTACAATCACTATGTTGATGTGGGAATAGTTCCAATAAAACATAGCTATTTTTCCTATGTTACATTGGTATTTTCATTAAATTGCAAAGGAAAAATCGCTATGTTTACATTGAAATAATTACTATGTTGCATCGAAATTTTGAATATGTTACATGGGAATAAATAATATGTCTTATAGGAATTATTCCTATGTTGGCTTAGTAAATTTTCCTAGGCTAGCATTGAAAATATACCTGTGTGAAAATAGGAAAAATACCCATTTTTTTCTCTCCGTGTAGGTAGGGTCGACTGATGATAAAATATGTCAGATTCTGTGTTTTTTTTTTTTTTTTTTTTCTACCATTATTACTTTTCATTTCATGATAATAAATTACGGGCGTCGATATGAGGGCTAGCCCGATCATCGGAAAGTACGTATACGTATTTTTAATAAAAATGTTGCATAATATATATTGCATAATAAGCTGTTTCTGATTTTTTTACGAAACATATCAATTGAATTGGTACCATCTGGACAAACCTCATACCATCACGACGTGCGAACGATATGAGTCGCAATTGATGACGCATCTGTGTGGTGATATCAGCTCATGCCGTGCGAATTAATCCGCACGCGTGAGAGCGTATACGCTCGCATTGTGCAGACATTTTGTTATCTGGGACACAGAGAAAGCTCAGTTTCGAACGCAGCTGAATGTTAACAGAGATACTGAAAAACATCAGACAAAAAATTGACTCTAAAAAATGCAGTAAAAGAATTTTTGGAAAAAGATGAAAATTCTATCATGGCACCTGGATCTAAAGACACTATTACTAAACTTGAGGTCAGAAAAAGAAAGAGATATTTACAAGATACAAATCATAATTTGCATAAAAAATTTTGTTCGGAATCATCAATGAAAATTTCCCGATCATTCTTCTATGAATTCAAACCCTTTTGGATTGTCAATCATAAAGTTTCTGAGCGTGACACGTGCTTGTGTAAAACACACGAAAATGTTAATTTAATTCTGAAGAAATTGACACACTTAAAAATTTTAGTTTCAGCAAGTACGAAAATTTTTACTGATTTGGTCACGTGTGACTCGTCTTCAAAACTGTGTATGTATAAAGAATGTGATTCTTGTAGAAGTAAAATAATTCCACCGCCAAGTGAAGATGATTCAACCTTTTATTATAAATGGCAAACTAATACTATAAATAGAAAAGGTGCTAAAAACTTGAATTATTGCGTTAAAGTAACTGAAAAACAAAAAATTGAATGTACTGTTTCACATCTTATAAAAGAGCTCAATTTGCAAACACCGGGATATTTGAGACACGTTTATGACACTGGACACCAATATAAATCGATTGATGCTATAAAAAGTAATTTAAATTTGGGCGAAATATTCATTGTTATAGACTTTTCACAAAATTACTACTGCAAGAGTTCTGCGGAAATACAGAGTGTGCATTTCGGTGCATCTAAAAAACAACTTTCGCTCCACACTGGAGCATTTTTTTATAGAAATTGTGAATAAAAAAAAATTGACTGCGTATCATTTTGCACTGTATCGGAATGTCTTCGACACGATGCTTCGCCAGTGTGGGCTCACATGCACCCAATACTCAACCTTGTTCAAACTTTTGTTCCTACAGTAAAATCTATTCACTTTCAGAGTGACGGGCCGTCAACCCAGTACAAGAATAAGACAAATTTTTTTCTATTCGCATTACATTGCCAATTATTGCAATTAACTAATGCGTCCTGGAATTTCACAACAGCTGGTCACGGGAACAGCTGCGCCGACGGGACTGGTGGTACAGTAAAGGGATTGTGTGATAGAGCAGTATCATTCGGTAACGATATTAAGTCTGTGCAGGATATGATGAATTGCGGTAACGAGATCCCCGCAGTCAAAAATACACATGTATTCGATACAAGAAGCTGACATTGATAAGATTGATAATTTATTGCTTACTGGTCCAAATCCAGCGCCGAATTCGAATAAAATACATCAACTCTTTAGGAATAGTAATATGAATGATATATTATCTGTCATGTTCTGCTTGTTTATTGAAACCACCGTGCACTCACTTTGCTCTTAAACCCAACAGTTTCTCCGTATCATCTAAAAAAAATTTGAATAGGGGAGAAATCGTTGCAAACATTGAAACGAACAAAGCTCTGTCGAAGACAAAATCGAGAAAAATAGCTGCAAAGCGACAGAAATGAAACTTCTATTATTTTTAACATAAGTTTTATGTACCTGACTATGTATGTCTATTGGGCCTGTCATGGGTTTGCCTGTTGGGATTAGTTTCTTAAATAAATAATCGAATTTCTTGTTGTAAATTTTATGACTTTATTTCTTTCGATCATTTATTACATTATGTATGATATTGTATAGAATTACGATGATACTACAATACTACAATGTTACTACCATAGTTATCATGCCCCTGCCTGTAAATAGTTAACGTACGTAAATTATTTGTCTCATGAGTCGTTCGAAAACATACACCAAACCTGAGATGTGTGCTCGCAAAATGGAAAAAAAAAAAAAAAATCTATCAAAGTTAAAAGTTCTGTGGATTTGCCCATATAGGCCTCTTGGATACCTTTACAGACAAAGTAGACTAAGCTTGTGTGGCGTATAGATTAGAGGTGTTCAAAAATTTTCGATGTTCGAATTTTTCACTTCTCAGGGTCTAAAAAGTTAGTTTATAATTTGAGAATGACTGTCTCTAAATGTGCCTGTCGACGGATAATTCACCACGCGGCTCATCACTTGTTTGTATTTTCCATTTAAATAGCACATGAAATTTTTTTCATGTCTAATTGCACGATTTCCGGACATGTATAAGACCTAACAAGTGACGGAAGAGCGAGATTAAAGATGAGAACTGTAAGCGAGGTTGATGAAGGCGAAAACTGCCTTTTCCAATTAATTCATTTCTATAAGCAGAATTTTTTTTCTTTTTCTGCACATTTTTTAGGTTTTATGTACGTCCTGAAATCGTGCAACATTCATCTAGAGAAAGATATTCTTCATGATTGAATTTTCGATGCGATTAGAGATGAAAAAATTTCATTTAGGCTGTTTCATTTAGGCTGTTTGATCGTTCACAAGAAGTAATAATATGAAATCAAATCTAATAATTGTGTTTGATGATGTTAACTATCCCAGACTACAACCAAACAAATAAACTATTCTACTCTAATGCGTAGAGAGAGACACAATAACGAATCCACCGCCACGGCGTGATTCAAATCAAATCGCAAAATGCTTTAGACCGGATCTTCTAATGAGATCCTTCTTTGGCTCAGTTCAAAATCTGAATGCCCCTCAAGAATCACCACCGCCGGGCTGTGGCTGCGTTCGACAAGGATGCCCATGTCTTGCATCCCTTTCCTACGCCACTTATTAACTTTAAGGGCGTCTAGCTTCTAATCTCAATACTAACAAATATACTGAGACTAAACATAAACCAATAGTCTCGATATTCAATAAACACCACAGCCGTGAGAAAGCGTGTCCAAAATATCACGCGCCGACATATATATCTTTTGAGTTTTTCTTGTTAATTTCGACCACTATGTGGGGGATTATTCAGATATATCTACACGATTTTTCGCATCATCATTTATTTATTTATTTATTCATTTTTTTCAATTTTTGTTTGTTTAAAGTCATTTTATAGTCATTTATTACAGAGCATAGGTGAAGAAAAAAAAAAATGAATGATGGTGCGTAAAATCGTGTAGATATATGCGAACAATCCCCGGCATAGTGGTCGCAATTAACAAGAAAAACTCAAAAGATATACGGCATTATGTCCATGGTCGCAAAATTTCCTATGTTAAATGAATGGAAAACATAAAAACTCGATGAGGAACCTCTAAAAAAAATCCGACATAGCTCAAATTCATACCACAACATTATGGCATACAGTATGAGATACTGAGGGGGTGATATCCCGAATCCAAGAAGAAAAAAAAAAAAAGTGACACACCCTAATATTTACATTATAATTCTACTTATTTTTCGAAGAATAAAACGTCAATTAAAGACTATTTTGTTTGGAGTTGTTACACCCAATGACATAACAATATATCGTTTTGCTGACGCTATTTATCTGAATAAACTAAATTATTTGTATGAACGAAAAGCGTATTTTACCCGTGTACACACTGAACAGCTGTGATACTGTGATACTGTAATGGGAAGCGATTAATGAGCGATTAATTCACGCGTCGATAGAACGGAGTGATTCGAGTCGTTGCGAAAACAGTTTGATTATGTTTTCTCGGGGGTGGAATGTATGGAGAGGGGGTGGTTCCGGGAGCCTTATTCTGTGAAATTGTCACTTGGGTCATCGGTGAAATGAGCGAAATCAAGTCAATCTGCGCATGCGCATAGTCTATGTTTTCAAGAGCCTTATCAATATAGACTATGCGCATGCGCAGATTGACTTCATTTCGCTCATTTCACCGATGACACAAGCATGACTCAAATGAAAATTTCACAGAATAAGGCTCCGGGAGAGTGGGACCGATGTCAATGGGCAGCGATTAATGAGCGATTAATTCACGCGTCGATGGATCGGAGTGATTCGAGTCGTTGCGAAAACAGTTTGATTATTTATTTTCGGGGGTGGAACGTATGGGTAGAGGGTGATTCCGGGAGAGTGGGACCGATATTAATGGGCAGCGATTAATGAACGATTAATTCACGCGTCGATAGAACGGAGTGATTCGAGTCGTTGCGAAAACAGTTTGATTATTTTTTCTCGGGGGTGGAATGTATGGAGAGGGGGTGGTTCCGGGAGAGTGGGACCGATGTCAATAGGCAGCGATTAATTCACGCGTCGATGGATCGGAGTAATTCGAGTCGTTCCGAAAATAGTTTGATTACACTGGTCTGCAACGAAATCCTCCTTCAAAAAATTATGTCATAAATATGAAGATTTTAATACTCTGAATCTATTCCCGTTGGCTGATTTTTTCTATCACGTCTAGATTTTTCGATATGAATTTTTTTTTTAATTCCATAAATTTGGGTTTTTTTAATTTGTTTTGTGCGTCAACATAAAAAACAGTGTATATACATACAAAATAGGTTTCAGCGAGTTGTAAGAGAAAGAAGGAAAGTGCTGAAAGTGATTTTTATGGTAGTACATATGCGCATGCGCAGTATTTGCTACAAAGTAACTTGAATCTTATCACCATAATGAGATAATTCACTGATATTTTTATAACTTGTGACTGTAAAATTATCATTTTTCACTGTAAACCTTGGACCGTAATATTTTTTCACTTTTTTATAATTGTTGTTACTTTAATAATATCGTTTTTTAATTAAATGGACATTATATTGAAAATATATGTGCTGTACTTATTTGCATGTTAAATTTCGTGCTTAGAGCACAAAATATGATGAACTCATGCATGAAAACAATAAGGAGAGAAAAAAATCATTTTTTTGCAGACCAGTGTTATTTATTTTCGGAGGTGGAACGTATGGGTAAAGGGTGGTTCCTGGAGAGTGGGACCAATGTCAATGGGCAGCGATTAATGAGCGATCAATTCACGCGTCGATAGAACGGAGTGATTCGAGTCGTTGCGAAAACAGTTTGATTATTTTTTCTTGGGGGTGGAATGTATGGGGAGGGGGTGGTTCTGGGAATGTGAGACCGATACCAATCGGCAGCGATTACTGAGCGATTAATTCACGCGTCGGTAGAACGGAGAAATTCGAGTCGTTGCGAAAACAGTTTGATTATTTCTTCTCGGGGGTGGAATGTATGGGGAGGGGTTGGTTCTGGGAATGTGGGACCGATACCAATCGGCAGCGATTATTAAGCGATTAATTTTCACAGCGTTCCTATATCAAATTTGCGAATGAACTGAAAGTTATGTACAGATGGTGCCTGGGGGTGGAATATTAAGGGTTTGGGTGATTTCCGAGGGTGTAAACTTATGTCAATCGACAGCGATTAATTAGCAAATAAATCATGCACTAAAAATTTTTCTTCAACTATTCATTTTCGGCATTTTCACGATGTGGCAAAGCCAGCTTAAGGGGACTAGGCAGCGAAAATAGGTCAAAAATGGGATAAAATTAAAATTGCATTTGTGAAGAACCGAAACAACATACAAACTTTTCTTTTTTTTCTTAGTTTTCACTAGAGTTTTGGCTATTAAATTGATTGGTTGCGATTTCAAAAATATGAATATTTGAGGGAGATATGGGTGGATAAAGAGGACCGCGCGTCTCATGCACTGCTCCCTCATTGCCACGATTCCGAGTTGCTGATTGAAGTTTTCGGCAATTTCTGGACGCCGTTCTTTTCAGGGGATGTTCCTCTACAGATTGAACCGACATTTTTTGAAAAAACATGAAAATCAAAAAAATGGCGGCCAAAATTTGAAAAACATCGAAAAATGGACGACATTTGTTGGAATAACAATAATGAAAATTGTTTTTTTTTACATAGTCGTCGGTTCACTTTGTAGAGAGAGTTGATATCTTCATTTCAAAAAAAAAATTAAGGTGATATCTTCAATCGTTCTAGAGTTATCGTGGCAAAACTAGTACAAAATGCTGTTTCTTTATCCACCCATATCTCCCTCAAATATTCATATTTTTGAAGCCGCAACCAATCAATTTAATAGCCAAAACTCTAGTGAAAACTAAGAAAAAATAAAAAAAGTTTGTACGTTGTTTCGGTTCTTCACAAATGCCATTTGAATTTTATCCCATTTTCGACCTTTTTTCGCTGCCTAGTCCCCTTAATCTTAAGCTGGGTCTGCCACGTTTTTTTTGTAAACGGTAAGAGCGAAAAAAAATTTTTTTCCGCAATTAAAAAGCAATCAATCAGCGACTAATTCTCGCATTGGTTTTCAATAGTTCTGCTACATTGGCATTGCCAGCTCAACGGAGGTAGTGTGAGGCGTAGAACGAGCCCGAAGTCGAGTCGGAGGCGAGCCGAAGACGAGACTTCGGGTTCGTCCTTTGCGCCTCAACACGAGTGGCATTGCCGCGTTTAGCACGTGTGACGAACACTATTTTTTGCAACACCTACATCGAGAGGTCTGTTTGATGCCGTCTATGGGCACTGAAAAGTCTTTTAAACACTGGTGCGCTTTTAAACACTAGTGCGAGAAAACTTTCCCGCACTAGTGTTTAATACTACATTATGTCACTAGGCCGATTAAGTATTTTCCGACGAATTTGAGTTTATAATCCGAGCCGAAGGCGAGGATTATGATGAAATTCGTCAGAAAATATTTTTTCGGCCGTATGGCATACAGAATTTTATGTGTCCAGGCCAAAAACCGCGTTTAAACCGAGCGACGCGAGGTTAAAATCGCGGTTTTACGGCCTATGACACATAATAGTACATTGTGCACCAAGGTCGTAAAGTGGAACTTTTAAGGCCGAGTGCGATGTTTTAAGTACGAGTCGTAGACGAGCGCGCGAAGCGTGCGAGGCGAAGACGAGTACTGAAAACATCGTGCGAGGCGTTAAAAGGCCCACCTCCATGGTGCACACGATACTTTATATAACGCAAGTATATTTTTCTCGCTATTTGATGCCTCTGTATAGGACCTAAAAGTGGTACTTTTAAAGTCCGAGGACTTAAAGTGGTACTTTTAAGTCCTAGGACTTAAAAGTGGCACTTTTAAGTCCTAGGACTTAAAAGTACTACTTTAGGTCCTATACAAAGGCATCAAAAAGCGAGAAAAACATGCTTGCGTTATATAAAAGACATTTTAAGTGCCTATAGACGGTGCATAAAACAGGACTTTTGATGTAGGTGTTGCAAAAACGTACTTTTGCATTCCATCAAATGGAATACGTCACCGTATTATTCGATCACTGACGTACTAAATTAACTAACTCAAAATTACTCAATCATAAACTACGAGAACTACGTGAGCGGCAAAGATCAAATATTCTGTAATATTTCTGAACTATGGTTCAAAATATTAGTAATCCGCTCTAAAAACACTGATTGTGAGTCAATTAAATATTTTTCATAACACGGGCATGAAATGGGCCTTCTTTCATGCTTGTCGAGAGGGGGGGAAATCACGTGTTTCGACCGTGAGTACCGAATATTCAACAGCGGGAGGGAATATACATTCCCTCCCGCCTCAGCGGGAGGGAATGTACATTCCCTCCCGCTCCAACGGCAAATCTTGGATCTTTCTTTTTTTATAAATAAATTATTATTAATTATTAATAATTTTTTTTTTTTATTTATTAATTTTTTTTTTTTTTTTAATTTTTTTTTTTCAATTTTTTTTCAATTTTTATTCAATTCAAACATCTATAAATGTGTGGTACACGACTCAACACGCGCCATTCCCCATCCGATCGACGCGCATCAAAGAAGGCCCATATCGTGCCCTTATTATAAAAAGTACAGTGTGCATCTAGGGGGGGATGGCCATTTCTACCTCGGGTGGAACGTTTTTAGCACTCGTCTTTGTCTCGGGCGCCTTCGGCGCCCTCTACTACGACTCGCGCTAAAAACGTCTCACCCTCGCTCGAAATGGCCATTTTCCCCCCCTAGATACACAATATACTATTATCACAGTGTACCAGTGATTCGAAGAAAAATTATTTTGAAGGTGTATGTCTCCCCTCAAGATTTTATTTAGATGTATAGTTTCCGTAGTTTATGATTAGGTAATCTTCAATTTATTAATTTAATACGCAATTGATTGAATAATACGTTGAGGAATTCCATTGGATGAAATTGAAAAGTACGTAAAATCACCAAGATTTAAGTCGAGTGTGTGCCTCTATATTTATATATTCGTTGTTTCAAGTCGAGTACAACAGCATGAAATCGAAAAAATAATTTCATGAATTGATAAATTTGATGAATTTAAACGAATAATATGCCTCCCTGTATTCTTTGCATGTGAAGCGAACAAGTATCAGGTCCAGCGCTGCCATGTACACGGCCGCGCGCGACGTCTTGCACGGATCAATTGCTTTTCAAATATAGTTTCCATCGGAGTTCCGTTTTCAAATTTACAGATTTTGTAGAAAATGAATCGAGGAACACGCTTGTTTTTTTTCAGAATATTCGGAGGGGGCATTCATCTCGAAAATCGCGTTTAAAAAATACAATTGTTTATAACAAATGGAATATTGTTTATTACATAAATTTAAAATTCATAACACGAAAGTGCGATTCAAGAGCTTCAAAATGAGTTTTGGTGATTTTTGTACGACAAAGGGAACCGGAGATATTAACGTTTAAAATAGAGCACAATTCCGATTTTTGGTAGTTTTTTCGGAAATTCATTCCCTCGTAGCTTCTAAGCCCTTCAAGTAAAAAAAAAATAAAAAAAAGTTTCACTCATTTATTTTACCCAGAGAATATGGCAAAAAAATTACCAAAGAATCAGAAACATCGAGGTAAATTTTTAGCCAAATCCGTCCCGCTTGACGTGGACTGACTCAGCAGACGTAATAATTCTATCCGAAACATGGATAGAAGAAAAAGTATGGGAAAAAATGAGATGCAAGCTACCAAAAGGATACGATTGGCAAGCACAACACGCAAAGAAAGAACACAAGAAAGGAAGAGCGATAGGAGGAATGCTGATGGGGATAAGAAAAGAACTAAAAGAAGACGAAGGAGAAGAAGAAAAGAGAGAAGCGCAAGAAGAAGGATGGAGAAGTGGAAAGATCAAAGTAGGGAAAGAAAGATGGACTATAATGGGAGTCTACATGAGAGGAGACATAGAGAAAAAGATGGAAAGAATCAAGGAAACAGAATAAAAAATAAGGGGAGCAGAGAACGATATTAGCAGGAGGAGACTTCAATGCGAGAACGGGAGAGAAAGGGGGTGAATACAACGGAGCAGCTGCCAAAGACGAAAGACAAAGAAAATTGAAAAATAAAACCATAAACAGAGAAGCGAGAAGGCTCCTAGAAGCAATGAAGGAAATAGGGTGGTTGATAATGAACGGAAACACAGAAGGAGACGAAGAAGGAGAGTTCACATTCGTCGGAGGAAGAGAAGAAACGGTCATAGACTACGTAATAGGAGGCAAAAAAATAGGAGCAGAAAAAAAAGGAAAAAAAGTAATGAGAGGAAAATGGTAAAGAGAAGGAAAAGAAAAGCTCAGAAGTGACGTAAGGTGGAGAGACGAAGAAAGAAGAGAGATAAACGAAGAAATAGCCGAGAGAACAAGAAAAATAAGGCCAATAGCAGAAGAAGAAGCAAGAAAAGAAGAGACAGGTGAGAAAAAGAAGGAAGGATGGCGGGACGAGGAAACGAAGAACGAAAAAACAAAAGTGAGGCGGCCCGAGTCGAAATTTAGCCCCTATTTTGATCCTCTCAGCATCTACCTCAACCTCTTTAGACCCTTTAGAAGAAATACAATATTTAAATGATTGCCAAAAAAACATGGCTGTCTCAGATCGAGTTGTTTAATCGATTCACCTTTTTATACAGGTAAGTTGGCTAATAAATGATCATGGAATAATTTAATATTTCTTTCAAGTACTGAATGTTCACTGGTGTCGATGATATTCCGACAATGGCGCGGATTTCGCTCGGTAAAGTAAGCTATAACTCCGAAGGTATTGGTAGTGGAGAAAAAAGTTTCGGACAAAAGTTGTTCGCAATTAAAAGATCTACAGCTTTGATAACCAGAAAAATTTCATAAAAGTGAACGGTTGGGAGAAAAGGCGAAAAATGAAAAATAGGGTGAAAAAAAATGATTTTTTTTTTCCTTTCGGGAGTATTCACTAGGAAAATGTTGATGTTACAAAAAAAAGTTTCGAATAAAAAAGTTAGTAAATTTAATTTAGAAGAGAAAAGGTCGCTACAATTTTTTGCCTAGCACTAACCGTTCTCGAGATATCGAATTAAACGCGTTTTTATCGAGAAGGGGGTCAGCTGACCTTCGGAGAACCCCTCAAATTGAAATTTAAGCTCAGAATGCACCCCCCGATCGATCCCTAACAATCCCCAAACTACATAATTTAATTCATACCATATGTGAATTTATCGGACCAGTCGAACCAAATTTTTTAAGTCTTCTAACTGAAGCTCACCTCTATATAGAGCTTGCAATCTCCAGATAGACCGAAAAAAAACGGAAGTGCATCATAATTATTTTTTCAAGTAAAAATTCCTTCAGCCCGGGTTTGAACCGGGACCTCCGCATTTGTACTGCGACGCCTTGTCCAATTAGACCACTGAAGGACTGAAGGAATCTTTACTTGAATTTCATGTTATTGTCATTGACCTCTTAGTCCACAGGTCTGTGTTTATTTCATTGTGTAGTGACTCTATCGTTCGAAACCTATTAATTCATACCATATGTGAATTTATCGGACCAGTCGAACCAAATTTTTTAAGTCTTCTAACTGAAGCTCACCTCTATATAGAGCTTGCAATCTCCAGATAGACCGAAAAAAACGGAAGTGCATCATAATTATTTTTTCAAGTAAAAATTCCTTCAGCCCGGGTTTGAACCGGGACCTCCGCATTTGTACTGCGACGCCTTGTCCAATTAGACCACTGAAGGACTGAAGGAATCTTTACTTGAATTTCATGTTATTGTCATTGACCTCTTAGTCCACAGGTCTGTGTTTATTTCATTGTGTAGTGACTCTATCGTTCGAAACCTATTAATTCATACCATATGTGAATTTATCGGACCAGTCGAACCAAATTTTTTAAGTCTTCTAACTGAAGCTCACCTCTATATAGAGCTTGCAATCTCCAGATAGACCGAAAAAAACGGAAGTGCATCATAATTATTTTTTCTATATAGAGGTGAGCTTCAGTTAGAAGACTTAAAAAATTTGGTTCGACTGGTCCGATAAATTCACATATGGTATGAATTAATAGGTTTCGAACGATAGAGTCACTACACAATGAAATAAACACAGACCTGTGGACTAAGAGGTCAATGACAATAACATGAAATTCAAGTAAAGATTCCTTCAGTCCTTCAGTGGTCTAATTGGACAAGGCGTCGCAGTACAAATGCGGAGGTCCCGGTTCAAACCCGGGCTGAAGGAATTTTTACTTGAAAAAATAATTATGATGCACTTCCGTTTTTTTCGGTCTATCTGGAGATTGCAAGCTCTATATAGAGGTGAGCTTCAGTTAGAAGACTTAAAAAATTTGGTTCGACTGGTCCGATAAATTCACATATGGTATGAATTAATAGGTTTCGAACGATAGAGTCACTACACAATACATAATTTAATGTTTATTCAACCCATTTTGAGCGACAATTTGACTGGACTACACCTCAAGCGTCTATTTTGAACCTCCAGGCCCTTCGTGGCCAAAATAGAGCGCCTACTTTAGTACTCATAGCGTACATCTGCACCTCTTTGAACACCGATCGACCTCTATCGCCCGTTTAGGACCTCCAAGTCCTCCGCAGTCATAATTGAGGACCTATTTTGATATAGTCTAAGAGCCAGCGACGGATTTGGCCAAGTCATTTCATAAAACCTGAATGGTTGTTTATACTTAGGAATAGGTCCCCCTCAATATGAAACCGTAAATGTCAGACCGCTCAGCCGCTGCGTTCTCTCACCTGAGGCAGGTAAAAAAATAGGATTTTCAAGTCATGGTATAAAAGTCAATTTTTTCACATAATTCATCATTCATGTTCCCTGATTATGAAATGAGAATTGACAGACCGCTATCTCCTTGTTAAACTATTGGCAGACCCTATTATAGGTGTTGAAAAAATAATTATTTTCAAGTTATAGTATAACGTCTGGCGTTTTTTTCTTAATTAAGTGTATTATTTTTCCGTAATATCCGTAAAAATGCCAGATCGCAATGATGTTGTCATCATGTCGAAAAAAGCTTTCAAAGTTCCGTGATTTTCGTGAAAAATGTGGGCTGCCGCGGGGAACTGAGGAGCGCGCGGGACAAGCGATGTAGGGGCCGGGCGCCGTGGAGGGGATAGCGTACAACGGAAATAAAACATACGCGCTCGCTGAATTTTGACATTTCTCGTTATTCGTACATATGGGAAATTCCAGGAGAAACCGACCAAGAACTTGATGCCGTATTTTTCAAAACTATTGAAACTTTTTTTACGTGAAATAGACGTGAAAAAAGCCGACACGTATTTCATTGTTCGTCCGGAATATTTTTTTTTCCCCAAGTTATAAATTATCGAATTTCGTGCGAAATTAGCGTTTTGGTAACTTCAAGAATTAATATCTCCGGTTATATTTATGATGGAGAGATGAACCAGCGCTCTTTCGAAAGCTGAAAGAATAACCTATAAGAGGATGTGTCGAAAGTTGTAAAAGAATGACAATTTCTGTTTGTTATGAGCAATTCAATCGTTCAAAGATTTTTCGGCAGAAATCGGCCATTTTTAAAATTTTGAAAAAAATATGATGGGATGCTTCATTCAATTCTGCTTCATAAAAAATTTTGTTTTTGATGGACATTTCATGGAGTCTATTTTTTTTCTAATTTTGAACATGGCGTTGTAGCGCCGCGCGTGTCCCATTACCCGCGGCAGAGGCCCACGCATCGGCCCTCCGCATGACGTAGTGCGTCCAGCACTTCAGAATCATTTTTGTGGAACGAATATATTATATAATTATTAGGGTGGCCCTTAACATGGTCCAAATCGGGCACGCCCCCCAGATAGGCCCCAAAAAAATAGAAAAAAAAGATGGTGCCTTTTTTTTTTTTTAGCGCCACTATAAATGGTGCCGGTGAAGCTGAACTTTTTTACGAGTATCTCATGTTGATTTTTTTAAATTTCGCATTTCAACGATAAAAATTCAAACTCAGCGGGAAATTCATGGTCAATAGCTGTGTTCGTCTTAGCTACACTTTTCTTACACTTTTTACGCTCGCCCAACAGGACTTGATACATAAATAGCTATTAATTAAACCAAAAAAGTTCAGCTTCACCGGCACCATTTATAGTTGCGCTAAAAAAAAAAAAGGCACCATCTTTTTTTTCTGTTTTTTTGGGGCTCATCTGGGGGGCGTGCCCGATTTGGATCATGTTAAGGGCCACCCTAATAATTATAGTATATAAAAATGGTATGTATTTTGAATTTTTGAAATGAAACGCTTACTTCTGCAAGTCAAATTTTATTTATACTTATGTGCACTCGGGATTATTGTAAGAAACGTTCCCAATTATCAAAAGTATATTATCTATTTTATCAATAATTAGAATCTATTTCTAATCTATTAGAGTCTATTTCATTATCGTACATACACAATATTTCTTTGAAAACGAGTACTCGCGTACTTCGATCTGCTTCGTACTAATTGGTACGAACGAATGGAACTTTTTGGTTCCAGTTATGGGCTTAGCACATTCAAAACGTGGCCCTAAGACTTTTTCGTGTTCGCTATACTCCTTCTTATCGAAATATAAACATTCTACACTGGGAATGTTCGTTTTCGCCCAGTTGAACAAGTCTTTTGGCGTCTTTATAATTAGATTAGGTCGTTGCAGACTAGCTCTTGCTGCTAATATTTTAATCGTTCCGCCTAGTCCGTCGCATGGTCCTTTCCCATGTGATGTGGCAAAAAAGTTCCATTCTGCAGCACAACCGAAATCATCGTAATGGTGGGAAAGATTAATGAAATTTTTTTTATTTTTGTATTGTGCAGCAGCACCGTCAGTGAAATAAATTAGTTTTTTGACGCCTTCAATCATGTTTTTGATTATTTCGATGATTTTTTCTTGAAATAAGTGAACCGCGATTGTGTCATCCCGGGTAACAATTTACATGGCCAGCCCACAAGCCACATTAATGCCATGTGGCATGAGCACGGCAATGCTGTCGGCCAGCCACATAGCAGGCCAATGTTCGATAACCATGCGGCGGCTATATGGTTTCAACATGGCCTTTTCACATGGCGATAATATGGCTAACTAAGCTAGGCTACCAATGTTGCACCATCCTGGCCGCCACCTTGCGCCACGACATCGATTTTATGTGGGCCAAGCTGGCACTGCGATGTCCTGTCACTACCTGTCACTACCTGTCATATGGCTTTCATACGGGCAAACCTGGCACTGCCATATCTTGACGTTAACTGGCGACTACCTGGCCGCCACCTCGCGATGCCATATGGCTTTGATGTGGGCCAACCTGGTACTGTCGTGTCTTAGCGTTAACTGGCGACTACCTGGCCGCCACCTCGCGATGCCATATGGCTTTTATGTTGGCTAACCTGGTACTACTGTGTCTTAACGTTAACTGGCGACCGCTGGCGACTACCTGGCCGCCACCTCGCGATGCCATATGGCTTTTATGTGGGCCAACCTGGTACTGCCGTGTCTTGACGTTAACTGGCAACTACTCAGCCGCCACATCGCGATGCCATATGGCTTTCATGTGAGCTAACCTGGTACTGCTGTGTCTTAACGTTAACTGGCAACCGCTGGCGACCGCTGGCGACCACCTGGCCGCCACCCCGCGATGCCATATAGCTTTGATGTGGGCCAACCTGGTACTGCCATGTCTTCGCGTTAACTGGCGACTACCTGGCGCCACCTCGCGATGCCATATGGCTTTGATGTGGGCCAACCTGGTACTGCTGTGTCTTAACGTTAACTGGCGACCGCTGGCAGCTACCTGGCCGCCACCTCGCATTGCCATATAGCTTTTACGTGGGGCAAGCTGGCACGGCCATGTCTTAAGGTAGCCTGGCATTGACCTGGTCTATACAATGCGTCGCCACCTACCTTAGTACCTTGCTATGCCGGTAGATGAGCGACAACGCTCGCAAGTAAAGTAACGTTGGCTTGACTACACCTACCCGTTGCCGGCCGACCACAATCATAATTCACCTACGAGTCAAGTGACTCATACCGCCTACCCGGTAGTATAGTTCATAACAGTTCTTTTGGAATGACTACTGTGTGAATGAAATATATACTTAAAAGTAAAATAGAACTCAAGGAGCGGTGCTGGTTCCAAAATAGGGTGACTGTCACATGACAGCTAACTGGGGAAATTTCATGGTTACTTCATGACTTTCATGTTTCAGAGAGGTATCAAAATTACTGGCAACCAGATGGCCCACACATAGCAACGCGTAAGCGCTGCCATGTCGCTGCCAGGTCAAAACCATAAATGAACTATATTGTTTATCGACTTAGTTGCCATCAAGGAGCGACATAGTTTGCCAGGTAAAAGCCATGATAAAACCGACCACTGCCGACATAGCGGCCACATTGGTTAGGTGGGTTGGCCATGTAGCGGCCGTATGGTTGCCGCGCTGGATTGTTACCTGGCAACTAGTTGGCCTCCACATGGCAGCGAGATAGCGCCGCCATATCGCTGCCAGGTCGAAACCATAAGTAAACCATGCTGTTTATCCACCTAGCTGCCATCAAGGAGCGACATAGTTTGGTCGTCGTTGCCAGGTACTAGCCATGATAAAACCGGGGTCGGCTGACATGGCGGCCACATTGGCTTGGTCGGTTGGCCATGTAGCGGCCATACGGCTGCCACTTCAAATTGTTACCCGGGATGTTTCAAGCAATTGGAAATCGCAGCAAAGCTTTTATGCTTTAATGTCGACTCTTCTTTATAGTAAATGACAAAAGGATGTATCGTTGCCTGGTCATTATTCCAATGCACTCCTTGAATAGCATCTTGAAATGTGAACGCATAATTTTCGGAAAAGTCACCAGTGATAATGCATTCTTCGTTTGTTAAATTCTCCTTTGTCTTTTTCAAAAACTCTGATTGTTGCTCAGCAATAAAAGCATGGGGCAACAATTTTTGTAAGGCAGAAGAAAATTTTTGCAAAAAATCTGGAACCGAATTTACCATCGTTTCCAGTGCTGCTTGATCGACTGTCACCCATTGTCTGTATGTGATTGATTCAATTATTTCTTCATTGTAGAGATTTTCCAAAGATTCGATGAGACTAGTTACCCCCGGGCATTTTTTGCAATTATTCAGATAACAATCTTCAGTTGGAACATCACAAATAATATGCTGTAGACAGTCACGATAAGATTTAATAGGTTCTGGCATTGTTTGGAATATTTTTGCAATTTTTCCCCCTTCGAACATCAATTTCACATTCTGATGAATCACACAAACACAAACTGTATGTGTGCCGCTTGCACCAGCTAAAACACAATGTTTTGGTCTCAACTCGGCAAATTTGCTAAAACTACTGTGTTTTTTATCCGGAAATCTCTGTTTAAACTCTTCGTATTTTTCCTTCAAATTGCACAAAACTAATCGTTTCTGTTTTTGGCATTTTTGTCCATTCTCACGAACAGTAACGTAGTCTTTTTTTCCTGGCATTGTGCGGCTTATGTCATCTGACTCATAAAAGTTGATGATTTCTTGTACACGTGTATCATCTATTCGCTTGACAGTCTTTGAACTTGCACATGACATGATTCCTTTCTCTTCTCTCGCTTTCTTCGCCACACGAATCATGCATTCAGTCGCATCAAAATGAGTTTTAATTTTTGCAACTGTCCAATTTGCGAAAATTGTTAAGATTCGGACTTGCATGTTCCTATCATCTGTGTTATGAAACGCTTCTTTCATTTGGATTAGAATGTCATTATTTTTATCGTCATCTGCCTTCTCTTTTTTCACATTCACACGGAACACTTTTGCGCCAATAACTTCGTGGATTTTTTCGAACTTCTCTGTCGGGTACGATCGTTGTAATAACTTCCGTTTTTTTATCGGCGATTGCCCTAGTGAAATCAAAGTGTTATTCAACGCATCTACAGCTTCTTCGCGTTTCGGACTAGACATTGATGACGATCCCTCTGTATCCTCTGGCAAACTTTGGATGTCACTGAGAGTGGAGTCACTGAAAGTGGAAGCGGATGATAATTCCCCTACGTCAAAATTTTCATATGTCGACGGCTCCTCGTCAGTTTCTACATCGTCTCTTTGTTCAGATGACAATGGACCTGCAGAGTTAACTGTGTCGTTTTTCAGGCGTCCAACTTTCATTCGGCAAGTATCGCAAATCATTAGATTTTCCAACGTCGTATCTATGTTCAGCGTCTCCAACTGTGATGTTGTAACATTGCGGAGGCGTTTTCTATCTCGAAATCGATGATTTCCGACTTCAAAAGGATTGAAGCACTCTGCGAAAGACTGTTTAGACATTACCGGCTCAAACGCTCAATGATAATTTCTGCACAGTCCAATAACTTATGTTGCACGTATTATAACCTTTAAATACTTATTCTGCTCCGAGTGCGTATTGAAGAAACAACTAAAAAATGGAAAGACGATGGAGTATTGCAGCTGTGTTAAATATCGATTGACCATTGTTTCTATAGAAACAATGGTCAATCTATATTTAACACATATATGTGTTCATGCAATTTTTTGACTCGGGTGCGCATGCCACTGCAACGCCATGTTCAAAATTAGAAAAAAAATAGACTCCATGAAATGTCCATTAGAAACAAAATTTTTTATGAAGCAGAATTGAATGAAGCATCCCATCACATTTTTTTTCAAAATTTTAAAAATGGCCGATTTCTCCCGAAAAATCTTTGAACGATTGAATTGCTCATAACAAACAGAAATTTTTATTTTTTTACAACTTTCGACATATCCTCTTATAGGTTATTCTTTCAGCTTTCGAAAGAGCGCTGGTTCATCTCTCCATCATAAATATAACCGGAGATATCAATTCTTGAAGTTACCAAAACGCTAATTTCGCACGAAATTCGATAATTTATAACTCGGGGAAAAAAAAATATTCCGGACGAACAATGAAATACGTGTCGGCTTTTTTCACGTCTATTTCACGTAAAAAAAGTTTTAATAGTTTTGAAAAATACGAAGTCAACAAACGTCCAAAACCGGTCGGTTTCTCCTGGAATTTCCCATATACGATACAACCGAATCGTCACAAACAAAAAATAAGATGAGTAATTAAACTATCCATTTGTATATCATGCTAAAGGAGGACGAAATACTAATTGCAAGAACGTCATAATTATTACGTGAAATATTATTCCTGAAATTAGGCAAGGTGTACCGTTTGGTTTTCCATACATATAAAGGTAATACAAATTTTATTCATATTTTTCTTTTTTACAGGTGTAATATTTATTTTTTATTCCATATTTTTTATAGGTGTGATATTTATTTTTCATTCCTTCATAATTCTTGATCTTCGTTATCAGTCACTTCATCAATGCTACCCTTATCAGACGTTTCATCTACTTATGGCCGGTTGCATAAACGTGGGTTACCCGAACCTTCAAATACCCCGTAGGTAACCCCGCAAATACTACCCGTTCAACCGTTTTTTCATCTGACAGCTATCATGAATCGCTGTTAACTTCTGACAGTCGTAGGTTGAACGAGTAGTATCTGCGGAGGTTATTGAAATTTTTGGGTAACCCACCTTTATGCAACCGGGCATTATTGTGTTTTATTGCGTCCCCTCTCGGGTATTACATATATCTTATAACTTATAACTTATAACGTTTTTCTTACAACCTATTTATTTATCCTTTATCATTTGGTTTTTCTTAATCTATCTAGTATCTATTGAGTTTGTACTTTTTCTTATATCTATTTAATTTTATAAACTTGGTATAACACTTTCCTTACAGCCTATTTATTTCTCATTTGCCCTTTTGGCTTTTCTTAATATATCTAGTTCTATTTGAGTTTGTACTTTTTCTTCTTTCTACTTAGTTTTTCCTTTTTCCCTCTTTCCTTTTCCCCTTCCCTCTTCTGTCTTTCTTCTTTATTTCTTATCCTTTTCCTCTTCCTTTTCCTTTTCCATCTCCTTGTTTATTTTGTGTAGCTCTTGTAGAGCTTCAATTAATCTTTTCCCCCAAATCTCCCGTCTTTCTACTAACTCTTTTTTTCTACTTTCCTTCTCCATCTTCTTTTGATCCTTTATTTCCTCTTCCTTTCCCTCTTTCTTCTCCCCAGTCCACGTCTTCTTGCCTTCGTCCCACTTTTTCCATTCCCTCTTGTTCTTTTCCTCGTCTTCGCTTCTCCTCTGTGCTCCTTTCCCTCTGTCCTCTGCCTCCTTCATCTTCGTTCTCCATTTGATCTCCCTCTCCCTGTAGGTCAGGTCCCCCCATAACCTCACCCTTTCCTTCTCCTCAACTGTCTCTTTCCTTTTTAATACTTGCTCTTTTTCCCTTTCACTCCCCAACTCCACCACCACCACCCCTCTTGTCTCGTCTTCCTTCGTTATCCCGCACTCCCATACGTCAACCACACTTACTCCTGCTCCTCCTGCTTCTTTTATAATTCTCTCTGCCTCTTCTTTCCAGTTTTTCCTTCCCCTCAGTCCTTTGATCACGACGTTTCTCTTCTTAGATCTCTCTCTTTCTCCTTTTTCCTTTCCCCCTTCTCTCTCTCCTTCCTCTCCTTTTTCTCTTTCCGCGTCTGGTTTCCCCGGGGGGGTCGACCCCTCGGCCCCGGCGTTACCTTCTCCCTTTCTTTCTCCTTTTTCTCCCTCCTTCTCTTTTATTTCTTCAATTTCCTTTTTTAATGCTTTTAATTCCTCTGCTAGCTCCTTTAGCATGTCTTTTCCTTCCTCTGTCTTCTCCATTCTCCTGCTTGTTTCGTTCCTCAGCCTTTGTTTTTTTTCCGCCTTGATCTATTTTTCTATTTTTCTCTTACTATGACTATTGCCTCGTGCTCGTCATCACCTTTTCTTCCTCTTAGGTTTTATTCTTCTGCCACTACGCGTCGCCCTCTACCTCCTGTCACCCACCGCTCTCTCTGTTGCCAGCACTTTGTCCACCTCACCGCTTTCTGTGTCTCTCGGCTGCGTGCACCTCTACTTTCGTTTTGTCCAGCCGTCATTACTGTCTACCTTCTTTGTTGTCCAGTTCCTGGTTCTTTTCCCTAGTTCCCTTGACTTCGTTTCCAGAGCTCCGCCGTCCCAGTTCGACTTCCTTAGTTCCCTTGGCTTCGCTTTCTCCTCACCAGTTTTCGGCCGACGTCGCGTCTGTTGTTATCCGCCGGAATCTTCTTTACCTTCTGGTCCTTTATTCCTCGTCCGTGGGTTCTATATTATCTTTCCATTGTTCTCTGTCTCTTTTTTCTTTTTCTTCTCTTTTCTTTTTTAGGCTTTTCCCCCATTTACTCCCTTTCCCTTCTTCTCCAAGGATTACCTCTAGCTGCTCCTTTGTATCTTTCATTTCTCTGCATCTTTCTGCCAGGTGTTCCAGAGTTTCCTCTTCCTCGTCGCACAGTCTACATCTTCTTTTTCCTTCGTTAAGCCAGAACTTGTTTCCTCTTTCTTCATTACCGCATCTCAGCCTTGCTACTGTTTGTACTGTGTTTGTTCTCCTCCCTTTCTTTCCTTTTAGGTATCTGGGGATTCCTACTTCCCTTATCCCTTGGTATCTTCTTACACTCCTTGAGTTGAATACCTTGTCCATTCTTTCTTGCTCCTGCACTTCTCTGTCCTTGTTCAAAGTGCTCTCTTCTAGTCTATCTCCTGCGTCAATGATTCTGTCTACCTCTTCCTCCCCTGTTCCGCACCTCCAGAAGTATTCCTTTCTCTCCTTTCCTTCCCTCGAGTATCTCCCTTTCTTCTCCTCTTTCCTTCTTTCCTCCGCGCACGCCTTTAGTATTGGTCTGTCCTCTGCTCTTCTTATCCTTTCCTCCAGCCTCCCCGCTCTTTTTCCGGTGTCCAGTCTGATCTTGTCTCTTTTCAGTTCCTCTCTTACTATGTATCCCGGCGTTGTTCTTTCTACCCCTATAATCCACCTCAGGTATCTCTCATGTGCTCTTTTTACTTCCTCTCTTTCTTTCCACCCCCATATTTCTGCGCCGAATAGCATTACTCCCTTCACTATTGCATCGAATAGTTTCAGTCTCCATCTAATGTCCCCCTTGAACTTTCGTTCTCCTATTCCCCAGCATCTCCCCATCGCTATCTTTGCTTTTTTCACTCTTTCTCTTATATGTGCCTCGTCTCTGTTATTACTTTTTATTATGTATCCCAGGTATTTTATTTCTTTGGTTTCTTCCAGGCTCCTTGTCTCCCCATTTCCATCTATTTTCCCTCTTCCTGCCTCCTTCTTTTCTTGCAACCATGACTTTGGTCTTTTCTTCATTAACTTCTAGTTTTTTCCTGATGAAGTATTTCCTTGTTCTTTCCAGCATCTCCTTCCGTTTCATCTACTTCATCTGCAACATAAAAATTGGAATTATATTGCATTTTAATCGATATAATAATCACAGACGTCTTTCGGTACTTACTTGAAATGATTTCTCCTTCAGTGGATTCCTACGGTTGGATTATTATATCAGAAGTCAGAGCTGGTAATTGTTCTCCCGTGAACCATACGAACTCATATTTTCCGTTCCTCTCAACCCACCCATTTTCGTGTGGTTCTAAATTTGAAGTATTCGAATGACAATTCCTCCAGATGTTGGTAATGTATCTAGCGCGGAGGAAGTGTTGATAGAGTTCGTCGTGACACGGTGGCAAATTACAAGCATCAAAATTCTTTAACCACTTCTGAAATTTCTCTACATCTCCTGATGGCTTGTACGTCATTGAAAATAGATGAAATCTTGCTTCGTTTACTTCATGTATTTTTCTTACGCCATATATTTCACAAGTAAACTTCTCTAGAATGCGAGAAATATCATCTGTTGTTTCAGTTGAGCTGATATTACCAAGAGCCTCGAACGCTTCTTGGTACTCAGCCGATTTTTTGAGAATTTGGAAAGGCTTCGCCTTTCCTTTTCGATAAAAGGAGGGGTTATAATCACAACCCGTAAAGGCATAAAAATCTGGTGATGCCCTAGATAATTGTTTTCCCAAGGAATCATATAATTCCATAACATCAATATACGTCAAAGAATTTCCACTGCCGATTTCCATCCAAATGTTCAATGTCGTGTTGAGGTTTTCCATGTTTCCTCGCATTATTATAAGGATATCTGTGTCAGAGCACTTTATTAAAACGTTCGAAGGATTATTTATTCGTGATGTATGAAACACAATTTTGGTATCAGCTTCTTCCTGATCGTTACATTCCAGTTCCTCTGCGACACGCGAATCACTTCCTCTCCACTCAAATGATAACGATAACAACTTTCATGATTCAGATAGATCGTTTTCTGACCAATAAACGAAGCCATTTCATCCGACCTCCAATGATCGCTGAAAAAATCGACGAGCGCTTCTTTGAACATGCTGTTCCTCAGTTCGTTTACAAAATCGGCAGGCTTCACCTGATCCGGTCCACTGATTTTATAATGGTCAGTCTTGAATCCGTCTCTTAACGTATACGTTCGCTATCTTTGATTGACGGCGAAAAATAACGATCGAAAATTATATCGATTCTGAGTCCATCAAAGTTGGTGGCCATTTGAAGAAATTTTTTTGAAATAGTTCCAAATGTCTTCGGAACATCTCTCATTTAATGTAATATAAAGAATCCATCCAGAATAACAATATCGAAGCGTGGTGGTGATGCAGTTTCTACTTTCTTTTCCAAAATTTTCATCAAAACCGATTTTTGAGTTTTACAGATTTTTCCGTCGATATTACACATAGACATAGGAACTGGAGTCACAGGATACGTCATAACTAGTGCGATGTCGACACCGTGCTTCATTGATATTTATTTAATTAAAGCCCAGCCCAACAGGCGAACCTAAGAGGGCAGTAGAAAAAAATACATACAGCAGTACATAGACTGAAATAACAGGGAAAAACCAAGCGGACCACGGAGGCCAATGAATATTACGGATGTGCCGGATATCCGGTAAGTATCCGGTATCCGGCCTATCCGGCCTGTTTTTTACTATCCAGCCGGATAGCCGGATAGCACCGCTATCCGGCCGGATAACCGGATAGCAATAATCTCTGGTAGAATAATTATACATCATTCTGTATTCAATATACTATTGGGAGAGATCAAAGCGGTGGGAAAAAATTGAAAGAACCAGAACGACGGGAAATAAAAATCCTTAGTAAATTTTAATGGGTGGACCTTTATTACTCTTATTAGTATACAAAGTTGACTATTTTAATATTTTTCATTATGAAAAGTAGCATTTCGGCATTTTGCGGCAACAAACGGTTTCTATTTTCCGTATAAATTCTTCCGGCTGCACTGAAGAGCCTTTCTGAATTAACGGAGGAAGGCGGAGCACTTAAATATTTCATCGCTAATATTTTAAGTTTTGGATACTCCGCGGAGTGCAGTTTCCACCACAGTAGGGGATTCTCTTCCCGCGGTAACAGAGGTTGAGCTAGATACTTATCGATTTCTGCGTTGTAAGCCGCAACTTTTCTCAGACTTCTATCACTTAGTTGTCGCTCCAATTCCGATTCCCCCGAATAATTTTTTTCTGCGCTATCGTTAACGTTAGGTTCAAGACTGCTATCAGCATCGGACTTGGAATCATGGGCGATTTCATCGAAACACTTCCAGATGTCTTCATGAGCATCAGTACCGATATCAGTCAACTGCTCTCCAATAGTTGATGGTATGATGTCTGAGTTGTTCGTACTGTTTGTAGTTTTTTCGGTGCACTTCTTGCTAGCTGCAACTAATTCGTTGATCAACCATTTTCGTCCAGTGGTTACGTCTTGTAAGAAGCGAGTTTTGTAACGTGGATCGAGGAAGGTCGCAAGAACAAAGAATCGACTCTTCTGCACGTTCAGCCCTGTAGAATATCGTCAAGTGATCAAATGATTTGAGACTCCAGAGTTAAGTAATGCTTTTTTTTTTTTTTTTTTAATTTTGAAATCATCAGTCCATCAGATACGTCATGTGTTAAAGTTAAAATTACCTGTCGAACTTAAGAAACGAGTTTGGAGGGATTTTAATAACTCCTGCTTCAGAAGTAGTATTCCAGCATCCTTTTGTCGCTTCGAGAGATAAGAATTTAGAGTAGCTACAGCAGGAATGACGTAACCAATGGTTTCATCATCCGCACCGGCTTGTTTTGTCATTTCTTCGAACGGTTTCAAAACTCGTATAATGCTCTCGACAGTATTCCACTGGTGCGCTGCAAGGGTCGGAATATCACACTCCGCTGCATATGCAGTTACAGCTTGTTTCTGTTCATGGAGACGCATTAGCATGTAGAACGTTGAATTCCATCGCGTTGGCACGTCCTGGATTAATTTGTGAATTGGGAGCTTCAAATTATCCTGAATCGTCTTTAATTTTGAGCAAGCGAGCGACGAATGGTTAAAGTGTGTAACAATTTTTCGACACTTTCCCAAGATCTCCACTACACCCCGTTGCAGGAAAATTGCATCGTGTATTACAAGTTGTAGGGAGTGGATAAAGCAGCCTACACTTTCTGCTACCATGAGGTCTGCAAAGCAAAATGACAATGAAAACGAAAAATTACATAATTTTAATTTTCAAATTCTATATATTATTTTTTAGCTGATTGTAACTGTGACGACTACTGAACTGAACAATTAATTAATTACAATTACAAATATATTAATGAAAAAAATTGATCAATTATAATATGAAATATCAAATATAAGCATAACGTAACGTACTTGTTCCTGCTATCATATTAGCGGCATTATCTCTCACGATGACGTGAATTTTCTCATTAGGAATATTCCATTCTTCCAAAGCATTATTCAAGATCTCTGAAATGTTGAAACCAGTATGGCTCCCAGGAAAGTGTTTGGCTTCCAGTGTGAAAACCTCCCTCTGCATGTTTTCAGGCAACAAGCAGTGGCCTGTCAGGCTTATGAACGACTCATTATTAGTTGTCGAAGTCCAGATATCCGTTGTGAAAGATATATACGCTGCAGTTAACAATTTCTTTTGAATCGTGCATCGCAGTTTTTCGTGAACTTTCGGCATCATATTTTCAGAGAAGTACGTCCTACTTGGCAAAGGATATTGTGGTGCCAGGTGCCGAATCAAGCGACGGAATCCTTCTCTTTCAGTTACAGCAAAAAGCTCAGCGTCCAGAGCTATCATTTCACCTAATATTAGACGAACTCGTCGTTTTAATTTCTTAATTATAACCAAAATAAAACTTTAAAAATTAAAAAACTTTAAACTTTAAAACTTACATATCATTTTCGATATGTCCAATGCTCGACGGTCATCCAAAGACCACATTTGTTTTTTTACTGATCACCGTTTCGAGGATAGGCTGGACAAGTCGTTGCGTTTGCTGACTCGTTTTCGAAGCAGACGAGATTGAGGGATCATCTACGTCAGTACATTTTTCAGTAGTACATTTTGTACTTTTGAAGTACTCAGGATGTTTTCCTTTTAGATGATTCCACAACGGTTTTGTAGAGAACGTTTTGGGTGTTTTTCCACGCATTATTTGCCTTATCGAAGATGACACGTTACTGTCACAAAGCGTACACTCAGCTTTTTTTTCATCATCTTTAGATATTTTAAAAAACTTCCATACACTAGATTTTAGTTTTTCCATTGTACAATCTGTACAGTTTACTTCACGAGTCACGAGAATCACAAATCACTATTGGGATCGAAACTAGAGGCGTCGCTTTGAAACCTATAGAACAGTTCTATTTTTGGTCACTAGTTGGCGTATCGAGACTATCGAGGTTCTAAGCTCTCATTTCTCATTGGCTGTTCAGAATAAGACGGTTTCAGCCGCATTCTTTAGGCCGGATATCCGGTATCCGGCAAATGAATTCGGCCGGATATCCGGTATCCGGTTGTCCGGCCAAATCGGTATCCGGCACATCCCTAGACTCAATGTTTATAGGCGAATATCTCCTAATCGGTGAGAGTTAGGAAAATTCTATCTCAGTACTTTTTTGTAAAGCGTGAAATTTCCTATAAGAATCTGTATTCAGATAGTTTCTAAATTAAGCCAATTACGAGAAAAAACAATTCGAAAATTTTCCGATTTTTTTTCACGTGTTATTGAAATCAAAAATGGGAAAACTGAGTTAGGCAGTTCTAAATATCAATATTAAGGGGTAACACCACTCTAGAGTTAGCAAAAAAGGCCTAAATTTTATGATTTTTTTCTAGAATATTGGAGAATCGATCGGGTTTCTTTTTTCAGGGCTTATTAAACACATATTGAAGTATGTAGAAAAAATTTGTAATTGCATTTTTGATACAAAATGGCGGCGACAGAGCCAGTCTTCAAGAACACTTTTTTTTTCGATACCTCCACGGGCGGACGTGTAACTCCGAAAGTATAAGAGGTGAAACAAGAAAATCAATTTTTTCCCAATCTATATGTCATTGGCTAGAGAAGTACATAGGGTTTTTCTTTTAAATCCATTTTTGCAAAAATGGCACAAGTTAAAAAAAATTTTCATTTTTTCGGCAAAAAAATTTGCAGTAAATTGTTTATAAAGAAAAAAGTTTACATTCAATCGAAAAACGGCTATGTACTTCTTTAGATAATGTGATTGTGAAGCTACAGTCAAAATTTCAAAACAATTCATCGAACGGTTTTCGAGCAGCGTTTCCGCCCAGTTTGAAGAATGTGATTTCAACAAAAACCCGTTCAAAGTTTTATAAGTACTTGCACATACACGTATATTAAAGTGTATATTATAGCATCAGAGCACCCTGGTAACCTACGAAGGTGACTTAATGACCTTCTACTCTGTAAGTAAGAGAGGCACTCATTATTTCGACAGGTAAAAACAAAATATCGAAGCGTTACCGCAGAAACGCGGAACGTGTGCTCCGAGGCGTTGCGGCGAAATTAAAAATTAAAACCTCTGAAGTTCCTTTTTTTTTACCATAGGACCAATTGGTTATTGTTTTTATGACCCTAAAGTATTGTTTAAGCAAAAAAACAAAAATCGATTTTTTCAAAATCCTAGAGTAGTGTTACCCCTTAAGAGCTCATATTTGGCTGAAATATTCTATTTGAGATGCTGTACCGGAATGTTGAGGTGCGTTTGAATTTTTTTTTTTTTTTTTTGGCACACCCTAATATATATATGATATAAGCGAAGACGAAACTTAAGGGGACCAGTACAGTTTGAACCAATGAATTCAACATACTCCAAAAATCATTTATAACTTAACCAAAGTTCATTACATATCAAAAAAATCATGTTGCCCAAATCAGTTGTCGTAAGGTTTCAGCCACACGGTTGGTCCAATTTCACATTTTTACGTCTCATTTTCTTCGGAGCGCAATCCTACATCGTGTGAACGCGGGGATCTGTAAAAAAAAAATCATGTGAAAAGTTATAACGAGTTATCAAAATTCACCCAAAATGTGGCCACTCTTTTGCAGATAACTTGGTCCAAAAATTTTATTTCCAAATTTCCCTCGTTCATACGATGAGGATTGGTTTTCTGAAAAAAATAAGCCCTAGCCGAGCCAAATCGGTCCAACGGTACTCCTAAAATCTTACGACACAGCTCCAAAAACATAGTTTTGAGATGAACGCGTTTTAAGTTTTCACTAAAAAATCGGAAATAACTACTAGAAAAGTTCAAGATATCAAAAATTGTTACAAACAAAAGTTGTTTGGAAAAAAATTTTGACTCAAGTGACCATTTTTTATTTCGACGAAAAAAATTGTTCTTTTCCTTTCCAACTTTCAAAGTAATATTTCTAACGAACCATCTTCAAAAAGCTCCGGCAGCGTATGATGGTCCTTACCTAGCTTCTGCAGCCTCATTTTGACCTAGTCGCAGTCTTCTGATAGCGATTCGGGCTTCTCGAGTACTATCAGCTGCCTGTCGTCGAGCCTGTTCCAAGCGTATTTGGTTAGTCTGAATCATTTGAGCTCTTGCGTGAGATCCTGGGGTCACTCCAAGTGCAGTCATGACCTTCAGGATCCCAGTGGCTCCTTCGGAGAAAGTTATTGCTGCGAGATTTGCTGCTATAGACACTATTTTCCGTCCTGTGTACACTCTCTTGGGGCAGAATTTCCAAATCACGTTGTTCAGTGACTCATTAGCGTTCTGAGTCTTACCACCAACGCAGCGGGTGAGTAGTTCTGGAGCTGTGAGATTTTCGAAGACAGGCTTGATCGCGTCCATCATGACTTGGGGAAGAGAATTATTATTATTATTAATAATAATAATGATAATAATAATAATAATAATAATAATAATAATATTAATGATATTATTATTATTTATTATTATTATTATTATTATTATTATTATCATTATTATTATTATTATTATACGATACTTACTTTGAGGTTAGTCAGTGGTTTCCCACAAATAAACCTCACACACACTGTAACTTGATGTCACACACACAAGTAGCAGAAGTAGATTTTAGCACGATTGAATCGCGGATTTTTTAGTACTGAAAAGTACTGTTTTTTTATTTATTGTAATCGGAACAGATTTAAAAAGCGGGAACGTTGACACGATTTCAGAAAGCGTTCAGAAAACAATGGCCGGTCACACAACATGTGAGCGACATGTAAATAAGGCGACAGCGCCAATTGCGCCAGTTCGCCAAAGCTCAATTATGAATCTCGGTCGATAACTCTGTCACTTATACGAATTCGTCGACGCCAATTTTTTTAGAGATAGATATGACCCTGAGATAGCATATACCGCAAAAAACGAAAAAACGATTTTTGCAAAATTTCAAACTGTACGGGTCCCCTTAAATAAATTACCTTTTTAATGTAAATGATAGTTTTGTAAGTTTCATCATTTGGGTATTATTTTCATACTGTTAGATGAGTTTTTTTCATTAATAAAACGTATTTTGAAATTTTGTAATGCTTAATTCACAGTCGTCTAGTTGTTGTCAATGCCTTACCCATTCTATTCATTCGACACTTCATTTTTTTTATAACATTTTATGATGTTTGTCGTTGGTATATACAATTATATTATAACATATGGTGTCGACTAATTTGTCCGTCGTTAAAATTCATCTCCCTAGTGCATGGTTGAGGGACCCCCCTCTCCCCCCCCCCCCCCCCCCCCCTCAATAACCCTTCCTGGTCACCGCGGGTCCAAATTACCCGAGCATAACCTTTGAAGATAAATCCCGGTAAGTCCGTGGCCAAAGGAACGCAAAAAACGTAAAAAAATGTAGAATAAAAAAAATCAAATTCTAAAATGCATTGACCTCTTTACGATATCTTTTGAACATGTCGCCATTCCAATTTTGACATACCGACTTTTGCTACATCTGCTAGAATGTTCAAAGTATTTTTCAGTATTTTTTTGGTGCCGATCGGACTGATAGTTTTCACGCGACAACCGTTTAAAAATGGCTCGGGTCAATTTTACCCGGGTATGACTAGCTTGATTGAAATCGGAAGTGTGACCACGGAGCAGTGGCGGATTTACCAGTAGGCTGAGTAGGCTTGAGCCTAGGGCGGCAAATTTTAGGGGCGGCAAATTTAGGGACCGATTTTTTTTTTCTCAGCCGTCTTACAGAAATCAAAAAGATTTCTGATTTCTTACAAAAATCAAAAAGATTTCTGTAAGACGGTCTCCTGATGTCCTTCAGAAAGAAGTCTACAAGACGTCTTTCCGATGACTTTTCCCTCTTCCCTTTCATTGTATACATTCAACGGTACCGCAAACTTCTATATTCCATGGTAAAACACGCAGTTCGGGGCCCCAACCAGTAATCGGCCTCTGCCCACACTTCGTATGAGTGAGAAGAGATGAGTGAAATTGCGGAAAATATATTTCACACTCTTCCCACTACCCATGTATACAAGTTCGACTACTGGTTGGGGGCTACGAACTGGGTGGTTTGTGTACCTATTACCTATAGGTATTTGGTATTATTTGGGTATATCTGATGGATAAAAAATTGTTGCAAAGAAAAAATGTTTAGTATAAAATATTCTTCGTTTTGAATGGATCAAAAGATTCAAAAATAATAATCGAATAATTTTATCGATTTTAATCTTATGTGTTGACTATTGTTTGTTGAACATGTACTAACTTTAGGAAATTTTATTTGAATCATTTGAATGCTAAGAAAAAAACTTCAGATTGAAAGCTAGATATAATCGACGACGTTGAATATTCGTACGTGCGAGTTCATCTGGAATCTAGTTGTTATGTTTTATATTTATTATGATATGTTGATATAGAAATTAGAAATAGCATAATTATCAATATTTTATCCTAACTCGGACATAGCTCTTCGTATGACATTATGTACTCCAGCGACAAATCGTTCGGGTAAGAGAAGCTTTTCTTGTCTGAAAAGGGTAAAAAATTATCTGAGATCGACCTTAAGGTGGTTCTTCCGGTAGAGTCCCACCAAACGTGGGTTTCAGAGAAGATTTTGAATGCTTCTCGATGGTAACAAAATCTGAAAAAAATCAAGCATATAGAAGATCCTCGGGAGATTGATTTTGCATAATAATAATAAGTCAAAAAAGTTATCAACAAATTGATGGAAAAAAAAACTGTTCAAGAAATTAGCCGGTGACCCAACTTTTTTTTCGGGTGAAAATGATTTGTCAATTTTTCTAAACACGTATGAATTTTTTACGAATTTTGTCAACTTTTTGAAAACTGCGTTTTTGCATACCTGACAAAACGCAATTTTCCAAAAGTTGACAAAATTCGCAAAAAATTCATACGTGTTTCGAAAAATTGAACAATCATTTTCACCCGAAAATGAACAATGGGTCACCGGCTAACTTGAACAGTTTTTTTTTTTGTTCATCAATTTGTTGATAACTTTTTTGAATTTAATGAGGATCTTCTATATGCTTGATTTTTTTCAGATTTTTTTCTCATCGAGAAGTATTCAAAATCTTCTTTGAAACCCACGTTTGGTGGGACTGTACCGGAAGAACCACCTTAAGTCAAGAAAAATTAAACGCTTTAGCTCTTTTGTGCATAGAGTCGAAATTAATGAATAAGATTACTTACGACGATATCATCGATGATTTTGCCAACAGAAAATCGCGCAAAAAGGTATTGTAAGAAACGTTCATAACTTAATTAAATTTATAATTTTTTAACTGTTTTTAAGCGCGACAAAGATTATTTAATTACGTTTACCGAATGTACATTATTGTGTAAGTAGCATACATTACCCCGCCTTATTAGTCGTACACGATTGAGCTTTGATTAGCTCAGAAATATACCCAACAACTATTTCTTGTGCAATTTCAACCAAATTGTTGGGTTGTATAAATAATCTAGCAACTGACAATTGTAGAGGTAAGGGCGGCAAAAATTTAACAGCCTATACTTGGAAAATGTGTAAATCCGCTACTGCCACGGAGGGGTGATATAAATGTTCGGCGGTTGAATTTTCTTGTTCGGCACACCTGAATTTATAAGTAAATATGTGTAAAGTAATTTTCCTAAGCTGTTAAACAATAAATAATTAGCTGTTTATTAAATTCAATAAATGAAAATTGATGCAATCTTTCCTCAGTAATTACGGATAACATAACCAATCATTTTGTTCGGCGGTTACATTGTAAAATAGAATACGATGAAATTAGTCATAAAAGACCATCGCCGAACGGTAAGGTATAATTTGTTTATAACAATTGTATTTTATTGTTTATAACAAATGTATGTCCGGTTAATTTGTTCGGCATATTTATTTTATACTTCCATTCCATTTCATATATGTTATAAAATCAACGCCGAACAGTAGGCTATGATGTCACACATATAGACACCGAAAAACGGAAATGCGTGGGTGTAGCTAGGTCCCTAGCCAACCAAAATGTTCGGCGACCGTATTGCTTTGAATATTAGTGAATAATTAGAGATATTCACGAAATGCCGAACAGTAGGTTATAATAATCTTTTACACAATTTTTTTTTACAAAAGCATAGGGTAATAGTGGCTTTCATAACCATCCTACACGTTCGGCAATGGCGTCCGCCCGAACTTTTTTTTCAAACACAGTAATTTGCGACATGTGCCGAACGGTAGATAATGATGCCAAAACCTGAGTTTTTTAAACAATTTGATCGCGCGTGAAAAACATATTGTAACCACGGAATTTGTTCGGCGATGATATTTTCGTGATGTGGGATACACATTTATGGAACTTAAGATGTATATGAGCGGTAGGTTATGATACATAAAAAAAGTGTTATGGGCTCCCGGTCTATTACTCACAATAATAA
The DNA here is from genome assembly GCA_943736025.1 of Tenthredo mesomela. Taxonomy (NCBI): domain Eukaryota; kingdom Metazoa; phylum Arthropoda; class Insecta; order Hymenoptera; family Tenthredinidae; genus Tenthredo; species Tenthredo mesomela. Next base: position 31,613,592 of record OX031013.1, read on the forward strand.
AATAAAGAATCTTCGTTCTTTAAATGTAGAAGAAGATCATTTTGTAAATAATAATTTCTCTCTTCTAAAGGATGATCAAACCTTTACATTGGATTCTTCCAGGTGGTCTGAGGAACTGCCTTATGGGATTAAACGAAGAGATTATAGACCTTTAACTATCCTCATTGAAGGAAATATTGGATGTGGTAAAACGACGTTTACTAAAAGATTTTTAAATGATAAGAACATTCTTACGTTATTAGAACCATTAGACGAATATCGAAACGTAGCTGGTGAGAATCTCCTAGAGAAAATGTACAAGGATCCTAGCAAATATGCATATCATTTTCAGCATCACGCGACTATGACAATGCGAATTAGACACTTAATTCAGACCGCGTTACCTAATAAGATTATGGAAAGGTCAATTTACAGTTGCAATTGCTTCGTTGAGGCACGTAGGAGAATGGGAGATTTTGAAGACCTAGAAGCCCATCTTTTATTAGAAAATGTTAGAGTTTTGGTTAACGAATCCCCTCCCGAGTCGAAATTTAGCGCCTATTTTCAACCTACGTAGGAGCTCCTACGTAGGGGTTAAAGATAGTAAAGTAGGTTCTATTTCAATGCAATAGTAGACCCTACTTTGACGTTAAAAGTGTCCGAAATTTCCCGATTTGCCAAGTTTAGGCTCAAAGTAGGGTCTGTTTAAAACCTCCTAATTGCATTATACACCTACTGAAAAAACCGCTGCATTTTTCGTCCCTGCCGGGACTTGAACCCACGTCCGCTCGGATACTAGTCGCACGCCCTAACCACTACCGTAGTGGTTACCGTAGCGTAACGCTAAGCTACCTTATAACATATGACCCAACACTCTGCTACTTGTTCAGGGCCTATCGAAGTGTCAAGTTATTACTTGAACTCTTTCAATATCATCAAAATTTTGCATTTGCTGGACTAGATTGAAGTCCTTGCATATATTATTACGATTAATTACTAAATATTATATCATGCATTTTTCGTTTAAGCTGTCATATGTTTATCCGAATGAAATATGATATTTTGTTAGAAAAAAAATGTTCCAAGAGGTCTACTAAAAGTTTCATGTTTATTTCGACACTTTTTTCAGATATTACAACATAAATTTACTCAAAGTGGCGAATTCTTCTATAGTATGAACTAAGAACAGTGTTGAAATGACCGTGAAAATTTTAGTGGATCCCATGGAACATTTTTTTTCTTTAACAGTGTATAATACCTATATATTTTACAAATCCGGTAAACCGATTGAGATATTGAGATCTATTATTGTGGAATCCACAACTGGTCCTGATATGGGCCTTTGTGTTGTCAAGGCCTTACCGAACAAATTTCTACACGGGTTTCCTCATCGCATTTCGAATAGCTCGAGATTTTTTTCATTCGCAACCGCCCAAATTCGGTCTTCGCTTACTTACGCCGACGATCCATGTCACTTTTGAAAACATACGCGTGCCAGACAATCCGAATTTGATCAACAGGTCTGAAAATTCACGTTTCCGTTGAAAATAGTTAGTGCAGTTATAAATTCATAGGTTAGGAATCGTACGATTTATTGTGAACACTTGAATGGCGCCGTAATAATATCTATGGGGGAGGAGTTATACATAGGTTGTACAGCGTGAAAATAAGTTCAATCTAAATTTGTAGGTGTTGGAGGTTCAATGTAGGGTTGAAATTAACATTTGTAGGAGTTCGAGGTTCAATGTAGGATTTTTAGGAGTTCGAGGGTCAATGTAGGATCTCTAGGTTCAGTTTCCTCCAAAGTAGGTTTAAATAAACCTTGGTAGGGTCAGATGTAGGCGCTAAATTTCGACTCGGGCTGCCTTCGAAGTAGATTTGATAGTTGATTTGAGGTTATCTCCCGAAGAGTCATTTTCGCGTATAAATTCACGCGCTCGTTCGGAAGAAGACGGTATTCCTCTATCTTATTTGAAAGTTCTTCAGGAAGTACATAAAGATTGGTTAGTTAAAAAGAAATTCGCGACTCTTCCAGCACCAGTCTTAATCTTAGACGCCGAAGCTTCCGCAGATGACGTCTATATGAATTTTCGCGAGGTTATGAAGCCATATGATCTCTAGTGTAGACTCGGAGTAGACTCAGAACAACTCGGAACTATTCGAGATAACTCGATAAAAATCGGAACTAATACACTCAGCAACAAAATTAACGGCGCACCTGGCACTCGGCGAAATTTTACCGATTTTCAAAACGCTGTAACTCAATGAAAAATTGTCGAAAAAAATCATCCGGGGAAGCATTTTGAAGGTTGAAACTTCATCTTTGAGATGGCTTTTGAAAATTCTTCCTACGGCCATTTTTGACCTCATGGCGTAGGTTTGAGTGCCGGGTTGCGGAACGTCAGAAAAAACAAGTTTTTCAAAGTTCTGTACGGGGCGTTCAAAAAATCGCAGAGAACTTTCGAGATAACCATTTCGTAGCCTGAAATCTCCTCTTCGAAATGGTTCCGAGAAATTTGTTGAGCGATTTTTTTTCACCGAGTTACTGAAATGAAATGAAATGAAATGAAATGAAATGAAATGAAATGAAATGAAATGAAATGAAATGAAATGAAATGAAATGAAATGAAATGAAATGAAATGAAATGAAATGAAATGAAATGAAATGAAATGAAATGAAATGAAATGAAATGAAATGAAATGAAATGAAATGAAATGAAATGAAATGAAATGAAATGAAATGAAATGAAATGAAATGAAATGAAATGAAATGAAATGAAATGAAATGAAATGAAATGAAATGAAATGAAATGAAATGAAATGAAATGAAATGAAATGAAATGAAATGAAATGAAATGAAATGAAATGAAATGAAATGAAATGAAATGAAATGAAATGAAATGAAATGAAATGAAATGAAATGAAATGAAATGAAATGAAATGAAATGAAATGAAATGAAATGAAATGAAATGAAATGAAATGAAATGAAATGAAATGAAATGAAATGAAATGAAATGAAATGAAATGAAATGAAATGAAATGAAATGAAATGAAATGAAATGAAATGAAATGAAATGAAATGAAATGAAATGAAATGAAATGAAATGAAATGAAATGAAATGAAATGAAATGAAATGAAATGAAATGAAATGAAATGAAATGAAATGAAATGAAATGAAATGAAATGAAATGAAATGAAATGAAATGAAATGAAATGAAATGAAATGAAATGAAATGAAATGAAATGAAATGAAATGAAATGAAATGAAATGAAATGAAATGAAATGAAATGAAATGAAATGAAATGAAATGAAATGAAATGAAATGAAATGAAATGAAATGAAATGAAATGAAATGAAATGAAATGAAATGAAATGAAATGAAATGAAATGAAATGAAATGAAATGAAATGAAATGAAATGAAATGAAATGAAATGAAATGAAATGAAATGAAATGAAATGAAATGAAATGAAATGAAATGAAATGAAATGAAATGAAATGAAATGAAATGAAATGAAATGAAATGAAATGAAATGAAATGAAATGAAATGAAATGAAATGAAATGAAATGAAATGAAATGAAATGAAATGAAATGAAATGAAATGAAATGAAATGAAATGAAATGAAATGAAATGAAATGAAATGAAATGAAATGAAATGAAATGAAATGAAATGAAATGAAATGAAATGAAATGAAATGAAATGAAATGAAATGAAATGAAATGAAATGAAATGAAATGAAATGAAATGAAATGAAATGAAATGAAATGAAATGAAATGAAATGAAATGAAATGAAATGAAATGAAATGAAATGAAATGAAATGAAATGAAATGAAATGAAATGAAATGAAATGAAATGAAATGAAATGAAATGAAATGAAATGAAATGAAATGAAATGAAATGAAATGAAATGAAATGAAATGAAATGAAATGAAATGAAATGAAATGAAATGAAATGAAATGAAATGAAATGAAATGAAATGAAATGAAATGAAATGAAATGAAATGAAATGAAATGAAATGAAATGAAATGAAATGAAATGAAATGAAATGAAATGAAATGAAATGAAATGAAATGAAATGAAATGAAATGAAATGAAATGAAATGAAATGAAATGAAATGAAATGAAATGAAATGAAATGAAATGAAATGAAATGAAATGAAATGAAATGAAATGAAATGAAATGAAATGAAATGAAATGAAATGAAATGAAATGAAATGAAATGAAATGAAATGAAATGAAATGAAATGAAATGAAATGAAATGAAATGAAATGAAATGAAATGAAATGAAATGAAATGAAATGAAATGAAATGAAATGAAATGAAATGAAATGAAATGAAATGAAATGAAATGAAATGAAATGAAATGAAATGAAATGAAATGAAATGAAATGAAATGAAATGAAATGAAATGAAATGAAATGAAATGAAATGAAATGAAATGAAATGAAATGAAATGAAATGAAATGAAATGAAATGAAATGAAATGAAATGAAATGAAATGAAATGAAATGAAATGAAATGAAATGAAATGAAATGAAATGAAATGAAATGAAATGAAATGAAATGAAATGAAATGAAATGAAATGAAATGAAATGAAATGAAATGAAATGAAATGAAATGAAATGAAATGAAATGAAATGAAATGAAATGAAATGAAATGAAATGAAATGAAATGAAATGAAATGAAATGAAATGAAATGAAATGAAATGAAATGAAATGAAATGAAATGAAATGAAATGAAATGAAATGAAATGAAATGAAATGAAATGAAATGAAATGAAATGAAATGAAATGAAATGAAATGAAATGAAATGAAATGAAATGAAATGAAATGAAATGAAATGAAATGAAATGAAATGAAATGAAATGAAATGAAATGAAATGAAATGAAATGAAATGAAATGAAATGAAATGAAATGAAATGAAATGAAATGAAATGAAATGAAATGAAATGAAATGAAATGAAATGAAATGAAATGAAATGAAATGAAATGAAATGAAATGAAATGAAATGAAATGAAATGAAATGAAATGAAATGAAATGAAATGAAATGAAATGAAATGAAATGAAATGAAATGAAATGAAATGAAATGAAATGAAATGAAATGAAATGAAATGAAATGAAATGAAATGAAATGAAATGAAATGAAATGAAATGAAATGAAATGAAATGAAATGAAATGAAATGAAATGAAATGAAATGAAATGAAATGAAATGAAATGAAATGAAATGAAATGAAATGAAATGAAATGAAATGAAATGAAATGAAATGAAATGAAATGAAATGAAATGAAATGAAATGAAATGAAATGAAATGAAATGAAATGAAATGAAATGAAATGAAATGAAATGAAATGAAATGAAATGAAATGAAATGAAATGAAATGAAATGAAATGAAATGAAATGAAATGAAATGAAATGAAATGAAATGAAATGAAATGAAATGAAATGAAATGAAATGAAATGAAATGAAATGAAATGAAATGAAATGAAATGAAATGAAATGAAATGAAATGAAATGAAATGAAATGAAATGAAATGAAATGAAATGAAATGAAATGAAATGAAATGAAATGAAATGAAATGAAATGAAATGAAATGAAATGAAATGAAATGAAATGAAATGAAATGAAATGAAATGAAATGAAATGAAATGAAATGAAATGAAATGAAATGAAATGAAATGAAATGAAATGAAATGAAATGAAATGAAATGAAATGAAATGAAATGAAATGAAATGAAATGAAATGAAATGAAATGAAATGAAATGAAATGAAATGAAATGAAATGAAATGAAATGAAATGAAATGAAATGAAATGAAATGAAATGAAATGAAATGAAATGAAATGAAATGAAATGAAATGAAATGAAATGAAATGAAATGAAATGAAATGAAATGAAATGAAATGAAATGAAATGAAATGAAATGAAATGAAATGAAATGAAATGAAATGAAATGAAATGAAATGAAATGAAATGAAATGAAATGAAATGAAATGAAATGAAATGAAATGAAATGAAATGAAATGAAATGAAATGAAATGAAATGAAATGAAATGAAATGAAATGAAATGAAATGAAATGAAATGAAATGAAATGAAATGAAATGAAATGAAATGAAATGAAATGAAATGAAATGAAATGAAATGAAATGAAATGAAATGAAATGAAATGAAATGAAATGAAATGAAATGAAATGAAATGAAATGAAATGAAATGAAATGAAATGAAATGAAATGAAATGAAATGAAATGAAATGAAATGAAATGAAATGAAATGAAATGAAATGAAATGAAATGAAATGAAATGAAATGAAATGAAATGAAATGAAATGAAATGAAATGAAATGAAATGAAATGAAATGAAATGAAATGAAATGAAATGAAATGAAATGAAATGAAATGAAATGAAATGAAATGAAATGAAATGAAATGAAATGAAATGAAATGAAATGAAATGAAATGAAATGAAATGAAATGAAATGAAATGAAATGAAATGAAATGAAATGAAATGAAATGAAATGAAATGAAATGAAATGAAATGAAATGAAATGAAATGAAATGAAATGAAATGAAATGAAATGAAATGAAATGAAATGAAATGAAATGAAATGAAATGAAATGAAATGAAATGAAATGAAATGAAATGAAGGATAGCTGAAGTTCAAGACCCGTCGTGTCATTCGACAGTGTTGTTGGAGTCTGCAGTCGACGAAGCATTGACTTGAGACCGCCCGCTGGCGGTGATAATACGTAGGCAGACACCCATACACACATACGCGCACACACACACACACACACACACACACACACACACACACACACACACACACACACACACACACACACGGTAGATTGTACCTCTTCGCGGTGCATCCTGGATAACGCCAAATCAGTGCCCTATTGACATTGCTTCACCAAAAGTTGAATAACTCGGTGAAACAAAAATCGCGCAACAAATTTGTAGGAACCATTTCGAAGAGGAGATTTCAGGCTACAAAATGGCTATCTCGAAAGTTCTCTGCGATTTTTTGAACGCCCCGTACAGAACTTTGAAAAACTTGTTTATTCTGACGTTCCGCAACCCGGCACTCAAACCTACGCCATGAGGTCAAAAATGGCCGTAATGAGAATTTTCAAAAGCCATCTCAAAGATGAAGTTTCAACCTTCAAAATGCTTCTCCGAATGATTTTTTTCGACAATTTTTCATTGAGTTACAGCGTTTTGAAAATCGGCAAAATTTCGCCGAGTGCCAGGTGCGCCGTTAATTTTGTTGCTGAGCGTATATGTGATTATATATGATTATATGCATGTATGTATTGTTTTATTGATCCCCGTGGGGTTACACGGCGCTGTGCTCGCCTTTGCATCTTTACATTCTTTTTATTATTTTTTTCTTTATACTTATCCTAGGTTTTTTTACATTTTATTTTTTGGTGCCTCACTTAACCTATTGTCACTTAACCTAATAATTATTTAATCTAATACTGCATTTGTCTTAAGGGGGTATCCCCACCTTTAAATAGGTCAACATTCTGAGAAAGAGATTGATATTTTACAGCGAATTTGAGAGTCTGATCAAATCCAAAAAAATCAAGAAGTTTAGGGAGAGTTTGACCCTCATTATCCATACTTAACATTGAATATTACTTTGAGTCTATTAGTAGTTACGCTGAATATAGAAAAATACAAAATTACTCGGTTGTCGCAAAGAATCAGTAGTACCGTTGGATCGATTCTGGAATTTTTGGTCCTCAATTGTTGAGAAGAGATGCCTCTATCATATGAACATAGAACTTTTTGATATCGCGAAAATTGCCTGACTCGCTTAGTTTTTACTGAGATTTTTCTAATTCTTCAATTTTTTTTCTCTATTTTTTCTATTATCTCAACCAAAAATAGTCATATCAAAAAGTTCTATGTTCATATGATAGAGGCATCTCTTCTGAACAATTGAAGACCAAAAATTCCAAAATCGATCCAACGGTACTACTGATTCTTTGCGACAACCGAGTAATTTTGTATTTTTCTATATTCAGCGTAACTACTAATAGACTCAAAATAATATTCAATGTTAAGTATGGATAATGAGGGTCAAACTCTCCCTAAACTTCTTGATTTTTTTGGATTTGATCACACTCTCAAATTCGCTGTAAAATATCAATCTCTTTCTTAGAATGTTAACTTATTTAAAGGTGGGGATACCCCCTTAATCTATTGTTTTTCACTGCCTTTGTACTCCTAACACTCATCTCACTTCACTCTCTTTCTTCTTTTCCTTTTCTTCTCCGCCCTCGTCTCTTTTTCCACCGCTACTCCTTCTTGGTCTCCCCTACTTTCCATCCCCATCTTCTCTTAATCCTCTTCGCTTTTTCTTTTATTCTTTCTTTCCTTTCTTTACTTCCTGTCCTTATCGTCATTTTTCCTCCTCCTTCCTTCCTGGTCTCTACCTTATCTATTATGATTTCCATCTTCTCCCTTGCCGCCTCACTCATCGCTGCGATTATTTGTGCTGTCTCTGGTTTATATCTTTTCTCCTCCCATTCTATGTCCAGCCTATCATCTGCCTCTTTGTTCGCCTTCTCCAGTTCCTCCTCTCCCCCTCCTTCTTCTTCTCGCTCAGCTTGTCCGCGTTCTGCCTCCTCTTGCGAGGGGGTCGACCCCTCGGCCTCGTTTGAGGAGTGGTATGATTGCGGCGGTGGGGTTCCTTGGGGGGTCTGCGGAGTCCACTCCATCCCAGCCGCGTCTTCCTCTCCTTCCTCAGTCTCTGCCTTCGATTCCGTTCCCATTACACTTTCTCCTTCTCCTTTTCCCCGACCTCCCCCCCATAGCTCACTTCTGTGCTTCATTTCCTCTTTTCTCTCTCTTTTTCTCACTTCCTCCCGTTCGCTTGCGTCGTCTCTTATCTCTCTTAGTATCGTTATCATTTCCATCGCTGCCTCTTTGTCCATTTTCTTTTATCTCACGGGGTCTCTTTATTTTGCTTGCTATATCTTTCTCGTTCTGTCTCTGCTCATCTCGATCGCTTAGTTCTAGCTAGTTTTAATTAGTTCTACGTTTAGGTTAAGGCCTATTTCTGTTCTCTCGCACCTGATTTGGTGCATGTATACCTATGTATTGTTTACCTTGCATATCTTTGATTGTAAATGCAAGGTATTCTTGTCCAGAATTGCTATGGACAAATAAAGCCACTAATCTATTCTATTCTATTTTACCTTACGTTTAATCTTTCCCCTGTGGCTTTGTTGCTTGCTATTTGCGTTCTTATGCGCTGTCGTCTTACCCGCCCGGCTTGTACTGACTGGCTTTTGTCTACTCCCCTCTCTTGCCCTTTACGTGTTGTTGTCTATTTCCGCCTGCTAGATTTCTGTTTACTTTTCTCCCGCCCTTTGATTTCGTCTTTTCTTTTGTCTTTTACGTTTACTTTTCTCTTGGTGTTCCGCACTGCTCTTAGATGGCTCTGTGCTTCCTTGCACTCCGTTTCAGTCGCTGTCGGCTGGCGTTCTCTTCCTTACCGTCCAGCTTGTGCTGGCCGAGGTTCGCCGCCACTGTTCCTCGCACTTGTTGCACCGTCTCCGCCCCTAGACGTCGCCCCCATCTCCTTGGTCTCTGCTTTTGCTATTCCCTTTCTCTCTCTGTCTCTTCTCTTATCCTTTCTATTTCTCTCATCCATTCTCTCCCTTCCCCATCCTCTCCTAGATTATATAAAATGGAAAAACAACAAAACTTAAGTATTTATGATGAATGTGAAACAATGAAAAGAAACTAATATAGTATAATAAGAAAATTAAAATCTAATGTTGAAATAAGTTTGAAAAATAAAAGTGCGAAAATAACAAAACGAAAGAATATTTGAAATTGTTGGAAAATGAATAATGATTATTGGGAACCTTAGAACCTCGATACGCCAACTAGTGGCAGAAAATAGAACTACTCAAAGAAGGCTACAGTAACCAATGAGAGGGCTTAGAACCTCGATACGCCAACTGGCGACGAAAATTGAACTACTCAAAGAAGGCTAAAATTCCAAAGCCACGCCCATTCCAAGGATCCCAATATGAATTATAATAATTGTGGCTTAATTGAAGTTGTGAATAAAAAAATTTCGAAAAAATATTGAAATAAAGCTATGACTGAAACTACGTTAGGAAAATATATTTAAAAAACACCCCCGCGCCCACCCCCAGCGCCTCTCCCAGCGCGTTGCTCAGCGCATCTCGCAGCTCGTCGGTCGGCGTCTCTCGCAGCGCCTTTCTCGGCGCCTTCTTCGGCGCCTTTCTGTGCCTCACGTCCATGGCCTTGGTACGGGTTCGCCATCTTATACAAGAATTGGATGAGATTCATCTGTCGGTCCTGCCGACGCCGATGAGTTTGCTTCCCCGCCTGTTGATGACGGGGAACTCCTTGCGCTGTAAAAGTAAAAGTAGTATTGTTTTGTAGTCTCGAGTGCAAATGAAGTTGGTTGATGTATTTCCAGACCTCTATACATATGCTTCTATCAATCATTAGAAAATCAAGGTAAAATACAAAGCAATTTTCTTTTATGGAGAAATGTCTGTGAAAAAGGTACGAGTTGATGATATTTTCTATAGGAGCATGCTGGTTATGATAGATATGAGAATGCAAGTTCATAACGCTTTTAACCATACCATTTTCATCTTGGACCACAGCGCCCCCAACTCCTGCGGGTGCTGCGAGACGTCGCGCTTCTACTGGAAATTCAAAAGACGAAATTCGATCATCATGTTGTTATAGATAAGTGTACAAGGATGCTGAGTGAAATTCATGGAAAACAAATGCTTCTCTTTTAATCTGTGTCGTTCTTTCTATAAGATATGTATGTTCTGCGTTTAAAGTGTTGACGCAGCAAGTCTTTTGCAGTGGAACACGATAAACTTTATTCGTAAGGTTAATTGCGCTAACACTGTAAGCGCTGAACATAGATGAATTTATTTTTTATTTCAATGCAAGAGGGAATCCGATTTTAGGAATCAAAATAGTTATTTTCATAAAAATGTGCTGGTTATAATGAATATGGAAATGCAAGTTTGTAACGCTCTCAACGCTTTTAAACATACCATGGTAAGGGCGAACGGCGTCGGCGTCAGCCCTCGGCGCCTCTGGATGTGCTTCTAGTAGAAATGTAACAACAGAATTAGATTATTATGTTGTAAGCGTACAAGAACGTAATTGGGTGAAAATAATGAAAAAAAGATATTTCGTTTCTGAACTGTGTCGTTGTTCTTTAAGATATGTAAGTTCTGCGTAAAAAGTGTTGACGCAGCAAGTCCTTTGCAGTGGAATATGATGAACTTGATGCGTAAGGTTGACTGCGTCAACACTGTAATCGCTGAATATCGGTAAATTTATTTATTCCAATTCGCATAAAAAAAGGTTTGATTCTGAGGATTGACAGCATTTTTGTAAGTACATTTCATTAAAAGTTAGCTGGGATTGAAGATTACAGGTATAACATACCATTTTCGTCCGGCCTCCCTACCGCGTGCGGTATATTTTCGTCATAACGACGGTGGACGTTTAAGGCTGCAGTCCCATGTAGGGCCGGAACGGAAAAACGGAACGGAATCTAGTGACTTTTTTCATGTATTGCGTGTATGTATACACCTACACATACAACGTTCCGTTCCGTTTTTCCGTTGCGGGCCTACATGGGACGGCAGCCTAAGGGTGGATGGTCTAGAAATTCACGCATTCCGTTTTATTCACAGGGTTGTATAATAACATGAAAAAAATAAGTTCGTAACTATAATTTGTTAATACTTGCGGATTTCATCTTGCAAATCTTCATCCTCCTCCATGCGGTGTTGAGGGGATTCCATATTCATAGCCCTTCGGTCGATCGGCGGAAGGTCGTTCATATCAAATTCGTCGAAATCTAGTAACTAATAAATGAATAATCCCAATGAATTTCTGAATATTAGATATTAATCGTGGTTCACGGTTATCACAACTTACGGTGTCGGGCGAAGCCGATCCGTGTCGTTCCGCAGACATGATTGAAATGAAACGGACTAACAGAACTCAGAGGATCCTACAGAGCAGTGTTATGCGTTCGACAAGACTGATTTTTTAGACTTCTGGTTCGACGTTCTAGGATTTATCCAGCTCAAAATTTGAAACTGAGTAGCCCGCGTGCATTTATACGTTTCAACGTTCCTAGATTTGTCCAAAATCAATTTACATGAGTCTACCTTATACCTTAAACTCAGTGGTCCAATTACAAAGCTGTGCCATCAGCAACGTCCACGCGGGCTATTACTTTTTCAAATTCTGAACTGGACAAATCCTAGAACGTCGAACTAGAAGTAAAAAGAAACCGTCTTGTCGAACGCACAACACTGCTCTGTAGGATCCCCTGAGTTCTGTTAGTCAGTTTCATTTCAATCATGTCTGCGGAACGACACGGATCGGCTTCGCTCGATTCGCTCGACACCGTAAGTTTTGATAGTTCTGAACCACGTTGAGTATCAATAGTTCGAAAATTCATCGCCATTATTCATTCTTCAGTTATTAGATTTCGACGAATTAACAATAGCGGATAGACCTCTGCCGCCGATCGACCGAAGAGGCATGGATATGGCAGCCCCTCAGCAGCGCATGGAGGAGGATGAAGATTTGCCAGATGAAATCCGTAAGTATTAACAAATTAGTTACGAACTTATTTTATCATGTTATTGCAACCCTGTGAAAAAAACGGAAACCATTAAACGTCCACCGTCGTTATGACGAAAATATACCACACGCGGTAGGGAGGCCGGACGGAAATGGTATGTTATACCTGTAATCTTCAATCTCAGCTAACTTTTAATGAAATGTACTTACAAAAATGTTGTCAATTCTCAGAATCAAACCTTTTTTTATGCGAATTGGAATAAATTTACCGATATTCAGCGATTACAGTGTTGACGCAGTCAACACTTTCGACGCAGAACTTACATATCTTAAAGAACAACGACACAGTTCAGAAGCGAAATATCTTTCCTTCATTATTTTCACCCAATTACGTTCTTGTACGCTTACAACATAATAATCTAATTCTGTTGTTACATTTCTACTAGAAGCACATCCAGAGGCGCCGAGGGCTGACGCCGACGCCGTTCGCCCTGACCATGGTATGTTTAAAAGCGTTGAGAGCGTTACAAACTTGCATTTCCATATTCATTATAACCAGCACATTTTTATGAAAATAACTATGTTGATTCCTAAAATCGGATTCCCTCTTGCATTGAAATAAATAAATTCATCTATGTTCAGCGCTTACAGTGTTGGTACAATTAACCTTACGAATAAAGTTTATCGTTTTCCACTGCAAAAGACTTGCTGCGTCAACACTTTAAACGCAGAACATACATATCTTATAGAAAGAACGACACAGATTGAAAGAGAAGCATTTGTTTTCCATGAATTTCACTCAGCATCCTTGTACACTTATGTATAACATGATGATCGAATTTTGTCTATAGAATTTCCAGTAGAAGCGCGACGTCTCGCAGCACCCGCAAAAGGTGGGGGCGCTGTGTCCAAGATGAAAATGGTATGGTTAAAAGCGTTGTGAACTTGCATTCTCATATCCATTATAACCAGCATGCTTCTATAGAAAATATCATTAACTCTTATCTTTTTCATAGACATTTCTCCATAAAAGAAAATTGCTTTGTATTTTACCTTGATTTTCTAATAATTGATAGAAGCATATGTATAGAGGTCTGGAAATACATCAACTAACTTCACTTGCACTCGAACAAAACAATACTATTTTACCTTTACAGCGCAAGGAGTTCTCCGTCATCAACGGGCGGGGAAGCAGACTCATCGGCGTCGGCAGGATCGACAGATGAATCTCATCCAATTTTTGTATCAAATGGCAAACCCGCACCGAGGCGAAGGACCTGGGGCACAGAAAGGTGCCGAAGAAGACGCTGCGAGAGGCGCCGAAGAAGGCGATGCGAGAGGCGCTGAGCGACGAGCTGCGAGAGGCGCTGAGCAACGCGCTGGGAGAGGCGTAGGGAGAGGCGCTGATTTGAAGAGAAATTCCCTATATTCTTCTCGAATCTCGTTCCTGATTGGCTACCCCGTTTGAACTCCGCCCCGGTGGAAACGTAGTCAATGAAACGACAATTTCTAGAGTTGATAATTTTAATAATTTAACGCCTGATTTACGCGGCTCCGTAACTTGTCCTAGTTTAAGAATCAACCAATCAGAAGGCTCCATTCATCTGGCGCGTGGCTTAAGCAGGCTTCTGATTGGTCGATTCTAAAATTAAGTTAGGTTACCGCGCTGCGTAAATTAGGCATTAATCACATTTGTTGATAGACAGCGCCACTAATGTCCTATACATCGCCAACATTTTCACCATAATAAAAAAAAATAACTATTGAAATCTAGAAACTGTTAATGTTCTGTTATAATGTTGGTATAGAATAGCCCTGCTGCTTGACAAAATTCGGCCCTATCTAAAAGCATTGCGTTCCCTTGAGCAGAATCGACATCGGCGTGTAAACTGAATGATTAGTTAGGCCTCAGGAGAAAGAAGAAGAAGAAGAAGAAGTGTGTGTGATTAGGCGTGTCAAGCACAGGGAACTGAGCACATTCAATAATTAGGTTCAACTTAATTCAAACAAACTTCAATTAGGTAGATAATACTAACAAACCAAATCAGCTTTTCCAACCCAAAAAAAGGCAGCTTTGCGCCACAGATCGGCAGCTTTGCGCCAAATATGGAGAAGCTAAATACAAACCCTTTACCCGATAAATTTTTGGAGGTTATCGAATCAGGTGATTGGTTAGGGGATGAGCATATGTATCACTTTGCCCAACTTGTCAAACGTACTTCCAACTACGCACTTCAAGAGTCGTAGAAAAGATATTTGCCAGATACAATCGTACCTGTTTCACCGACCGTCAAGGATATTCAAATATTGCATAGCGATGGTGAGAAAGACGGCGGTGAGTATGGCGCTTGTAAGAAAGAAGGCGATGAGCACTGGGTGTGCGCCTACTTTAATACGAAGTCGATCTACATATACGACTCGTTGAATTCGAAAGTACTCCGCGAAGAACATGAAATATATCTGAAACGTTTATTTCCATTTTACAAAGTAGACAAAAATACGGTACAGTTTCCAACAGTTCAGCGTCAGCCCGACTCATCCGACTGTGGAGTATTTGCAATCGCATTCGCAATTTCACTGATAAACGGGCAACAGCCGGACGAAATCATTTACGATGTTAAGCTAATGCGAAAACATCTTTTACAGATATTCAAAAATAATTAGATACAAGACTTTCCATGCTTCACTAGAATGCAAGTATCTGATACAAAACAAAATATTGTTGTTAATAACCACGAATCGCCTCGCGATAGCACCAAACAAAAACACTCGCAGCAAACAGTGGTGAGATCACTGGCTGCAATGGTTCAACAACCAAAAAGAGTTATTGGTGCACCCGGAACAGATGTAAAAAATTGTGAATTGTTTCATGAACATTCAAGAATTACGTCAGAAATTACACGCCCAGATACAGTTCACGCGCAAAAAGTAGGTGCACAGAATAGTCGGCTAGGTAATCTTGCGCCTGAGAGTTCGCCTGGAATGCAAGGTTGCAAGGTAACTGCGAGTTTATCAATTGCTGTGAATGATAGAGAATCACGGAGGCGAGAAAGGCGTAATGCCCCCACCCCACAACTTTTGACGAGAAATTTTAACATATAATTAGATCAGGCGCGTGGTTGAGCGATCTTCATATGACTCAATTTGCGTACCTCTTAAGAAGCTGTACAGAATATTCACCACGTGAAACCTGGCGGGTACAAATGCCACTTACCATCGAGCCAGTTTCTCCTACTCACAAGCATAACCAAATACTACACAGCACTGAACTGCACTGGGTATGCGCATATTATGATACCAAATCGATATTCATATATGATTCATTCAATTCCAAAAGGCTACATAGAACGCAGGAGATATATTTGAGGAGATTATTACCTTTCTATCAGTTTGACAGCAAACGCATGAAGTTTCCAACGGTTCAAGACCAAGCCAACTGCTCGGATTGTGGGGTGTTTGCTATCGCATTTGCAATCTCGCTCGTTAATGGTAACAGTCCGGATAAAATAACATACGACGTATCTCTTATGCGTGCACATTTATTGAAATTGTTTGAAAAAAACGTAATCGAAGAATTTCCTCACGTTCTTAAAACGCAGAGCACAGTTGGAAAAAGGGATACTCTTACTCTTAAGCGTAAAGTATTGTCGGAAAACGTTCAAACTCCAAACACGCAGCAAATGGAACAACAGAACTCATGCTCCGTTGGGGTAAAAAAACAACGAGCCGAACTTATTGCGCGCACAGAACAAGCAACTTACCCGAAACCGCTAATCTGCAGCGATCACATTCAGGCAGACGCAGCAACTAAATGTGATCAAGAGTTTAATGAAAAACAACAGCTTCTGATGCCAAATATAGATCCAGAATCTATGCACCATGTTAGATTAGATATCATTAATCGCGGACAGGTACACTAAACGTAATGGATTCTGATCCGGACGAGTTGGACAATTCTAGAAACAGCCAATCGGCGCTCTGGATTTTTTTAATCCAGAGCGCCGATTGGCTGTTTCTAGAATTGTCCAACTCGTCCGGATCAGAATCCATTACGTTTAGTGTACACTAAGATATAACAAAAACTTCTATGGTGGATGCCATGATAAAACGTGGTATTAAAAACACCGACAAATATACTGTAACTTACTGCACCAATATCTCAGCTGATGGCTGGAGATACGGTGCTAGTCCGCGTGAGTGTCTTTGTCACGGGTGTGATTTGGAGCTCCTCTGGTGGAAAAAGTGAAAAACCACAAAATACCCTATTACAGACTCAAATCAGCTATCAACCGATTTGAGCTGTTTACCTACTGAGCTCGTATCTGCTTCGCTAACCGAGCCTGCGCGACAGACGCGGATTGAGCGTATCGCTCAATCGTTGCTGCGATAATACAGAGCTGGGTGTCGCTAGGCGTACCAAGCTGTACGACTAGACTCGGGATTGGGTTTTGCACCCGCACCGTAGCTGTCGTTTGCTAACTGCGAATAAAGAAAGAAAAGCTGAAATGTTTAGAGATTGTTAATTAAAAGGAAATAGGAAATTGAAAGAAAAAGATGTCGTTTTAACAATAGATTATGTTTAATAAGTGATATCGTTGGATATAGGAAACGATACAAAAGAATAAACAGAAAATAGCATATTGAGCATATTAATAAATCATAAAGAACAGAATAGAATAATAAAATAACATAAGAAAGAATTCATAAAGTAGAATAAGGTTAGATTAAGATAGAGTTCATAATTTTAATCAATGTTCCGATTTCGTTGGTTTAATTTAAGTTATGTTCGTTAAAGCCGATAATTTAATGCTCGTGGATTTCCAATCCACGATTGAATTAATTTGCGCCGATAGATCTGTCCTATGACGTCTTTTATGTTTGCAGTCTAATTTATTTAATACGAAATTAGTAAAACGTTGAAGAGTGTGAAATGTGAATTTAATTTAGACTTATTTTTCAATATCGAAAATCGCGATTTTAATCACTTCAATTTTAGCAAGTATTGAAATGCGATTGAGGAGCAAATAAAGGTCACGCACTATTTTGGCTACGTGCCTGATTAGCAATTAATACGAAGTGACTCGACGGGCGCTTTGCCACACAATCGGTAGCGGTGCCTCCGCGGCCCCCTTTTTATACCGATATTCCGCGGGGTCCGCGGAATCGCAGGATGCGCGGAATCGCGGGTTGCGGAACCGCGGGATGCACAGAATTACGGGGTGCGTGTCGCGAGGTGCGCGTCGCGGGATGCGCGATGGACACTTGTCCGGCTGCGCTGGCAGTAGCCAGAACAGTCGGAACGTTACAATACGTATTCACTTCTGTGAACTTCACGTATTCACAGTATTCACTGGCGCACAGTGGTTCGAAATCCCAAAAACGTGGCCAAAAATCAGAAACCCGATATTTCACATGGTTCGAGTACCCATATTAGATTTTTTGGGTCGCTGATTTCAAAAATGAAGTCAGAAATCCAAAATTCAAAATGGCAGATCCAAAATGGCGGACATGTTTGTGAAATTTTCTGCGGATTAACTTGAAAACGAGTATAAAGGGGTTTTTTGGGTCGCTGATTTCGAAAATGAAGTCAGAAATCCAAAATTCAAAATGGCAGATCCAAAATGGCGGACATGTTTGTGAAATTTTCTGCGGATTAACTTGAAAACGAGTATAAAGGGGTTTTTTGGGTCGCTGATTTCGAAAATAAAGTGAGAAAATGAGTTTGCTTTTTTTGGAAAGAAGTTGACTGAGAAACAATTTTTCAATGCAGAGAAATGACTTAGAATGTCACAAATTTATTGTTAAAATCAGTTACAAATCTGTTGGTACATTTTTTTATGTAAAAAAAGAAGAAGAAGTAAGAAGAAGAAGAAAGAGAAGAAGAAAAAAAAAAAAAAAAGAAACCAAAAATCTTCTTCATTACTATTTTTTAATAATAATAGTAATAGTAATAAAATTACTATAATAATTTATTATATTATTCATATATATTTATCGTCATTACTTACTTATTATTATTATTATTATTATTAATTATATTTATTTTTATTATTATTATTATTTATTCATTATTTTGTTATGATAATTCATTATATTATAATTTTAATAATATTATAATGGTAATATAATTTTTTTATCACTATTGATTTTTTTCTACAAAACATACTCCGTTTTACTGACATATATTTACATGTATGGAACATTTTTAAAATGACCTTCAAATTTCTTTGGAACACCCGATATATTATCCACAATACACTTTTACGAAGGCCACATTCCAAAGCCTTTGATGAATAGAAAAACATGTGGAGGGATTAACGGTTGGAGCCCGAGTGCCATGCGGTGCATGGAGAATCACGATGTGCCCGCCTCCAAATCATGATTCGGCACGAGAAAAAAAGACTTTTTCCGACCCGGGGCAGCTTGGGGCAGTAAATGAAAACGGTTTCGAAAACTAGACACTTTTCCGCGAATAATGCAACGAATCTCGATACAGAGACTTACACAGACGAAAAGAATTCTCTACGTGAAGTTGTAAATCGGGTAAAAAAAAATACATCTTTCCTCTGCAATACATCGCGCACATCGTAAACACGTTTTCGAATTCTACATGTGTCATTACTAATTTTCAATGTACGTACCTTTGCGAACATTTTCCATGTTGCACAAACTATTTGCACCAAAAACTCACTAAATGGGAGACGTTTTCCTCCAACTTTCCAAAAATGATCACGCGGCGTCATGCGAGAACGCGGCGGAGGGTCGACTTTGACGGCTCACCACATAAACAGATTTGGTTGGAATGGCCTATCCTTCTGGATTATAATGCCCCAAAGCCCTCTACACAAGAATATATGAAGCTCAGGGTTGGGCGCGAAAATTGAAATTTTGATTTTTGGCCACGTTTTTAGGATTTTGAACCACTGTGTGGCGTGACATTGCACGTCAAAATATCCAATTCTTGAACAATATTTTAACGCAATCTAAACCGAGTGTGAGTGAAAAACAGCGATTACAACATATAATTTCACTTCTCCAATCGTGGGTGGTGAAATTTGAACGACACCGTGTGACTATTGTTGGTGGTAATATCGGCGATGATATTCATAATCGCGTTCGATGGGATGACATGGAGAGTGCCTTCAAGTGTCGCATACGCACCGGAGCCGTGACAAATCTTCAGCATAAAGATTTGGCAAGATTTTTGGCTGACGCTGGGGTGATAACGACGGAACGTTTAAAAAATGTGCTACGCCAAGAAGGAAGTATTGCGGTGAATGTGGGGCTTTCGTGTAAATTTGAGAACGTCAAAAACGATGAGATCAGTCTGGAAGTAAAGAACTTCAACACACGCAACGCTACGATTCTTCCATCAACGGATTTGAAAACCTGGTTCACCGATAATGTAACGAATCCTCTGCTAACCATTGTGGAGGATTTCGAACAACGAGATTCTGGTTGGAGTATGATTGAGATCATAAATGTTGTGATCTGCATCAACCGATACGAGCCTCTTCGTGGTGGACTTTCAACATTCACACAGCTACCCGAGGATATTCAGCGAAAGAAAGCGGTGGTCAACGTGCAGAACGACGATGATCGATGTTTGCTGTGGTCTGTTGCCGCAGCCCTCCACCCCGTACACGTCAACGCAACCAGAACACACAGCTATCGACGGTACATATCGGAGCTAGATTGTACAGGTATAAAGTTCCCCGCAACCCTGCGTAGCGTAGAAAAACTTGAAAAAGCAAATAATTTAAGAATTAATGTATATGGAATTGAAAAAGAAACTTCCTCAAATTCAGAATCAAAACAGAGCATTATCACACCTCTTTATCTCAGTAAAAATTCAACAAATCTCGATAAAAAGACAATTCACCTTCTTATGATTGAGTGTAACATTGAAATAGATTGCGGTGATAATGATCACGATGATGACGATGATGACGATGATGCTAACTTGAATAACTTCAAAGCCAGATTTCACTTTGCTTGGATTAGGAATCTTTCACGTTTGGTTAGCAAACAATTATCGAACCATGATGGTGGACAATTTTTGTGTGATAGATGCTTGTGTCGCTTTAGCGTACACAGCGCGTATGAAAGTCACAGGCAAGATTGCGTGCGAATGAATAGCATCCGAATGGAATTTCCAGAGAAAAAAAACTTGGAATTTTCAAATTTTCAGAATAAGGGAACTGTGCCATTCGTGGTTTACGCGGATCTCGAGTGTATATTGAAACCGGTTGCAAATGAATCTCAAGAGCATATTCCGCACAGTGTCGCCTATTATGTACATTGCTCATATGATGAGACATTATCGAGATATAAGAACAAACGCGGACCTGATTGTGTTGAATGGTTCATCGAACAGCTTCGCGAATTATCAATGAAGTAGAGTCGCGCATAAAAAATATAATTCCGATTGAATCTCTGAATCAGACACAACGCGACCGTCATATGCGCGCAAAAAATTGCTACATCTGTGAAAGGCGATTTTCACCGGAAGAAAAAAAATGTTACGATCACTGTCATTTCATGGGTAAATATCGCGGCCCCGCCCATAATCGGTGTAACTTGAATTTCAGAGAGAAACACGTGATTCCGGTGGTGTTTCATAATTTGTCGGGCTATGATTCGCATTTCTTAATTAAATCTTTAGCTTCAAATTTTTCGGGTGAAATCACGCTATTGCCCATTAATAAGGAAAAGTATATATCATTTACCAAGAGGGTTGACGGCACCATGATGAGCTTGAGATTCATAGTTTCGCTTCGATTTATGGCTAGCAGCATTGACAAATTGGCATCATACGTGTGCGATGCGGATAAAAAAATAACTCGAAAATTTTACATTGATCAGGGAAAATTCGAGTTGATGATTCGCAAATGTGCATTCCCCTACAAATACATCGATTCTTGGGAAAAACTTGACGAGCCAGAATTACCCATTGAAAAATATTTTTATTCGAGACTAAGCGATTCTCATATTTCCAATGAAGATTACGAACATGCGAAAAATGTTTGGACCAAGTTTGGTCTGAAAACTCTGGGCGAATATTCCGATTTATACCTGAAAACCGATGTACTTTTATTAGCCGATATATTTCAAAATTTCCGCGATAGCTGCTTTAAAACATACAACTTGGATCCTCTGCATTATTACACCGCGCCGGGGCTTGCTTTTGATGCAATGTTAAAGCAGACGAAAATTAATCTCCAACTTCTAGACGATATTGTTCATCGAGAAAAGTATAAGGGGTGGTGTGGCACAGTGCTCCAATCGCTATGCCCGAGCAAATAATCGATTTATGGGTGGAGATTTTGATCCAAGCAAAGCGGAATCATATTTAATGTATTTCGATGTAAATAATCTTTATGGTGCAGCTATGAGTGAGCATTTGCCGAGTGGGTCGTTCGAGTGGGAAAATGATGCCATTGATGTGATGTCCCATCCGGATGACGCACCAATCGGTTATATTCTAGAGGTGGATTTAGATTATCCCGTAGAGCTCCATAAACAGCATGCCGACCTACCTCTCTGCCCCGAGCATTTTATACCGCCGGGTAGTAAAATTAGAAAACTTGCTACAACGCTTCTACCCAAGGAAAAATATGTTCTGCACTATCGCAATTTGAAACAATGCATTAAATTTGGTTTGAAGCTGGTAAAAGTGCATAGAGTTCTAAGGTTCGCACAATCATCATGGTTAAAATCATACATCGATCTCAATACAAATATGCGAAAGCAATCGAAAAATGAATTTGGGAAGAATTTCTACAAGCTTATGAACAACGCTGTATTCGGCAAGACCATGGAGAATGTGCGTAACCATAAGACCGTGAAACTAATCACGAAATGGGAGGGTAGGGGCGGTGCACGTGCTCTTATTGCACGGCCAACATTTCGTAGCTGTACCATATTTGATGAAGATATGGTAATTATTCAGCTAAATCGAACCAAGGTTTATTTCAATAAACCCATCTACATTGGTGCTGCTATTCTCGATCTTTCGAAAATATTTCTATACAACTTCCACTATGATTATGTAAAAAATAATTTTTTAAGTACCGAATCAAAATTAATGTATACCGATACAGATAGTCTGATATATCAATTTACTGTTCCAAATATCTATGAAATCATCAAGCGTGATGTTGCGACAATGTTCGATACATCAGACTATCCACCTGATAATACCTATAACATCCCCTTGTTGAATAAAAAACGCCTTGGTCTGATGAAGGATGAGAATAATGGAAAAATCATGAGTGAATTTATCGGATTGCGCGCAAAACTCTATTCATTCAGAACTTGTGGCGATACTGATAAGAAACGTGCAAAGGGTGTAAAAGGCTCGACATTAAAATCTATCACGTTTGATGATTACAAACGATGCCTTATTGGTTATCAAAATTTAGATAGGAAACAGTGTATGATAAACAGTGGTCGACATAAAGTTAGTACTATCATACAGAATAAGTTAGCTCTAAGCTGGTGTGACGATAAGCGAAAATTAATACCTGGTAAAACTGATACTTTGCCCTGGGGTTACCAAGATCTTGCAAACTTGTAAATTTCTCACATTTTCTCACATTTTCTCAAATAATTCCCCATTTACTTTACACGTAAATGTGAGAAAATGTGAGAAAATGTGAGAAAATGTGAGAAAGTGTGAGAAAGTGTGTGTGTGTGAAAACATTTTTCCGCAATTATCATGTAAGCTGGCATTAAGATTGAGGAGGGTGAAGAAACAAATGTAAATAAGTTGATAATAAATTTATTCATGAAAATTATATTACATATCCGATTTATTTATCCAACTATTATGTGAACCGTCGAATCCCAACCATTTTACATAGAGTTGATCACCACGCCTCCGCAAGACCTTTTCTACAAGATAGCCATCGGGATATTGCACCCTGCTGAGCTCCTCCTCATAAAATCCGCCTTCAATGGGCTGATTCAGGTAGTCGGTGAGTTTGTAAGTTGGAGGGTTGGTATTTTTCACATCATGAATCGTAAATATTTCTGTTGTCCAATTCGGCGTATAACCCTTTTCGAACACATTTTTATATTTGCTAATTCGAACTTTATCGCCAACCTTAAATTTACGTTTTCGTTTGCTTCTTTTTATTTGACGCGGTTTATACACACTTCGATACAGTTGTTTTTCATTAGTCGTAGTCACATCTTTCGGCTTCATTCCAATCGTGCGATGTTTGGTATTGTTGTACGATGCAATTAAATCTGGTAGAATGCTGGTCCACTTATAAGAACCTTGAAGTGTGAACTGCTTCCACATTTTATTTTTCAGTGTACGATTGAAGCGTTCGCATATCGATGCCTTCAAGTTGCTAAATGTCGAGTACGTATTGATCCCATAATGTCTCATGAGAGTTTTAAATTCTTTGTTGTAAAATTCCTTGCCCTGATCAACGTGTAGATGTTTCGGTATGCGGTCCAGAGTTAGCACAGATTTCATCGCAGCTGTTACATCTTTGGCATTTTTACTCTTGATCGGCACGGCCCACGCGAATTTTGAAAATATATCAATCACTGTGAGCAAAAATTTTGAGCCCTTGTTGACGGATGAGTATGCGGACATATCGACAAGATCGGCTTGCCAGGTCTCATCCAGACCGCGTATATCGACATAACGCCGAGGATAATTACGTCGGGCGGGTCTATGAAGTTCGCTCGCTATTACCGACTTCATGTTCATGCGTCTTCAACCAATTTTTAATGTATTCGTTGTCTAAAAATTCGGGTGGAATCGGAATTCCGAGGATGTAATGCCGGCTAAGTATTTCAGCGCAATTCTCCACTATCCCTAACCGTTTTTCCAAAGATTCACTTTCCCCCTTCAGTGCCGCAATCCTTTCTTTTGCCTGGATCCAAATACGCTGATCTTCTTCAAAACTTTCGCTGTGTTCTTGTGCAATCCGAGCATTAAGTTTAGATTCAAGAGCTGCGAGCGCCTGTTGCATGGATTGCTCGAATGTTTCCTTTATAGTACGCTCAAGACTAATATATGATCGCTGTGTAATATCCTCAAGACTTTGCAGCGAAACGGCATCGGTTGGCTCTTGCGGATGTGCGATATTACACAATCGTTTATTGTCTATGTCGTACTGGTTATCGATGGTGGTTTTGAATCCAACGCCGGGCGGTCCACGACTACTCACACTTTTGATTTTTCTGCTAGCCAACCAACGATCGAATATGTCTATGCCCATTATCGATCGATCTAGCTTGATTCAGGGTGAATATTATGGATTAGCCCGTTGTGGTAGAGTTTTGCAAGATTAGATCCTACGGCGGCTAATCGAATCTTCAGAAGTTCCTTTTCCGCTGTCAGAGTGTCAATTTCTTTTAGCATGAGAGTCTGAATGTGTTGATTCTCGCTCAAATTGTTGGTATGCTCTCGATCAAGGCGTACATTAAGTTGAGATTCAAACTTGTGAAGTGCTTGTAGCGTAGAGTTTGCAAATGTTTTTTTCCATAGAATGTTCGAGAACACTCAAGGCTCGCAGTGTAATATCTTCAAGACTTTTCAGAGAAACAGCGTCGTTCGGCTCGTGTGGATCCGCAATATTACATAATCGTTTGCCGTCTAGATCGTACTGCTTATCAGGGGTGAATTTGCATCCAACACCTGGAGAACCCCGGATAACAACTTTTTCGTAGCTGTTTCTAGCCAACGGTCGTCCAAATATGTCTATGCTCATTGTTCAACGATCTGTGACTAAATGATTATTTTATGATCAATCTCATGCCAATAAATGATTCCCGCCTCACGTAGCTCCTCAATAATGGAGGAAATTTCATTGGTATGGCTAGTATTACCAGCCGCTTGAGATGCCGTGAGTAACCGGAGACGATCAACGCGCTCATTAGGATTATCCCAATAAACATAATCCATGCTTTGCCCCCGCACGATTTTATGGGTGGGTAATAAACCTTCACCGGATTTTTTCACCGGCAGGTCGATGTATGGGGCAATAAAATCTCTATACTTTGAATACTTTTCCCTATCATGATGAGGACTTGTCTCAGCTTTGTAATATTTCCGATAAGCATTCGTTTTTTTCACGATTTTGATATAATTCAATCTATTGCTTTTATTCACCTTGGCGACATCGGGTAACTTTTTGAATAACAGTTCAAGCAATCCTGGTGTATTATCATAACTTTTATCACCTACATATATCTGATTATCATCAAATGCGATATCTGAATCACCAATCTTCAATCCGCTAGCTAATTTTCGAACTCCAAATTTCTGATCCAATTTCTTGCTTTCTTTTTCAGAGGCAAACATGTTTAAATAGCGCGCCGTCTTAACTTCTTTTTTCAACATCGGTGTGCTTGTAGACGCGATTAACGTGTGATCCAGGTTGTTATCATCATCCTTATCATCCGTATCATCCATAGCGGCGACAGCATCGTCTCCACTAGCAATGTTAGTTGCCAAGCTCTCCTCAATCGCACTTTTATATGCATCATTATCATCATCGTCATCATCACCAGCATCCTCATAATCTTCTGGTTCCGCAAAATATTCTGTCTTCTCCGTCTTGACCAAACCCGGCTCTGCCTTCTCTGTCTTGACCGAACCCGGCTCTACCTTCTCTGTCTTGACTGAACCCGGCTCCGTTTTTATTTCTCGCTTCATTAGTAGCCGCTGCTGCTGCTTCGATGAATCCACCAACTCATGCAGTGGTGTGGCCAGTGGTTTGAAAATTTCGCTAATAGCCCGCTCGCTGGTGTCTTTCCCCATTTTTATCATTTCATGTTTACGTCGAATGATATCGCTGGCCCTCGCTATTTCCCGCAACACATCGTTTTGCTTACGTATCTTGGAGCTCTCCATGCTGCTAGTTTGATCGATGTGTTGTGACTGTATGCGGTTTATTCGTGATTCAGACTTATAAAGCAGTCAAAGCCTCTCCTATATCGTCCAGCGCTAATCTCGCTATCTTTGTTGATGGTTACAAAACTATACCGTGAAGATTCGTGGATGCGCACCATAGGACGCCTGCATACAGGCAACTCAGAAGTCAAGCGATTCGGTTTTATGCGTGCCCATTGGCGACGTGGAAACAACACCTAATCGCTTGATATTTGAGTTGCCTGCATGCAGGCGTCCTATGGTGCGCCTCCACGAATCTTCACGGTATCTACCGTCATTCCAACACGCCAAGCACAAATCTTTAAATTGCTGATAGGTCATATCAGTGTTCACATGATCGGCATAGATGTGTTTCAAATTCATTTCATCTTGACGAAAAAGAACCAACAAGTTTGCATTATCACGCACCAAATGTTTCGGAATTCGGGCATACGTTTGACAAAGATAAAAACTATCGACATCCCTGTGCCGCCCCATACAGAAATAGGCTCTGATATTATCCTGCTTTTCACAGGCCACGTCATCGAAAATCATAATAGAGTTGGGATGTGCATCTTTCGGTGCTACAACCTCCTTGTGCTCATCAAACGGAAAATAACCCAGCCCCTTCACCGGTTCCAACAACCTCTTCAAGAACTCATACTTTGGCTGATTGAGGGATTTTGAATAGACGTACACATTCTCAAATCGTAGACCATTCGCATGGGTCAGTAGTGTGAGAAGGGCATTAGTTTTGCCGCAATTCGAAGGTCCGCAAAAGACAGCCCTCACACTATTTGGTAGTAGGGTCCCGTGCCGTTTCCCCTTCTTCTTTTTTCGCTCGACCAAATTATCAAAATTGGCGATGGGTAGTTTGATCGTTTGATCTTGAAATTTCATGATGCTTGACAAATGTCTCGATGAGAACTAATATATTCACATATAAAATACACGCTTTTATAGAATTCGTGTTAGTTCATGGTGAACCATGGTTGGACACACACGTAGAAAAAGGAGTGGTTCTGGGCTAATAAATAAAATCATCAACAATCTCCCCGTCGAATTGCATGTTCCCGGTTATCAGTACTGCGGACCTGGTACAAAATTAGCTAAGAGGTTAGCTCGCGGTGATCGTGGTATCAATGCTCTAGACGCTGCATGCAAGCAACACGATATCGCATACTCCAAAAATCACGATAATATTGCGGAGCGTCATAAGGCTGATAAAGTGCTTGCCGAGAGGGCTTGGAATCGGGTTTTAGCCAAAGACGCAAGTACAGCTGAAAAAGCTGTCGCCTGGGCGGTCACCAACACCATGAAAGCAAAATCCAAACTAGGTATGGGCATGACGAGGGTCAAGATGCAAACATCGCTCAAGAACAAGAAAAAAAAAAAAAAACATTGAACTTTATTATACAAGCAGCAAAGAAATCTATGAAGTCGGGCCCTAAAGCTATTGAGTCGGCTTTGGCGGGTGCCCGTTCGGCCGTGTCTAAAGGAAAAGTGCGCGTGCCTCGTATTCTACCTGTCCCCCAGAAAATTGGCGGTTTATTATCGTTTCTCATCCCAATATTTGCGGCCCTTAGTGCCACAGGTGCTTTAGCCGGTGGTGCTGCGGGTATAGCAAAGGTTGTCAATGAGGCTAAAGCAAATAAACATCAATTACAAGAATCCAAGCGTCACAACGCGACAATGGAAGCGATTGCGGTGGGGAAGGGCTTATACCTCAAACCATATAAGAAGGGTATGGGGCTGTATTTGAAGCCTGCAAAAAACTAATAAAGCTACGACACCGAGCCCTCACAGATGCCGATTTGCTCAACTATGCAAAAGCAATGAAAATTCCACATTTCCGGGGTGTTTTTATGCGAAATGATTTACCCAGTTCAGGACCTAGAAAGCGTGAATCTGCAATTATCAATCTCGACGATAAAAACGGTCCGGGGACGCATTGGGTTGCGTACACGAAAAATGGCAACGATGCGGTGTATTTCGATAGTTTTGGCGATTTACAACCACCTAGAGATCTAATTAAATATCTCGGTGTTGGTAGCGTAAAATATAATCATAAGAGATATCAAGAATATAACACGGTAATTTGCGGTCACCTGTGCTTCAAGTTTCTCAGCGAACAACTATAAAATGTATGCGAATCGCCGATGTGATATTAGTCATGGCTGATTCGTTCACGTTGACACTCTCCGGAGAATCGTCGGTGTTGAGGACTCAATATTTTCCGCCTATCCAGTTATCCCCGACAAAGACGTATGTTCTTGGACTCATAGAGCTTCTGACATTCAATGCAATCCCCAATATAGATGAAGGGTGTAATAAGTTTTATATAGAACCAGACACTGTGATTACAATACCCACCGGGAGCTATGAAATTGAGGATATCGCAAATTATTTGAAAAGGGTACTCCCTAAGGATATAAATCTCAGTCTAAAGGCTAATAACAATGAGTTACTCAGTGAATTTAGATGCAATCCTTCTGTGAACTTTGAACCAAAAGATTCCATCGGCCGATTGCTCGGTTTTACACCAAAAAAGCTTGAAAGTGGTATTACCCATAAATCCCAGTTACCCGTTCGCATACTCAAAGTCAACGCCTTGCGGGTTGAGTGTAATATTACCACCGGTGCGTATATAAATGAACATCGGGTGCATACGATTCATCAATTTTTCCCAACCGTACCGCCCGGATATAAGATCGTGGAAGTGCCGACAAATGTCATTTATCATCCAATCACCGTAGGTCAATACACGATATACAATTGAGAATAGTCGATCAGGACAGCAAATTAATCAATTTTCGTAGAGAAACTGTAACTATACGATTACACGTGAAATCTTTGAGATAATATGGGCATTGTGTTTGAGAGGACAAGAAAATCTGGTAGTAGTTATAAAAGCTCGATATTATGTCCGAGCATCATCAGTCGTCGAGCAGCTCCGATTCGAGTGACACATCAGAACGCTCAGTTTCTCCGGAGCCTAGGACTTCGACTTCATTGTGGTGGAAAATAAGAATCCATTGCTTTATCTGCGTATGCCCATCACAAAAATGATAAAAATTCAAACACCTGTGACCTTCGACGAGTCGATTGCCCACTGTGAAATACACGCGCATCAACCGTATGCCGCGTCTACATTCAGAAATAACGATGAGATCCGAATATCTGTACAGAATCAAGATGCGTGTGTATTACCCAGCAAAAGTTCACTTCACATCTACGGTCGGCTTACAAAATCAGACGGCACCGCTGTTAGTGCAGGTACAGAATTGGTCAATATGGCCGTGTGTCACATGTTTGGCGATATGCGTTACGAGTTGAATGGACACGAGATTGATCAGAATAAGAATGTCGGCATCACGAGTATTATGAAGGGATACTTATCATCAGTGTTGCGAGTCACTAATTACATTTGTAATGGAATTACTCATTTAATTACACATTACTTTGGTAATGAGTAATTAAACCAAGTTTAATTACACATTACTTTGGTAATGTGTAATTAAATGAAGTTTAATTACACATTACTTTGGTAATGTGTAATTAAACTCGATTTAATTACACATTATCAAAGTAAAAAAAATTGGTTTGGTAAATTGGTTTGCTTTGGGCTCTCCCAGGTACTCCCCTCGGGGTTCGACCTTTTTTCGTTATCTTTTTTCCCTATAGTCAAGGTGCTCCTCCCCCTCTCCCTCTTTCTCCGTTTTTGCCTCCTTCTTCCAACTTTGCACCTTGACTGGCTCTACTGTTTTAGGTGGGATCCAAACCACCAGAGCCGCGGTTGAGGCATATGAGTATTTTTCTATTTAAAAATCTCAGTGGTGCCAGGGGGGATTCGAACCCGCGATCTACGTGTTCGTAGTCGGGGCTCTTGTCCACGAGCCACCGCGGCTCTTCATTATCAAAGTAATTGGTAATTAAATAAAAATTTAATTAGACATTACAAAAATAATCAAAAATCGTAAAATTAATCGCAAATCATAAACACGATGGCCTGAGTTGACTACACTTACACATTATCTGTATGATTAATTTCACATTACCTGAGTGAATTAGTATTTCAAATAGATAATTTAACAAATGATTGTTTGTACTAACGAACGGGAAATTATGCCATAACGTGCAGGTATTTCCCGCGAATCACGTGGCACGTTATTCGTTATGTGCATCACCTTAAGTGGCTGTGAGTTTCGACGCCAGCGCTCGCAGTGGGGGTAAATAACGTTCTTAATTCCATACACGCGTCATAAAATTTTACCCAATCAGACCAAATTCTGCCGCAACAGCTCATGCCATTTTTCTTCATGCTGAGTCTACAATGGAGTACCAGCGCGTCGACACCGACGCTACGCTCTGACGTCACCCAGCAAAATCTTATGGTTGACGTCAGAACGTAGCGTCGAACGCGACGCGCTGGTACTCCATTGTAGACTCAGCATGACGCGTTGCGCATATACGCAGCCGACGCGCAGCCTGCTGAGCGCATGGAACATCCGGTTGTTGGTCGCTCGGGGGATTCCCCACAGTCCCGCATGCGGTAGACACATGGTCGTTTTTGTTACAACGGTTAGCACAAGTCAATGAAGAACATCAGTATTTCTATAGTAGTGACCAATTACGCATATTTTATTACGTGTATGTGAAATACAGGTATGTGGAATGAATATTAGTGCTACACACCGCGAATTACACATTATTTCAAACAATAATTCATTAAATTTCAGAAAAAAAGATATAAAATTATATGAGATGCAGAACAAACACGTGTTGTGCAGTGGCTGGAACCACATCGAATATTTGAATTATTATTCGTACGTGTATTAAATACATACGTGAGTGTAATTTAATTTGTACATTGATTTGTGTGTATAGAATTATATGTAGCTAGGCGGAAAATGAGAGAATAATAATAACTAGAAGATGGAGAAGAAAAGAAAAACACGCATTTGTCTAAGGGCGCCGTCTACAAATGTAGTACGTAAATCATGTGAGTAAGATATTGAATAGTGATATAATTGTTAAATATAGAAAATTAAATATAAATATAACGAGTTAAATGTGAATATACATAGTTAAATATAAAAAAATACGGGTGTATTTATGTCGAGTGTAGAATTACATACAGGTATAAATTATTTCAGAATTAAAAAATGGCTAGGGGTTGAGAATGAACATTTGTTATAGGCTTCCCCAGGTATACTATAACATCAAGCTTAAAACTAATGCGTGATCGTCATGTCACAGTTAATATTTACAAGTATGCATTTATTTACAGGTAGGCTTTCGATGAATTTGCTTTCAATAGCACTCTTTCCTCAAAATGTGTGTCAGTTAATCTATTGTATTTCGGTAGGTTCATCATCGTAGCATAGCTAAACAGTCGTTCCACCGAGGCTGAAGATGGCAGTGGAGTATTATACCTAACGAACAATGCCCGTACCAGTGGAAACTCGTTCAGAATGTTGAGGTCAGTGCCGCTGTGTTTAATGTACGTTGTAACTTCTAATTCTGCAGTTACGTTATTGGGAAAGAGCTCATGACTACTAGACATGGCATTATCTTCGCCGAAATCGAAATAATCCTCCATCGGAACACCTACATTGGCCTGGGGAGCTATCGTGCGATCTACTAGGTCAGATGCAGCCTTGATAAAAATCTCTCGCACTTTATTCTGTAGCTCTCGACTCAGGCAAGGAAACCACCGACACTTGAACTTTGGATGAGTTACTGCTGCTATGGCTGCGAGTTCTCCTTCGTTGACCACTTGGAAGATGTTTTTAAACCTGGCTTCCAATGAGTTGATCATACTCCTCAATATCGGTAGGCAGAGCTGAACCGTATTCGAGGTTTGCAGCTGAGATAATTTTCTCCTGAGTGAAAGTAAGGTGGGCAGTAGGTAACCATAATAGCAATATGTTTCACCCTGCAAAATATCGAGAGCCTCGGCAAGAGGTTTCATACACAGCAGGTATTCCTCTAGATACCGGAAGTCGGAATCTCTTAATGGTATCCGGGTTCCGAGGATACGGTTAGCGTCACCATCGGTAATTTTGGCTCTCAATGCTACTATTTGTTTCAGCGCATCGTATAATGAGTTCCAGCGAGTCACAACTGGTCGAAGTAAAGCCACACCCAAGTACGCCCTCAACTGCTCGTTAGTTTTTGGTGAGCGCAAGGATCTCCATAATGATGTGCATCGTTCGAGACATTCACAATGGGTAGCATTGAGGTGTACTGATTCTCTGATAGCCCTCATGACATCAGCGGTTGCAACAAGGTGTAATGTGTGGCTCGCACACCGAAAGTGACGAGGTAACTTAGCTCGAATCTCTCCAATGGCCTCAAAAGTTTCCCATGTAGCTTCATCATACGAGGAGTTTTCCTCGTCAACGTTAGATGATTCTGCGTCCTCGTCCAATTCGACTGTCTCAGAAATCTCTCCTATACGGTGATAGAATATGATTGCAATTGGTATATTATAATTTACAAACTTGATCATACTACGCGTTGAAATCACACATCGATTCATATTAATTTTCAGGCTAAGAAGTGATTATTATATCGATCGGACAATGATGCCAAGGAATAAAGAATTAAATACCGGCAAGCAGTGTGACTGAAACGTCGACACCAAATTTCTTGAATGCCTTCACAAAGTTTGCGCCGTTGTCTGTGATCGTAGCGACTATCTTCTGAGGGTTCAATCCAAAACTTGTGTGAATCTCAGTCAGTAGACTCGCTATGTTTTCATGAGAATGAGTTCCTGGAAAACGTCTACATGCAATAGCTGCGGATTTTCTATGTAGACTAGTTTCGTCAATCTAGAAATTCCAAAAATAGTAAGATCACTGCCACAAAAGCATGTAAATAGGTAGCTATATTTATAGAATATAGTATATATGGGACTACTAATTGATTTGTTTTTCTTTACAACAACATTTTGCTGTGAGACAGGCTAAAGATGAACAATGAAAAGCTTAAATCCTCACCCAGTGAACTGTCACACCCATGAATCTGCGATTCATACCTGTCCACATGTCGGCAGTTGTACAAACATATGATGTGGTTCTCGACAATGCATTTCGCAGAGATAATATGCTCTCATCACAGGCATTTTTTATTCTTTTACTTAGTGTGTATCGTGTCAGATGCTTTAAATTACCACCGCTCTTTTTTATTTTCAGATCTAGAAAAACAGTCTAATGTATAGGTACGAATAGTCTATTCATATTCCATTCGTAATACATAGATATTGGTAAGTAGTATCATGCTTGCTCAAGAGTAATTTTACCGTCGAACATCTTTCTAAATGATGGCATTTCCACGGTTCGGAGTGGCGCCAAGCTTTCTAAAACATAGCTAGTGACGTTTTGTTCAAACGGCTCTTGCTTAAAAGAGCATGTCACCCGTCTGCTGATTTGTTGGACGTCATTTGGTCTTCCTCTTTTGGCAATTTTGTGTTGTTGATATTCGACGAACAAATCTGGATGCTTTCGCTGTTAACGAATAATCGAACAAATAATTAATATGCATGTACAGGTAGACATTGACTGTGTTCACTATCTTTTATTTCATATAATTTTGTCGGTATTTCATAGTTTTTAAGTTTTCCATTTATTTATAAATTAGGTATTGCTAGAATAAGCTTTGCAAACTTCGAACTTTGTTTAAGAATAAAATATCTCACTTTCAGATGTGTGGTGAAATTGGAAGACACCGATAGCGAACCCCTAATTACTTGGACTGGGTGGCATACTTTGCATGCTGCAAAGATTGGTCCATTTATTTGTGATTTCACAACATCCACAGAAAAGTAGGTCCCATCTAAATAAGGCGTCTTAGCACGTGCTTCACGAAGGGCATCCTCCTCACAGACATCTTCGTCACGGACATTTTCGCCATAGACATCTTCGTCCTTCAGTGACAGCTGACTTAACCCGGTACTCGTTCGCTCATATTCATTAGCAGATGACAATGTCGCTAATGAAATTGGCCTCGCAGCCTCTGATAACCTTGCCGATCTCAATGCATGTGAGCATGAAGGCAGATCTGACAAATTATTCATATAATCATTCAACTTATAATTCACAGTTATTTTGTAATTTATTATAATAATTTTAGAAACTTGACGGTAGAAAAATATCTATTGGTATGAGCACTTCGGACTTTGTGATTGAATCCATGCGTGCCTACTAGGGTGACAATATTTTTTCTATTCTCTGCCTTTTTTTTCAAGCTCACATAAAAATTTGTTAGTTTGTTAGTTCAATCTTTTCTAGGCAAATTGTAGAGAAACATACCGAAATTTCTAATAAAAATATCAATATTTAAGGGTAGTGAGCAAGCGAAGAATATTAAAAAAAAGAAAAAAAGATTTCTTTGAATTTTGACATTTTCGCAATTCTAGAGCAAATTTTTAATTTAGCTAAAAATGGAAGATGGCTCTTCAAATGCATCAAACTGACAAAATTTATGTGAGCTTGAAAAAAAAAAAAAAAAAAAAAAAAAAAAAAAAAATGTTTCCCTAATGCCTCCTGTATGTTGGCGAAATGTGATCGAATTCATATAAAACATTACACTTCTCCTATTTCATTCACGATCTCTATATTTCTGATTGAGATTTGATGAAGCTTTACTCGATTTAAATCTAGTATCATTTCTCCCTTGCGCTCTTTCGGTGATAGCGGAAGATGAAAAATGACGGAGTTAACTCGAGGAATTTTATTTGAAACATATTAGAATAAATATTGCACATACCATGAGTTACGTATCTACAGCTGTGTATAAATATTACTGTGTGCATCACTTACTTTCAGACGGATCTGCTTGAAACATTATTTTGTTTCGGTTTTCTTTTTATCAAACTTTTTGTTTCAGTCGTCTTCTTTATCATTACACAAGTGCACTGTGAGATGGACGTGATATTTTCAAACGGTTCGAAACAATTGAAAAGTTCATAAGGCTATCGAAAACAATCGAAAATAATCGATTAATTTTCACTTTTACGCGGTAATCGCGCGCAGGCGTACAAAGCAATGCTCTAGTATATCGACAGTTTCGACCGCGATCTATACGCAACTTCGGTTATAACGCTCGGCATGTTCGAAAACTTTCGTAGATTTGTATATATATATACATACATTTACTAAAGTTACAACAGTTAGCTATGGGTTCGAAAGGAAATTTTGGCACCTTTATTAATATGAAACTGTCCGTGACAGCAGGTTACACCCAATCAATTCATGATCACTAATTATGCATTAGTCAAGTAAGTGAGGTTAGTCAGATGAATCTATCGGGATTGTGAGATTTGGAATTAAAATGTAATTAGTTACACGTTTCATTGTCAATTACATTGTAAAAATAGTTTTCTTACAGCTATTACGAATGTAATCAATAATAAATGGGTTATTGAATTACAGAAGTAATTGATGCACTGATAGAAAGGTTCTGTTATTATGAACGAGGCTCGTTAACTATTAACGAATCGCAGAGTTGGACACGAACAAATGAATATTCGTTAATAGTTAACGAATAATTCGGTTGATGGCTCAATATTGTACCATCCGTTAATAGTAACAGATGAATATTTGTTGATAGTTAACGAATCCATATTTCAGAGGAATGAATCGGCAAAAAATGTCCAACTAAATGGATTCGTTAATAATAACCAAACCTTTCTATCAGTGTGGCTCTCAATCCTGCGTGACATTGTGCCACAGCGCTTTGATTTCGACGTCACTTAGACCGACGAATCAAAGGAAATCAAAGCTCAGAATAAGCAATAACTAATATTTAATTTAGCCATTCTTTTTTTGTAAAATGTCAAAGGCGAGAGTTGCCCACAAGATCCCAATCACCGTGGGATGCCCTACGGGAAGAGATGTCATCCCAATTGATCGTTATTCTGGGGTCCTGCTACCATTATTTGTCGAGCCAGAAGACTACGAATAGGCGCGTAACCTTTGTTTCGCCATCTCAAAATCGATGACAATACCTTTCCTCAGCAAGCGGGGTTACCTCACCGCCGAGTGAATCTTCTTCTTACACCTTTGGCTTCACTGAGTGGTTCTAAAATACAGAGCGGCAGCATATATAGGGTTGTATACCTAGTACATCGAAATCATGCTATCATCTGGGCGACTGCTGCCTACAAGAATCACTGGCTCAGGTTGGCGTGACAAAGGTGTCGACTCAGTATACAATTATCTTGCTATCCGAACAAAATTAACGTCTGCTATTTCGGAGAGTTTCATCGTGGTCAGGATTGTCGTCAAAAAACTACCAGACCAGAGATTTCCTTCGGCGAAATCCCTCGTGAGGAAGGCCCTCGTATACCTAGCACAAGTTGCAAGTTTAAGTTCAGATGGATCAACTATCGCCTATGTAAGGCTATCAGCGTACAAGCAACATCTCTGATCAGTGAGAATTTTGCTCAATTCAATGTCAGGAAGCTCCCGAAGGACAATGGTAAGCTGAAGTGCAACGACGAGACAGCAGGCCTATGGTATATGCTTTCTATGTACTACACTGCCGTCAAACATGCAGAGGTTCCTATTGTCAAAGATTCAACATCTTAAACATGTTGCGCACAACGCTCACTAAGTAATGCAGAAACTGTAAAAGAATTGACCAGGATGATCATGACTCGTTGCGATCCTCATCTACATATTGGGACCAAGCTTGATCCTCGATCTACTTTGGGCTCACCAGGTAACTAGATGACGTCTCGCTCTCGCTCTTGACAAATCATGCTCTTATGTTAAACTGTACAAACTGAGAGAATTTGGTGCAAGTTAACAATCCTCTCGGTACAAAGCTCATAAGCTTATTTAATATTACATATTGCTTTAGAAACCAATTATTGATAAGATAAGGCTTGTTTTTCTTCCGAATTTTTTTTTTTTTTTTTTCTTCACGAAGTCACGAAGTTGCGGTTGTTGGTTGATAAAAACTGGTAAATTTAATTATGTTGGAGCCAAGTAGTCTCATCTCTTACGTTAGTTTGTTGTGCAACCTCGTGGCTGGCCAGAGTTCTTGAACCATTTGTAGAGTGAAATTTTGCTTGCAATTGTACGTATCTGAAAGCTATTTGAGGTATTTACAATTCAATTCACTCAGTGTGATAATGGACGCTTTACGCACGCTTCGCGTGGGTAAAACCCCCATTTTCACAACTCACACAGTAAAATTTTATACAATACTCGACGGAAAAACTTCTTTTGATCTCGTGTGATTACAACAATCGCCTTCAGCTCGTGCTGCAGCCTCACACTTGTCAGAAAAAGTTTTACCGCACTTGTATCGTAATGTACTATTATTTCATTGCATTTCATCGTGTTATCTTGATTGAAACTGTTTTCTTATGGGTGCCAAAGTTTCCTGAAATACCCTGAGCAGAGTTAGCCACGGAGAGAGATTAGCACGTCATGTTGGAGTAACATAAATTATCGAGAAGATATTGAGTTATTAAATGTTTAACCGTTTCATGTGTTATGAGGTATAACATAAAGCCTGTTCTCGTAATTATTGTGTGATATAGTCTATCCCCCAGTAACGTGCGTTATTAGGCAAATTTTACCCACGTACAGAGTATTACGTTGCGATACCTAGATTTTAATCACCCTAGTTTTATATCGAGTCAATTAAAATACATGAAATCTCTTGTGAAATATCAAAATCGTATTAGAATTTGTTCGATTGTAGATTATTGATTGAAAATTATGCGCTGGGAAGTTTGTAATTAGGAAACTAATTTATTACTGAGTTAATTGTATTACCAAAATTGTTTGAACATTGGTGTTTAATGGTTCGGCTCACAGAATTTATTTGATACATACCATATTGTTAGTATAATGGACAATCCCACTGTTCTGTGTTTTTTTCTACTGAATACATGGCCTACTGGTTCGTTGAAAGAATTACGATTTTGTTTAGTCTATGGTGTACCCTGACCCTATTTGCACGTTAAGTTAACGCTGGTGAATTAGCCGAGCTTGAAGCAGTCGACTCTCAAAGTTCCTTGCTGGCATTTAAATTATATGTTGAAGGAAGTGCGTCTGGCGCCCGATTCTTTAAAATTTGATCTCATATCGTAGGCTTGGAGGAGCAGCGAAAATTAGTGAGCAGGGTATCCGAGTATAAGTGTGTGCTTCTGGTGTCTGATTTGTGTCCAAGCATGATTCGAGTAACGCTAGCTCGTCTATTATGGCCAGTGGTGTATTAGCTGTGACCGATAGATCGACTCGTCTCTTTCTCTCATTCAAAACTGTTGAAAATAAAATATAGTCTCTCCCTCACATACATCTAATTATTCCTTCCACCCATTCCTTCCTCAAATATTATATAGTTACAACAAACATTCGATGGGGAATAACCCATGTTTGAGTCGACGATGGAGGGCTGTGTTATGTTGAAATTTGTACAGCTTAAAATTTGAATCCTGATTGATGAAAAGTTTTACGTAGTAAATCATTTTTGCACTCCCCGAATTTCATAAAAATCTTACTATTAGTAGGTACTGGTTCGCATATTACCTCACAATTTTGTCTATTACTTATGGATCGTTCACCTATATCGCACACCTAGATTTAAACTAGGGTAAGTAAAAGAACCTGAATTTTGAGTTATTATTATTTTTGTATACCCCGATACAATACGCAACTAACCACAAGAACAGATTCAACTTAATGTTCATAATCATGACGACAGATTGCGATAACTTGGTTTTGCTGAATTACTAAATAATTAATAATAATTATATAATAATATAATTATAATAATATTAATAATAATAATGAATGATAATTATTATTAATAATATTATATCATTACATTTATTATGAATAATAATTAATTAATTAATTAATTATCCAAAGGCATAATTGGAGCAAAACGTTTTTTCCTCATACTGAAAAATGAGATTTTTTTACTTGTCCTAGTTTAGATCTAGGTGTGCGATATACTCACGCCGTTGCTCAGCGCAAGCTGAAACCGGTTTTCATGAGACCCATCATGTATAACAGCAATTTGACGAAAAACATTTGTGTGCTCATCTATCTGAAATACCGTTTTATTTAGGTAATGTCGATCAATTACACAGTGTGTAATTGCAGTCAACTCAGGCCATCATGCTTATGATTTATGATTATTTTTTGTAATGTGTAATTAAATTTTTATTTAATTACCAATTACTTTGGTAATGTGTAATTAAATCGAGTTTAATTACACATTACCAAAGTAATGTGTAATTAAACTAGGTTTAATTACACATTACTTTGGTAATGTGTAATTAAATGAAGTTTAAATGTGTAATTAAATGAAGTTTAATTACACATTACCAAAGTAATGTGTAATTAAATAGAAATTCAATTACTCATTGCGAAAGTAATGAGTAATTAAAAAAAATGTAATTACAATTTTCACAACACTGCTTATCATTCACCCCTGGACAACAACATCTTTTGGGAAACACCGGTTGGTTGGTGGATAATGAAAATAAACTAACCAACGCCGAAGGATACTTCGATGTTGTTATACCGCTGAGTTTTTTGCTTGGATTTGCCGAAGACTATAATCGAATCATCGTCAATGCGAAGCATGAGCTAATTTTGACGCGATCAAACAATGATCTAAACACCATACATCAAACAACTCTAGAGGGGGTCAAAATTTCACTCGAGAAAATTGAATGGTTATTGCCATACATCAGACTGTCGGATTCTGCAAAAATCAAGATGCTCAATTATATCGCCAAAGATCCAGCTGTATCTATGAGTTTTCGCTCGTGGGAAATGTACGAGTACCCGATGCTGCCTGCAACAACGAGACATGTATGGGTTGTCAAGACATCTACACAGCTAGAGAAACCGAGACACGTCATACTGGGATTCCAAACTGCACGACGAAACGATGCGACGAAAAATGCCAGTCAATTCGATCATTGTATGATTAGAGATGTGAAACTTTTCCTAAACTCACAGTGCTATCCCTATGGAAATTTGAATCTTGATATTGCTCGCAATCAATACGCCATTCTCTACAATATGTACACAAACTTTCAAATTTCATACTACGATAAGGAATCCGAACCTCTTTTGTCGAAGAGTGATTTTCTGGCTACAGCCCCACTCATTACTATAGACTGTTCCAAGCAAAGTGAATCGTTAAAGAGCGGACCGGTGGATATTCGTTTGGAATTTGAAACTAGCGTTGCATTTCCAGCAAATACTTCAGCCTACTGTATGATTATACACGATCGCATTGTTGAATATAATCCAATCAGCGGTACCGTCAAAAAATTAGCCACATTTTAAGGATTCTACATGCTTAAGAACTATAGATGAAGCTTATTCTAAAGGAATAATAAATAAATAAATAAATAAATGTTATTGCAATTTCATTGTTATTTATTCAACCCTAACCCATTCCCATTACATATATATTCATATATACATTAGTGTGTGTGTGTGTGTGTGTGTGTGTGTGTGTGTGTGTGTGTGTGTGTGTGTTGTTTAACTGATCCAGCTGAGTGGAATCGTTCGCTAGAGCCTTTCCGATTCTTACAGGCAGAAACACGATGTATTCGTTGGCAATAGTGGCGATGATTCTACAGTCGAATTTCGTTTTCACAAGCCTCAGTCTGGTGATATCATACTTTTGCCCAACCTCCAGCTCTAACATCCTTTTCATTGGTAGATTATTATCCAGACGGCTGGTGCTGTTAAGGCTGCTGAAGTCCATCTGCACAAAATGAATAATTCGAAATTCGTTTTTATATTATAATTAAATATGATTATCGTGTAACGGGATTCTTACCTTGTTCGAAAGAGTTTGCAGATTCGAATATACGAGAAAGATGTGTTAATGGGTGAGAAGTCGACCGATAAAACGATTTCTGTATCGAAGCCATCCACCTCTACTGCACCTTCTGATGAGTCCTTACTCACAGTCAATGAAAATATTCAGGAATCAGTACGACTATCGGACATTGGAAATACCAATAAAAATATTTCATTTCAATTAAAGGATTGTTCAGTTACAATTATTATGAATGATAATTCATCAAAACACTAAAAGTCCAATCAAGAGGTTGATATTTACTGATTTATTGTTGATGGCCTCAATTTACTTTAAGTTTGACAGAATATTTATGTTGACTATCAACCGGGAAGCGTTCAATTCAAACAAATGTAATTAACTATTTAAACCATTTCAATTGTTAAGGGTAGGAGATACTGAAAACGGCCCATCTGAACCAATTGCTATTTTCAAATGAGGTTTAACACACATGTTTGCCATCTCAAAACATAGACATTGTGCAAATTTCAAGTCATTTGAAACAATAAGTACAGAGTTACTCCTCATAATGCGCCTGAAATAGCCTTTATTCGAAAACCTCCCATGCGTCTTAATTATTCTTGAATCTTGCTGGGCTTGAACACACATGTTTTAGGCTCCGTAAGCCACAAACCCACGTCGGTTTTTAGAGATAGCTACGATACTTTGATTTTGACACTTTTTTTTATGAAAAAAAAAAATATATAATTTCTATTTTTTTTTCTAAAATCCGTAATTTTGTCTCGATTTTCAAAATCCGACGTGGGTTTGTAGCTAGTGTGTGTAGGAATGCACCCTGAAAATTGCAGAAGTCTTCGACAAAAATTAAGACGCATGGGACTTTTTCAATCGTCAAAAACATAGTTCTGAGATAAATCGCTTTGAAGTTTTTTTTCAAATTATTCACAAAATTCAAGATTTTCATTACTGCATGAACCAAACTAGTTTCAGACGAGATTGCCAATAGTTTTGAAGCATATTACGTTAAAAAAAAAATAGCTTCTATATTATTTGAGTGGAATTCACATTTTCGTCGTGCATTTCAGAAATTACTATTTCGAGGAAGTTGGAATCAATTATGAAGGATATAAATTATCTCAACTTGAAAAAAATTGAACATATCATATTTCAGCAGTTCGGTTGATATAAACTTGGTCTCGACGAGTGTGGGAACTTCGACCTGCGGGTAGCGAATCGTGCGGTTGATATCTTGTAAATCTGGTTCTGTAAAATGAATACAAACGTTTAGAAGAATGATGCTTTGCTATATGAATCTCAATACTCATCTTTGGTGAAGTGTGTGCCAAAAACTTCAATATGATTCCGAACCATAGAAAAAGCACATTTTGGAGTTGTTGTTTTATCCAAGCGCTTTGAACCACACGTCGATCATCATACTGACAGCCTTACAGGAACCATTTCTGTAAATAGAAATATCAGAGTGAGACAAAATAATAATCATTCTTTGGGAAAATTTTATACATATTGTAACGGATCAGGCGACATAGGCCTGACCGTTAGCAATTTAAACGCCAACAGTTGCGAACGTCGAACGATCTAGAACGTTCGACGAGAGCGACATGTCGAGTGACGTCACAGCAAGTGTATAAGTCGAGACACAGCTCTCATCAGCAGCAATTCTACGGTATAGCACCGGGTTGACTCACAGCACTTTTGCAGATCAGTCGCAATAGGCAAAGCGCCTTGCGGACTAGTAGACTCACTTTAATATTATCTCGTTCTATCTCAAATCGCAAATTTCAACAGAAAATCAAATAGAATCAAAAAATAAAAGAAAAGAAAATATCATAAAAGAAAATATACTATTTAATCAGAATATAGAAAATTGAATTATAAAGTAAAATAACGGAATATTCCTTTGAAAACGACGAACCTGTCAAACATCGCTTAGCGATCAAAATTAGTCTTCAATATAGAAAATTAGCAAGTAAGGAACACTGTAAATATAGGATAAGTATTTGGTAGCAACCGCTAGATTTAGTAAAATAAAATAAATCGAATTCTTGATTATTTAAAAAAGTAAGTTACTCTATGCAGATCCCTTATCCGCCATTTCCAGGTCTTTCTTCATCGATAAAACTAACCAAAGCTAGATACAGCCTTAGTGTGTCTCTGACGCACTCAGGTCTGGCACAGCAGGTTCTATTGTTTAGAAAATTGGGAATAAACTAACTTTAACAAAATTAAAATCAAAAAGGTTAGGTGGGTAAAGTGCAGCCTTAGCGCGTTTACGTGTTCAGGTCTGTGGGGAGGCGGCTTTAGTTGCACGGCGACTCAAGTCCGTAATAGGGAACATTAAATTATTGATTTAAAGGTCTAGAAAATAAAATTCGAGCAAAGAACTCACAATTACACTCGGTTCGCGATACCGGTGGTAT
Organism: Tenthredo mesomela; assembly: GCA_943736025.1. Classification (NCBI taxonomy): domain Eukaryota; kingdom Metazoa; phylum Arthropoda; class Insecta; order Hymenoptera; family Tenthredinidae; genus Tenthredo; species Tenthredo mesomela. The sequence goes on from OX031013.1 coordinate 31,657,373, forward strand.
CGCTCAAGAACCGAAACGTAACAATATCTTTTTTTTCAAATGAGTCTCAAAACTTTTGGGTGTCCAACATAATTTTGCTAAAGCAGTTTTTACTTCATTGCAGGAGGCCTCACATCAAAAACTTTTGTTTCCCGAAGGCTATTCCTAGAAAGTAAAAACAAAAATTAGAAATGGAAATGTGCATAATGAGATAAATATAGATATTAGGTATACTTAGGTATTGGGTTCTTATCTTTCAAGGTTCAGTGAGACTCCTACGACTTGCTCGCTGAAAATGAATCAAGATTATTAGTACATCGCACCGGCACGTTACTACTACAACTATAGCACCATCGTATCATTACACAAGCACTATGGTATATTTCAAATCACACAAAAAATAACTACTCTAAACTGCATTGCACTAGTTCGACTCCAACTTCTAATTCACTCACACTCTGGGATATTGGTAACTACATAAATATCATCACTATTTCATATTTCTATTGCACTAACACCACTCTGAAATATTTTCTACACAGTACACTAATTCACGCCAAACCTGCTTCTAGAATTCACCTGCTGCGTAATCCTTTGCTTCTTTCGCTCCTCCTGCTTTCGTAGCAATTTTCTTCTTATCTTTTTGTTTCGATCGTCTAACTTTCCTATTCTCCACAGCTTCAGCTTCTCCTGCCAATTTTCGTTTCCTGCCCCGTTGTCTAGAGATTATCTGTCCTGATGGTCCCGCTTCTTCTCCTCTAATTGCTGCTTTCATGATTTTTGTCCTTCCGATCCCGTTGTTGTACTCCGCCACTGCGTTGACCACTGCTAGATGTAAACGCTTCTTCGAAACAAACACTTCTTTCACACACTTCCTCCATATCAAACTGTTGAGGCACTCATTTGCATTTTGCGTTCTTCCTCGGGCACATCGCAGTAAGAGTTCGTCACTCGTGAGTCGTTCGTAGATGGGCTTCAGATTTTCAACCACTTTCTCGTTCAGAATCAACTTCATGTCCTTATGGCGTCCTGGTTCTTCTTGTTTGGCGGTTGCTCTATTGTAGAAACACCACGATTTCGTCCCAGTTGGGCAATGTGTGTGTTGTGGTCTCTCGTCTGTTGATGAGGCATGATGGAGTGTAGCGTAAATAGCTCTCTTCATTCCCTCGATGTCATCCAAATGCTCTACGATTCCTCTTCTATAGTATTTCGTCAATGTGTCGATCTTTGTCACCGTCAGTGCTCCAGTAACTTTTCCACCCAGCTTTTTATCTTGAGACAGCTTACGAAGTGCTGTTCCTAGCCTTTTGGCGACATGGTTGACGCATTCTTCCTTCTCGACAGGAGTATCACCATAAGGTGCAATCTCTCTCAGGCGTAACCATGTTCTCGCATCCCCGTCAGACACCAAGGTGGTAAATCTCATTTGGTTCTTCTCGATGGATCTTGACCAAATTTTTTCCGCTGCCCTCACCTCCATTGAGCCTGATGCGCCGATGAAGTTTTGGTTGCACTCGCCGCTTGATTTATGTCCCTCCAGCCAGAGAGCAAAATCAGGGGAATCTTCGCCAAGTTCGACACGACTCACAATACACATTTGACAATACTTGGAAAGTATTTCAAAGTCTATTACAAGTCCTGTAACGACATCTATGGCGATTCCAATTCCGTACATAGACTGGTGACCTCGCTTCTGCCATGTACCATCGAAGGTGACTGTAATATCTATAACAGCCTGATCTCGCAACTCTGGCTGTAAAGCGACATGAGCATTGCGGATCTTTTCCCTTGCCTCATCTAAAACTTGCGCCTCAAGCTTATGGGCTTCCTGTGACAGGGATTGCAGGTGTTGTTGGTAAGAACGAGCGGTCATGACGGGGAGATCTGTGGCAATGCATAATTTTTCCAGCGCTCCATATCCCAATCCGACAGATGTGATTCCGTCAACCATATTTCGGTTTACTGCAAAAGGCGGCCTCGAACTCTCTTCATTCTTGATACGTGGACTTGAATAAGTATCACCAAGCACAAAACCACACGCGTCACACTTCAATAATAATTTCACACTGAAACCATGACGATCACGCACTTGCACAAACACTTCTTGCCTTTCACAGTTAGTACACTTCACGTTTTTCACCAAATTCTGTAAGCACGAGGAATAAATTAGCAAAAAATCACCTGCTTCAACAGGTGGATTTGGATCGGGATGAGGAATAAGGTTAGGGTCGTTGGGATCGTTCGGCTCTATCTGCTCCTCTGCGATTACTGCCCGATTTCCGGACAGAATCTTCCGAGCATCTATCGCCCGCTGCTGCCTCACGTTACTGCGTCCTTTAGACTTTCGAAAACGTCGACTGGATTGATACATTTTTTCAACACACAAGTTATTTACCAGAGTACACGTGGATTCCGCTTGTAATGCTCGAACTTGTTCATATGTTTACGAAACACGAGTGCCATCTCGCGCCTTTGGGGTATGTTTACGAAACACGAGTGCCATCTCGCGCCATCGAGAAAAATTACAGATTTAGGAAATACATTAGCTGTGTTCGCGTTACCTACACTTTCTACACTTTTACTAGATTTTACACTTTTCACTAGAAATCCACACCTGTTATTGGACGAGCGTAAAAAGTGTAAGAAAAGTGTAGAAAGTGTAGCTATCGCGAACACAGCTATTACTAGCAGCATTTCATGTAAAACACCTTAGTATCGTAGCTCGATGGAAAAATGCATCTCAAGTTACTTTTTTTTACAAATTGAAAAAACAATAACCGAAATAAAGGGAAATTGAAAACTCCTGCTGGAACATAATACGCTTTATTGAGTGAACGGGGCTTAATAATTTTTTTTTCGGTTCAAGGATTTATGTACGTCAAGATAAGGGTTCAAAGAACACTTTTCCGTAAAAAACCGGAAATCGATTTTTTTGAAATCTTTACACTAAAATTTCAGTATCTCCAACCCTTAACCCATTGACCTAATATGACTCGATATATTATTATTTCATCAAATATTCATAAGTAGTATAAAATGATATTTTTTTATTTTATCTTAATATTTACTAGGATAAAAAAATAAATCAATAAAAAAAAAACAATCATCATAATTTGCTGACCACTCCTCCTTACATTTACAGAGCAATCGTAACTTCTGTGCGCAGAAAGTTCTCTTCAATTTTTGTAAATTCCGTTTGTAATTTCGTCGAAATCGTGATACGAATTTTTCGCACCGTTTCAAAAAATAGTATGAGCAACTCGTGCGCATTGGTGATTCGGGCACGAGTGTGATTGTCGCCCTCGCTTCGCTCGGGCGACAATTTCACACTCGTGCTAGAATCACCAACTTTGCGCACTAGTTGCACAATGTACTTTTGCAATGGGCCACGACAAAAAAAATCGCACCGTGGTCACATTGATGGGTACTAATACTGACCTCATACACTCACATTTTGAGGGGTACGAGGGCAGATAAAAAAATATGACCCCAAAATGATTAGCCCTAATAAACATATTAACAATTGTTACAACAATAAATCATATTGCAATAGTAAAATTATTCAGTACGATTTGGTTGTATCAATAATAACATTAATTAGATGAATTATTATTATCACTTACCTGCTTTGCTTTTACGATGCATGGATTTCACAAAGCCATTTTTTTTTTCTTCTTTTTTTTAATTTAATTATTTGATTGTCCATTTATTTCTACATTTATTTATTGACTTATTCATTCAATTATTCAATTATTCATTTATTTAGCTATTCATTTATTCATTTATTTAGCTATTCATTTATTCATCTATTTATTTAGACATTTTGATCATTTTAAATCATTTGACAGCCTTTCACAATTCAAAATTGAAAAGGGGATGGCCAGCCTACAAAAAACAGACGAAAATCTCGGGTAGTGTCGAATTGGCTGTGACTGATTGTGAACCTTCAAGGAATGGTCTTGGTATACCGTCTTTTTTTGGTATATTTATGATTCCAGATGGGCGATTAACACTCCCAGCCGATTTGCAAGAACTGTATTCCATGTATCAACAAGAAATCTACGCCGCCACATATGCCGAAACAAATCTCAATGACCAACCTGGTTCTAGTTCCGGGTTTGCCAAAATATTGCCGCCGATATCTAGCAGGTTTCATGAATCAATTAATTTGTGAAAATACAAACAAAATTGATATATACAGTGTGAGTTCCTAATGAGTGGACAGGTGAATTCAGCTGAATATCCAGTGCGCATTCGCAAGCTTCGAGCGCAGGCAAATTTCTAGTGCGGCCAATCGTCGGAAACCTGAAATTTATACACGATAGACCGCCGCGATGTGTATAATTCCCAAATATTTTGACAGTTCGGCTCGGTAAAAAGTTGGCGGCACTCAAAATTTACATGCGCTCGGAGCTTGCGCAGGCGCACTGGAAATTCAGCTGAATTTACCTGTCCACCCATTAGGAATTCACTCTGTAGATTCAATGGTGTAAAATATTATAATAGTGAATAGATAAAAATTAGGAAATGATAATATATTTTCAGATTTGGGTACGACAACGCAAACAGTGAATTCCGTGGAAACAGTAGGTAGGTAAAACGGACGTATGAATTAATTCCTGCAGCGCAGCTTCAAATCCTTAATTTTCGAAAATTCACTCAATCAGGTCATAATGAAGAGTAATTGCGATAAACAATAGAATCTTAGCTTTCGGATTTTCGCGAGTGATGTTTATTCCTGTCACTTTTAGTGGCACATGCGTAGTAGGGTGCCCGTTATTTCCCGGATTGACTTTTTCTACTTGGGTATGGGCCAATCCATTAATTTATAGCCTAAAAACAATTATGCTATTTTTTTTCCTTCTTTAAGTGCCATTAACCCCTGCCTGTAGAGTGTAGGACGATACTTGTCCCATTTGATTACCATGGGATTTTTGCCCTTTTTAGACTTTAATTTTTTTTTCGCTCACTACTTTCATTACCTCATCAAATATTGTTGATTCTACTACTGTTTTGACCTCTTTGGATGGACATATTTTCACATTGATGACAAAAAAAAAAAAGTTTTCATAAGTTTTGAAGTTTTTTTTCAAAATTGAACCGCCGGATCGTAGAAGGGCATATAAAATTATTTTGCGATTTTGATATGGCCCCGTGACCACTTCTAGAGAAGATGTCAATTTTTGCTTTTTCAAACCCGTATCCTTTGTAACATATCAAGCGATGTTACACAGAGAATATCGGCTGTTCCACAACTATGGATAGGATTACGCTAATCCTCTATTTTCGACCAACAGTCTGATAGACTACATGCCTATACCAAGGCGATAAGTCACTAACGGATAAATAAATAACCAACAGTCTGACGTCATGCTAAGAAGTGGGGATGGAGAGTATAATATAAACGGCTCACGCAATCACTCATTAGCGTATTTGAGCCATAGAGGCCTTGCGACTCACAACTATCAAAAATCAGAGCGACTCGAGCAAAAGGCCGGTCGACTCACACTAAATAGCGTATACCTGGTAGAGCAGCGGTGCGACTCATAGTAACTTCACTTGAATAGCATTAGATTCGTCTAAAATTAATGACTAACATAAAATCACTTAATTAACTTCAAAATACCTTTAGATAAAATATCACTGCGTATAGCATATATCATAACGACAAAAAGCACAGAGAGAAATAGATTGAGAGAAACATAAAATCAAATTGATAGGTTAGGTGCGTCTAGTACTTAATACTACACAGAGAGAACAGTTTCTTTATAGTTAACAAATGTAGTTTTTGTATGTGCAGAATCGAATATTTATTTATAGTCAACAAATATTCGATGATCCAAATGATATTGAGTTGAGTGAACTCATCACACATACTTATACATAATAAGTCGTTATTTGTCTCAACCCAATATCATTTGGATCATCGAATATTTGTTAACTATAAATGAATATTCGATTCAGCACATACTAAAACTACGTTTGTTAACTATGAATAAACTGTTCTCTCTGTGATAGTATTAAGTACTAGACATTTGGGCGAGTATCTCCCACGTTGGGCGCCAAATGTAACTTTACGCGAGTATCTTAAACTCGAAAGTTGTGAGATACCCGCAGTTATTGTGAGTTCTTTACCTAAATAAGGGAATTAAATTATTAAAATTATTAGGGCTTTTCTTTGAGGTTCGTAGATAGGGAAAAAGGGATGGGTTAACCACCAAAAGCCACCTACGCAACCTTGTGAATTTAAATTATCTCAGGACTCGGATAGCCCCCACGAAAAAAATATATATGCTAGGATATATATGCATGGAATATATCCTAGCATATATGAAATCATACCGGGAAGTTCTGTGGACGCGGAACGCTAGGGATACCAACCCAAAAAGGGTCCTATTTTATGGGCAGTAAGCTGCAGCAGCAGTTTAGTAACTTACTAGGTTTCTAGTAAGGTTTCTTACTAGGTTTCGAGTAAGATCACTAGAAATCATTGAAAATCTAGTCATACTAGATTTCTAGTCAAGAAATCTAATGACCAATGATCACCAGATTTCTAGTGATCTCTAGTGATTTTACTAGAAACATCTAGTAAGTTACTAAACTGCTGCTGCAGTTCACTGCCCATGAAATAGTACCCTTTTTGGGTTGGTATCCTTAGCGTTCCGCGTCCACAGAACTTCGCGGTATATGCTAGGATATACTCAAATTTGCCCAAAGATATATCCTAGCATATATGTCAAGATCATATATTCTGGCATATATTCTAGCATATATTCCGGCATATACACTCCAGCATATATTTTTATCATATTGTTGCAAAATTAGGTTTGCAGTTAGAATAAGTTATTAATTGTGGATTCCCGAGGGAAATAAAGTGAATCTGGTGAAATAATATTAATTGGGCAAAACGTTTATGTATTCAGAAAATACAGGTCTGCTTCGGCAGTAAGCTAAAGACAGACTGATTTGTTTTATAATAATGTTTGTTGTCGCAGCAACCGTAGTTCTTATATTTCAGAAGACGTCTTTTACCATATAGGCTACTAGATGTAGATCATATAGAATTAATGTATAAGGGTGATTTTACCAAATGTAACAATATATTCTAGCATATATTCTAGCATATATTCCGGCAAATATACTCCAGTACAGTGTTGTGAAAATTGTAATTAAATTTTTTTTAATTACTCATTACTTTCGTAATGTGTAATTGAATTTTTATTTAATTACACATTACTTTGTTAATGTGTAATTAAATCGAGTTTAATTACACATTACTTTGATAATGTGTAATTAAATCGAGTTTAATTACACATTACTTTGATAATGTGTAATTAAATCGAGTTTAATTACACATTACTTTGGCAATGTGTAATTAAATGAAGTTTAATTACACACACTTAAAGTAATGTGTAATTAAACTTCATTTAATCACACATTACTAAAGTAGTGTGTAATTAAGTAAAGTTTAATTACACATTACCAAAGTAATGTTTAATTAAATCGAGTTTAATTACACATTACTTTGGCAATGTGTAATTAAACTTTATTTAATTACACATTACATTGATATATATGAGGTATTCCATACCAACTCGACCAATCATTTTCCCTCACCATTTTTGATTTGGTTCATAATTTTTTCTACGGTTACTCCAACTCTAACACCCACTCATGAATTTTTTCAGATTTTTTCCATGAACTGTTATTTATTCATGATTTTTCGAAACTTCGAACAGTGCGACACCTTCGATTTTTTTGAAAAAAATCTCAAAAATTCTACTTTTGAAGACGATCATTTTGACCCCCAGTCGAAAGTGGAAACTCTTTTCCTTATGTTTATATTTCTTATTTAAGAAAAAATTATTTCGTAAACGTGGTGGATAATGGCTCCCAGAATTTTTTCAATGGAAATAAATTGTATTTTCAGGATAATGGGTTGTAACCATCAGAGATACGTTTCATTTTATTTTCGAAAATTATTATTATTATTCATACCATATGTGAATTTATCGGACCAGTCGAACCAAATTTTTAAGTCTTCTAACTGAAGCTCACCTCTATATGAGCGTGCAGTCTTCAGATAGACTGAAAAAAACGGAAGTGCATCATAATTATTTTTTCAAGTAAAAATTCCTTCAGCCCGGGTTTGAACCGGGACCTCCGCATTTGTACTGCGACGCCTTGTCCAATTAGACCACTGAAGGACTGGAGGAATCTTTACTTGAATTTCATGTTATTGTCATTGACCTTCTTAGTCCCAGGTCTGTGTTTATTTCATTGAGTAGTGACTCTATCGTTCGAAGCCTATTAATTCATACCATATGTGAATTTATCGGACCAGTCGAACCAAATTTTTAAGTCTTCTAACTGAAGCTCACCTCTATATGAGCGTGCAGTCTTCAGATAGACTGAAAAAAACGGAAGTGCATCATAATTATTTTTTCAAGTAAAAATTCCTTCAGCCCGGGTTTGAACCGGGACCTCCGCATTTGTACTGCGACGCCTTGTCCAATTAGACCACTGAAGGACTGGAGGAATCTTTACTTGAATTTCATGTTATTGTCATTGACCTTCTTAGTCCCAGGTCTGTGTTTATTTCATTGAGTAGTGACTCTATCGTTCGAAGCCTATTAATTCATACCATATGTGAATTTATCGGACCAGTCGAACCAAATTTTTAAGTCTTCTAACTGAAGCTCACCTCTATATGAGCGTGCAGTCTTCAGATAGACTGAAAAAAACGGAAGTGCATCATAATTATTTTTTCAAGTAAAAATTCCTTCAGCCCGGGTTTGAACCGGGACCTCCGCATTTGTACTGCGACGCCTTGTCCAATTAGACCACTGAAGGACTGGAGGAATCTTTACTTGAATTTCATGTTATTGTCATTGACCTTCTTAGTCCCAGGTCTGTGTTTATTTCATTGAGTAGTGACTCTATCGTTCGAAGCCTATTAATTCATACCATATGTGAATTTATCGGACCAGTCGAACCAAATTTTTAAGTCTTCTAACTGAAGCTCACCTCTATATGAGCGTGCAGTCTTCAGATAGACTGAAAAAAACGGAAGTGCATCATAATTATTTTTTCAAGTAAAAATTCCTTCAGCCCGGGTTTGAACCGGGACCTCCGCATTTGTACTGCGACGCCTTGTCCAATTAGACCACTGAAGGACTGGAGGAATCTTTACTTGAATTTCATGTTATTGTCATTGACCTTCTTAGTCCCAGGTCTGTGTTTATTTCATTGAGTAGTGACTCTATCGTTCGAAGCCTATTAATTCATACCATATGTGAATTTATCGGACCAGTCGAACCAAATTTTTAAGTCTTCTAACTGAAGCTCACCTCTATATGAGCGTGCAGTCTTCAGATAGACTGAAAAAAACGGAAGTGCATCATAATTATTTTTTCAAGTAAAAATTCCTTCAGCCCGGGTTTGAACCGGGACCTCCGCATTTGTACTGCGACGCCTTGTCCAATTAGACCACTGAAGGACTGGAGGAATCTTTACTTGAATTTCATGTTATTGTCATTGACCTTCTTAGTCCCAGGTCTGTGTTTATTTCATTGAGTAGTGACTCTATCGTTCGAAGCCTATTAATTCATACCATATGTGAATTTATCGGACCAGTCGAACCAAATTTTTAAGTCTTCTAACTGAAGCTCACCTCTATATGGGCTGAAGGAATTTTTACTTGAAAAAATAATTATGATGCACTTCCGTTTTTTTCAGTCTATCTGAAGACTGCACGCTCATATAGAGGTGAGCTTCAGTTAGAAGACTTAAAAATTTGGTTCGACTGGTCCGATAAATTCACATATGGTATGAATTAATAGGCTTCGAACGATAGAGTCACTACTCAATGAAATAAACACAGACCTGGGACTAAGAAGGTCAATGACAATAACATGAAATTCAAGTAAAGATTCCTCCAGTCCTTCAGTGGTCTAATTGGACAAGGCGTCGCAGTACAAATGCGGAGGTCCCGGTTCAAACCCGGGCTGAAGGAATTTTTACTTGAAAAAATAATTATGATGCACTTCCGTTTTTTTCAGTCTATCTGAAGACTGCACGCTCATATAGAGGTGAGCTTCAGTTAGAAGACTTAAAAATTTGGTTCGACTGGTCCGATAAATTCACATATGGTATGAATTAATAGGCTTCGAACGATAGAGTCACTACTCAATGAAATAAACACAGACCTGGGACTAAGAAGGTCAATGACAATAACATGAAATTCAAGTAAAGATTCCTCCAGTCCTTCAGTGGTCTAATTGGACAAGGCGTCGCAGTACAAATGCGGAGGTCCCGGTTCAAACCCGGGCTGAAGGAATTTTTACTTGAAAAAATAATTATGATGCACTTCCGTTTTTTTCAGTCTATCTGAAGACTGCACGCTCATATAGAGGTGAGCTTCAGTTAGAAGACTTAAAAATTTGGTTCGACTGGTCCGATAAATTCACATATGGTATGAATTAATAGGCTTCGAACGATAGAGTCACTACTCAATGAAATATTATTATTATTATTATTATTATTATTATTTTATTATTATTATTTTTTTTATTATTATTTTTTTTTTTTGGTTATTTTGGGGGGGGGGGGGGGGGGGGGGTAAATATTTTTCAGACACGAAAAACAATTTTCTTTTTTACAGTGCTTCAATAATTTATTGTGAGACAAAATAAAATCCTTCCAACGAACGACGATTAAAATAAAAAATAATAATAATAATAATAATTTTCGAAAATGAAATGAAACGTATCTCTGATGGTTACAACCCATTATCCCGAAGATACAATTCATTTGCATTGAAAAAATTCTGGGAGCCATTATCCACCATGTTTATGAAATAATTTTTTCTCAAATTACCAAAATAAACATAAAGAAAAGAGTTTCCACTTTCGACTGGGGGTCAAAATGATCGTCTTCAAAAGTAGAATTTTTGAGATTTTTTAAAAAAAAATCGAAGGTGTCGCACTATTCGAAGTTTCGAAAAATCATGAATAAATAACGGTTCATGGAAAAAATCTGAAAAAATTCATGAGTGGGTGTTAGAGTTGGAGTAACCGTAGAAAAAATTATGAAGCAATTCAAAAATGGTGAGGGAAAATCATTGGTCGAGTTGGTATGGAATACCTCATATATATATCAATGTAATGTGTAATTAAACTTTATTTAATCACCCATTACCAAAGTAATGTGTAATTAAACTCGATTTAATTACACATTACCAAAGTAATGGGTAATTAAACTCGGTTTAATTACACATTACCAAAGTAATGGGTAATTAAACTCGGTTTAATTACACATTACCAAAGTAATGGGTAATTAAACTCGGTTTAATTACACATTACCAAAGTAATGGGTAATTAAATGAGTAATTCCATTACAAATGTAATTAGTGGCTCGCAACACTGCTCCAGCATATATTCTTAGCATACACTGAGAGAAAAAATTACGTTAAATCAAACATACTGATTCTGTTGTTAAGAAATAGTTGTTTCAACCATCATTCTGTATAAATGAATAAGCCGTAATTACCATAACATACCTCGGCCATTTGAACATTGGCGTAACTAGGACTTTTCTCTGGGGGGGGGGGGGGGGGGGGGGGGGGGGGGCTGGCACCATCCTTCACGTCGCTTTACACGAATTTGTATATCCGAAATTTACAATTTCGTTTTTTTCATCTTTCTGGGGTGGGCATTCAACATTCTAGGGGGGGCCGTGCCCCCCCGGGCCCCCCCGTAGTTACGCCAATGCATTTGAATCAAACAAATTTAGTTCAAGCAACCAATATTTTGTCACATTTGCATAATATTCATTTGACGGCCCGTGACCGCCGCGTTTTGTTGGGCTAAACAAGGTTTTTTGTTTCAACGACTTTTTTTTCTCAGTGTATATTCTCGCATATATTCTAGCATATATTGCTGTATATATGTTGAATAGTTTATAAAAAAGAAAAAAAATTCTAGATACGTTTGCGTGAAAAAATTAGCGGCAAATTTTTCTTTAAAATATTTATGATACCAATTTTACAAGTTCAAAATATTTATAGTAAATATCTGACTATAGTATGTAATATAATATAAATATTCCGGTGTTTTTTAAACCTCCTAACATTTTGAGGTTTTCCGGTAATGTAGCCAACATGTTATAACGTGCGTTGGCGATAATATTACCGTCATTTACACTCAATTTAATTTCTTCAATTTCTTCATCGTCAGTATTATTAACAGCCGATGATGAAGGCCCGGAGACATAACTGCTTCAGGTGCCTCGATTTTCCTCTCCAATATTTTAATTGAACCTAAAACAATTATGTATAATTAACTACCGAATTCATTATGCAAAAATGTATGATTTGAATGAATTGCCCTGGTGGAAATATTTCTCCGAAAATACTCAGATTATTTCTTGTAGAATTCGGAAAAAGAATTGAAAAAGCCTTACTTTCTCAGAAAATCTCAGAAAAAGTCTTATAAAGGCAGACCAATGTTTTATAAGACTTTAAAAGACAGAAAACGCTAATATATTGAGACTCTGTCAGAATTGAGTTATTCAGAGTTTTGAAAAAGTTTTTCAGAGAACTAATAGAACAAAGAATAACAGTTTTCAGAGTTTTTCTGAGATTGTCAGTGATTTGAAGAGTTTATTGATTCATCTTGAAAATAATTATTCTGAGTTTTTCTTGAATATTAAAATATTGCGTAGAATTGCTGCAACGGTAGGAAAAGTATTATTTAAATAAATAGAATCCATAAGTTATACGGAGGGGCAAATATTAATTATTTGTTTATTTAGTGACATAAATTATAAATATTTTTCAGTACATTCTTCGTATATGTAAACGTTATCTGTTATCAAAATTTTTTTTGCATTAAACAATATCTATTAATTTTTATGACAAAATATTCTTAACAAATATACATTAATCAAATACCTTAACAATAAATAGAATATTTATAAACATAGATTATCAACATTTTCATAAATAATTGCAATATTTAAGTAGTTTTTCAAGACTTTAAGGTTAAAGATAAACTTTGTTTCTACGTTCTCAAAGTTTCTATAGTAATTAATATTGATCCGTATAAAATATGAAGTTTTTTGATAGTCAATTTCGTGAGCTACTGAATATCTATGGGCAAGTCCACCAATTATAGGTAAACGATCCGGGGTCAAAAATTCGATTTGTCTACAATTTTGATATCTCATAGTGTGTATTGAGATGTAAAAATCCACCAAGTTTTAGACCTCTAAGCCTTACCGTTCAGGAGAGACGCGTTGATTAGTCTTTCAACTTTGAGCACATTGACTTTTACATTCGAATTTTTATCCCATCTATATCGCAAAAAAGAGAATTTGATCAAACGTGTTTTTTATGTGAAAATGTCTGATCTTTCCGAATATCAAATTCATTTCAAGCCAGATTCTCAAAAATGGTGAAAAAAACACGTTTAAAAAAAAAAAAAACGTGTTTTTTCAACGTTCCCCAAACTTTTTTTCAAATTTGATATTTTTATCTGAAAGCTTGCAGTTTTTCACTGAAGAAACTGATTTTTATTTTGGATGCTCGAAATGGGATCAGGCGGGAGTTGCATTTATGTTTATTAAACTGAGTATAAAATATTTTTTTTTTTCATTATTCAGCGAAGAATCCTTATTTTATAGTATGTAAAAAATATAACACTTTCACAAATGTAAATAAAATGAAGATACATCGCTGAACAAAAGAAAAAAAAATTTTCATACCTAATTTAATGAACATAAATGTAACTTCCGCCTGATCCCATTTCGAGCACCCAAAATAAAAATCAGTTTCTTTAGTGAAAAACTGCAAGTTTTCAGATAAAAATATCAAATTTGAAAAAAAAGTTTGGGGAACGTTGAAAAAACACGTTTTTAAAAAAAAAAAAACCGTATTTTTTTCACCATTTATGAGAATCTAGCTTGAAATTTGTGGTAATAAAAGACTAGGATGAGTAACTGGTTAAACAAGGTATTTATTATGAGTCGTCGTTATACAGGTGCACGGCGTCCTTTCGCCATGCTTGTCTTTCGCCATCTATCCTTTTTTTGAACAGTTGGCAGTATTGCCAACTCCTGAGAGCGGAAATCGCTAGTTTTAAATACTAGCAGGGATGCCACAGTTCGGCCGTCCTGCAATTCGACGTCCTCGTCGATAACACAAATAACGATACATATTCGAATACATGTATATATATATATATTTTTTTTTTTTTCTTATCACTAAAGGAACTCTTTACTTTTCAGGAACTCGTCTTATTCTACATTTTTGCTTCGGGACCGTGTCTTAGGACCAGTGTAGTCCTTGGCAGTCGGTACATACTTTAATCGGTCTGCGGCTAAGATGCCTTCATACACTCTTTGGCTTTGAGACTCGCCCTCTATGTCCCGTACCACATACCGGTCATTCCCAAGAGCCTTGACAATCTCATACGGTCCGCGATGCTTAGGAGCTAATTTACAACTCTCACCAGTCGATGGTGCATCAGCCTTAACTAAAACTAGATCACCGGGTTGGTATTCCCGTGCAGGCTTTCTATGCTTGTTGTACTGTTCGGTTAGCACGGAGCGGTTTTCTTCGAGCAGCTCTGCAACATCTTTACCCTCTTCCTCGGTGCCTAATTGCAAATTCAAATCATTAACTTCTCGAGTGAGTGGACTTGTGTGGAATCCACTGATTTTATAGTTGAATATAATCTTGAAAGGGGTACGTTGGGTGACTCGATGTCTACCACTATTAATTGCCCATTGTACTTCATGCAAACGTTCATCCCAGTCGTCACAATCTACTTTATGCGTTGAAGTCGCAAGACACTTCAATATGACACTGTTTATGCGTTCGACCTGGCCATTAGCGCGGGGAGCACCAGAAGCAATCTTTACGTGCTGAATATCCAGATCATCACAGAACTGTTCGAACAAAACCGCTGTAAAGGCTGTGCCTCTATCTGAAATGACTCGATCCGGCTTCCCGTAATGAGCAATTACCTCTCGTATAAACTGTATCGTTGACTCGGTACCTACATCCTTTACCGCTTTCAGAACTACGTATTTACTAAATCCGCAGATTATAGCTGCGACGTACTTCCTATGTGACTTAGTAGTAAACAGGGGCCCTAAGTGGTCCACATGCACACTTTGGAACGGTGCGTTACCTTTGTCGAGGGGGTGGAGGAACCCTGGTTTTTTACCCGTAGGCAACTTATGATATTGTTATATTTGATGAATTCACCCCTATATATTACTTTCATACGATCTAGATCAAGTAGTCTATATGATAAAAGACATCTCTCAAAATATATGAATCGCCGTTGCCGTATCAATAAGTATTATTGTAAAACAAATCAGTCTGTCTTTAGCCTCGTACTGAAGCAGACCTGTATTTTCTGAATACATAAACCTTTTGCCCAATTGATTATATTTCATCTGATTCACTTTATTTCCCTCGGGAATCCATAAATATTAACTTATTATTACAACAAATATTAAAAATATTACAATATAAACAACTCACGCAGCGGTTTACATATTGAGTTACAAACTCCCGCATCTTTGGAAAATAATATGTTTCCTTAACTTTTGATAGGGTTTTGTCTATTCCGAGATGAGCCAGTGAGTGGTGTGCCTCTGAAACGACTTGATAGTACAGATCCGCAGGCACATAAAGCCTCCACTTGCCTTTGGCTACCTTATACACGCGTGCGTTATACATGGTAAATTTTGTATGCACTTCTTGATTGCCCGCCTCTAACTCATCTCGTACAGACATGATACCTGGATCTCCTCTCTGCATTGCAGCGATCCAGTCAGTCGTCATGCTAATGCCTAGCACTGGTAGGCTTACAATTTTCGTATCTTCACTTGGGTCTACCGGGTTGCGACTTAATGCATCGGCAGCCTTATTACATTCACCCTTTTGATATTCAATTTCGTAGTTAAACTCGGATAAGTGAACGAACCAACGACCTATCCGTGGATTGAGATCACGCTTGTTTTCTAAAAGCTTCAAGCTATTGCAATCCGTTCGTATCACAAATTTGATTCCGAGTAGATATACTCTGAACTTTTCTAGCGCGCAGACTATTGCTAGAGCGTCGAGCTCATACGAATGGTACTTAGCTTCATCGTGAGTGGTTTTGCGACTATAGTAACTGATTGGATGCCACTTGCCGTCTTTCAATTTCTGTAGCAGGATCGCGCCCACCCCAATACAACTTGCGTCGGTATGGACCTCAGTAGGTGCATCCGGGTTATAGACTGCCAGAATCGGACTTGACATCAATCTGCTTTTCACTTCGGTAAATGCTTCTACTTGTTTCTCTCCCCAACTAAACGAGGCATTTTTAGCTAGCAAATCTGTTAATGGCTTGGTTATCAATGCAAAACCCTTCACGAATCGTCTAAAATAGTTTGCCAAGCCTAAGAAGCTTCTTACATCTTTAACACTCTTTGGTTCTGGGAAGCTTCTTACACTTGTTAGTTTCCGGCTACCTGGTTCTATCCCGTCCTGTGAAATTTCAAAACCTAAGTACTCAATCTTTTTCTTGAAGAAGTGACACTTCTCCAGTTTTATTGTTAGCCCTGCCACCTTGAACGCCTCCAAAACTTGTCGCAGTTTCTGGAGTCCGTCTTCTAGGGAATTACACGGGATGATCACATCGTCTAAGTATGCCATGGCTACGTTAAAAAGTAAACTACCCAGGACTATGTTCATTAGTCTTTGAAACACCGAAGGTGCATTGCACAGGCCGAATGGCATGCGCTTGAACTGATAATGACCATCAGGCGTTACAAATGCCGTCTTTTCTCTTGACCTATACTCTACTGGTACCTGATAGTATCCACTAAAGAGATCTAAACTAATAAAATACTTTTGGCCCTGCAATCGGTCGAGTTGATCATCCACGCGTGGTAACGGGTACTTATCTTTTACAGTTATCTTATTAACAGCGCGGTAGTCCACACACATGCGGATTTCTCCGCTGCCTTTACGCACAAGTAGTATAGGGCTGGCAAACGGCGATACACTATCTTCTATGATATCTGCTTCCTTCAGGTCGTCCACCATATCCTTCAGCTGCTGTCGTTCGTGGTATGATAAACGGTATGGCCTATAAAATACCGGTTTATCACTGTTGAGTTCAATCTTCATTTCTGCAAGGTTGGTTTCGCCAAGTTGGTGCACATTGCGAGCCACTACCCCTTTGTAATCGTTCAGAAGCTCGACTAGTTGCTCCGATTCCTGACCTGTTAGATCAGTGTCGACCTCTTCTAACGTTACTGGCTGCTCGTTCCTTCGCTGTTGACATTCTTGGCCTTCGCAAGCCTCGCCTCGAGTCAGTGTATCCCCAGGTTTGATTTTCAGCTCTCTTCCCGTCACATTTAGAACTGGTACAACAGCACATCCATTATCGTCGGTGCAAACAACACACCTCGGTATCATAGGGCCCTCTTGACGCAGTCCTTCAATACACAGCTCTTGATTTCTTAGGGTGCCAGCTACAACAATATGACCAAGGTAATTATGTGGTATTACCTGAGCTTCACTTGCCCAAAGAGTCGTCTTGTCCGTTTCTACTGTCGGCTCTCGGACCAATTCATCAAGGGTTGACGCGATGCGCAGATCGTTGTTCGTACTCAGTATGTGTACACTTGGATGTTCCGTATAAGGATGTCCAATCAATAGTGAAATCCCTTGGCTACTGTCTGGAACGACGTGTACTGTAGTTTTAACCTCCACACCGTCTATAGCAACATTTGCAGTCAGTACTCCCAAGGGTTGAACTATTCCCTCTCCATATCCTACAAAAGGTTGGAGTTCCGTCTCGTAGTAGGTAAGGCCCAACTGTTTAGCCATATCCTGTCGTAACGTCACGACACTGCTCCCAAGGTCTATATAACATTTCAATGGGTGACCATTAATTGAGGCATCTTTGAAATACTTCACATGTGTATTACCACCAACGTGTAAGACTGATTTATTTTGTGTAGTGCCGCTTCCTGTAGGTGTCTCCGTCGTTTCTTGCTTGATAGTCGTCGTGCTTGTCCCTTTGCAGTTTCTGGAGTAGTGCCCTCGCTTACCACATTTGAAGCACTCTACCTCCTTTGCCTTCGGACAGTCCTTAGCCACGTGACCTGGTTGTTTACACGCGAAACACTTTGAATCAGCTGGTCTACTGGTTGACGCGCTCGTAGTTGCGCCTGTCTTTCCCTGTGGTAAATCTTTAATGTGCGTACCTCCGCTTTTCAAATCTGGTAGTAACGCACTTGGTGTTGCGTATCGGTTCAATGCACCCAGATAGTTCCGGAACTGAATATTATTCAAGCCGTCTACGATCCACTCTATCGCTTCTCGGTTGTCCATACTTGCTTTGTTACACTTGGCAAGTTTTTCATAATAATATTCGGTGATGTCCTGGTTACCTTTGCGTCGATAGTTTTGAGCATCCATACGTAATCTCATCGCACTTTCACCCGATGGGAAATTTTCTTCCAGCAATGCTTTCCATTGTACCCACGTACGATCTTGGCGCGGCAAGCTATCTCGCCACGTTCGGGCAACTCCTGACAATTTCGATAATCCATAATGTTTCGCAGCCACCTCATCCCATGAATAAAGATCGCCGAACTCTTCGATCTTGTCAATCCATTGTTTGATATCCATATCATTTTTTACCGGGTCGAATTCGGGTAGTATTTTCATCACATCGTGAAAATGTCGAGTACCACCAATCGCAGTGTTATTTCCGTCTTCTATCATTTTTGTAGATGAAGTATTCGCTCAACAGCCCAACGTCTACCAAAAATCCACTCGCAGCACGGTATTCGCGTTATACGCCCGCCCACGTTTCAACGGTTTTTCCTGTTCGAACACGCTTTGTGTCGAACCTTCTCGGACGTCCTTTTCAACGGACGCCTTGACACTTTTCACTTATACCGGCCTTATTCGTCCCGTTATCACTTCACTTTCACGCACGTAGTGAATCCGACTTCTGATAATTGTGGTAATAAAAGACTAGGATGAGTAACTGGTTAAACAAGGTATTTATTATGAGTCGTCGTTATACAGGTTCACGGCGTCCTTTCGCCATGCTTGTCTTTCGCCATCTATCCTTTTTTTGAACAGTGGGCAGTATTGCCAACTCCTGAGAGCGGAAATCGCTAGTTTTAAATACTAGCAGGGATGCCACAAATTAATTTGATATTCGGAAAGATCAGACATTTTTACATGAAAAACACGTTTGATCAAATTTTTTTTTTTTTTGCGATAGAGATGGGATAAAAATTTGATTGTAAAAGTCAATGTACTCAAAGTTGAAAGACCAATCAACGCGTCTCTCCTGAACGGCAAGGCTTAGAGGTCTAAAACTTGGTGGATTTTTACATCTCAATACACACTATGAGATATCAAAATTGCAGACAAATCGAATTTTTGACCCCGGATCGTTTATCTATAATTGGTGGACTTCCCCCTATACATTTAATATAGTCATTATCGTACATCAGATTGATAGAATTCTTCATCCCGCAGGTATAGAGAATGACTTTATTCTGTGCCTATTGACACATTGCTTCTCTTTGTTTATTGCTCGTGCAACATTCATTCCGTGAATTTGAAGACTTCTTCCCACTTGAAAAATGTTTAATGCGTAGTCAGTCTTAATACTTCCACTGGCAGGATACAAGATTCTGTAATTCGCCATAAAGTATCAATTTCATCGCAATATTATATTCATTATTTCAGAAGAATATGTATAGTAGGGTGTCCGTTATTTCCCGAATTGACTTTTTCTACTTGGGTATAGGCCAAATCATTAGTTTAGAGCCTGAAAAGAATTATGCTATTTTTTTTTTTTTTTTTTTAATTGCCACTAACCCCTGCCTGTAGGACGATACTTGTCCCATTTGATTAACATGGGATTTTTGCCTTTTTTAGACTTTAATTTTTTTTTCGCTTACTACTTTCATTACCTCATCAAATATTGTTGATTCTACTACTGTGGTGACCTCTTTGGATGGACATATTTTTATATTGATGGAAAAAAAATTTCTGAGTTTTGAAGCGGTCAAATTTTTTTTTACGATATTGTCTAATATCTTTCGAATATTTTTCAATTTAAACAAAAAGCATTGAAAAGTCAATTAATTCAAAAACATTCGAAAATATTCAAAATTTACTGAAAAATACAGTAAAAATAAATTTTGAAAAAAACATCAAAACTTATGAAAACTTTTTTTTTTCACCAATATAAAAATATGTCCATCCAAAGAGGTCAGAACAGTAGTAGAATCAACAATATTTGGTGAGGTAATGAAAGTAGTAAGCGAAAAAAAAATTAAAGTCTAAAAAGGGTAAAAATCCCATGTTAATCAAATGGGACAAGTATCGTCCTACAGGCAGGGGTAAATGGCACTTAAAAAAAAAAAAAAAATAGCGTCATTGTTTTTAGGCTCTAAACTCATGATTTGGCCCATACCCAAGTAGAAAAAGTCAATTCGGGAAATAACGGACACCCTAATGTATAGGTAGGGGAGACCGGGGACAATTGTAACACGGGTCAATTGTAACATTCGTAATTTTCGCCACATACAAGGTTTGGTACCGTGCTGATATGTGGCGTTTGAATCAAGAGACTCGGTAGAGTCTCGCGCCAAGTACATTAAAAAGAATTTTTAAGCTTGCGGCGTGAGGCTCGACCGAGTCTCTATACCCGCATGAGAGCTCTTCGGCCTATACGGCGATAATATTATCCTTATTTTATTGCGACTCGCGTTATACACGAGATTCAAATATTTATCTTAGAATATGGTTTCAAATAGCTTTCATTTAAGCCCAAATTTTATGCAATCGGTGCACGGAGAGCTGAGATCTAATATTCCGATTTATAGAAATGCTCAGTTTGATCAAGAATTTTCTTGGTCGTCTCCGTCTCCACGATGACGTCACGAGGCAGTTGTATGGGTATATAAATAACATAGAGAGGCGTCCCTTCTTTTCTTGGGCCCACGAAAAGACTTACGCTAGGCGGACGGGAAAATAATAGCGTTTTCCCGTCTAACTGCAAACAATATAGTCTATGGCAGTCAATAAACGATTCATCTGCATGTTCATCAAGCAGACAGCTGCGAATTATTACGATATCTCAAAACTTTATAAAAACAGTAATGTTTGATATTGAAGTGGGCACAGACGAGGAGTAAAATATTGTTTAATTTACCCTCGACGTCTAAGAGACCAACAACAAATATTGCTTGTTCAATTAATCGTTTACCTTATGAGCACGAGCTTTTGAGGTTATGCGAATTCCGTCACATGGACTTATACTTATACATTGTAGAATGTAGATGTAGTTTATTTTTATTTATGAATGCAACTATCGGAGGAAACGGTTTTTTGGGGATTATTAAATTTTTTATCAAGTTACCGCCTGAGGAAGTCTGACAAGGGAACATCAAGAGAAAATGTTGAAGTTGAAAAATATTAGGATTTAGGATAGCATGATTTGATACAAGGAACGGCAAGGAGCCAAACCAAGAAATCCAAGTTCAAGTGTTGGATTGCAACGAGTTCTACTTCAAGCTCTATGTTAGGCTCATCTCTCAAGGCGCGTCTGCTCAGACCCAAATTGTGAGTTAACGTTATGCGTTAGATTCCGACGAGTTCTATAATCTATCTCAGTATCATCTAGTCAAAACGAGAGTGTAAGTCGACGTTGTGTGTTGGACTCCGATAGGCTTCATTCTACATTCCACGTCAACGTAGTGCTTTGACTTTCGGTGGAGATAATTTCTTAATCCACGTTTTACAAACAGCTCAGATTCTCCGCTTAAAACGATCCCAATCAAATTCAGATTAGTGCTATCACGACAAATGGTTAGAATGGAAATACTTATTCACTACTGAAGAAATGATCGATCGACTCCTTCTTTCTCAGATGATAGAGATTCTTATTTATACTTATTTATTCATTGTAGACTCAGCATATTTTCATTTATGAATGTAATAATTGGAGAAAAACCTCTTTTATAGATTTGGATTGTTCAATTTCGTAGTGGATCGCCGTATGAGAAGAGAGGATGATGAGGGAAACCGCTGAAGTTGCAAAATATCAGGATAGTGTGATTTAATACAAGAAACGGGAAGAGTCAGACGAATAGAGCAGGATGCAAGTGTTCGACTTCAAAAACTTCCAGTTTATGCTCTACGCTAGTCTTGCATCAATAGGCTTAATCCTTTCGATACCTTCTGTTCGGACCCGAATTTGAAGTTGACGTTATGAGTACGGGACGCATACATGTTCTTTTTGCAGAGGACCTAGCTGCATGAAAAAACAATCTACCTGAGAATTGCAATACAGATATCTAATATTTAAATATATTTAATCATGAGCAGCAACTATAACCCTGCGTGCAAGTAACTCCGCCATTGCCGTCCCAAGCTCAAATGAGACCGCGGAAGGGCATAGGCGCAGAAGGTTTAGACGTTTCAGGCATATAGAATTTTACCGGATTCTAATGAAACCATTTGTAGAACTTAATAAAAGAGCACATGTTACGTCTGTCCACAGAAATTTAAGGCTCACAGAAAAGTATGAGCATACGTGTATATTATAACATTATTTTCATTCACTTGAAATTATACTACTACATTTACGTGAGTGGTTTTGCGACTATAGTAACTGATTGGATGCCACTTGCCGTCTTTCAATTTCTGTAGCAGGATCGCGCCCACCCCAATACAACTTGCGTCGGTATGGACCTCAGTAGGTGCATCCGGGTTATAGACTGCCAGAATCGGACTTGACATCAATCTGCTTTTCACTTCGGTAAATGCTTCTACTTGTTTCTCTCCCCAACTAAACGAGGCATTTTTAGCTAGCAAATCTGTTAATGGCTTGGTTATCAATGCAAAACCCTTCACGAATCGTCTAAAATAGTTTGCCAAGCCTAAGAAGCTTCTTACATCTTTAACACTCTTTGGTTCTGGGAAGCTTCTTACACTTGTTAGTTTCCGGCTACCTGGTTCTATCCCGTCCTGTGAAATTTCAAAACCTAAGTACTCAATCTTTTTCTTGAAGAAGTGACACTTCTCCAGTTTTATTGTTAGCCCTGCCACCTTGAACGCCTCCAAAACTTGTCGCAGTTTCTGGAGTCCGTCTTCTAGGGAATTACACGGGATGATCACATCGTCTAAGTATGCCATGGCTACGTTAAAAAGTAAACTACCCAGGACTATGTTCATTAGTCTTTGAAACACCGAAGGTGCATTGCACAGGCCGAATGGCATGCGCTTGAACTGATAATGACCATCAGGCGTTACAAATGCCGTCTTTTCTCTTGACCTATACTCTACTGGTACCTGATAGTATCCACTAAAGAGATCTAAACTAATAAAATACTTTTGGCCCTGCAATCGGTCGAGTTGATCATCCACGCGTGGTAACGGGTACTTATCTTTTACAGTTATCTTATTAACAGCGCGGTAGTCCACACACATGCGGATTTCTCCGCTGCCTTTACGCACAAGTAGTATAGGGCTGGCAAACGGCGATACACTATCTTCTATGATATCTGCTTCCTTCAGGTCGTCCACCATATCCTTCAGCTGCTGTCGTTCGTGGTATGATAAACGGTATGGCCTATAAAATACCGGTTTATCACTGTTGAGTTCAATCTTCATTTCTGCAAGGTTGGTTTCGCCAAGTTGGTGCACATTGCGAGCCACTACCCCTTTGTAATCGTTCAGAAGCTCGACTAGTTGCTCCGATTCCTGACCTGTTAGATCAGTGTCGACCTCTTCTAACGTTACTGGCTGCTCGTTCCTTCGCTGTTGACATTCTTGGCCTTCGCAAGCCTCGCCTCGAGTCAGTGTATCCCCAGGTTTGATTTTCAGCTCTCTTCCCGTCACATTTAGAACTGGTACAACAGCACATCCATTATCGTCGGTGCAAACAACACACCTCGGTATCATAGGGCCCTCTTGACGCAGTCCTTCAATACACAGCTCTTGATTTCTTAGGGTGCCAGCTACAACAATATGACCAAGGTAATTATGTGGTATTACCTGAGCTTCACTTGCCCAAAGAGTCGTCTTGTCCGTTTCTACTGTCGGCTCTCGGACCAATTCATCAAGGGTTGACGCGATGCGCAGATCGTTGTTCGTACTCAGTATGTGTACACTTGGATGTTCCGTATAAGGATGTCCAATCAATAGTGAAATCCCTTGGCTACTGTCTGGAACGACGTGTACTGTAGTTTTAACCTCCACACCGTCTATAGCAACATTTGCAGTCAGTACTCCCAAGGGTTGAACTATTCCCTCTCCATATCCTACAAAAGGTTGGAGTTCCGTCTCGTAGTAGGTAAGGCCCAACTGTTTAGCCATATCCTGTCGTAACGTCACGACACTGCTCCCAAGGTCTATATAACATTTCAATGGGTGACCATTAATTGAGGCATCTTTGAAATACTTCACATGTGTATTACCACCAACGTGTAAGACTGATTTATTTTGTGTAGTGCCGCTTCCTGTAGGTGTCTCCGTCGTTTCTTGCTTGATAGTCGTCGTGCTTGTCCCTTTGCAGTTTCTGGAGTAGTGCCCTCGCTTACCACATTTGAAGCACTCTACCTCCTTTGCCTTCGGACAGTCCTTAGCCACGTGACCTGGTTGTTTACACGCGAAACACTTTGAATCAGCTGGTCTACTGGTTGACGCGCTCGTAGTTGCGCCTGTCTTTCCCTGTGGTAAATCTTTAATGTGCGTACCTCCGCTTTTCAAATCTGGTAGTAACGCACTTGGTGTTGCGTATCGGTTCAATGCACCCAGATAGTTCCGGAACTGAATATTATTCAAGCCGTCTACGATCCACTCTATCGCTTCTCGGTTGTCCATACTTGCTTTGTTACACTTGGCAAGTTTTTCATAATAATATTCGGTGATGTCCTGGTTACCTTTGCGTCGATAGTTTTGAGCATCCATACGTAATCTCATCGCACTTTCACCCGATGGGAAATTTTCTTCCAGCAATGCTTTCCATTGTACCCACGTACGATCTTGGCGCGGCAAGCTATCTCGCCACGTTCGGGCAACTCCTGACAATTTCGATAATCCATAATGTTTCGCAGCCACCTCATCCCATGAATAAAGATCGCCGAACTCTTCGATCTTGTCAATCCATTGTTTGATATCCATATCATTTTTTACCGGGTCGAATTCGGGTAGTATTTTCATCACATCGTGAAAATGTCGAGTACCACCAATCGCAGTGTTATTTCCGTCTTCTATCATTTTTGTAGATGAAGTATTCGCTCAACAGCCCAACGTCTACCAAAAATCCACTCGCAGCACGGTATTCGCGTTATACGCCCGCCCACGTTTCAACGGTTTTTCCTGTTCGAACACGCTTTGTGTCGAACCTTCTCGGACGTCCTTTTCAACGGACGCCTTGACACTTTTCACTTATACCGGCCTTATTCGTCCCGTTATCACTTCACTTTCACGCACGTAGTGAATCCGACTTCTGATAATTGTGGTAATAAAAGACTAGGATGAGTAACTGGTTAAACAAGGTATTTATTATGAGTCGTCGTTATACAGGTTCACGGCGTCCTTTCGCCATGCTTGTCTTTCGCCATCTATCCTTTTTTTGAACAGTGGGCAGTATTGCCAACTCCTGAGAGCGGAAATCGCTAGTTTTAAATACTAGCAGGGATGCCACAAATTAATTTGATATTCGGAAAGATCAGACATTTTTACATGAAAAACACGTTTGATCAAATTTTTTTTTTTTTTGCGATAGAGATGGGATAAAAATTTGATTGTAAAAGTCAATGTACTCAAAGTTGAAAGACCAATCAACGCGTCTCTCCTGAACGGCAAGGCTTAGAGGTCTAAAACTTGGTGGATTTTTACATCTCAATACACACTATGAGATATCAAAATTGCAGACAAATCGAATTTTTGACCCCGGATCGTTTATCTATAATTGGTGGACTTCCCCCTATACATTTAATATAGTCATTATCGTACATCAGATTGATAGAATTCTTCATCCCGCAGGTATAGAGAATGACTTTATTCTGTGCCTATTGACACATTGCTTCTCTTTGTTTATTGCTCGTGCAACATTCATTCCGTGAATTTGAAGACTTCTTCCCACTTGAAAAATGTTTAATGCGTAGTCAGTCTTAATACTTCCACTGGCAGGATACAAGATTCTGTAATTCGCCATAAAGTATCAATTTCATCGCAATATTATATTCATTATTTCAGAAGAATATGTATAGTAGGGTGTCCGTTATTTCCCGAATTGACTTTTTCTACTTGGGTATAGGCCAAATCATTAGTTTAGAGCCTGAAAAGAATTATGCTATTTTTTTTTTTATTTTTTTAATTGCCACTAACCCCTGCCTGTAGGACGATACTTGTCCCATTTGATTAACATGGGATTTTTGCCTTTTTTAGACTTTAATTTTTTTTTCGCTTACTACTTTCATTACCTCATCAAATATTGTTGATTCTACTACTGTGGTGACCTCTTTGGATGGACATATTTTTATATTGATGGAAAAAAAATTTCTGAGTTTTGAAGCGGTCAAATTTTTTTTTACGATATTGTCTAATATCTTTCGAATATTTTTCAATTTAAACAAAAAGCATTGAAAAGTCAATTAATTCAAAAACATTCGAAAATATTCAAAATTTACTGAAAAATACAGTAAAAATAAATTTTGAAAAAAACATCAAAACTTATGAAAACTTTTTTTTTTCACCAATATAAAAATATGTCCATCCAAAGAGGTCAGAACAGTAGTAGAATCAACAATATTTGGTGAGGTAATGAAAGTAGTAAGCGAAAAAAAAATTAAAGTCTAAAAAGGGTAAAAATCCCATGTTAATCAAATGGGACAAGTATCGTCCTACAGGCAGGGGTAAATGGCACTTAAAAAAAAAAAAAAAATGGCGTCATTGTTTTTAGGCTCTAAACTCATGATTTGGCCCATACCCAAGTAGAAAAAGTCAATTCGGGAAATAACGGACACCCTAATGTATAGGTAGGGGAGACCGGGGACAATTGTAACACGGGTCAATTGTAACATTCGTAATTTTCGCCACATACAAGGTTTGGTACCGTGCTGATATGTGGCGTTTGAATCAAGAGACTCGGTAGAGTCTCGCGCCAAGTACATTAAAAAGAATTTTTAAGCTTGCGGCGTGAGGCTCGACCGAGTCTCTATACCCGCATGAGAGCTCTTCGGCCTATACGGCGATAATATTATCCTTATTTTATTGCGACTCGCGTTATACACGAGATTCAAATATTTATCTTAGAATATGGTTTCAAATAGCTTTCATTTAAGCCCAAATTTTATGCAATCGGTGCACGGAGAGCTGAGATCTAATATTCCGATTTATAGAAATGCTCAGTTTGATCAAGAATTTTCTTGGTCGTCTCCGTCTCCACGATGACGTCACGAGGCAGTTGTATGGGTATATAAATAACATAGAGAGGCGTCCCTTCTTTTCTTGGGCCCACGAAAAGACTTACGCTAGGCGGACGGGAAAATAATAGCGTTTTCCCGTCTAACTGCAAACAATATAGTCTATGGCAGTCAATAAACGATTCATCTGCATGTTCATCAAGCAGACAGCTGCGAATTATTACGATATCTCAAAACTTTATAAAAACAGTAATGTTTGATATTGAAGTGGGCACAGACGAGGAGTAAAATATTGTTTAATTTACCCTCGACGTCTAAGAGACCAACAACAAATATTGCTTGTTCAATTAATCGTTTACCTTATGAGCACGAGCTTTTGAGGTTATGCGAATTCCGTCACATGGACTTATACTTA
The DNA here is from genome assembly GCA_943736025.1 of Tenthredo mesomela. Taxonomy (NCBI): domain Eukaryota; kingdom Metazoa; phylum Arthropoda; class Insecta; order Hymenoptera; family Tenthredinidae; genus Tenthredo; species Tenthredo mesomela. The sequence continues at coordinate 31,685,247 of OX031013.1, forward strand.
TACATTGTAGAATGTAGATGTAGTTTATTTTTATTTATGAATGCAACTATCGGAGGAAACGGTTTTTTGGGGATTATTAAATTTTTTATCAAGTTACCGCCTGAGGAAGTCTGACAAGGGAACATCAAGAGAAAATGTTGAAGTTGAAAAATATTAGGATTTAGGATAGCATGATTTGATACAAGGAACGGCAAGGAGCCAAACCAAGAAATCCAAGTTCAAGTGTTGGATTGCAACGAGTTCTACTTCAAGCTCTATGTTAGGCTCATCTCTCAAGGCGCGTCTGCTCAGACCCAAATTGTGAGTTAACGTTATGCGTTAGATTCCGACGAGTTCTATAATCTATCTCAGTATCATCTAGTCAAAACGAGAGTGTAAGTCGACGTTGTGTGTTGGACTCCGATAGGCTTCATTCTACATTCCACGTCAACGTAGTGCTTTGACTTTCGGTGGAGATAATTTCTTAATCCACGTTTTACAAACAGCTCAGATTCTCCGCTTAAAACGATCCCAATCAAATTCAGATTAGTGCTATCACGACAAATGGTTAGAATGGAAATACTTATTCACTACTGAAGAAATGATCGATCGACTCCTTCTTTCTCAGATGATAGAGATTCTTATTTATACTTATTTATTCATTGTAGACTCAGCATATTTTCATTTATGAATGTAATAATTGGAGAAAAACCTCTTTTATAGATTTGGATTGTTCAATTTCGTAGTGGATCGCCGTATGAGAAGAGAGGATGATGAGGGAAACCGCTGAAGTTGCAAAATATCAGGATAGTGTGATTTAATACAAGAAACGGGAAGAGTCAGACGAATAGAGCAGGATGCAAGTGTTCGACTTCAAAAACTTCCAGTTTATGCTCTACGCTAGTCTTGCATCAATAGGCTTAATCCTTTCGATACCTTCTGTTCGGACCCGAATTTGAAGTTGACGTTATGAGTACGGGACGCATACATGTTCTTTTTGCAGAGGACCTAGCTGCATGAAAAAACAATCTACCTGAGAATTGCAATACAGATATCTAATATTTAAATATATTTAATCATGAGCAGCAACTATAACCCTGCGTGCAAGTAACTCCGCCATTGCCGTCCCAAGCTCAAATGAGACCGCGGAAGGGCATAGGCGCAGAAGGTTTAGACGTTTCAGGCATATAGAATTTTACCGGATTCTAATGAAACCATTTGTAGAACTTAATAAAAGAGCACATGTTACGTCTGTCCACAGAAATTTAAGGCTCACAGAAAAGTATGAGCATACGTGTATATTATAACATTATTTTCATTCACTTGAAATTATACTACTACATTTAACATTGCTGCTTTTTGAGGGATTCGGATGATACAAAATGCATCCTAACATGTATTGAGATGTTCATAGAAACAATTGGCAGAATGCTGACAACTGAGCGAGCTTTGCGAGCGAGGATATAGAAAAACCCAATCGAGCGAGCGTAGCGAGCGAGCACAATTATTAGGTAGTCAAGCAAAATTTTACAAAAAGTAATGAAATCAACCCCAAAAAGCACCTCTGGTGCAAAAACCTTTCGCCAAGTACATTAATGTGATATATATCCCACAAAAGGCACCTCCCACGTCAAAAAAAAAAAAAAAAAAAAAAAAAATCCAAAATTAGTTGCTACCGCCAAGTACCTACATCACATCACATCACCTTTTTCTCAAATTCATAATTCGGCCTACCAATACATGGTTTCCATAGCCAATCTTATCTTTCTACGCAGAACCATAGATATAGCAATAGGCAATTATTACTTCTATTGGTGTAAACAGAAAACATAGAGAAATGAAAATGAAGAGATAAAAAAAAAAAAAATTTGGAGGTAGTGGTACTTGGCGGGCCTTTTGTAGAAAAGTACGAGGTAACAGCATAAAATAGTGGCCCACCAAGTACCACGTACTCCAAATTTTTTTTTTTTTATCTCTTCATTTTCATTTCTCTATGTTTTCTGTTTACACCAATAGAAGTAATAATTGCCTATTGCTATATCTATGGTTCTGCGTAGAAAGATAAGATTGGCTATGGAAACCATGTATTGGTAGGCCGAATTATGAATTTGAGAAAAAGGTGATGTGATGTGATGTAGGTACTTGGCGGTAGCAACTAATTTTGGATTTTTTTTTTTTTTTTTTTTTTTTTGACGTGGGAGGTGCCTTTTGTGGGATATATATCACATTAATGTACTTGGCGAAAGGTTTTTGCACCAGAGGTGCTTTTTGGGGTTGATCATGCATAAAATATCTACATTTGACGAATTCATAAGTTGCCTCAGTTTCTAGCAGACAATGTGAGAATTGGAAACGTCTTTTCGATATAGGTTAGTAAATTTTGTTTGACATTTTCTTTGTTTCATTTCTGCCGAACCGTTGATGTTACGTTTAGTTATTTTGTGTATTTACAATCTACTTTTTTCCCTCTTTCGAAAACGTACAATGGCAATAATTAAATATTCACATGTAATGGTAGAACAGGCCGATAATTGTAAAACTGCGACCGGGGACGAAAGTAACAGCACGGACGGGGGCGATTGTAACATGTCATAATCTATCTATTTATCGATTCTAGCATGCCTCGAACGAGAAAAGGATGTTTAGTTTTTTTTTTTTTCGAATTGATTCTTATCGTCCGACGTTTCAGTCCGATTTCTGGATGAGTATGACGGCGTCGTCTCCTGGAGATATCTTTGTATGGCATACGCATCCCCTATCGTCGTTCTGTCCCTCCGCTTCGTAGTTCTCGTAATCCAGGTCCTCGGCTTCCTAGTTTCAGCTGTCCAGATCCCCCGCTTCACAATTTGAGTCGTCTAGGTCCTTCGCTCCGTGGTTTCAGTCGTCCAGGTCCTCCACTCCATAGTTTCGGTCGTTCAGGTCCTCCGCTTCGTAGTTCTAGACCTGGACGATTCAAACTACGGAGCGGAGGACCTGGACTACGAGAACTACGATTCGGAGGACCTGGACTACGAAAACCACGAAGCGAAGGACCTGAACTACGAGAACTACGAAGCCGAAGACTTGGACGACTGAAACTACGAAGCAGAGGACCTGGACTACGATAACGGATGCGTATCCCGTACGAAGACATACAAAAAAAGAAACGCGCAATAATAAAGTCAACCTGTAATAACTTCAACCTGTACTTGTTACAATTGACCCCGAGTCCTGTTACAATTGACCCAGATATAGGGACGTTTGTAACACTCTGCAGATTGCCATATTATCTCTAAAATCTCGATACTGCACAATTATTTCTCTGTAATTATGATTGCTATATGTAGATAAATGTCACCCTCACTTGCTGTACCAACGAAATTTTTTTTGGTATATGGAGATACGAGCACGAAGATGACAACTGCAAAATGTTACAATTGTCCCCGGTCTCCCCTATACCTTGTGACGTGGATTTTTCCTGATCCTCAAACTAGACCGGATAGCTAGGCTGAGAACCGTCCACTCGACAATTGGCCAAAGGAAATTGATAATTAAACAAAGATGCTGGGCGCCAGGCGAATAACCGCCACTTTCTGAAAATCAAAAGAAATACGAACTACAGATACTTGAGCGCCGGCTAGCGTCAGTACCGCGGAGAGGGGTCGGGATTATGAAGGATTAGCAGGGCGTTGATTAACGACTCGATATATTTGAATTTAATAAAGAAAATAGAATTTATTTAAGTAAAATAGAAAAATATTGAAATGAACAAATCGTGTACCTGAAGGTACGTCCTCTCGGGTATGAACCGCTACAGGTCGTGTAAAGGCGACCTGGCCACGCTTGACGAGTTTTACAATAATAAATAACTAACAGCTTCCACGTAGGACAGTAATAACAATGAAAAATATAGTAAAATTAAATAACTCGACAAATTAGGTCCACGTATGACAATAAACTAGCTAAAACACTAGATACTTTCCACGAGGAAAAAATTAAAACTAACGATGAAAGAGCCTAAGGTTCGCAATAATAAATAAGATAACAAAATAACAGACGAGGATCGGAAGGCTCGCGAATCAAACAAATTTACAATAATAAAGATTCGCCTAAGTGATCGTTAGCCGTTTTAGTGTGTCGACTAGCTCGCCTCCGAGAGGCGAAGCCTCCCGTTAAGAGCATGTCCTAGTCATATAGTTACCTGTTGAGAAAAAAACAAAAAAGTCGCAAAAACTCGGAAACGATGATCAAAAAGGATGTATAATAGATTTATTCGATGATTAGGGACGAATAGGTTCGATCTAACGCGCGAGATTCGTCGAAATCGCGAAAAATGAATTTTTTTGGTTCCTCAAGTGTGGCCGTGTCACTTATTTTGGTTCATATCAACGCCTGTGCGTCTAAAACGCGAAAGCCGGCTTTTTACCTCAAGTCTCACAGCAATGACGAACATTTGTGTCTAAAAATTTTGTTGTTTCACGCAACAATAGGGCCGAGATAACGAAAGAAGAGCGGTATAAAGATGTAAATAGTGTAAAATTGTTGATTTCTGACAGCTGAGACATGAGACGATCGAGGCTAACGAAACGCCCGACAGATGGCTCTACGCGTAAATCATCGCGTAAATCGCGTAAATCGCGTAAATAACGCAACAGTGACCATGATTTACGCGTAGAGCCATCTGTCGGGCGTTTCGCTAGCCTCGACAACACGCTTTTACATAATTCTACGCAATATTTTAATATTCAATAAAAACTCAGAATAATTATTTTTAAGATGAATCAATAAACTCTTCAAATTACTGACAATCTCAGAAAAACTCTGAAAAACTGTTATTCTTTGTTCTATTAGTTCTTTGAAAAACTTTTTCTGAGATTTTCTGAGGAAATAAGACTTTTTCGATTCTTCTTCCGAATTCTACAAGAAATAATCTGAGTATTTTCAGAGAAATATTTCCACCAGGGTGATAATTTTAATAATACAATATGCTCTCACCTGACATTTACAATTAAATTAAAAATACACTGAGAAAAAGGAATAGTTGAGCCGACTAAACGTATTCAGTTGCAGCAAATTTCTTTGTCTCAACTCTTCGATCTTTGGCTCAAGTAAACTACGGTTGATCAAATCACACCGACTCAGTTCAAACAACTAAATTGTTTAGTCAGAACTGGTTACTTGATGCAACTCTATCACCGTTTATCACAACATATTCAACAGTGGAATCAACCGTATTAATTGAAATAATTTTTTAGTTCAAACAACTGAACAATTTCGTTGTGTCGACGAAGCGGTTCGATTGAAAAATGGGCGTTATAAATATTGATCTGATGCATAGTTTGGTCAGAACGAGTTAGTTGGTTCAACTGTATCTCTATTTGCTACGGCGAATAAGTCAGTCTAATCAACCTTATTAATGAAATTAATTTTTAAGCTGAAACAACTAAACGATTTCGTTGTGTTTACTAAGCAGTATATCGACCATACTGCACCAAGATATTATTTCTGAAACAGTCGCAACTTCGTTTGTCAACTAATCCGAAGTACTTTCTTAGCCATAATATTCATCTCAATGAACAAGATGTTTATTTGCTTCGATGTACTTTATGAAACAAAGTAGCTTCCATTGACGCCATGGACGCGTCCGTACCGATAGTGGCGCCAACCGGAAAGCGTGGTAGAATTTATCATGTATATTTGTTTATTCATTTTTACGAACTACGCGTATTGCTTTATAAAATAAACTGTTTGTATAAATATTAACAATAGTGCACCATCAATAAAACGAATATGCAGTTGTATAAACTCAATATACAGTTTTGGGGCGGATTAATGCCGGAAGTGGTCCCACGTATCACGTGGTTATGCGGCGTGTAGTCCCCGGCAGCTCCTGACGCCATCTTCTTATTATACCGCTTCGGTTCCGTATCGCGTGGTGAAATATTTCTTTATAATTGTGCTGTGATTTCTATAAGTCTGCCGTATCTGTGCCATACGTATATGTACAACATTTTACCGACTGTTGTGGTAGATTTAAATGTGAGTTTTTGGTTGTGGAAACGTCATGGCTGATGAAGAATGCAAGCATTTATTAGGAGAGTGGAACTTACCTGATGTTTCAGACATTTTTAGAGGTAAGTTGGGAAAATTCACACATAATATAATAAATTATTGTAGATAGTAATATGTCATGTTGGCATCAAAAGTAATACTAATACGGAGTATTAGGAGAGGATAAACTTAAATAAACCCTTATCAAAAGTGTCAAACACACATTCGGTTCCTGGAACTAACTATTCAGTTGATCGAAGTAAAAGTCTACTATACTCAACTATGCACGTGTTTCAATCGAATATTCTTCGGGGCTACGAAGTAACAGTTTTTATCAAATTGCATCTGTAGAAAATACCGGGTATATTTCGTTATAGGCTTCTCGTTCTTTCTCTCGCTATTTTTTTTTTTTTTTTTTTTTTGTTCTGTTGAGATTCCGATCTCGGCCTGCGAGCATCTCATTCATTGATTTATGTTATTGTGTAATCTTATTTTAATTGCAATCCCAATTTTCAGTTTCATTTCAATTCACCCCGTTTAGCTCGTCTGTTCGGTTCAGGCAGTGAGTAGAAGGAGACGTATCAGTCAGTGACGTCATATGAAAACTTGGAGTGCGCGCGCGCAAGCGTTTTGCAGGAAGTTAGGGGTTCTGCGCTGACAACAGTGCCACCTATTACGTAGACCGGTTTCGAAGATACGTCTCCTTTTACTCCATGTGTTTAGCCTTTAGGCCCACTTACCGTTTGAGTTACCCCGAAATTATTAGTTTTTTAAACTTCATTTTTTTCTCGATTTAATGACCGTTTTAGTTTTTCAAAAAATCAATTTTGAAAAATCAGGATTTATATGTGAAAATCCATAACTTTGTTGTAACTTTGTTGTGAATAAAGATTAAAATCTGAATTTTTGACTCAAAATATGAAAAAAAATAATAAAAAATATCGATACTTATTTCATGACGAATCACCGTACAGTTTCGTTCATATTAACCATAATCAGTAAAAATTGACGAGAAACAGGAACCAAAATCGACATGGCAACGTCTGTTCGATCAGCTGTTACTGAAAAATCTTATAATTCTTATATTGATGACCTCTATAATTCATATTAATAATTTAAAAATAAAAACAGTAATTTTTAGGAATTGTTTGATTTTTATACACTCAACGACTTCAGCGGTAGCTGATGAGCTACCTTAAATATGAATGTAGAGTTCACAATATTTGGTATATTATTTCACAATTATATATCATATGGTTTTACAATTAGGTGATTTTTTCTCACTTATAGATAATGGTATTACCGAGCCTCTGTTGAAAGATTTAACGATTGACTTGATCAAGGAGTTACTCCCTCTCGTTGGTATGCGAATGAGGTTCACTGTAAAATGGCAGGACCATTTCAAGAAAAAACTAAATAATAAAGAAGGCACCGATAGTTCTGTGAGTGCTTCTGTATGCAATTAATGTATAATGCTCTGGATCAAATTGATTTGAAACTTGTAAGGACAAAAAAAGTAGACTACTTCGAAAAAAATCTATACAGTTTTCCCAACCAAAACACATTCGACTATACCCAAACAAAAGATTTCACTCATCCTCCCGAAATTAGTCAAACTGAGTTATGCAACGGATGATATATATCTGTTTACAATAGTTTTGATTTCTATATGTTCACATATTTTGGCAGCATTCTTCTGATCATGATGACACGTCAAGTGTGTCTTCGACAGACATAGATGAAGAGCAGGAAAAACAGTTAACACGACAAAAATGCTTCAATGACACAAAAACTCACGAGACCGCTTGTAATGAATTAAAAAGTCACACACGGATAAGATCTATTCTGAACAGCAGCATTGAAGGTAGAGGTATACTGAGAGGGTACAAAAAATCAAAAACTCTATCCCGAAAATGTCGGCAAACAATAGCAGAAGTTCTAATTTCAAGTTCTTTGAAAGATCCGCAGAGGTACGTACAGCATAAACTCATAAATTCAGTAATAAGTGTCATAGAGTTCTTTATGTTTCTAGTGTCTTACGAAACACAGACTTCCAGCGACTAGCTGAGGGAATAGTCAACTTGTTTCCAACAGAAAATATCAAAACCTATTATATTCCACCGATCAAGAAACAGTTTTCAAGGACACACAAATCCATCGGCTCTAGTGGAAAGCTGGTAGATAAATATCGAAACAAATTACGTGATTTCAGAAAGTTGTCCGGCTTGGTAAAGTCAACTGAGCCATGTACTTGAACCACTCCACATAAAGGTATTCTTATACTCGCACGATTTTCAAAAAGTATTCAACTCTTTATAAGGCTACGTAACCCCTTAAGCGGCAAGAAAAATCTTACGCCGCTTCGGGCACGGGCAAAATATGCGCCATATGGCGTCAATGCCGCTTAAGAGGTTAATGCTGACCAACAAATGCCAATATATACAAATGCTAATTAACGTTTTCATTGACTGTTGATCACAGATGATACACAAATGCAGCAAAGTGTCTCATGGTTATGCCATAATCGAGAGCCATGGGATTCTGTGCAGCACCACTGGCTAATCACTGCTCCGCTCAGACTTGCTGATACTGGACCCAGTAAGAATGTCTCAGATATTTGTGTAAAATGGCCAATATTAAAGGATCCCTTGGGCTATACACTGATTGAAAAAGATTTTGAAGCGCGAAAAATTTGCCAAAATGTCAACGTAATCGATGATTGGGTCAAGTTTTTTTCCGCGCTCATCAAATCTGCTCCTCTGTCAACAACTGCACGCGCATCTCCCTTATGCAAGCTGTTGGATGATGATAACATCACTGCTGGTACAATACTGACTAGACATCTGTTGGGATACAAATACTGTAAAGATAATTAATTGACACCAATATGTTTCCAGAATGCAAGGTTCTTCCACAAATACTTCTTCTACCGATGCTAATTCCACCAAGGGGTAGAATAAGAGTGAAGAAACTACACTGGAAACCTTCGTTAATTGAGTCCGAAGAGAGTATCATTCAACATGCAAAGGTAGTTTCCCTCGATATCCATGGCATTCGATTCAGTCTTCATTATCTACCATTAACAAAGAGCCTGCATGCAGTTACATGCTGAATCTAGCTGGTGCTCGCTTCCTACATACTCCACTTGATACTTTTATTACAGGTTCCCGGAGATATACAAAGATTACAGGACGAGCGGAGGGAGAAAATGCGACAATTTGGACTAAATGTTCAACCATTCATAATCGTGGTAGGCCCTACAGTGGAAAGTGTGGATAGCTTCTATGTCTCAATTGATGAAACCGTGTATAAACTTCCTACTGCATTGAGAGCACTTGATATATGCTTCAAGGCATTCCACGCGCTGAATGCTTGTTATCCGCCAGAAAGTGAACACCTCTGGTATATTATACAACGCAGTGTGTACAAATTCTCCACTCAGTGGGATAAGCCGATCTCGTATGTAATGGAACTATTGCCATTGATACAGAAGCATATGGAATAAGCTTTTTTATATAGAATAAGCTTGTTATTGGTAAGTTGAAGTCTATTGTGTCCATCTAACGTAATTCTTAGTTTAAAACTCCAAAAATGATTTTATACTACTGTCCATTCTGTATCCATACATTTCCTGATCCTCGAACACTTGTATTACACTGCAAGGTCAAGCATTACACCTTGATCAATTTACGGTGCACTTGTCAGCAAGATAAATGTTTTCGATCGTTCCCCAATATTTACGGTTTCAATAAACACCTGCAATCGAAGCACCGTCAAGGTGAAACTTCAGGTATCCCACGTAATTATAATAACGAAAATATTTTAATGAATCCGGATGTCGCAGAAATACCAGTCTTTCCTCCCCCTGCTTTGGATATTGAAAATAACTGTCAGTGTTTGAATATAAACGAATATCAATTAATGGTTACAAATTGTGCCTCAGTATTTGAAGCTAAACTATATGCTAATAATTCTGTAACACGTGCCCTTGTGCAAGAGATTATTGAAGCTGTCACTGAGTTCATCAGCATCACTTGTATTGAATCTATCAGAACAAATATAATTGTATCAAATGTACGGAGAGCAAATCCGATGTCAACGGAATGCTTGATGTTTTGGCTCAGCCATTTAAAAGTTTACAAACCGAATATCAGAGGTTCAAGTATTTCGAAGCTTCATCACATTTCATCAAACCTAAGGCATTCTCTGTTGGTACATCACTGAATCCAGCCACTGTTAATAATATCAGGCAAATGAATGTTATTAATCTCTATGCACAAATCGTGCCAATGGCCGAAGCCTTGAAAAAGTTTCTAGAACTGCCAAAGGTTTTTGAAACAATAATTTGTTACATGGATGAAGTCAAAACTAGAGACAGCCTAGTTTCGCTTGTACAAGGAACACTGTGGAAGGCAATAGAGCAGAAATTCGAGAATAAAATAGTTTTGCCTTTAATTGTGTATTCCAATGATTTTGAGGTAAATAATCCACTAGGTACCCACACGGGAATTAATAAACTGGGCGGTGTATACTATACCATCGCCGCGCTTCCTTCGGAATATTGTGGTATGCTTGAAAACATTTTTCTTGCTCAGCTTCACAATTCACAAGATATGTCAGTTTTCGGCAACGAACATATTTTCTATAAGATCATAGAACAAATCACTGATCTTGAAGAAAATGGTATCACAATTTGCATTGATGGAAAGAAGATGCAAGTTTTTTTTGCATTGGCAGTTATAGCAGGTGACAACCTAGGACTGCATGATATACTTGGATTTGTAACAAGTTTTAATGCTAACTATGCATGTAGATTCTGCATTGCACCCAAACAGGTTCTTCAAAGTCAAGTATTAGAGGATTCGGAAATGTTACGTACAAAAGAAAACTATGCTGAACATTCAGCTAATGGTACTGTTGGTGTCAAAGAACCATGTATATTCAACCAAATACCGTCCTATCATGTGACGGTTAATAAATACTGTGATGTCATGCATGACAATCTTGAAGGTGTACTTCGATACGGCATCGCCAAAATCTTAAACCGAACGATAAACGTGGATAAATATTTTTCTTTGACTACACTGAATAATAGGATCCGATATTTCAATTATGGCAGCGCTTTTAAAGGAAATATCACTCCAGCTATATCTAATGATGCATTAAAGAAAGGGTGTCCAATACTATCAGCGTCGGAAATGTCTACTCTTGTCTGCAATCTTGGATTGATCATAGGTGATCTTGTACCTGAAGATAGTAAGGCATGGAAACTGTTCGTTATTCTTAGACAAATACATTGCATCGTGATGGCACCATCACATACAATCGAAACTATTAATTCATTAAAAACCTTAATTTCCGAACACCATAGCATGTATTTGGAATTGTTTAAAGAACCTTTAAAGCCGAAGCATCATTACTTGTTACACTATCCTGGTATTATTGAAAAACTTGGTCCGCTTAAAAACATTTCATGCATGAGATTCGAAGCAAATCATAGAGACTTCAAAAATAATGCTAAAGTTGTGTATTCTCGTAGAAATATATCGCATACTTTAGCAACTAAACAACACCTACAATTGACTTACAGACTCCTTGCTAATAAGGGATTTGAGAAACGCTTTATTTGGGGAATGTGTCAAGGAAATATGATTCGTGATTTAGAAAAATTTCAAGTATTCCAAGATGTACTACCTCCAGGTATGTTCGATGACGATGGATACCTTCTAGTCACTTGGATTCAAGTTAATGGTACATGCTATAAGCCAGACATGGTAATTTCATTCGGAGTCGAAAACGGCCTCAGACAATTCGGGAAGATTAAATATATATTGATGTATGAATATCGGAAGGTAGAATTTCTTGTGTAGTGGGATTCTTGGAAATGTAGGTCGAATAAAACGTTAAAAGACAAAGCTTCAATAATTGTCGACGTTTCGGCCTCAAGTGTGGGCCCTCCTCAGGACAGAACGATTCTTTATTCTACAATACAAAGGATTTCGTTTAAAGATTTAAGACATAAACAAAATTAAAATTCAAACTTATAGATTAGCGGTTAGTTTAAAAATGACAGTACTAACCTTATAGACACATGATAATAATACAGCGGGATTCTAGAGATAATCGAAACATAAACAAACGCAGTTACGCTGAGATTTAATTTTGCGTACCTTCCACTTATCCATTATAACTATTGAAAGATTAACAAATTAAGAGATCAAAGATCTTTTGTACTGGCAACAGTTAACAATACAATGGCAGCGAAGGAGAAGACGGAAGTCTGGATTGTTGATATCGATCAATATATCCCACGGAAATCTAAATATTAACTCAGTCACTAGGTCATACATACATAGAGAGGCAAAAACAATAAAGGTAGTCAATGTCGGTCACTTATCATAAGGTAGTTAGATGTTCGAAATAAGTCTTACGTACGTATCGCTTAGTTTCTCAACGTCCTGTCGTAAGTTGACCGAGTCAGAATGACTCACAATGTTACACATCTCAAGAATCATCCTTTTATAATACACAGGTTCTTCGTGTAAAACGCTTACCTTGTCATAATCAAAGCGATGGTCGTGATCAACAATGTGTCTGGTTAAAGCGGTATAGTGGTCAACACTCTCTTTGATGTTTTTTTTATGTTCGTTAATTCTTTGCGAGATATGTCGAGACGTTTGACCAATATAAGGCTTATTACAATCGAGACACGGTATCTTATAGACTACATTAGAACGTTTATCCAGCGGTAGGATGTCCTTACCGGAATCAAACAACGGCCTCAAATCATTATGGTTCTTACCGACAAACTGTACATTAAATTTCTTAAAAATACGGTTTAGCGACTCGAACAACCCCGCGATGTAAGGGATCGAAATAAACGTAGATCTGTTAAGATCCAATTGAGGTGCAACGTTGTTGTTCAAAGCGTTGATCTTAAGTAAACGTTTAGAAATAGTACGGTTTACTACATTTGTGGGGTAACCATTTTTTTGCTAAAACCTCTCGAATAATAGACAAGTTTTTTTCATGAAACCGAGGATTTGACAATCTGATACCTCTATCCACAAGATTAGTGATGGAACCAATTTTATACGACCTGGGATGATGTGAATCATAATTCAAATATCTCTGTGACCAAGTAGGTTTCTGGTACCAATCCGTCTCAATGGTCTGGTTTGAGTTAATGATTAGTGCATCTAAAAAACTAATACGACCCTGTTAGTACTGTCATTTTTAAACTAACCGCTAATCTATAAGTTTGAATTTTAATTTTGTTTATGTCTTAAATCTTTAAACGAAATCCTTTGTATTGTAGAATAAAGAATCGTTCTGTCCTGAGGAGGGCCCACACTTGAGGCCGAAACGTCGACAATTATTGAAGCTTTGTCTTTTAACGTTTTATTCGACCTACATTTCCAAGAATCCCACTACATATTCACTTGAGGTCAAGAATTTTGTTTCTAGAATTTCTTGTATTGAAGATGGACACAATAGACTTCTCAAAGCATGTACATGCATTTCAAGTTAAAGACACTGAAACATGGAAGTTCTTAGCACAAGCGAGCTTGAGGAATTACGTTCCATACAACGTTCATTGCACTGCAGATGGCAAATATTATGTGCCATGTGATTGAAATCGTTTGTACACAGAAATACAAATTATTTCTTGTACCGAAAGAAATTTTATATTTTTCCACTTCCAAGACATTTTATGTAGAGTGTATTTTCTCAAGCATTCTAGTCTTCCTATAATTATACGAAACCACTTGATGAGAGTTGTGAACCGTACAAAATATAGTATTTGCGAATTTCATGTATAGATTGTACATGTATAAATTATACATGAAATTAGAAAATACTAAACTCATTATACAATATAATAATATTATATATAATATTCTTACAAGTTATATCTTTTCAGAGATTATTATCTTTTTTTTTTTTTTTGTCATTTCACCAAATATATTAGAGATAGTTCATTTTGTTTTATTACATACTTTAGTCTGATGAAAATCAGATGAAAGTCAATATTGTTTCCAGTTGATTTCACTTTTAAATAGTTTACCGCATATAATAAATTAAGTTAAACAGCCAGATGATAATGATAAGTCAAAAGTCTTAATTAATATATCTGCACTTTGTATCGTTAGAGAGTCGAGACTAACACAAATGCAAACGAAGTTCCTATTATTTTAAGTTGATTGATACCTGTACCTTTTATATGATTAATCTGACAATATATCATTTACATAGTATTATTCTTTTGCTTAAAATCTAGGGCGATATTGTGAAGAGTTTTTTATATTTTAAGGTCATGTCAAACACCGTACTATGCTGTGCTATCCTTGGATGCACAATTTTCATTGTTCAAACCTTATATTTAAGTATTTCAGATGTCCTAGAATTGGTGTGCTGCACATAAGTGACACTACTCACTAAATAAAATATTCAGTTATACCAAAGAAATATTCTGTATTCATTATCCCATCTGTAGTCCCCGTAACAAAATTCATAATTGTAACAAATGCATATTTAGTCAATAGCAGCAGTAACTTTGGTGTGGAAACAATATAATTAATTGAACAAACATTATGTTCTATTGCATCAAAGTAATTGACAGTCGCCCCATATGCATGCTAAGTACGTGTTATTTTACATATTGTTGTCCGAACTGAATCTTTAGTTCCAGAAACTGAATATGGAATTCTTAGAACTAAATTTCAGAGACGTCATTATTGTGACGTCATATCTATTTCTTCGCGGATAGATCAGTGAACTGAATATTTGCTCACTTCAAATAATAAATTAATTGACTATACCTTGCGATAGGTGTTTAGGATAACTTATATATAGTTCTCTCAACCAATCATTTAGTGCCGGAACTAAATATTTAGTTTCTGAAACTAAATTTTAGTGACGTCATTATTTTTATTTTCTCGTGTATAGTTCCATTAACTGAATATCTGCTTACTTTAAATAATAAACTAATTTACTGCGCCTTATGACGAGTGTTCGGGACGACTAAACCGTTTAGTTGCAGTAACTGAATAGTCCAGTCGGAATGTACAGAAATTTCGCCTAGTTCTATTCTTGAAAGTGTCCGAATTGCCAATTTTTTTACAGTCTCATTGGATACCCACGAACATATCCTGAAAAACTCGGTGTATGATAGGTCCGGGTTTGGGAGATAAACAATCATTAACAATTGAAAGCGCGTGATTTTGACGCGATCTTTTTATTTATCGAGTTTAGAGAAAAAAGTTTCAGACAAAAATTGTAGATCTCTTTATCCTCTACCAAATCCGTCTTATAAAAAAATCACGTAGCGTTGATTGTTTGGCTGTAAATTGCAACGGAAGACTAAGGTCCGCGAAAACTCGGTTCTTTTGTTTATTGCATGCAGGTGAGTGGATTATCAACGCTCACTATTGGAACTCATCGCCAGTACAGAACCATCTTTTCTTGAAATTAAAGCGCAAAGTTTGCCCGGCTATTAGACCAGTCATTATAGACATTAAAAAGCTAAAATTTAACAATAAATCCAAAAGTTTTAAAATTTGTATGTAACATCAGAAAGGGTATAAAAACGAACTATAAAATTTTGCAACCTTTTTCGAAGTACGGAACATAGCGAAAATGGCAAAAAATGGTATTTGACGATATTCTCGCCAAGAAAATTCCAAAAGTTCTGCAAATTTGAAGTAGCTTCGAAGGCCTTATTTTACATCACGTATCAAATTTGCAACCAATTGAAGGCTACGGAACATTTATTTTATTAATAATGAAGGTTTTATATCTATAAAAAATGAAAAAATAAAATCCAAAAGTTCTGCAAACTTCACAGATCAATCGGAATAATGAAACAAACAGTTGCATCGATTTGCAACCATTCGCGTTGACCGGAAGATATTCATTCATAATTTTCTTCATCAGCGGTCGTTTTACCGAGCAGAATGGTCTCGTGAAAATTACAAAAGTTTTCAATTTCGGTTGCAAATATTCAGAACGTCAATTGTAATGTTTTTATAAATTTGCAACCTCGTGTGAGACCCGGAACCTTTTGCAATTAGCGGAAATTAATTTTTTTTATTTTTTCACCCTCAAAAATATTTTAAAAGTTTTGCAAATCCAGTGGCTTGATGTAATTGGTAGCAAATTACGGTTCCTCCATTTGCAACCTCGTGCGTGATCCGGAAATATTATTTAATAATATTCACGCTAAATATAATATTTCACGTTACCTACGCCACTCAGCAGAAGGCCCAGCCGGGCTACGCTGTCACTACGCCGTTGCGCGTCACCTGTTCGTAACCATGGTAACCGGCAAATGGCGGGTCAGTTGTCCGTTATTTCCGAAGTTGAGCGTCTCGTATCGCTCCATCCTCACGATGGATGCAGCTACTCACTGTGTTATTTGCAATAAAGATGCAACGGACGAAGATATTCGTACGGTCAAGGCGAAAGGCAGCGCCGTGCCAATGGGTGGATCGGCGGAGTAGCCGCTCCAGGGCGCCTATGCTCAGGGGCGCCAAGAGACCGAATTTTTTGTGATCCGTCATTTTTTGAAATCGCTTGCATCCGTAGGAAAGCAGTAGTCCACATTCAGAGGCGCCCGCAATATGTCTCTGAGGGTGCTGCACTGATAGACGCGACATCATGTGGTGGGGCGTCGTTCCGAAAAGGAGTTCGGGTCCGTTCTATTGCGTTTGGGCTGTAAACCCGTATCGTGCTCTACAAAGAGTATAGGATCGAGGGGTAGCTGCCATGAGGCCGTATTGTATTTTTCATTATTCTAGCCTCAAAAGCGCAACTTCGTCGCGATTTCTCGGCAATCATGATGAAAAATAATGATCGTTACTTGTACGTAAAGGCTTTTTGACGAACCTCGTTACATTACTCGCCTTTGGCTCGTGCCATAAACCTCTCGTTTCGTCAAAAAAGCCTTTCCTTACTCGTAATGTACTATTACTTCACACAGTGTGATAATGGACGTTTTACCCACGCTTCGCGTGGGTAAAATCCCCATTTTCAGACCTTATGAAGTAAAATTTTGTACTATTAGCGTATACGAGTTTCTGCATTCAGCGCCTCTGTGAAGTCGGTGGGTGAAATAACATACCCCTACCCAAAGACTAAAACCACACTAGCCATAGAACGTTCGATTCCCCTCTCCTCGCCTACTCCCTCGCCTAAATAGTACCGTGCGAAGATTGATAAGTTAGGGTTAGCGTCAACTTGTAATCTATCAGTAATACAGAAATAGTTTCCTTATACATTCACTGGCAATATAGTTATGAATTAATATGCTGTTAAAAATTATCATCAAAGCGATGAATCTGACAATGGTTACTCGTGATTGAGAAAAGGACATATCTCTGTCTCAACATGTTAGCGTTTGCCAAACACTTTCCAGTTCTTGATAACAACTGATGACAACTCTTCAAGCACTGTCGACACGGTCACTGAGCTTCTGGTGACGGTGGTTATCCCACCGAACTACCAGATAGCGATATTATCTGTATACGCTCAGCTACCCCGCTATCCTATACTCTTTGGTCCGCTACTTCGTGGCGCTTTCACCACTGATCAAGTCCTCAGCTAACGGCGAAGCTACTGCCAGCATCGAACTTATTCGTGGGGAGCAATACATATCAGCTCATGCAACTTTCGCCACGCTTCGCAATAGCACATCTATCAATCCCAATTGTTTCAATCCCTAAACTTTGGCTCAGTTCATCAGGTGGCGGGGGAGGGGGGGAGGGGGGGGGGGGGCGCATGAAGACAGCTCGCACCAGGCGTCATGTGGCTTAGGCACGGCGCTGGCGAAAGGGATCGCTACCCTTGTTAATTGCAGTGAAAGGAGAGGTGACGGGAAAGCAGCTGTTATCATCAATTTGGAAAATGTGACAATACACGAGAGCTGCCAAAAAATTTACACCAACGAAAAGAGCATCAAAGCTTCCCTGAAACGACCACGAGAAGCGATTCCCGTAGAAAACGATCCGGTGGTTGAACGTGATCTGTTCGGTTTTGACAAAAAGTGTGTGTTTTGTGCGAAAGACATAACGGACGAATTTTTGAAGCAGGAGAGCAAAAAACCAATCGGGAAAAGAACTATAGTTTACAAAATTCGCAATGCTGGGGCGAAAGAAGGCATTGTCCGTGCTGCCAAACAACATGACGACGATTGGAGTGAGGAGTTAATATTCCAATATCTTGAATTCTGCTAATACGAAAAGACATATTGGGGCAGTCCGTGTCAACTCGACGCCTATATTTCTACTGTCTTGTAAAATCTTGAAAAATTATTCAAAAGGTTGTGTTTTAGGTATTTTTTTATAATATTGCAAATCGTCAGTCAATAATCTTTTTATTTTTTACGAATGACTTTCAAGATTTATCATAGTTTGAAGATATTTCAATTGTTTACGGTTTCGTAAAATCTGAAAAAATTATTCAAAATGTTTAATTAAATTTGATATTTTTCTAAGCAATCCATCCCATTTTCATTCTAAGGTGCTGCAGCGTATCGAAGGGGTGGAACTGCACTCGGTAGGTGCACAATATCACCGATCCTGTTATTCTACGTTTTGTTTGCCTACGAGACCTTCAGGAGCGCGCCGTGGCCGACCATCGGAGTCATATGTAACATCTGCAATGGACCGAATTTATGAGTACCTGGAAGAAAACAGAGACCAGTGCCAATTTTCATTGCGGGAACTGAGTAGTCTCATCGACGATCCGCCTACCGATGCAACTCTCAAAAGCAAACTTCTAGAAAAATATAAGGATGACATTGTAATTACAAATCTGGTTGGTCGAACCCCAGTAGTATGTTTTCGAAGCCACGTGGTCCTTGTGGACACATGGTACAAAGAAAAAAAAATGAAGAACGAATCAGATGAACGGTTGAGAATTATTCGAACAGCAGCTGGAATAATTTCCGAAGACATCAGATCCCAGATATATAACACAGATCACTATCCTAACCCTGAAAATTTTCTGGACGATACCGAAGAAGATATACCTGAGACTCTCCGAGTGTTCCTGGATGAGGTTATACTCAAAACAAAACGGAAATCTAGAGACAAATATAAAAAAAAATGCACAGCTATAGCACATTCTATAGTCGCAGCTGCAAGACCGACATCCTTCATGTCTTCACCGAAAGATTTACTCGAATTTGTACAATGCAGATGTGCCAAAGGCTGCGGAGGAAGATGTAGCTGCAGAAAAGCAGGGCTGAAATGCTCCAAGGCTTGTCATTTCTGCCGTGGGCAATCCTGTTTGAATGCGTTAGAAGTAAATCTGGATGAATCAGATGATGACGAGCCAAACGAAATGGAACGATGGTGCACTCAGACCGATAGTCTTGGTCAACCACTGGATGCTTACAATGGCACAGAAGGAGATGTAGATGACGTTGCAGAGGAATGTATAACCGTTCAGCCCGAAAGTTCATCTGAAAATGTTATCATCGAACCCGAACGTGCCGATGAACCAGGACCCTCCCGGAGAAAAATATTGAAACTGGTTTGATTTTTTACATTTTTTATTTTTTTAGAACTATCGAATGTCACAATCGTGGAACACCAAATCGCAATACCCTACCTGTACAATACCCCACCTGTAAAATAATACGACAGATAAATGCTATACAGTCGACCCTCTCAATAAAGCCGGTCAACGCGGTAAGGGGAAGAGTTTTTCTGAGAATCCTAGTTCCCCCACTCTGCACCGTCGTGCTCGCCGGCGATGTTTACACAGCAACTATTCTCAATAAGGCCGGCACCTCGTGCATATCTAAATACTGGTTTTACATTTGAAAGTATATGTAAAAAGCCAGTGCGTCGAGCGGCCTTATTGAGAATATTTACGGATGAAAATCGAGCTCGTCTTAACTGCTTGAGAGTGGGGGAACTTCTCGACGTGCTAACCTGGGGAAGCGGCCTTATTGAGATGGGCCTTATTGGGAGGGTCGACTGTAGTTAGAAATAATACGACTTGATTACTATACTTAATACTATCTTACATTTAGACCTCATAAGTTCATTATATTTCTACTCACCTTTATCAAAATGCCTCATGGTGTCTTCCTTTCTATACGCTATCTGTAAAATAATACGAACAATTTGCTTTAATTTTTATAGCATAATACGTAGGAATTTTATTAATAAGAATTTAATTCAGGTTAATATTTTTAGGGGGAAATTTATTTTCTTTAATTTCTTTTTTTTTGTTTTTAATTCATGCTATAGTTAGAAATAATACGACTCAATTACTATAGTTCAACCTAGTTAGTACAGCTTAACCTTAACCTTAGTTACTATACTTTAATCTTAGACCTTATAAGTCGATTATATTTTCACTTACCTTCATTATAGAATACGTGATTGTGTCTCACTTTGGTTACTTCCAAATTTTCATTATTTTACCTTAGTTACTATACTTTAATCTTAGACCTTATAAGTCGATTATATTTTCACTTACCTTCATTATAGAATACGTGATTGTGTCTCACTTTGGTTACTTCCAAGTTTTCATTATTTTACCTTAGTTATTATACTTTAATCTTAGACCTTATAAGTCGATTATATTTTCACTTACCTTCATTATAGAATACGTGATTGTGTCTCACTTTGGTTACTTCCAAATTTTCATTATTTTACCTTAGTTACTATACTTTAATCTTAGACCTTATAAGTCGATTATATTTTCACTTACCTTCATTATAGAATACGTGATTGTGTCTCACTTTGGTTACTTTCAAATTTTCATTATTTTATGTGTCGATTAATTTTCTAGTGGGCCGATTTTCCAGTTCATATGTTTACATTATAAAATTTTCGAATACAGCAATCGTCAGAAAGCAAATCGATTTGTTTGGTTTAATCCCCTCCCTGTGAAATACTACAATGCATCATTACAATTCGAAAATTTTCAGACCTTATAAGTTTATTTTTACTTACGTTTAATAGAATACCTAATTATTTCTCACTTTGGTTCACTTCGAAGAAGTTGTTACTTCTGTATCTAATTCAGCAGCTGGTGCAGGAATGTGCTGATTTAAGTAATTGATTTCTAAGTACAACAATTCACCGAATTTGCAAAACTTATACAATTCTTTAGAGGGTACAGATATTAAAAAAGTTGCTTTCCGTAAGTTGACGAATGTTCCGGGTCACGCACGAGGTTGCAAATGGAGGAACCGTAATTTGCTACCAATTACATCAAGCCACTGGATTTGCAAAACTTTTAAAATATTTTTGAGGGTGAAAAAATAAAAAAAATTAATTTCCGCTAATTGCAAAAGGTTCCGGGTCTCACACGAGGTTGCAAATTTATAAAAACATCACAATTGACGTTCTGAATATTTGCAACCGAAATTGAAAACTTTTGTAATTTTCACGAGACCATCCTGCTCGGTAAAACGACCGCTGATGAAGAAAATTATGAATGAATATGTTCCGGTCAACGCGAATGGTTGCAAATCGATGCAATTGTTTGTTTCATTATTGCGATTGATCTGTGAAGTTTGCAGAACTTTTGGATTTTATTTTTTCATTTTTTATAGATATAAAACCTTCATTATTAATAAAATAAATGTTCCGTAGCCTTCAATTGGTTGCAAATTTGATACGTGATGTAAAATAAGGCCTTCGAAGCTACTTCAAATTTGCAGAACTTTTGGAATTTTCTTGGCGAGAATATCGTCAAATACCATTTTTTGCCATTTTCGCTATGTTCCGTACTTCGAAAAAGGTTGCAAAATTTTATAGTTCGTTTTTATACCCTTTCTGATGTTACATACAAATTTTAAAACTTTTGGATTTATTGTTAATTAGTTGTCCCGAATGACTGGTCTATATGTCATACAGTTTAGCAACAATGAATTTTCGCCTGAAATCCGCCCTTCCCCTATAACTTCTAGCTGAATGACCCCACAGAGTGCAACCAAAATTCTACCACGTTCTTTCGGGATCCGGTGAAAAAATTTTTTTTTTCATGTAAAGAAAGCCGTTAAAAAAGAAATAAAATTTTCGCTCATAAACAAATGGTAATAACTTCGTCAATTTTCAAGTCACGGAAACATTCTTCGAGGATCTGATAGGTCTTCTCGAGACGCTTTTTTTGGAAAAAAAATCATCCGTGTAGAAATAAAAAATACATCGAATGCACACCAAATCTCATTTTTTTTTTTTTTTTTGTACTTACGCGGTATTGCAAATGTTAGTTACTCGGTATTGCATTATCACCGACGATAAGATAGTCGATAAATAGAAAAAGGATAAGTTTTGGAAAATGAGTAGAGAGAGAGATGATGAGATGAGAGGCTATATATAGAGACGAATTAAAGAAAGTGCAAAGAGAAATCGAGATGAGAAATGATGATATAGTTTATCATCAAGATGAGATGAGGTACGGAGCACAAATATATAGGAAACGAATGGCATACGGAGTAGAAAGTAAAAAGACAGCAAGTAACATAGGTGTAGCAAGTAAGTGTAGTGTAAGTAGTCTAAGGTCGTTGTGAAGAATTGTAAGAATGTACGTATAAGAAATGTAAAAGAAATGTAAAATGGATCGGAAATTATGTAACCCTAAGGGCAATCATTGAAAATACATACAAATACACTTCACGTTATATATACAACCCAATCAAAATGTCTTTTCATTAACATCATCTTATAACGAAGAAACAACTTCATTTAGTTCGACGAGTATCGGTCGACGCCCATTTTGGACAGCATAATCGGACAGGTGAGGAAAAAGTAGCCCGGATTGAAAAAAAAATGAAGTTTGCACGACAATTATTAAGGGAGATAATCTAATTGTTAACTAAGCGGCGCGGCGTCGAACGCGATTGGTCGAGTCGCTCCCCACCGCGCGGCCCGGCGGGACTCACTCGGCGGACGGTGCGATGTCACCCGCGCCGCTCTATTAAACCAGTCGTTGCAATGAGATGAATGATTCGGGAAATATGAGACAAATTGCATATCATACTCGAATGTCTCCAAATTACGCACAAACTTGAATCATTATAAAATGTTAATTAGATTAACAATTATGAATTAATAGGTAAACCTCTCTGTATCTCCGGTTCTAATAGAGATTAAGGGATGATTTTTTTTCCAAAAAAAGGGTCTCGAGAAGACCTATCAGATCCTCGAAGAATGTTTCCGGTGACTTGAAAATTGACGAAGTTATTACCATTTGTTTATGAGCGAAAATTTTATTTCTTTTTTAACGGCCTTCTTTACATTAAAAAAAATTTTTTTTCACCGGATCCCGAAAGAACGTGGTAAAACGTACCGCTAGAATTTTGGTTGCACTCTGTGGGGTCATTCAGCTAGAAGTTATAGGGGAAGGGCGGATTTCAGGCGAAAATTCATTGTTGCTAAACTGTATGACATAGCCGGGCAAACTTTGCGCGTTAATTTCAAGAAAAGATGGTTCTGTACTGGCGATGAGTTCCAATAGTGAGCGTTGATAATCCACTCACCTGCATGCAATAAACAAAAGAACCGAGTTTTCGCGGACCTTAGTCTTCCGTTGCAATTTACAGCCAAACAATCAACGCTACGTGATTTTTTTATAAGACGGATTTGGTAGAGGATAAAGAGATCTACAATTTTTGTCTGAAACTTTTTTCTCTAAACTCGATAAATAAAAAGATCGCGTCAAAATCACGCGCTTTCAATTGTTAATGATTGTTTATCTCCCAAACCCGGACCTATCATACACCGAGTTTTTCAGGATATGTTCCTGGGTATCCAATGAGACTGTAAAAAAATTGGCAATTCGGACACTTTCAAGAATAGACCTTATGTACATTCCGAATGGACTAGAACTTTTGTTTCGCCACCGACAAACGAACCATTCAGTTGAAACAACTAAAATTTTGCTTGATTCAACATATCCTTTTTCTGCGTGTAATATTATTATAAAAATAATATTATAATATTATTATTATTATTATTATTATTATTATTATTATTATTATCATAATATTATTATTATTTATTTAATTAAAATAATATTTAATTTTTTAAATTATGACCAACCCTTGAGGTGCGGAAGTTACTTCACCTACAACCCCTGAACTAGATTATTTTTTCTGAAGGTCAAAATCACTTGAGGGGGAACTATTTCTAGTTCCTTCCTTAGGCCTTCTGGTGTCGTACTGATCTGTAAATAGTGCGAAAAACTCTACGTAATAACGGCTATCCTGAGAGGGTCATTCAAAGAGCGCAGCAAAAAGCGCAACACCGGACTACCACCACACAAGGAATGAGGTCAGAACACCCTGTGGACTTTGGCACTCCGAGTTTCGCCATGACGATTCCCTATATAGCGGGGACTGCAGAGAAGATCCGCCGCATATGCAGAGCATATGACATTGAGGTACGGTTCAAATCAACGTCCACTTTGCGTGGCTTGTTGACGGAAACCAAGCCCCGACATGCTGCGCAAGAAAGCAAGGAGTGTGTATACGGAATCCCATGCCAATGTGGGGACGTGTACATCGGCGAAACAGGAAGGCCCTTGAACGTTCGTATCCAGGAACACCGGAAAAACGTTAAAATGTGCGAACGATCGAAATCGATATTGGCCGATCACGCCTGGGAAAATGAACACCACTTCCAGTGGGATGATGCTCGGATATTGTTGAAGGAATCCAATCCTATCAAACGGAAGCTGAAGGAATCAGCCTGCATAGCAGTGACACCACATGCTGTAAGTCAACCCAGCATAGAACTTAACAAATTATGGTTACCTTTGTACAGGGATGAGGTGAGGGAAGCCATGAGCAGGCCAAGGCGGCGCCACCAGTCGTAGCTGGCGCCACCTACAACCAACCTATATATACCGGTGGGAGCGCGGAATTTGATCACTCTTTGATGGGAAGTCGCCAGACAACCTTTCCTGAGGACGGGAGCAGATATTTAGCGCCCGAAACGTCGGAGATGAATAATCTTTCAAGCAGTGGAATTAGTCCAAGTAACCCCCTGGAGGAAGGGGGGGAAGTGGGTGGGCGGGTGGCCCCCCCTCCCTCCATCCCCTCTCCTACCTCCAATAGTAACACAAAATTCTATTTTGAGCCGATAACACCCTCCAGTCGTGTAGGCCAGGCTACGGCCGTAAAGCCATTTTCTAGTTAGCGTTATCACAGAGTCGAGTTTTGCTAGAGTTCAATTGTTGATTATTATTATTGTTTTATTATTGTTCAATTATTGTTTTATTCAAGTGAAGTTACTATAAGTTGCACCGGAGCTCTGCCAGGTATACGTTATTTAGTGTGAGTCGACCGGCCTTTTGCTCGAGTCGCTTTGATTTTTGATAGCTTTGAGTCGCGGGCCTCTATGGCTCAAATACGCTAATGAGCGATTGCGTGAGGCGTTTATATACTCTCCATCCCCACTTCTTAGCGTGACGTCAGACTGTTGGTCGAAAGTAGAGGATTAGCGTAATCCTATCCATAGTTCGGGAACAGCCGATATTCTATGTGTAACATCGCTTGATATGTTACACCTTATAGGAAATTTGATAAAATAATTAAACAATCGTAATTCATCAACGATTGGCTCAATTCGATTCAAACTTCACAGAAAACTTCTACATATCAAGAGATTCGGTAGAGTCTCGCGCCAAGTACATTAAAAATTTTTTTTTCACACGCGAGACTCAACGAGTCTATATACCCGAGAGGCAACTACCCTAACCTATACCGCGAATTAGTATCTTCGTCTTCTTCCACCTCACAACATACACGAATTAAAATAATTTAATCTAGGTTGTGGTTATGAAAAGCTTTCATTTGAGTCCTAAATCGATGAAATCGGTGTCCGGAGTGCTGAGATATAATTAACTACAGATTCTGATACCCCGTTTCCTCGTACGATTTTTCTCTTTAGTGTTCTTCAGACCAAGATTCATTCACACTAAAACCATTTCCGTAAAATCACATACCGCGGGGACCAGGTGAAAGTGAATGGTCCATTCGCCCAGGCACCTAATATTTCGTATTTTCATGGGGATAGCCACTCGTTGCGCTGAAAAAATCCCTAGGGTGATTTTGGCGCGCGGTCGATGCAACTCGGCAGCCATTGTTGATACAAGCCGGCTGACTGTCAATACAATACATACAAAAGTGTGGTTATGTTCGTTTATTTGAAGCAAATGATAAATAAAGTGAATAAAACCTACGTGAATAAGCTAGGAATATTTATCAAAAATCGATCAATTAGTTTTAAATGATATCTTAATGCAATCAACGAATTAACCTAAGCTATAACTGGAAATTTATCAGAATCAAAGAGTTCATCGAGAACAACCAATTCGAACAAAATTATTGATTGTATCCTGGGGTTGAGACATCAATAAATATCCATAGCTTAATTCACGTAGGTTGTATTCACTTTATTTATCATCAGCTTCAAATAAACGAACATAACCACACATGTCTACCTTCCGCGATGTATTGACAGTCAGCCGGCTTGTATCAACAATGGCTGCCGGGTTGCATCGACCGCGGGCCAAAATCACCCTAGGGATTTTCAGTGCAACGAATGGCTATCCCCCTAAAAATACGAAATATTAGGTGCCTGGGTGGATGGACCATTCGCTTTTACCTGGTCCTCGCGGTAAAAGGGAAAAATCTCCACAAAAATTGTATAGAGTGGCGTTAGTTCGACAGTCACAACGTAGTCAGCGCTCGTATCGCAGACAGAAACCGTCTGCAACACCAGCAGACGCGTGTTGTCATTTCATGTTTTTGAATCCAAATGAAGGAAATAAAATAAGGTACAAGCAATGATTAACATAAAATTTGAAAGTACAAAAACTAGTGAATACCCACTAAAAGCCACGTGAAGTACATTAATGTGATAGTCACCAACAAAAATGTTTCGATAGGTTAATCTTAGATCCTATGATCTTGAGCTTTTGAGGTTATGCGAATCGACTAACGTGTAAATAAAATAACAATTGTGAACGGATAATTAGATTAGGTTTACCTTGCATGACCCAAGACTGTCAGATGACTATTAACTGTCGGATGACTTTTACCTGACTATTACCTATAAATTTTATTCACTTATACATTGTAGATTTGGCTGATTTTCATTTATGAATGCAATTATCGGAGGAAACTGTGTTTTGAGGATTATTCGATTTTTTTCTATCAAGTCACCACCTCACAGTGGTCCGGGCGACCCGATTCCGTGGCCAAAAGTCAAACTGTTATCGAAATGGCATAAAGATGTAAACTTCGGGGTTTTTGGGGTCGATGAACCCGAATTTGGCATTGAAAATTCATAATTCAAAATAGTGGACACAATATGTCGGTTGAAACTGTAAAATTCACTGGCATTGGCACAAAAATCTCTCTTCCGAGGTTTTTGGAGTCAGTGAACCCAAATTTGGCATTGAAAATTCAGAATTCAGATTCGGAGCCAATATTGAATATCAATAAATAATCGGATATAATAAGTCATGTCGAGGTGCTTCGGGAGTGAGTTTCCCTAGCCTCTCACATAACATGTCAGGGTGCTTGCTGAGTGAGTTGAAAAAAAGCAACCAATATTTAGTAGTTACGCAGCTCAAAATAATGTTATGAAGACCCGGGAAATTTTATAAGATATATGACCGGGAAAGTCTATTGAGTGTTCGGCGCTCAGACGCTGGCTTTATTCTACACTCCACGTCAACGTAGTGCTTTAACCTTCGATGGAGATAATTTTTTAATCCATGTTTTACGAACAGTTGAGATTTTCTGCTTAGAACAATCTCTATCAAATTCAGATTAGTGCTATCACAACAAATGGTTAGAATGAAAATACTTATTCAATATTAACCCTTTGCGGCACACATTTTTCCTTGCGTTCAATTGGCTTGAAATTTGTCACTCGGGGGTTTTTAGGGTCGCTGATGACGAATCTGAGCTCAGAATTTCAAAATTCAAAATGGCAGTTCCAATATGGCGGACAAAAGTACAAAAAGTTACTTAATGAAAGTGAAATTTGTCACTCGGGGGTTTTTGGGGTCGCTAATGACGAATCTGAGCTCAGAATTTTAAAATTCAAAATGGCAGTTCCAATATGGCGGACAAAAGTACAAAAAGTTACTTGATGAAAGTGAAATTTGTCACTCGGGGGTTTTTGGGATCGCTGATGACGAATCTGAGCTCAGAATTTCAAAATTCAAAATGGCAGTTCCAATATGGCGGACAAAAGTACAAAAAGTTACTTAAAAAAAAAAATAAAATAAAAAAATAAATATAAATATAAATAATAAAAATATAAATAATAATCTGAATAAAAATATAAATAAATAATAAATAAATATAAATAATAATATAAATATAAATATCGCCTAAAAAAGGAAGAAAGCGTAAACCTACGCCTATCAGTACGCACAAACTCCAAGTGTCTATTGAAAAGAGACGTTCTCAGGCAGCTCACATGCCAGCATATGTTGAAAAGAAAAAACGATGTGTACTTTGCAGTACAAAACAGAACGAAAAAAAAAGTCAATGGATGTGCAGTACGTGTAACGTTAGTGTTTACAACCACAAAGAAACTGTTTTTCAAAATATCATGCATAAAAAAAAATAAATACAAAAATACAAAAAAAGACAAAAAAAAAATAAATAAATAAATAAATAAAAAAAAAAAAAAAAAAAAAAAAAAATGGAGA
This sequence comes from Tenthredo mesomela, assembly GCA_943736025.1. NCBI lineage: Eukaryota > Metazoa > Arthropoda > Insecta > Hymenoptera > Tenthredinidae > Tenthredo > Tenthredo mesomela. The sequence goes on from OX031013.1 coordinate 31,713,957, forward strand.
CCATAATCGCCACGTCCTCGTTCGTGTCTCCGGGTTCGGCAAAGAGCGGCACTTTTTCTTTGTCAATTTATTTATAAAAATATAGGATTTGATAGCAGATTCAAACTCAGCGACCCCAAAAACTCCCGAGTGACAAATTTCACTTTCATCAAGTAACTTTTTGTACTTTTGTCCGCCATATTGGAACTGCATTTTGAATTTTGAAATTCTGAGCTCAGATTCGTCATCAGCGACCCCAAAAACCCCTATATAAGAAATATTGTGAAAATTCAATCAAAAATTTATTCAATAATGAATTTTTTTCGAAAAAAGGTCATTTTTCTGTATTTGTTTATTTCTATGAACAAATTAACGAAAATAATAAATAATTATTACATAAATTAGGATTGTATAACATATCAAGATCCCAAAATCACAAAAAAAACCTAAGTAAATTGTATAAAAACTACTTTAAAATAGCGAAAAAGTTTGTAAGAAAAGGTGGGTCCTGGGAGACCCGCTGTGCCGGAAAGGGTTAAAGAAATAGTCTCTCTTTCTTAGATGACGGAGATTCTCATTTATATTTATTTATTCATTGTAGACTCAGCGTATTTTCATTTATGAATGTAATTATTGGAGAAAAGGCTGTTTTATGAATTGTTCAATTTTGTAGCGGTTCGCCGTATGAGAAGAGAGGATGATGAGTGTGAACGCTAAACTTGCAAAATATTGGGATAGTGTGATTTGATACAAGAAACGGGTAGAGTCAGACGAATAGAGCAGAATGCAAGTATGTGACTTCGGAAACTTCCATTTTATGCTCTACGCTAGTCTTGCATCGAGAGGGCTCAATTCTATATATTTCGATATCTTCTGTTCAGACCCGAATTTGAAGGTGACCTTTTTACAGAGCATTAGAAGAAAAACTGTCTAAGAATTGCAATACATATATCTAATATTTATATATATTTAATCATGAGCAGCAACTATAACCCTGCGTGCAAGCAACTCCGTCATTGCCGGTCCCAAGCCCAGATGAGACAGAAGGAGGGCTGCCCGCAAAGTTACACGTTGCAGGCACAAAAATTTAAGACACAGAAATTTAAGGCTCACAAAAAAGTATGAGCATACGTGTAAATTATAACATTATTTTTATTTATTTGAAATTATACTACCAGATTTAACATTGCTGCTTTTCGAGGGATTCGGATGATACAAAATGCATCACCGTACATGCATCGAGACGATCATAGAAACAATTGGCAGAATGACAACTGAGAACTGAGCGAGGATATAGGAAAACCCAATCGAGCGAGCGTAGCGAGCGAGCACAATTATTAGGTAGTCAAGCAAAATTGTACAAAAAGTGGTGATATCAACCCCAAAAAGCCCCTCCGGTGCAAAAACCTTTCGCCAAGTACATTAATGTGTTCACCACCCCCAAAGAAATCCACCAACAAAAATTCCTCCTTAACAAAAGTGGTACTATAAAAATGTCTACAGTAGAACCTCGTTTATCCGGCCTTCGATTAACCGAGTCTCCGCGTTATCCGAGGCAACGGACTCATCCGAGCACTCCACATTAATCGAAGTGTATGCTCGGATAATACGGAAAAACTCGAATAAAACGGATGGACCTGCTATGCCTATGCTGTACGCGCGAAGTATTTTGCGATCGCTACTATGGTGCTTATACATATGTATATACTTTTGTGATTAAATTTCATTCTACAGCTTCATATACATAACAAATGATGGAAATTTTCGAATTTTTCACTGATATTGTGTTATCCGAGTTTTCGCTCATCCGAGGTACCACCTCCCCACATTACCTCGGATAAACGAGGTTCTACTGTACACTTGGGGACACGGATTATGAGACGGTCAGTTTTCTGGACAAGTCAGTTATGTTGACAACACAAAATGAACACACAGCGCCGCATAGTCGGCCGAGCGCGAAGCTAACTCAATCTCACCAAATATCACGTAACTCATGACCTAAGGCTGTTTGCTCATGACAGTCGAATCTAACCTGAGAATACCGCGGAGGACTAACCTAAGAATAATAATTATTATAAGTAATATTATTATTAATAATAACCCGTTGGATTGACGTGTAAATCAGTTTGGAAATAATTGTAATTCATAACTTCCCCCTCGAAGAATACAAACGGGCGAAAGTTTATTTTTTTTTGAATCTTTTTAAGTGATGAAAAAAGAAATTGTAACCTGAAAGTTTACGGTAAGATGATTTTATAAAAATACAATTAAATTAGAAATTAGGTAATGCAAGTTACGCTATGCCTGAAAAACAAGATTCTTTGTGAATTTTGCGTGTGAAAGCATGTCCAGGACTAGATTCTAGATCATTGAGATTATCGTGTAACTCATTATTACTTCTTGACTGATACAAGACATTTATCAAACACAGACTGAACTTCGCAAGAACCACCCGTCGAAACAGGCAAAGAAAGGAAACATTCAGCTTCAGAGAAACGGAAGGAGTCAACTCGTACTAATCCAGAGATAAAAGGAACTCGTTTTGATAGAATCGTAGCCGGGACTTTGAATGCCTACTCCGGCGACTACATCACTCGTCTTTCACATTCTAAACTTTGACAATTCTTAGACTGAGACTTAATATACTATCGGAGACGACTGCTTGCTTCTTATAATGTAAAATTCTTAACTTTAAGCTGAATAAATAAAAATGCATGCATGAAAATCTTATGTTCCAGCTGGTTATTCAATAATTATTCAAAGATTAAAACTTTTAGAATTATAATCTAAATAATACCTATTAGAAAAATAAATTAGTTGGTGAAGTCATCTTGATTTTCAATTCAATTAATTGAATATTATATTCAATATCAAATCATATCTTTTTTATCAATGATAATAATATATCTATATTAAAATACATTCACGAGTTATTATTATCAGTATTATAAATATTTAACATTTTAATATCTTATTAATAAGAAGAAAAGTTGAAAGATTTTGGTGCACGTGACAACCCGCTGGTCATAAATAACAATGACGAGATTTGGATCATTGGATTTTATTCATACATTTCTGAAATTTCGACAATTTATTGGATCCAGACTTGGAATACAAGCATAGACGACTGATCGTCTCTCAAAAAATCGAACTATAAACTTTAATAATTCTTTATACGCTGACTTAGAATGCCTCCTATATCGACTACTCGTCTATCACAGAATTACATTTCAAAAGCTAATAATTCTTAGATCAAGACTTAGAATACTATCACAGACGACTGCTGTCTTCTTAGGATGTAAAATTCAAGATTTTAATAATCCTTTGGACGCTGACGTAGAACTTCTTTTATGGCGACTACTCGTCTAGCACAGAATTAAAAAATTAATTGATAATAATAATAATAATAATAATAATAATAATAATAATAATAATTATTAATTATTAATAATAATAATTAATAATTAATTAATAATAATAATATTAATAATTAATCAATTAATTATTAGACGAGTAGTCGCCATAAAAGAAGTTCTACGACAGCGTCCAAAGGATTATTAAAATCTTGAATTTTACATCCTAAGAAGACAGCAGTCGTCTGTGATAGTATTCTAAGTCTTGATCTAAGAATTATTAGCTTTTGAAATGTAATTCTGTGATAGACGAGTAGTCGATATAGGAGGCATTCTAAGTCAGCGTATAAAGAATTATTAAAGTTTATAGTTCGATTTTTTGAGAGACGATCAGTCGTCTATGCTTGTATTCCAAGTCTGGATCCAATAAATTGTCGAAATTTCAGAAATGTATGAATAAAATCCAATGATCCAAATCTCGTCATTGTTATTTATGACCAGCGGGTTGTCACGTGCACCAAAATCTTTCAACTTTTCTTCTTATTAATAAGATATTAAAATGTTAAATATTTATAATACTGATAATAATAACTCGTGAATGTATTTTAATATAGATATATTATTATCATTGATAAAAAAGATATGATTTGATATTGAATATAATATTCAATTAATTGAATTGAAAATCAAGATGACTTCACCAACTAATTTATTTTTCTAATAGGTATTATTTAGATTATAATTCTAAAAGTTTTAATCTTTGAATAATTATTGAATAACCAGCTGGAACATAAGATTTTCATGCATGCATTTTTATTTATTCAGCTTAAAGTTAAGAATTTTACATTATAAGAAGCAAGCAGTCGTCTCCGATAGTATATTAAGTCTCAGTCTAAGAATTGTCAAAGTTTAGAATGTGAAAGACGAGTGATGTAGTCGCCGGAGTAGGCATTCAAAGTCCCGGCTACGATTCTATCAAAACGAGTTCCTTTTATCTCTGGATTAGTACGAGTTGACTCCTTCCGTTTCTCTGAAGCTGAATGTTTCCTTTCTTTGCCTGTTTCGACGGGTGGTTCTTGCGAAGTTCAGTCTGTGTTTGATAAATGTCTTGTATCAGTCAAGAAGTAATAATGAGTTACACGATAATCTCAATGATCTAGAATCTAGTCCTGGACATGCTTTCACACGCAAAATTCACAAAGAATCTTGTTTTTCAGGCATAGCGTAACTTGCATTACCTAATTTCTAATTTAATTGTATTTTTATAAAATCATCTTACCGTAAACTTTCAGGTTACAATTTCTTTTTTCATCACTTAAAAAGATTCAAAAAAAAATAAACTTTCGCCCGTTTGTATTCTTCGAGGGGGAAGTTATGAATTACAATTATTTCCAAACTGATTTACACGTCAATCCAACGGGTTATTATTAATAATAATATTACTTATAATAATTATTATTCTTAGGTTAGTCCTCCGCGGTATTCTCAGGTTAGATTCGACTGTCATGAGCAAACAGCCTTAGGTCATGAGTTACGTGATATTTGGTGAGATTGAGTTAGCTTCGCGCTCGGCCGACTATGCGGCGCTGTGTGTTCATTTTGTGTTGTCAACATAACTGACTTGTCCAGAAAACTGACCGTCTCATAATCCGTGTCCCCAAGTGTACTTACAAAATGATTGAAATCAGATACAATTGCCAAGTACATGTCTTCTGTATAACGAAAGCTTACAACTGCATGAAGAACAGAAGTCTAAATAGTCTTGTATCGTTCACTCGTTACGCTCGCTTACCCGATCGACTTGATGATTACGGGAAAAAAAACAGGAAAAAAAAATTTAGGAAGTGGTACTTGGCGGGCCATTATAGCAATATGTATCGAATAATTGATACATAGACCTAAGTGAATACTCTTTTACTTACTCATAAATGGCTCGCAAGTACCACGTACTAACTATTTTTTTCCTGTTTTTTTTTCTGTAATTATCTAGTCGATCGGGTAAGGGAGCGTGGCGAGTGAACGATACAAGACTATTTAGACTTCTGTTCTTCAGTTCTAAACTTTTGTTATACAGAAGACATGTACTTAGCAATTGTATCTGATTTCAATCCTTTTGTAAGTAGACATTTTTATAGTACCACTTTTGTTAAGGAGGAATTTTTGTTGGTGGATTTCTTTGGGGGTGGTGAACACATTAATGTACTTGGCAAAAGGCTTTTGCACCGGAGGGGCTTTTTGGGGTTCCTGATAACCATTTCATCTACTGGAAGTTTGCGATTGCTCAAACTTACCTCGAACTAAACCGAGCGATCGAAAATATTTAAGCTCGATCAGTGTAATTACTCAGAAAAAATTAGATAAATTTTTAGGATTGGAGAAAAAAGAAAATTCAGTCACTCTACCGGTTTCAGAATAGTTCGACGAATAATTGCTCCAAATGTGAAGTACAACTTCGGAATATTTTAGGTTCTACAGCGAGTTGAAATGATAAAAGAGAAGCATTTTTCGTTTTGAAAAAATTGTGATTTTTTCCCCATTATTTCGAAAATGAAAAAAACTATAACTTTTTTCAAGAGGACAAAAAGATACGCAATCAAATTTCCTCTAAGGACACGGGTTTTAAAAATCAAAAATTGACATCTTCTCTAGAAGTGGTTAGGGGCCATCTCAAAATCGCAAAATAATTTTCATCATTCTAACCTCAAAATCGCAACTTCGTCGCGATTTCTCGGCAATCCTGATGAAAAATAATGATCGTTACTTGTACGTAAAGGCTTTTTGACGAACCTCGTTACAGCACTCGCCTTCGGCTCGTGCCGTAAACCTCTCGTTTCGTCAAAGAAGCCTTTCCTTACTCGTAATGAAATGTACTATTTTTCCCAACCCAAACGTAAAAATAGGCGAGTTTGTTGCCTGCTGAAAATGAACAAAACACGGTATTTCTCAATGAAGACGTGCGCGTTGGGGAATAGCGAATCATTTCTACACTAGTGGGCCCATGGTTCGCCGTTTCCCAACTTGTACGTCATTCATTGAGAAATAACGTGTTTTGTTTATTTTTATCAGGCGACAAAATCGCCTAATTTCACATTTTTGTTGGGAAATAGTATATTATGCTGCAAGGACCGAACGACAGTGATTTTTGACCAGGGTGAAGTTGGCTGAACGAGACGAAGGCGAGGGCGAAGCCCGAGCCACAGTCGAGTGCAGCCAACTTCGCCCGCGTCAAAAATTACTGTCAATCTGTCCATGCTGCATACCATACTTTTCATAACAAGCGCACAGAAAGTGGGGTTTGTCCTCATTTAGAGCGGAAAATCAGTCTTTGAGTCAGGATTCAGGTAACCCACTAATATATATTCTAACTGGATAGCCGATCAACCAAAATCGATGTCACCGCATGGTGGCAACGTTCGGAACTGGAGGACAAATATTTTCATTTTTGACCAGCATTTTTGTCCTAGGACCTGAAAAACTAACGAATTGGATCCTGACTCAAAAAGACTTATTTTCCGCTCTCAAATGAGGACAAAAAAACCCCACTTTCGGTGCGCGTGTTATGAAAAATAGTATGTGGAACTCGTGGGCAATGATGATTTGAGGTGAGTGTGATATCCGCACTCGCCTTCGGCTCGTGCAGATAACTTCACACTCACTCATAATCATCATTTTTGCCCATTCTTTGCACAATATACTATATATGGACAATTCCACCTCAAATCGGCCGAGAAATGACCTCGTATTTTTTGAATCGACTTAAACTTTCTTTACGTGAAATCTACGTCAAAAAAGTAGACCGGGGGTCTACTAGGTCGTACGGGGCTCGGCCAATGGCGTGACGCGCGGCTTTCCATACATGGAATAACGCAGTAGTAGCAAGGCGCGTAGCGCGGCAACCTCACGCAACGCCGGACAAATAATTGTAAAAAAAATACTTAGAAAAATAGCTCTATCTTTTTTAAAAATCGTCATCTTCAGTATTAAATAAGGAATGCGATCATATTTTTTTTAGAATTTTAAAAATGGCCTTAGATTGCGAAAAAAATCGATAAACGTTTTGATTGCTCATAAAAATAACAAAACTATGTTTTTTGAAAAATTGAAAAATTTTATCGAAAAGTGGCTTGCATCGCCTTTAAAACGCGTTTTTAAACATCTCTCTACGGTGAAGGGGACCCGAAATATTAATTCTCAAAGCCGCCCTCGCCCTACTTTTACAGTAAAATTCGATAATTCATAACTAGCGTAAAAAAAACTTTTTGGACCAACAAAAAAATACGGGTCTACTTTTTTGACGTAGATTTCACGTAAAAAAAGTTTAAGGCGATTCAAAAAATACGAGGTCAAAAAACCCCCAAAATTGGCCGATTTGAGGTGGAATTGCCCATATGCCCCTCTACGATCCGGCGGTTCAATTTATTTCTACCGTATTTTTCAGTAATTTTCGAATATTTCCGAATATTTTTGAATTTATTGACTTTTCAATGCTTTTTGTTTAAATTAAAAAATATTCGAAAGATATTAGACAATTATGTGGTAAAAAAAAAAAATTTTACCGCTTCAAAATTCAAAATTTTTTTTTCCATTAATGTCAAAATATGTCCATCCAAAGAGGTCAGCACAGTACAGTAAAATCTCCCTTATAGTCCAAGTCCGTGTTTCAGAACCTCTCTTATAGTCCACAAGAGGCGTAACGCGAGCTACGCTCATCAGCCAATCAGCGAATAGCACTCAGGGATCTAATATGTAAGAATGGGACCCTATGCGAATTTCTTACCCCAGGGCCGTAGCATGTGCCTACAAATTTGTCAGTTTATTATGAAAAATACTACGGTACACTTTTAAATTGCTCATCAATCAGAAGTCAATTGACAAATTAAATCTGTAAAATGTTTTTCTATCCAGTGTGTATCCAAAAAGCCTGATTCTTGAATAATTTAGTTGGAGTAAATGGAAAATTATGAGCTAATTTTCTTTTTTTTCGCACCTCCATATTTGTTCTTTTTCTACCAGTGATCAGATATTTGGGAAAAACTTTTCAAGAATGTACCACGATACATCGTACTAAAATAACACTCGTATACTACTCAATAAAACACTCCAACTTCAAACAGCATTCGAGGTTATGGTCGTTACTACTCGTGACGCGCGTGACGTCATGAAACGTAAAGGGGCTCCAAGCTCACCGACGCTCGAGTCTGTGTGGATGTATTGGTACACAGTAGGCGGAGCTTATAGACTATAAGAGAGGTTGTCCTTGGACTATATCAGAGGTTGGACTAAACGAGAGGGGACTATAAGGGAGGTTTTACTGTAGTAGAATCAACAATATTTAATGAGGTAATGGAAGTAGTAAGCGAAAAAAAAAATTAAAGTCTAAAAAGGGCAAAAATCCCATGTTAATCAAATGGGACAAGTATCGTCCTACAGGCAGTGGCGGACTAAGGGGGGGGCGGGAGGGGCAGACCGCCCTGGGTGACAGGTAGCTGAGGGGTGTCATTGAGGGGGCTGAAAATTAAGTTTTACATTCGTTTACTATAAATCAATGACATAATTTTTTGTCAATTAATTGAATTTTTTTAATTTTTCAACTCATAGTATCAAACTGGTGGAAAAAAACTTAAAATGTGTGAGAATAGTCCTAAAATAAAAATTGGGCAGGGAGGGGGGGGGGGAGGGGGGGGGGGGTGCTATTTGAATCGTTCGCCCCGGGCGCCAACCCTTCTTAGTCCGCCACTGCCTACAGGCAGGGGTAAATGGTACTTAAAAAAAAAAAAAAAGTATATTGTGTACCAAGGGCGTAAAGTGGGCTTTTTTAGACCGAGTGTGGAGTTTGCAGTACGAGTCAGAAGCGAGGTAGCACGAGTCGAAGACGAGTGCGTCTGCGAGCCGAAGACGAGTACTGCAACCACACAAGTCCAAAAAGCCCACTTAGCCCTGGTGCACACCATATTTTTTGTAACAGCACGATTTTCGCGTTTTTTCAACATTGTTGATAATTTTCTTGAAATAATAAAAACGCCCGCTGCAGCGGGCGATTTTATTATAGTAATGAATTGCGCCCGCTGCAGCGAGCGTTTTTATTATTATGATAAAAAACGCCCGCTCGTCTGAAAACTGTCACTTTAGGCCCGCTGAATGGGTCAAAAAAACGCAAAAATCGTGCATGTGTTACAAAAAAAAGAATAGCGTAATCGTTTTTAGGCTATAAACTAATGATTTGGCCCATAGTAGAAAAAGTCAATTCGGGAAATAACGGACACCCTAATGCATAGCTAATGGGGATCGATGAGGTATTCATTAAAGGCAATAGTTCCACAGAATCGGACTGGGAGCCTTCACCTCTGCCGCAAATCGAGGAATCGGCAGACGTCAGCCAAATAATGGGTCCCACCGTACATCCATTAATTTCAGCAGCAGGGCTTTTCCCGCCAATTTCAGCCGCTATTGGTAGTAGGAAACCGTGCGTACATAATAACCTTGTCATTCATTGATATTATATACAGGATTAGGGTGGTCCTTGTTTGGGGTGTTTTTGAAATTTTCAACGGACAAGGCGGAAAAAGTTTGCAAATAAATTTAAAAAAAAGTACGTAAAAGTTGAAGTGTGTGGGTCAACTCAAAGTACTGCCTATAAGGCAGTGAATTTTCCCATTTGATTTACATAGGAACTCGGGCTCAATGTATTATTTTTTTTCTCTGCCTCAATAGTGCTTCGAAAAATCTGAAATTTTGCATACGTCTACCCTATAATCATAGGTATTCCATAAAAAATTGGGCGATTTTAAGCAATTAAAGTTTCGAAGTTTCAGAACGTAAAAATTGTGATTTTCGGCTTCGAAACACAAGTTTTGACGTTCTGGAACTTCGAAACTTTTATCGCTGAAAATGGCCCAATTTTTTATGGAATACCCATGACTATAGGGTATACGTATGCCAAATTTCAGATATTTCAGAGCACTATTAAGGCAGAGAAAAAAAAATAATGCGTTCAGCCCGAGTTCCTATGTAAATTAAATGGGAAAATTCACTGCAAATTTATTTGCAAACTTTTTCCGCCTTGTCCGTAGAAAATTTCAAAAACACCCCAAATAAGGACCACCCTAATACAGGATGTATCACCTGAAGTATCGAGAATGGGAGGGACTTATTTGACGCGAAGTCACGCCCCATCAACCAATCAACAAAGAAAAAATAACCGTTTTCGTGAGCGTCGGAGTAAATAAATACCTAACAGCCTGAATCAAGTTGTTGTTGATATTTATTACCTGCAACAAGAAATTTTATTCAGAGTTGGGCGAATTAGTAATTAGCTAGCCACAAATTACAAATTACAATTGTATTGAGTATCGAATTTTTATCTAAATACAAATTACAATTGTATTTAGTATCGGATTTTTTTCTAAATACTAAATACAATTGTATTTAGTATCGGAATTTTTTCTAAATACTAATTACAACTGTATTTAGTATCGGAATTCTATCTAAATACAAATTACAATTGTATTTAGTATCGGATTTTTTTCTAATTACAAATTACAATTGTATTTATTATCGGATTTTTTCTAATTACAAATTATTACAATTGTAATTCTTATTCATTTTCAGCCTAATTACAATTTCTGAAATGTATTTGACAGCATTTTCGGAGCTGAATACATTGGTCGAATATAATTGACGTCATTTTATGGCCCAATTACATAAGTCTTATGGCCGGTTTCACAAACGACGGATAATTTTTATTTGTCGATTGACTTCATTCACTGATTTAGAAATTGAATTTTCACATCGAAAATGTATTTCTATTTTGGAAATTAGGTTATTCTATGGATAAATAGTATATTGTGCATCAAGGGAGCAAACAATAACGTTTCGCTCCCGAGGTGTAGCTTGCTGCCCGAGCGGAACGCGAGATACTGCGTTCTTCGACTCAGCCATTGATTTGTAATTTGTGATTAGAAAAAAATTCGATTTTAAATATAGTTGTAATTAGTATTTAGAAAAAAAATCCGATACTAAATACAATTGTAATTTGTATTTGGATAAAAATTCGATACTAAATACAATTGTAATTTGTATTTAGAAAAAAATCCGATACTAAATACAATTGTAATTTGTATTTAGATAAAAATTCGATACTAAATACAATTGTAATTTGTATTTAGAAAAAAATCCGATACTAAATACAATTGTAATTTGTATTTAGATAAAAATTCGATACTAAATACAATTGTAATTTGTATTTAGAAAAAAATCCAATACTAAATACAATTGTAATTTGTATTTAGATGAAAATCCGATACTAAATACAATTGTAATTTGTATTTAGAAGAAAATCCGATACTAAATACAATTGTAATTTGTATTTAGATAAAAATCCGATACTAAATACAATTATAATTTGTAATTTTACGGTATTTAATTACACAATGTAACCGATACTGCCCAACCCTGATTGCATTCGATTCATTGTTGATATTTTTTCACTACACCAAGAAATTGTATTTTCTATTTTTCGCAAGAATTTCGGTCTACGAAATTCTTTTCTTTGTTGATTGGTTGATAGGGCGTGACTTCGCGTCAACTAAGTCCCTCCTATTCTCGATACTTGAGGTGATACATCTTGTACATCATCATTTGATACTATGATAGATTTTTCTTCGTTCGCCCTCATATAATCTATGGGCTTCCGGTACGTTTCCAGAATAGTCGAGCAACTCACGCAGCTGAGACGAACGGTTAGCGAAAATAGCATGGCTTACGGCACACGTTTGGAAAAAACAGCACCTGACAAAGAAGCGAAGAGGAGCCCACCGGACACATAAGCCATAACGAAGTCCAATACAAGTATATCGACGAAGACGACGAAGGGGCCACTGTAGAATTGTCATCAACGAATCTTAAACCCATAATAAACACGTAAATGTGGTACGGCGCGGACAGTTGAGAATATAGGATTCATTTTATGAACTGTTATGGCTCAAGGTACTCTACACTAGACTGTTTCAAAAAAAGCGATTATTTTATTTTTCTCAAAGAACATTGAATAATCGTCAAAGTATGTCTAAACAAAGACCCTGTTCAAATGTGAGCCCTTAATATTAATATTTAGAGGTGGCGCTTTTCAATTTTCTATTTCCGTTTAAATAACATGGGAAAAATTTTTTCTGAAGTTTCGAATTTTATTACTTAGAAACGAACTACCTTACAATAATAACTAAGATAGCTTTTTGTAGGAAATTTGACGCTCTATAAGAAAGGTCTGAATGAAAATTTGCGTGAGGCGAGCCGTTTCGGAGTTATCAAGCCTCAACCATTGAACTGTTCAAAATTAAAATCAAAATTGAAATTAAATTGAAATGAATTATTGATGCATTGTAAATAAAATTTATGATGATATTTCATTATTTATTTGTGATATACCCGTATTTTTGATTATTGATCAAAAAAATTATTCACTTATTGTTGATTAATAAAATTTTTTGATCAACATTGAATTGAAAATTTATGGATATTGGTTTTAAAGTTGATAATAGTGGGTATTTAAGTTATATGAGTCGATTTTGTCGCGTATAAGTGGAAATTATCATTATTTTGAACAGTTCAATGGTTGAGGCTTGATAACTCCGAAACGGCTCCCCTCACGCAAATTTTCATTCAAACCTTTTTTATAGAGCGTCAAATTTGCTACAAAAAGCTATCTTAGTTATTATTGTAAGATAGTTCGTTTCTGAGTAATAAAATTCGGAAGTTCAGAAAAAATTTTCCCATGTTATTTAAATGGAAATAGAAAAATGAAAAGCGCCACCTCTAAATATTAATATTAAGGGCTCACATTTGAACAGAGTCTTTGTTTAGACATACTCTGACGATTTTTCAATGTTCTTTGAAAGTTTTTTTTTTTTTTTTAAACAGTCTACTCTACACCAGTGTTGTGGAAATTGTAATTGAATTTTTTTTAATTACTCATTACTTTCGTAATGTGTAATTGAATTTTTATTTAATTACACATTACTTTGGTAATGTGTAATTAAATAGAGTTTAATTACACACTACTTTAATAATGTGTAATTAAATCGAGTTCAATTACACATTACTTTGATATATATATATATCAATATATATATTGATATATATATATATATATCAATATTCTTTGAAAGTTTTTTTTTTTTTTTTAAACAGTCTACTCTACACCAGTGTTGTGGAAATTGTAATTGAATTTTTTTTAATTACTCATTACTTTCGTAATGTGTAATTGAATTTTTATTTAATTACACATTACTTTGGTAATGTGTAATTAAATAGAGTTTAATTACACACTACTTTAATAATGTGTAATTAAATCGAGTTCAATTACACATTACCTTGATATATATATATATCAATATATATATTGATATATATATATATATATCAATATATATATATATATATCAATATATATATCATATATATATATATATATATATATATATATATATATATATATATATATATACAGGGTGTCCCATTTTAAAGTATGCATTACGTTTTCAGCCGACCTAACGTTTTAATTGGAAAATGTCTCCTACAAAAGTTGTCCGGTTCAGAGGGGGACACATGAAGATTTTTTTGTTTTTGGTCCAGCATCATAATTGGTGATGCTGTGGAGGATGGACCAGTTTTTTTTAATGGAATCATACATTTTTGTTGCAACTAAAATATTCTTCATTCAAAAATGTACAATGTTCTCAGGAAACTTTTTTTTCTAAAATGAATATTCCGTGAGATAGAACAAAAAACAAATACCACCATCATAACATAAAAACATCTCTGTGATATGTGTGATATGTCGGAGCATCAGTGGGGTGACTACAGATGTTCAAAAATACCACCATCAAGAGCAAGATACGCTCTCACTCGCTTTTCGAAGCTTTGCGCCGTTTTCAAAAGGATTGCCCAGAGCTTCGAAAAGCGAGTGAGAGCGTATCTTGCTCTTGATGGTGGTATTTTTGAACATCTGTAGTCACCCCACTGATGCTCCGACATATCACACATATCACAGAGATGTTTTTCTGTTATGATGGTGGTATTTGTTTTTTGTTCTATCTCACGGAATATTCATTTTAGAAAAAAAAGTTTCCTGAGAACATTGTACATTTTTGAATGAAGAATATTTTAGTTGCAACAAAAATGTATGATTCCATTTAAAAAAAACTGGTCCATCCTCCACAGCATAACCAATTATGATGCTGGACCAAAAACAAAAAAATCTTCATGTGTGCCCCTCTGAACCGGACAACTTTTGTAGGAGACATTTTCCAATTAAAACGTTAGGTCGGCTGAAAACGTAATGCATACTTTAAAATGGGACACCCTGTATATTAGACTGTGTCAAAAAAAAACAACATCTTCTTTTCGTTCGGGCCTTTTCAGAAATAGTTAGTGCTTAATATAAGAAAAATTGTCCCCAAAGCTTAGCTATGTAGCTTGAGCACCGAATTAGCGCATTTGAAAATAAGATTTCCCATGTATTTCAAATGGGAAAATTTGTTTATCTTACTTTTATTTTTATAACTTTGTTTACTCAACTGAAAAGAATAAAGTAGATATACGGTTTTGTAGAGAATTTCATGATCTACAAAAATGGTCCTCTGGCCAAAGTTGCCCAATGAATCGTTAACAAGTTACAGTGGTTCAAAAGTCATATTTATATTTTATCACTACTTTTTTTCCACGAATTAACTTAAATTAATTTTTCATGTAAATTTTTTCAGATATTCAATTTCCTAGAAAAATAATCAACTCTGAAAAAGGCAAACATCAATAATATTAACTTTTGTAACCTTAAAAAAAAAAAAAAAAAAAATGAAAGAAAATTCAAATATTTAATCTAACTTAGTTATAAATTCAGTAACAATTTTTTTTTCAATAAAGTTAACTCAAAATTTGGATTTCTTCTTTTCGATGAAATGGTGTCTAGACCTTTGATTTTGTTATGGTTAGTACACGCGTTTTTTTTTCGCTACACTGTGTACGGTACACTGTGTACGGTACACTGTGTAGCGAAAAAAAAAACGTGTGTACTAACCATAACAAAACCAAAGGTCTAGACACCATTTAATCAAATAATTAGATTACAAAGAAGAAATCCAAATTTTGAGTTAACTTTATTGAAAAAAAATTGTTACTGAATTTATAACTAAGTTAGATTAAATATTTGAATTTTCTTTCATTTTTTTTTTTTTTTTAAGGTTACAAAAGTTAATATTATTGATGTTTGCCTTTTTCAGAGTTGATTATTTTTCTAGGAAATTGAATATCTGAAAAAATTTACATGAAAAATTAATTTAAGTTAATTCGTGGAAAAAAAGTAGTGATAAAATATAAATATGACTTTTGAACCACTGGAACTTGTTAACGGTTCATTGGGCAACTTTGGCCAGAGGACCATTTTTGTAGATCATGAAATTCTCTACAAAACCGTATATCTACTTTATTCTTTTCAGTTGAGTAAAGAGAGTTATAAAAATAAAAGTAAGATAAACAAATTTTCCCATTTAAAATACATGAGAAATCTTATTTTCAAATGCGCTAATTCGGTGCTCAAGCTACATAGCTAAGCTTTGGGGACAATTTTTCTTATATTAAGCACTAACTATTTCTGAAAAGGCCCGAACGAAAAGAAGATGTTGTTTTTTTTTGACACAGTCTAATATATATATATGGGGAATTCCACGCCAACTCACCGAGCCCGTGACCCTGGCCAATTTTGATTCTTCCGATTCTTTTTTATATGATCCACCTTCCTCCAAAAACCACGAAAAATTTTTTTTTTTTTTTTTTTTTTAGTCACTTTTTTTTTATCGTTATTGAAGCTATCTCAAAAACGCCATTTTTTTTTTTTTTTTTCTAAATTCACAAAAATTCCTTGGAGTCAACCGATGATTTTAAGCACAAAATGGGAATGTGATTCCGGTTTTTCTAGTTTCCGGAGCGATTCAAACATTTCATCTTAACCATTTCAACGCAAGTTGTACCATTTTTTTGCTTTGGCACCTTGTCTTGGAATTTTCAAAAAATTATTAATAATGGGCGATAAGTATCTTCAAAAACAATTACTATTTATTCATATGAAGGTTTCATATTATTCGTTGCATATTATTTTTACATTATTTTTAAAATTTTATGTGCCTTATATTTCTCGGAAGCTGAAAATTTTTTAACGTGTACTAAACCATTTATTTGTGGGATGATACAATGAAGGTCGTGCGTGCCCGGTATACTTTTGCCATTGGTCCAGCGATCTTCAAGAAAATGAAAAATGAAAAAAAAAAAAAAAACAAAACGGGGCAAAATGAACCGTGGGACAAAATGGACCACTGAAAAAAAAAACCGATTGAGGAGGAAAAAACTGGAGTATGAATATGAACTTTTTTTCCCCAAGGGGCTCATATTGCCCCGCGGTTCATTTTGCCCCACTGGTCCATTTTGCCCCATCCTCCCTATTTATGAAGTGCTTACCGATGATCATAAGCTTCACGTTTTGATGGAGTGCGCAAGCACACACTGTGTGTGTACCACTGGCACCTGCTAGCACACAGTGTCTTGGTCGTAATAGAGCAAATATTGAAAAGCCTATCTTAGCTTCAGGATATTCCGAATGGAACATTTCGAATAATTCTTTCAGATTAAAAGGTGATTAAGGTATTACAAGGTGCCAAAGCAAAAAAATGGTACAACTTGCGTTGAAATGGTTAAAATGAAATGTTTGAATCGCTCCGGAAACTAGAAAAACCGGAATCACATTCCCATTTTGTGCTTAAAATCATCGGTTGACTCCAAGGAATTTTTGTGAATTTAGAAAAAAAAAAAAAAAAATGGCGTTTTTGAGATAGCTTCAATAACGATAAAAAAAAAGTGACTAAAAAAAAAAAAAAAAAATTTTTTCGTGGTTTTTGGAGGAAGGTGGATCATATAAAAAAGAATCAGAAGAATCAAAATTGGCCAGGGTCACGGGCTCGGTGAGTTGGCGTGGAATTCCCCATATATATATGAGGTAGTCCACCCCAACTCGGCGGCATTTTTCCCTGACCATCTGCGATTTGTTTCATTATTTTTCATCTTATTCAACCTACAGCAGAACGTACTCTCAATTTTTTTCAGATTTTTCGGGTTAGCCGTTCGCTCAAAAAAAATTAATGAACTCACTTTTTGAGAAAAAAAAGCCCTTTTTTAAAATTCTCAAAAAATTCACAAAAATTCTGTGTCACAAAACAAACTTTTTGAGCCATAAATCATAGTGAAAGTATTTTTGTTTATTTTTTTATTCAATTTAATGAGTTAGACAAAACTTTTTTCCTCATTTTCTAACTATACTTCAATGACTGGATGTGTTACAAAAGCATCAGAAATAAGTATGTATACAAGGATGTGCTGCTTTACGCGTTGTACACAAAAAATGTGAGAAAAAAAAAAAAAATTTTTTTTGTTTGGAAAAATTTACATGTATCTCCCCCCTTAAATTGAATAAAAAAAGAAGCAAAAATACTTCCACTATGATTTATGGCTCAAAAAGTTTGTTTTGTGACACAGAATTTTTGTGAATTTTTTGAGAATTTTAAAAAAGGGCGTTTTTTTTTCTCAAAAAGTGAGGTTCATTAATTTTTTTTGAGCGAACGGCTAACCCGAAAAATCTGAAAAAAATTGTAAGTACGTTCTGCTGTAGGTCGAATGAGATGAAAAATAATGAAACAAATCGCAGATAGTCAGGGAAAAATGCCGCCGAGTTGGGGTGGACTACCTCATATATTGTAACGTGCCAGGCTACCCCAGCCTGAGCGGTTACATTTAAATCAGCAACGGTCGAGCGAAGCGACTGGAAGAGTCTCGAAGCTTCGCTCAACGACGAGCTGAGTGACGTCACGACAAGTATAAAAGGCGTGACGCCGCTCAGCTCATCAGCAATCTTCGGCAAAGCGACCGGATTGACTCACTGCGCACTTGTTGGTCATCACGAGCATAGAGCTCTGTTGAACCGTTAGCTTCTTCTATTATTTCGATTATCAAATATAAATTCACTTATTCCAAATCAAACTACCAAATATCAAATCATATATTCTTACCATTGAGAAAGAGAAAATTACTAAAAAATAATTATTAAAATACGATCGACGCATTATAGACAGAAAACTTATATTCAGAAAGAAATAGAAAATCCAATATAAAAATCTTGTTGAATCAAGTAAGTAATATTAAGCAACTTGTAATTATAGGTTAGGGTTGCAACCATAGTCTTAGTTAGTTAAATAAACAGATTCTTGCAAGTTACAAAAAAGCAATTTAATCAGATGTCAAACCCCTTCCTCCGCCATTTCCAGGTTATAGTTTAAGTCTAACACAAAGCTAGATACAGCCTTGGTGGATCTCCGATCTACCCAGGTCTGGCACAGCTATTATTTGGGAATAAATTAACTTCTTTAAATTAACATTTAACAGTTAAGAGGGTAGAGTGCAGCCTTAGTGCGTTATCGTACTCAGGTCTGTGGGGAGGCGGCTTCAGCTACACGGTAGTTCAAGTCCGTAATAGGCACGGTTATTATTTAATAGTAGAAGTCTCAAACAAAAATATAAATTGAGTAAAGAAAACACAATAACCAACCGGTTCGCGTCACCTTCGGTGTCGCTCACTATCCGTAAAGTTACATTTGGCGCCCAACGTGGGGCTTCTCTATTCAAATTTTAGCTAGAAAAATTGCTTGAAATATCTAGAGTCATTTATTTATTAACTCAACTTCGTTGCATCAAATTAGAATCAAAATTATTGCTAATAGAGTCATTTTTGTGGATTACATCAAAGTCCGATGTCACGACCAGGAAATGGCGGACAAGGGATCTGGCATCAGTCTAACTGTAGAGCAGGGACTAGGAACCAAGGATTCAGATAGGCGTAAACAAGAAATGAAAAACACAACGAATAACATAAATAAAATCTTTATTTTTGAAAATACAGAAAAAATCGACGATAAAACAGGAAACGAAATGAGTTTCAGAAAAAGGCTCGAAGAGCAATCTTTAAAATACAAAAAGGAGTTAGAGGAAATAGATAATAAAATTAAAAACATTTCAGAAAGTACAGAGTATAAAATAAATGATCACAAATCGTCGGAAAATGTCGACAGCGACATGTCAAATTCAGATATGTTAGACATAATGGCATTTCTAGAAAAGATAGGAGATAAGCTAGACGAAAAATTCGATTCGCTAGAAAAAACAATATTAGAGCCAACGGAAAACATCGCGAAAAAGATTGACGGGTTTAAACCCATAACAGGTCAACAAATTGAATTAAACGAACACTACTTAGAGCCAGTAGAGCCGGTAGAATTTAAAAATCAAAACACGTTAGGGCATAACGACCCAAACAACAACAGCTGTCATCAGCAGACAGAGGAAACGGGAAACGAATTTTTCGTCAACGCAAATAAAAACTTAGAAAATAGTTTAGATATAAGAGATCAGCTAGCTAGCATAGGAATTAGTAATAAGTTAGATTTAGAAAAGATTAAAAATAATCCCGTTAATCCGTTAATCGGATTAAATTCTAACACTGCACTCGGATTAGAACGGAAAAATTTTAAGACCGATTTAAATGCAAATATTACAAGCCTTATTGACTTTAAAATATCTCAGAGCATCGATTTTCACCATAATTTCACTTCACCACGCTATGATTTAGTCTTTGAATTAGATCACTTGCAAAAAGAGTCTGACAAAAACACCTCACTGCACGGCACTTTAGAGATAATCCCAGCAGAAGTCTATAAAAATCCGTCACGCACACATCTTCACACCACGCGCACACAACGGATGATGATTGAAGACTGGAAATCACCTGAAAGAGAAAAGAAAGTCAATGGATTAAGAAACGAGATACTAACGTTGATTCGGACAACACCTGACATAACGAAAACACTGAATTGGACAGACAGGATTAGACATTCTGAAGATTATAAAAGAACTAATCCGATTATCAACCGGATAATCGCGATTAAAGAGCACAACCAGAAAAAACTAATCGAAAACGAAGGTTTACAGTACCATTTTGAGCCAGGGGGCAATGCAAGTGATGCAATCGCCACCGATGGGTACCACACGACCAGCCGTCTAGACAACTACACGCTGAGACCGACACTGGCGAATACCTAAACAGACAAGAAACAAGGATTAACGACAATAACACCGACCTAAACGATATAATGGCAAGACGATAGTATGATGGAGAAAGATGGGAGGAAGGAAGACAGAAACAACAAACGTGAGGTAGAAAAGGATAGCGAGATCGACGTACCTGTGGGTTCGAGTTTTTTTTAAGCCAGCATCCAATACTCCATACTCGATCTCGGCGTAGAATCCATATCAGAAGATCACTGTGCGCTAAACCGGCTGATGATTATGCATTGCACCTCATCAGCTAAGCACAACAGATGATCAGCAGTGCACGTGAACATCACCATCACGATCCCGGATCACAAAACGCACTGCATCAGCCACGAAACACACCGAACGAAAAACGAGTCGATCATCACCTCTCTCAAGATCAAAGATCATCAGACGAGCCGATGATCGAAGGGGGCTAATGTAACGTGCCAGGCTACCCCAGCCTGAGCGGTTACATTTAAATCAGCAACGGTCGAGCGAAGCGACTGGAAGAGTCTCGAAGCTTCGCTCAACGACGAGCTGAGTGACGTCACGACAAGTATAAAAGGCGTGACGCCGCTCAGCTCATCAGCAATCTTCGGCAAAGCGACCGGATTGACTCACTGCGCACTTGTTGGTCATCACGAGCATAGAGCTCTGTTGAACCGTTAGCTTCTTCTATTATTTCGATTATCAAATATAAATTCACTTATTCCAAATCAAACTACCAAATATCAAATCATATATTCTTACCATTGAGAAAGAGAAAATTACTAAAAAATAATTATTAAAATACGATCGACGCATTATAGACAGAAAACTTATATTCAGAAAGAAATAGAAAATCCAATATAAAAATCTTGTTGAATCAAGTAAGTAATATTAAGCAACTTGTAATTATAGGTTAGGGTTGCAACCATAGTCTTAGTTAGTTAAATAAACAGATTCTTGCAAGTTACAAAAAAGCAATTTAATCAGATGTCAAACCCCTTCCTCCGCCATTTCCAGGTTATAGTTTAAGTCTAACACAAAGCTAGATACAGCCTTGGTGGATCTCCGATCTACCCAGGTCTGGCACAGCTATTATTTGGGAATAAATTAACTTCATTAAATTAACATTTAACAGTTAAGAGGGTAGAGTGCAGCCTTAGTGCGTTATCGTACTCAGGTCTGTGGGGAGGCGGCTTCAGCTACACGGTAGTTCAAGTCCGTAATAGGCACGGTTATTATTTAATAGTAGAAGTCTCAAACAAAAATATAAATTGAGTAAAGAAAACACAATAACCAACCGGTTCGCGTCACCTTCGGTGTCGCTCACTATCCGTAAAGTTACAATATATATGTCAGATACGAGTAATATGTCCGGGTAAACTAGCTTTAGTTATTAGTCAGGATCTAAACACCCAAACGTATTACACGCACCCGATGAAACTTAAACAAATAATTATCTCACTGACTGCCGCAGTGACACGGCTAACAAACGATTTATTAAAAAGACACGTAAATACAAAGGTAAACTAATTGAGACCCGATAGCGATGCTAGTGGGTTGTATCACGCAGAGCCTTCTAATATTCAAAATAAGACGTCTTGTTCTTCTTGCTGTTACCAAGAGAATGCCTGGAGCACCCTTAGTCTCCACTTCAAAAAACCTAGGCCTCTCCGTGATACAACTCACTCGTGGTATATGCACCACACACCACCACCGGGGGAGGTTATCCCAAAAACGCACTCATTGAGTGGTATCTGCTTTGCAACGATGCAGCCCGATCCCTTGACGCCTCGCACTTGAGGTTGCATAAACATTGGCCGGGAATTGAGAGCGTTGTTTAAAACTGAAGCTCTGTTCAGGATCTCAATATCCACGGCGATGCGACATATATATATTGTGACGTTGCAGATTAGCTGCCGTCACTAGAGCCCTTCTGGCATGTATTTTATTAGTAATATCGAGAGAGAGAGAGAGAATATCGCCGTCTAGACCCTCGGGATACAAGTGACACACCTGTTTTATAAGCAATAGAATTAGACTAATTTGAAGAATTTTTCTGTTAATGTACCGCGAGAGAGAGAGAGACAGAGATAAAGAAGACAACTTCCGCTCCGGAGATGCTATCGACGGTACGCAGTCCAGTACGGTACCAGTACTACGGATAGTACCGCAACATCTACGGGGAGGGATGTAGACCTTGGAGACATATCGCTAGGGAGTGAACAGGGTCCCCATAAGACCTCCTGCCAGCCGATGCATCTTGTCACCCAGCATCTGACTGTTACGTCGAGTGCAGTCAGCTTATATCGCCCGATCCAGCAATCAGAAGACGGCGTCACGCAGAGTCCATACCTGGACGAGTGACGTAACGTATCGCCAGAGGACATCCTACGTAAAGGTGGACGAGTATCGCGTCCTACGTGCTCTGTCAGGTCACGAAGAGGTGGTGACTCAGATGGGACACCTAGACCTGGCAGAAGTCTACAGTCGGACATCTATCGCAGGGATTACCGCTGTGGAGGACATCCCGAGGGATTGATATCGCCTGGATCGGAAAAGCTCAACGAGAACCAAGGTCACACCCTCCCGCCAGCCATCTCGCAGCTGAGATACCGCAGAACGGTGGTTCTGTCGCTGTGAAGCGCGTGAAGTAACGCCTGACGCCCGGCAATAAGATTACGCTTCATTCTGGTCAACTGAAAAGTTGACTGTTCGAACGTTGTCACTCGCAGGACCAATAAGGTAATTAGGAGGTCCTGATAGGTCCCCCACCTGGACCTACCTCACTGGGAGCCAGCTCGCCAAATTGTCTGCGGAGAATCATCACTTCTACGTTCAACTATCGCAGCAATCAGACGTGTCGAACTCTCGCTCTCTCGCATTAGCATAGTTTTCGCTCTTAGAGTTAAGTTAAGTTGAATAAGTTAATAAGTGTGTGCCAAAAGCAGCTCTACGCTAAGGTAAGGTCTTTATGATCACTACTTGCTAGAAACATCCACAAAAGCTACCGCTGAACTCTTATTTGATTTGAATTCAGTAAAAGCACTTCATAGTTGCCTTCAGCCATTTTGATTATCTTTACGCCTGGTTATATCTCGCTAATTAGTCTAATATCGCTGCTTAATTTGCTTATGATCTGCTAACGCTTATTTGATTGCTTATTCTGATCTGAATTCTCGCTTGGGAATATTCTGTATCTCATATTTCGCTATCTTTGATTTATTATAATATATTTGAGTAATACGTAGTCTAATATCGCATGGTGTGTCGCTTGTAATCCAACTCCCCGTGGGTTGGCTGACGTAGAAAGTCATAGTATTAAGTTGTTCATTTCTTGTTCTATATTAAGTTGTTCTAAGTTGTTCTATTTCTAGTTCTATTTTATCCTATTTCTTTATTATCTTAGTATTTTAAGTATCTCTGCTATCTTTGAATATCTCCGCTATCTTTGAATATCTCTGCTATCTTTGAATATCTCTGTTATCTTTGAATATCTCTGCTATCTTTGAATATCTGCGCTATCTTTGAATATCTTTGCTATCTCTGAATATCTTTGCTATCTTTGAATATCTTTGCTATCTCTGATTATCTTTGTTTTATTTGATTAATTTGCTATCTTGATTCTTGTGTAATATCTAAGCTATTTTCTTATCTCGTATCGATTAATAGCTCGTTTAATTTACCGCCATAGAATTATTGTTAAACAGAGAATACGTCTGTATTACTTGGATTTGAGGCTGATTAAGCGAGGTATTATGGTTATCTGTGTTTTCTAGGATCGATCCTTCCCTCTGTATTTGCGAATTTAGTTTACCATATTTGTCGAGTCGTTTATATTAGTTATTGCGTTAATTATCTTTGAATAATTATTATAAATACCGCTAGCTCGCCGCTATTAGAAAATTTGCCGAGAGTATCGTATCGCTCGGTGATACGCAGCCTGAAAAGTAGAGTACCTTGCATTGTATCGCTTCTACGGCGTTAGCTAGCTAACCGGCGTGTTTATGTTTTTTTATGTTACCGCTGAGACGCAATAAGACTCACTAATATTATATTCTTTGTTCCGCATTATCCCAACGCTGTCTATTTCTTGAGTATTATTCTGTACTATTATTTTGAAGACTATTTCTGTGTAAATTATTATCTTTGACTATCTTTGAATTTGGTCATTCGTCGCTAATCAATTTTATATTATAATTATCTAAGGAACAATATACGGAATCGTTAGATTCCATTGAAGGAAATTTTATATCTGGTGTTCTATATTTTATTTGATTAATTGTTAAGGTGAATCCACCCACTCTACCCTTATCGCAGGAAATATGAGTTAGCTGACGCTTTAAGGCCGTCGTTCCGGCAGTTTAGTAGTATCTTTGAATATCGCTATTGTTAGTAGATTTTTGTGAAAAACGACACTTCCGTGTCTGGCGCCCAACTCTCTATCTTAGTCATTTATTAAATTATCTTTATTAAGGAACGCCGTAGGGTGCGGAGTTGAGAACTCTGAAAAACTCCGTTACAATATATATATATATACAGGGTGTAAATCTTAACTCTGTACATACTTATAGGGTGTGTAGGGGGTGCCAATACAAGTATTTTGAGGTATGACACCCATGGTCGGAAACTCATCCTAACCACTGTGGAGGGCTTTGAAGGATATGGTACCGTGCACGCTTGATCGTAGTTTAATGAATCAGATGTGTTCACTTTCGACCCAAGATTTTATTCAGCCGTAGACAACAGTACAAATGTTCTTGCGTGAAATGAACAAAACGATAAACTTAGAAATGAAAAAATAACGAAACAATTTCCGGTGCTTTTGAACAGAATTTGAAAAAGTTATGGAAAACGAAAAGCCCAAGTGTGCCAAACCCCAATAGTTTTCCATAACTTTTTCAAAATCTGTTTGTAAGCACCGGAAATTGTTTTGCTATTTTTTTATTGCCAAGTTTATCGTTTTGTTGATTCCACACAACATCATTTGTACTGTTGTCTACGGCTGAATAAAATGTTGGGTCAAAAATAATTACATCTTATTCATTACACTACGAAAAGCGCGCGGTACTAGAACCTTCGAAACCCTCCACAGCCGTTAGGATGAGTTTCCGACCTAGGGTGTCATACCTCAAAATGCTTGTATTGGCACCCCCTACACACCCTATAAGTATGTACAGAGTTAAGATTTACACCCTGTATATATATATATATATTAGGGTGCTTTTTTGAAACGACTATTTTTTTTTGCAACTCCCCATTGAAAATCTTGTTGTAGACGTCGAAAAGGCAATCCTGTCCAATTTTTAGCTCTTTATTCCAATTCCAGCACTCACGCTTTTCTTTTTAAGTTTTCCCATGCTAAAAGCATGTAAACATTACGACTTTTTCTTTCGCCGCGCAAAACTCAGCCGCATTTCAATGGATTGTTCTCATCCAAGATTCATTTGACAGAGAATTTAGTGTTCTTCAAAAGTGCCATTGATAGTTTGGCTGTGGTTTTAACCGCTGAACCTGTGTGAGCCTTCAAAGTCGATTTTATGCATAATTCTTCTTTCTCGCTGTGGGCGAATAAACAGTTGGACTTGGAGAAAAAAACTTCGTAACAATC
Source organism: Tenthredo mesomela (assembly GCA_943736025.1). NCBI lineage: Eukaryota > Metazoa > Arthropoda > Insecta > Hymenoptera > Tenthredinidae > Tenthredo > Tenthredo mesomela. Next base: position 31,740,069 of record OX031013.1, read on the forward strand.
TTGTAGGAAATTTATTTCTCTACAAAAAAGTCCCATGCATAAAGTCTCTCAAACCAGTATTTCAAAAGATATAAGGACTTTGATTTTTTTAAATATAAAATTCCAACAAAATGTCAAGTTCAATATTTTCAAGTCAGTCAAACTATCTTGGGTACTTTTGGAGAACACTAAATTCTCCGTCAAATGAGTCTAGGATGAGAACAATCCATTGAAATGCGGCTGAGTTTTGCGCGGCGAAAGAAAAAATCGTAATGTTTACATGCTTTTAGCATGGGAAAACTTAAAAAGAAAAGCGCGAGTGCTGGAATTGGAATGAAGAGCTAAAAATTGGACAGGATTCCCTTTTCGACGTCTACAACAAGATTTTCAATGGGGAGTTGCAAAAAAAAATAGTCGTTTCAAAAAAAGCACCCTAATATATGAGGTATTCCATACCAACTCGACCAATGATTTTCCCTCACCATTTTTGATTTGGTTCATAATTTTTTCTACGGTTACTTCAACTCTAACAACCACTCATGAATTTTTTCAGATTTTTCACATTAACCGTTATTTATTCATGATTTTCCGAAACTTCGAACAGTGCGACATCTTCGATTTTTTTGAAAAAAATCTCAAAAATTTTACTTTCGAAGACGATCATTTTGACCCCCAGTCGAAAGTGGAAACTCTTTTCCTTATGTTTATATTGCTTATTTAAGAAAAAATTATTTCGTAAACGTGGTGGATAATGGCTCCCAGAATTTGTTCAATGCAAATGAATTGTATCTTCAGGATAATGGGTTGTAACGATCAGAGATACGTTTCATTTTATTTTCGAAAATTATTATTATTATTATTGTTGTTTTTAATATTATTATTTTTATTATTATTATTATTTTTTCTGGGTAATTTTTTTTGGGGGGGCGTTTTAAATATTTTTCAAACACGAAAAACAATTTTCTTTTTTACAGTGCTTCAATAATTTATTGTGAGAAAAAAAAATCCTTCCAACGAACGACGATTAAAATAAAAAATAATAATAATAAAAATAATAATTTTCGAAAATAAAATGAAACGTATCTCTGATGGTTACAACCCATTATCCTGAAGATACAATTCATTTGCATTGAAAAAATTCTGGGAGCCATTATCCACCACGTTTACGAAATAATTTTTTCTTAAATAAGCAATATAAACATAAGGAAAAGAGTTTCCACTTTCGACTGGAGGTCAAAATGATCGTCTTCGAAAGTCGAATTTTTGAGATTTTTTTCAAAAAATTCGAAGGTGTCGCACTGTTCGAAATTTCGAAAAATCATGAATAAATAACGGTTAATGTAAAAAATCTGAAAAAATTCATGAGTGGTTGTTAGAGTTGGAGTAACCGTAGAAAAAACTATGAACTAAATCAAAAATGGTGAGGGAAAATCATTGGTCGAGTTGGTATGAAATACCTCATATATATATATATATATATATATATCTATTGTGACGTGGTATTTTATAATCCCTCGCCACAAGGCGATTCTATCGAGAATATGATGATGCGTGACGTAGGCAGGGTCTCCAGGAAAAGGAAAAATTAGGGAAAATTAATTAGGATTAACTAACACTCCTTTATTTTTGTAAAATATGTAATTTCGAGATCGATACTCCACGAGACGACTGTTATCATGGCAACTACCGATGGAACGATGACTAACGAACGTAAGGAAATCTCAAATATCGTCAAGGACGACACTGTCGGCGTGCACATCATATGGTGGTCCATCGAGACCCCAAGGTCAGCGCCTCCTCTCAAGTGGGGAGTCTACCGCCTCAAACTACCGGATGAACGGCGTACAGGGATGTGCGAGGAGCACGATGAAATCCTCCCGTCATCCGGAGATGCTACCGCCTGTAAGAAAGTGCACTATCGAAGCGAAGTGCAGCTACCATCAACGACTGCCTCCGAATCTGTAATCGCGACCGTGGTTGGTCAAGAAAACCCCCGGATCAGCTCCGACCTAACGAATTCTTCCGTGAGTAAGGCCCTTAGTAAGGTCTATAAAACTATTAGTCCCAGTGATAGCAAATCCAATTTGTCTTATATCAAAATAAAGTGCTTTTTAAGTGTAAATTAAGTGTGCCAAATAAAAATTTAGTGTTCGAGCGATATCGCGGAAAATCGAAATAAACAATAGTACCGCTGGGTTAGCGATGACCTAGCAGTCCTGTTAATTTTTTTCATTTTTTTTCAAAATCGTTTGCGTATTATTTAAGTGCTTTTTGAGTGTTTTCGACACGTCATTCTGAAAATACGAAATTCAGTCGATTTTCCATTTTTTTTAATTTTTTTTTTTTCCAAGCCTGAAGGGACTGCTGAGTTGACGTTTGCTCAACGGTACTACGTACATGAACATTTTTTTTCGGAAACAAACGCACACGGCGTTTAAGTGCTTATTGGGTGCTCTTCGATTTCACGATCCAAATATACGGTACACCGATAATATAGAGCCTGACCGGAAAGTCTAAATTTAAGTCATTGCTAGATATGTCAGGGACATCGTTTTTCAGAATCGTTTGCGTATTAATTAAGTGCTTTTCAGCTTTATAAAATTTAAAAAATTATAAAAAATAATAAAAAATCGTTTGCGTATTAATAAAGTAGCTCATCAGCTCTATAAAATTTAATTTTTTTTGAAAACTACAAAGAATTGCCGGAAAATATTATTAGGTTTTTTAAACTTAATTTTTTTTCTCGATTTAATAACCGTTTTAGTTTTTCAAAAAATCAATTTTGAAAAATCAGGATTTAACCCAGCGTCTTATGTGAAAAATAAAATAAATGAAATAAAATAAATCTGAATTTTCGACTCGAAATATGAAAAAAATAATAAAAAATATCGACACTTATTTCATGACGAATCACCGTACAGTTTCATTCATATTAACAATAATCAGTAAAAATTGACGAGAAACGGGAACCGAAATCGACATGGGAACGTCTGCTCGATCAGCTGTTACTGAAAAATCTTATATGTCTTATATTGATGACCTCTATAATTCATATTAATAATTTAGAAATAAAAACAATAATTTCTAGGAACTGTTTGATTCTTATACACCAACGACTTTAGCGGTATCTGATGAGCTACCTTAATTTTTTTTTTTTTTTTTTTTTTTCCAAGCCTGAAGGGACTGCTGAGTTGACGTTTGCTCAACGGTACTACGTACATGAAACATTTTTTTTCGGAAACAAACGCACACGGTGTTTAAGTGCTTATTGGGTGCTCTTCGATTTCACGATCCAAATATACGGTACACCGATAATATAGAGCCTGACCGGAAAGTCTAAATTTAAGTCATTGCTAGATATGTCAGGGACATCGTTTTTCAGAATCGTTTGCGTATTATTCAAGTGCTTTTTCAGTGTTTTCGACACGTCATTTTGAAAATACGAAATTCAGTCGATTTTCCATTTTTTTTTTTTTTTTTTTTTTTTTTCAAGCCTGAAGGGACTGCTGAGTTGACGTTTGCTCAATGGTACTACGTACATGAACATTTTTTTTCGGAAACAAACGCACACGGTATTTAAGTGCTAATTGGGTGCTATTCGATTTAATGATTCAAATATACGGTACACCGATAATAAAGAGCCTGACCGGGAAGTCTGAATTTGAGTCATTCTTAGATATGTCAGGGACAAGTTATTCCACAATTTTCTCTACATTTTCTTCCATATCGCCAAATTTAACGTGACAGAATAGTAGATTACGATACAAGTGCACGAAGTACATGTGTCGTATTAGTATATTGTGTACCAAGGGCGTAAAGTGGGCTTTTTTAGACCGAGTGTGGAGTTTGCAGTACGAGTCAGAGACGAGGTAGCACGAGTCGAAGACGAGTGCGTCTGCGAGCTGAAGACGAGTACTGCAACCACACAAGGTCAAAAAGCCCACTTAGCCCTGGTGCACACCATATTTTTTGTAACAGCACGATTTTCGCGTTTTTTCATGATTGTTGATAATTTTTTTGAAAATATTGAAAAATAATTTAGCGGGCGTTTTTAGTTTTTATTTGCCCGCTTATGCTCGAGTAGCGGGCGTTTTCACTTTTTATTTGCCCGCTACTCGAGCATAAGCGGGCAAATAAAAACCAAAAACGCCTGCTGCTCGATTCAGCGGGCAAATAAAAACTGAAAACGCCCGCTGCTCGATTTAGCGGGCAAATAAAAACTGAAAACGCCCGCTCGTCTGAAAACCGCCACTTTAGGCCCGCTTAATGGGTAAAAAAAACGCAAAAATCGTGCATGTGTTACAAAAACTATTTTTTATAACTCAGTGTGCGAGTTTAGATTTCGAAAAATAATTTTCATCAGTAACCGAAAACCGGCTGAGAATGTGAATACTGTATTTTAAACAATATTCTACAAATACACTTATTTACAGTGTGCGGAGTAAATCATTCTCTACACTCAGTGCGCGAATGTCTAATATACTCCAGATACTTTTGCGCACTGAGTGCGCGAATGTATCTACTCCAGATACATTTGCACAGTGAGTGCGCGAATGTATCTACTCGGCACACCGCGAGCCACGGTGTGTGAATCGGGCACTTCGCACACCATCAACAGACATGAGAAATCGAATTTCGCGCACTGAGTTATAAAAATGGATGTTTGTTCGATGCTCCAGAATATCACAACAAAATTGAATCTTTTCTTTCACGTTATTTCGACGCTATATCCCATACATCTGATGTTTCTTTTGAAAAACAATTCACTATAAGAGCATTCAAATTTTTCTATCGAAAGTACGATATGCTTATAGTAGGTACGTTTAATGCAGGAATTGATTCTGGGCCGGATGTGTTTGAAAATTCTAGAAAGAGCCAATCGACGCACTGGATTACTATAATTCAGAGCACCGATTGGTTGTCTCTAGAATTGTCAAATACAACCGGCCCAGAATCAATTTCATTGAAAAAAAAAAAAAAAATTAAATCAAATCAAATCCAATGTCTGAGCATTCCAAAACAATATACCTAATTCGTATGATTTTTGCTTCAAGTTCCAGGAAGAAATTCTAACATATCTGAATTTTGTTCATTATAGAATATTATTACCATTTTTCATTCCTAATGAAGGTATGCAACTTTGGAATTCGAAAAATCAGTCACTTTCAACTATATCTTACTTCTTCCCACCTCACATATTACTCAAGATCGATTATATCCTAAAGTCGATCATTGGTATCAATCTAATAATAATTTATCTTAATTTCAAAAAGTAATGAAGTACGAAGTGGCTCATTAAACGCTGAAAAAAATTGAATGGTAAAAATTGGCGGGTTCCACAAAATATCAAACAAAGTGCAAATCTTTCTCGAAAAACTTTTTTTATGTTAAAAACAGGATACATACACCCGTATTATATTTTTTTTATGTAAAACAGAATGCATATGTTTAAGTAGATATGTACTAATCCTTAACATACAGATCTTCTTCTTCACGAAACTGGATATTCACGTTAAGTAATATATTTCATAACCATATTATTATAAGGTTACTATTGCGGTCCCAATTATTTCTCATACTTGAATAAGAAAATTTTCAATCAAATTATCAGTTCGTTCAACTACCGTGATGCAAGGATAAAACGTAGTATGATTTAGCTATAGCTTAAGTATCAATAGTTAACAAGTGTATTGAGTCTATAATATTCATGAGTATCACAATAATTACTTTATCACATATATTGCATTTTTCTCCATAACGATTGAGGAATTGAGTATGATTCACGTAAGTCACGAAATCTAAATATTCATCTGTTAATGAAAATGACCCGAACGCTACAAGGTAGTCGTCTCCGGTAAGTATGTTGCTCAGAAGATTACAAGAATCACTGTTATACAGTATACATGATTATTTGAGGGGTAACTTTAATTCTACTAGCCTTTTTTTCTGCTATTTTATTGAAAGTAAACCACGTATCATCTCTATAGCAAAAAGCTGTATAGTGACCTATTGTCACTAAATCGTCTTTAGTTATATGACTTCTTGTACTCCTAGTCGGCGGTTGCCAATGGATTAAGCCTCGAAGGGAAAATTCATTGGGCATAAATGATAAATGCAAAGATTTTGGTAATTTTTTAAGCATTATCTCAGGTTCTTTGAATCCTTCGATTGTTGGGTCGTGATCTGCAACTACTTCAAATAGTATCATATTGCCTGAAAAAAAAAAAATTATAATATTTTTGGAAAAATCATCAGTAAATAGTAAAAAATATATATTAACCTGTCACATTCATATGGGTGATTTCATTATTATGGCAGCAAGAACATTCACTCAGATTAGAAATAAGTTCTTTTTCAATTAGCTCGTTATAATTTACTGCTGTCATTGCTGTGTCTCTTATCATTAGAGTTGTGTGTGGGATTGTTCTCTCAGTGCAACAAACTGGACAGTTCTTAGTTTCTATGAAACACGGAGCAATGTGTAAGAAGAGATTGCGGCAAAGATTCGTTGTAGTCATGTTGCAATCAACTATAAAGCAGTTTACTTCGGAATTTCCAGTTTTTTGGAATATTTCGCTTAACAGCTTCCCGCGAAGCAGATATGAAGACGATGTTACACCCTTTTCTGTTGTTTTTTTCAACAAATCGAAAAAAAGACTATCAAGTGCATATTTATCAACCGTATTTTGCAGAAAATACGGACAATCAATAGCCGTTGTCAAAAATAGCTGGAATAATGCATCAAATGCACAAGTATTCGTGAAATCCACATTTTCTTTGTTCAAACGAACGGAACGTAAATTTTTACTTTCTCCATTTTTCAAAATTGGAATTTTTGAAAGATTTACTTTTGGTTTAAACGTATTTGATGGAAATTTATCTTGTAAATAATAACCACATTTTTTTTTTTTTTTTTTTGATGGCGCTTCTGCCAAACCCCTCCAATTCTCCAATTGTCTGGATTCGATTATTTGCGGTATATTACTCTGACGTTTACAGTTATGACATATCCGACTCTGACCATATCCTTCTTCTTCATCATACGGCAGTGAACATGATTCAAGGGCATGAACGGGAATCTTGCAGTTCTAAACGAAAATAAAAAGTGATTCATCTCGCTCGTATGTTGCAAGCATTATATTTCATTTACATTATAAATCAGAGTTTAGTAGTCGATACATACAATGCACTTATGAGCACCACCTGGCATATCTCCTCTTTGACAAGCAGGACATTTCGATGCACTAATTAAAAAGACATCAGGTGCTTGGTCTGTAGCGTCCGATAACTTGTCTTCGTTTGGTCGAATTGTAGATAAATTATTGTTCATATCAAAATTTGTATCTGATATTTGAAGTACATCACTCTGATGTTTACAGCTAAGACATATTCGATCCTGACCATATCCTTCTTCTTCATCATACGGCAGCGAACATGATTCAAGAGCATGAACGGGAATCTTGCAGTTCTAAACGAAAATATAAAGTGATTCATCTCGCTCGTATGTTGCAAGCATTATATTTCATTTACATTATAAATCAGAGTTTAGTAGTCGATACATACAATGCACTTATGAGCACCACCTGGCATATCTCCTCTTTGACAAGCAGGACATTTCGATGCACTAATTAAAAAGACATCAGGTGCTTGGTCTGTAGCGTCCGATAACTTGTCTTCGTTTGGTCGAATTGTAGATAAATTATTGTTCATATCAAAATTTGTATCTGATATTTGAAGTACATCACTCTGATGTTTACAGCTAAGACATATTCGATCCTGACCATATCCTTCTTCTTCATCATACGGCAGCGAACATGATTCAAGAGCATGAACGGGAATCTTGCAGTTCTAAACGAAAATATAAAGTGATTCATCTCGCTCGTATGTTGCAAGCATTATATTTCATTTACATTATAAATCAGAGTTTAGTAGTCGATACATACAATGCACTTATGAGCACCACCTGGCATATCTCCTCTTTGACAAGCAGGACATTTCGATGCACTAATTAAAAAGACATCAGGTGCTTGGTCTGTAGCGTCCGATAACTTGTCTTCGTTTGGTCGAATTGTAGATAAATTATTGTTCGTATCAAAATTTGTATCTGATATTTGAAGTACATCACTCTGATGTTTACAGCTAAGACATACTCGATCCTGACCATATCCTTCTTCTTCATCATACGGCAGCGAACATGATTCAAGAGCATGAACGGAAATCTTGCAGATCTAGAGGAAAATAAAAAAAAGTGATTCATGTTACTCATATATTGCAAACATTATAATTCAGAGTTCAGTTTTTGATACGTACAATGCACTTATGGGCACCACCTGGAGTATCTCCTCTTTGACAAGCAGGACATTTCGATGTAACTGAAAAGACATCAGGTACTTGGTCTGTAATGTCAGATACCATATCTCCGCTTGATTGAATCGAAGATAAATTATTGTTCGTATCAAGATTTGTACCAGACGGAATGTACATATCATCTTCCTCTACAGATTTATTCAATTCAAATTCACATTTACTACAAATTTTGTAGCGATCACTGGGATAATTATTACCACTGCCACAAAACTCGAAAGATGCATTATCAGTGACAAAATCGCACACCTGAAACAATATACCTTGATCAGTGGGTATAATACTTGTATAAAAGGAAAATATGGTCGATTTCATCATTTTCTCTTACTATGCACTTAGAAGTAGAATTATGAGTATTAGCAAATACTTCACAATCACTACGTGGCGGCAATGGTGTAGACGAACAATTAATATCCATGACAGACTCGTCATCATGAATGGCAGCATTGGCAATTTTCATAAGACCGCTGATATGCTTCACATGTAGTGCAATGAAGTCATCAGCGCGCATGGGTAATGTTTTATTTTTCAATAGGAGATGTTTGATATTTTTAAATTCGGCTTCCACATGGGCACTTGATGCTGGTTCACGCCCAAAGCCAAATTTTTCACGCGCAACACATGACCACAAAGGTAACCATTTTAAATCTACTGTAAGACGTGTTGCAAATCGCGGATTCCAGTGTGCATTCACTCCTCCCCCAATGGATTTTTGGATATCTTGTTCAGCACTAGTTTTTATTGCGGAAGCCCATGTCGACCATCTATTAGTTTCCAGTAAGTGATTCTCGTCTTCATCGTGCGTGATACTTTCAATACTATCTAGTTCTAAATCTTCTATTTCTAATGATTTATCGATTGATAACTTTTCCATTCTGTCTCGTTGTTCCCAACAAACACATGGAATAAATGCATTGTCTTGAGATGGAAGACTTCCATCAGATTCACTCAGTGCAACCACAAAAAGAGCGTAAACAATTTTATGAGCGTCATTCATATTTTTACAGAGTATTAGCTTTCCGATAGTTGTGAGATAAAAACGTTTTATTTCTCTTCTTGCATCCTTGAAAAAATCAGCATATTTTTTTATAAAATGAGCAATGTCAATTCGAATGAAACAAGATGGTATATTGTCAGTCATAAGTGCATCTGCATATTCATTGATAGTAGAAAATCGTGTGAATGCTTTCACACAAGCTCCCAGCAATGCTTTCGATGCATCACAAACTATCTCCTTTGGGCTCGGTGACCCTGTATTCGAAATCCATTCGTTTAACCAATTGCAAATAGCAGTGGTACTATGTCGCTCACTCAACATCTGAGCAATAGGAAATGAGGAATTAATGGTTCGAGCAACAATTGCGTATAAGAATATTGGTCCTGATTTCGATTTATCAGGGCGGCACATAGTGCGTATGATCGAACCTGTAGCATCAATCGCGATACTCACATTTTCTCGCTCTGCCAGGATTCTGTAAATAGTGTCTTGGTGTTTTGTAGAGTATTGAATATAGAATGGCGATAGTCCTATGTTATAAATAATGTCTCTCATACTGGTTAACTGCATTTTCTGTAGTGCTGCAATGGGATCTTGATCAAGGTGGGACTCAGCGGCAGCTACTGACTTTGCAGTTCTTAGTGTTGATGCACTGGGTACAATCGGAGGCTCCGACGTTTCATTTTCTTTCATGTTATTGTCGATTTCCTCTGCTCTGTAAACATATGTAGGTTTTGTCTGTAGAATTTGGGATACTTTTGCTCTTTCTTCTCCTCTGAGGTAAACTTTGCCGCATTTTTTTTCTTTTTTGCCTTCTGTTATTGTACACTTCATTTTCATAACGTTTTCTTCGTTTCGACGAATATAAATGTCGATTCCAGATTCACATTCGCAATACCCTTGGAGGTGACCACTATTACCATCGTGATTGACATTTTGGTATTTGAAATAATACCCACAACGTCGTCGAGTTTTGGTAAATAATTTTTGATTAATCCAACGAGTCCAATTACCTTGTAATGCCAAATTACAAACATTATGAAATGTCTCTCGGAATCGGAAAAATATAAATAAAAATTGCTTTAGGTATACCTTTTTGTAATCGAAGACGTTTCCTGATGCCTGTCTTACGACTTTTGTCTTTTGATATTCTCGTTTCCAATAACTTATCAAATTCACTGCCTGGTACATGAATCATAAATTCAAATTTATCCTCATTTTCTGTAAGTGTACTTTCAGTGAAATCTAAGGTCGAATCGACGGTAGATCTGTCGTAGATCTCACGTTCCCCTAGAGTATTATTATCAAAATCGTCCGCGTCATCTTGGCCAATTGGTTTTAATAGATCACGTATCTGGTTTTTGTTACATGTTACATATGTATGAAGTGCTGTTGCTGATTTACACTTCGTTGTAGATTTAAGATCGAGAATAGCGTTTTGGAAGTCTTCTGATATTTCAGACCACACATCGTTAGATCTACTCACAACTTTACCATCATTTTTAAATAACCTATCTTTGTATTGAGAAAGAACTTTGGTCAATAGTTCTAAGTCAGTCTGAATCGGTCTACCCCTTTTCTTCAACGTACTTTCACTCTTTTCTCCACTCATAATTATTCGTTCTTAATACGCTCGATTTTGAACACAGTTTTTAAGTCGAAACACGTGAAGCCGATTGTGCTACGCACATTAACACGTGGGTCGGAGGATACAAGTATACCACCTATCGTAGATGTCGCCAGTGAGTGAAATATCCACAGGCTACACTAGCGCCAAAGCTTCGCCAGTCTCTAGTCTCCATGGTGTTGTCAAGGCCGACAATCTCTAACGTTATTATATGAGTCTGAACTATTTAAATTATGATAACAATTCCCCATACTACAAATAAATGAAAGGATTTTACATTTCATTTCAAATAATCCCCCGTAGCACTGAATATTGCAGCAACATTGCAGGAATATTACAATATTGCAGGAATATTACAGGAATATCTGTAATGTTGCTGCAATATTCAGTGCTACGGGGGATTGAACACGTGTTTTTCAATAATGGTTTTATTAGTACATTGCGTATCAAGGCGAGTTGGTCTTTATACGCCGAGCGTGATGTTTGCAATATGAGTCGTAGACGTTCGCGCGCCAAAGGCCAAAGGCGCGCGAACGTCAAAGACGAATACTGCAAACACGCGAGGTGTATGAAGACCATAGCCTCCGTGGTACACTAAGCGTAATGGATTCTGAGCCGGACGAGTTGGACAAATTCTAGAAACAGCCAATCAGCGCTCTGGATTTTTTTAATCCAGAGCGCCGATTGGCTGTTTCTAGAATTGTCCAACTCGTCCGGCTCAGAATCCATTACGTTTAGTGTACACTTGGGGTCGCGGACGGACAGTTTTCTGGACAAGACAGTTATGTTGGCAACACAAAATGAACACACAGCGCCGCATAGTCGGCCGAGCGCGAACTAACTCAATCTCACCAAATATTACATAACTCATGACAGTCGAATCTCCAAATAGCCAATCAAAGGCAAAGAAGAAGAAGAAGACAGTCGAATCTAACCTAAGGATACCGCGGAGGACTAACCTAAGAATAATAATAATTATTATAAGTAATATTATTATTGATAATAACCCGTTGGATTGACGTGTAAATCAGTTTGGAAATAATTGTAATTATAACTTCCCCTTCGAAGAATACAAACGGGCGAAAGTTTATTTTTTTAATCTTTTTAAGTGATGAAAAAAGAAATTGTAACCTGAAAGTTTACGGTAAGATGATTTTATTAAAATACAATTAAATTAGGTAATGCAAGTTACGCTATGCCTGAAAAACAAGATTCTTTGTGAATTTTGCGTGTGAAAGCATGTCCAGGACTAGATTCTAGATCATTGAGACTATGTAACTCATTATTACTTCTTGACTCACACAAGACATTTATCAAACACAGACTGAACTTCGCAAGAACCACCCGTCGAAACAGGCAAAGAAAGGAAACATTCAGCTTCAGAGAAACGGAAGGAGTCAGCTCGTACTAATCCAGAGATAAAAGGAGCTCGTTTTGATAGAATCGTAGCCGGGACTTTGAATGCCTCCTCCGGCGACTACTCGTCTTTCACAGAATTACATTTTTTTACCGAACTTCATCGGGAGCAGCGAGTGAGCTAAGAAAAAAGAATGAGAATTGAAGAATAAAAAGAAAAAATTAAGAATTATCTAAGAATTAAGAAGAAAATGAAAATAAAGAATTAAGTCTTACTAGGAGAGTATCACACCTCCAGATCATCGATCTTGACCAAACTTATAGGAGTAATTTCTTGAGCCAAAATATTAATTACCCGCTGAATAACTCTTCCTAATGGGCCTTTACTCTGTCAATTTACCTAAATGTACAACAGAAATCAGCGTAACCTGGGTTTTGCAAATCGCCATAAATAACCAGTTTTTGTGCTGCGTTATGAGATTCTACATTGCACTGAATATTTATACATTAAACACAGTCATTATTGTACATTTGATTGTTGAAATTTAACATCCCAGCTATAGAAAATCACTTTATTCTGCGTCTATTGACACATTGCTACTAGTAATAATATTAAATATTTATGATACTTATAATAATAATTCATGAATGTATTGTAATATAGATGTATTATTATTATTGATGAGAAAGATATGATTCGATATTGAATATAATATTCAATTAATTAAATTGAAAATCAAGATGACTTCACTAACTAATTTATTTTTCTAATATTGTTCAGATTATAATTCTAAAAGTTTTAATCTTTGAATAATTATTGAAGAAGACGGACTGGTAGTAGGTATCCTTTACACTTGAGTGAAATTCCAAATATATTCACCATTAATCCATTTCTATTGATACGAATTGCAATGAGAAAAATCATTCATGAAAATGTTTCAAATTTTCTAAATTAATGACTGGATAAGTGATAGTATTGAAATGTGATTGTAAACTTTGGAAAGTGAATAAATAATATAACATAAGATTTTCATGCACGCATTTTTATTTATTCAGCTTAAAGTTAAGAATTTTACATTATAAGAAGCAAGCAGCGTCTCCGATAGTATATTAAGTCTCAGTCTAAGAATTGTCAAGGCTTAGAATGTAAAAGACGAGTAGTCGCCGGAGAAGGCATTCAAAGTCCCGGCTACGATTCTATCAAAACAAGCTCCTTTTATCTTTGGATTAGTACGAGCTGACTCCTTCCGTTTCTGTGAAGCTGAATGTTTCCTTTCTTTGCCTGTTTCGACGGTTGGTTCTTGCGAAGTTCAGTCTGTGTATGATAAATGTCTTGTATGAGTCAAGAAGTAATAATGAGTTACACGATAGTCTCAATGATCTAGAATCTAGTCCTGGACATGCGTTCACACGCAAAATTCACAAAGAATCTTGTTTTTCAGGCAAGGCGTAACTTGCATTACCTAATTTAATTGTATTTTAATAAAATCATCTTACCATAAACTTTCAGGTTACAATTTCTTTTTTCATCACTTAAAAAGATTAAAAAAATAAACTTTCGCCCGTTTGTATTCTTCGAGGGGGAAGTTATGAATTACAATTATTTCCAAACTGATTCACACGTCAATCCAACGGGTTATTATTAATAATAATATTACTTATAATAATTATTATTCTTAGGTTAGTCCTTCGCGGTATTCTCAGGTTAGATTCGACTGTCATGAGTTATGTGATATTTGGTGAGATTGAGTTAGCTTCGCGCTCGGCCGACTATGCGGCGCTGTGTGTTCATTTTGTGTTGCCAACATAACTGACTTGTAGTTTGGCCGTCTCATAATCCGTGACCCCAAGTGTATATATTTTATGTAACGCGGCGCGATTTACAAGCGAAGGTGTTCGCCTCGTTCTGAAAACATCGCGTTCATTGAACTAATGCCAACCACATTCAAGTTAGTATGCTAAGAAGATAATGCAGAATAGGTTTCGACCAGTCGTGTTCATTATTTACCTGCAGAGAGGCATCTAATGAATCTATTATGTTCCTAGGACAATAAAATAAGCGAAAATGACTCGTACTCTCCTCCCACCACTATCTTTTTTTTCACTGGTCAATAAGCGCCTACTATATAGCTCTGTTCGTCTTAGCTACACTTTCTACACTTTTACTAGATTTTACACTTTTCACTAGAAATCCACACCTCCTATTGGGCGAGCGTAAAAAGTGTAAGAAAAGTGTAGAAAGTGTAGCTAACGCGAACACAGCTTATGTTCGCCGAACAAATCTCATAAAGCGCGTAAATCGCGCCAGTTGCAGCGCCTGTGTACATGAGAAAAAAAAAAAAAAAAATGGAAAATCGACTGAATTTCGTATTTTCAAAATGACGTGTCGAAAACACTGAAAAAGCACTTGAATAATACGCAAACGATTCTGAAAAACGATGTCCCTGACATATCTAGCAATGACTTAAATTTAGACTGTCCGGTCAGGCTCTATATTATCGGTGTACCGTATATTTGGATCGTGAAATCGAAGAGCACCCAATAAGCACTTAAACACCGTGTGCGTTTGTTTCCGAAAAAAAATGTTTCATGTACGTAGTACCGTTGAGCAAACGTCAACTCAGCAGTCCCTTCAGGCTTGGAAAAAAAAAAAAAAAAAAAAAAAATTAAGGTAGCTCATCAGATACCGCTAAAGTCGTTGGTGTATAAGAATCAAACAGTTCCTAGAAATTATTGTTTTTATTTCTAAATTATTAATATGAATTATAGAGGTCATCAATATAAGACATATAAGATTTTTCAGTAACAGCTGATCGAGCAGACGTTCCCATGTCGATTTCGGTTCCCGTTTCTCGTCAATTTTTACTGATTATTGTTAATATGAATGAAACTGTACGGTGATTCGTCATGAAATAAGTGTCGATATTTTTTATTATTTTTTTCATATTTCGAGTCGAAAATTCAGATTTATTTTATTTCATTTATTTTATTTTTCACATAAGACGCTGGGTTAAATCCTGATTTTTCAAAATTGATTTTTTGAAAAACTAAAACGGTTATTAAATCGAGAAAAAAAATTAAGTTTAAAAAACCTAATAATATTTTCCGGCAATTCTTTGTAGTTTTCAAAAAAAATTAAATTTTATAGAGCTGATGAGCTACTTTATTAATACGCAAACGATTTTTTATTATTTTTTATAATTTTTTAAATTTTATAAAGCTGAAAAGCACTTAATTAATACGCAAACGATTCTGAAAAACGATGTCCCTGACATATCTAGCAATGACTTAAATTTAGACTTTCCGGTCAGGCTCTATATTATCGGTGTACCGTATATTTGGATCGTGAAATCGAAGAGCACCCAATAAGCACTTAAACGCCGTGTGCGTTTGTTTCCGAAAAAAAATGTTCATGTACGTAGTACCGTTGAGCAAACGTCAACTCAGCAGTCCCTTCAGGCTTGGAAAAAAAAAAAATTAAAAAAAATGGAAAATCGACTGAATTTCGTATTTTCAGAATGACGTGTCGAAAACACTCAAAAAGCACTTAAATAATACGCAAACGATTTTGAAAAAAAATGAAAAAAATTAACAGGACTGCTAGGTCATCGCTAACCCAGCGGTACTATTGTTTATTTCGATTTTCCGCGATATCGCTCGAACACTAAATTTTTATTTGGCACACTTAATTTACACTTAAAAAGCACTTTATTTTGATATAAGACAAATTGGATTTGCTATCACTGGGACTAATAGTTTTATAGACCTCCCTTAGTATGCTAAACAAGAATCTACCACCAATCTTCTTGTGGATCGACGAATGGTGTCAAGACCTAGAAGAAATATCGGGTAGCCGGGTGAGCGAGGCTCCATGTGAGTCCAGCGCCCGGGGATTTCAAAGGACGGCGGTACTAGAAGCGGTATTAGCAGCGGCAGGGGTGAGGTAGATGTCTCCAACTTACGTTCGACGAACCTGTCGTTACGCGGACCAATTAGCGTGTCAGAATGACACGTGATCTCGCTACTCTGAAGGATGAGCAGCCGATAGAAAATAAGGACTATATAAAGCGGGTACAGCCGCAAAACTGCCTATTCTTCGCTCTGTTCTACGGCACTCTCCTATCGTATCCTCTACTGTCGAATACCCAATCTATCGAATTATCTCGAGTATCGTATTATACCACTGTGAATATCGTAGTAGGACCGCAAACGGCGAAATATCCGAACAAAGCTGCATTCGATGAAAAAAGTATGAAACTCGGTACGATGTTAGAATAGGTCCCAAATAAGCGTTTTCGAAGCAGGGCCAAATCACAATGGTGACCAATTTCAAAATGGCGGCTTTTGAGTGAAAATTGTAAAAATAGCGTTATTTAATGAATGGAATATCCGATTTTGATTTTAAAAATACTGACGTGACCACTGAAACAAGTGAAATGAAAATGCTGGTATACATATTTTTGGTATTTCCATTAAATGAGCTGCTAAAAAAAGGTTTTTGTTTTTTTTCTGTTGAAAAACATTATTTCCTTTCTTTATCATTATATTAAATACTCTCACTAAATAATTTTTTCCGTGGGAATTTACCAGTTTTAGATACGATTGAGTACATTGTTGTCAGCCGGATAGGCTTCCACAGTTTAGTAAGTCATTGCTACGAGGCGACCGTTCTCGCTATAAGAACGAGTCCAGCTATAACATACATTGCTGCACCGTTTAGAGAATTTTGTGGGTCGGCTTCGAGTCTATGTGTGGTATAATATTAATGGTTGACTATTATAGAAGTATCTGATAAGTTTTGGAGTTCCGATTATAAGAGCTGGTTGGTATTTAAGGCGTTGCTCCTTGAGATTCACTCGAATAACCAGTGCCTGAAAAAAGCACTCTTTTTTTTCCACGATGGCTTCGGTCAGGAAGAAAGTGAAATTCGTTCACTCTGTAGGAACTGATAATAATGATATTAGCAGTAAGATGAATTGGTCTTTATGTATTTTATGCCAAGTTGAAAGCAAAGAAAAATTGATTTGTCCTGAATTGAATAAAAATGTAGATATGCGACAGAAAGGGTACGAAACGATTTCACTTAATCTGTTGAAATTTCAAGAACATGACGTTTTACCCCCTGACATTGATTTGAATTCTCTGAAATCTGAGGATCATTCCATTGCCCAGTACTTAGCGTTGAACACAGCAAGATGGCATAGTAATTGTGCAGCAAAATTCAAACCCATCAAGCTGGAACGTTTACTGGCAAAAAAACTGAAAGAACCTATTGAGCCCTTCGCATCAGATTCAGATCTACCGGGTCATATTCGTGGAGTTAGGAAAGTTCTGGAAAAGAAATTTCCAGACGTCTGTTTTTTTTATGACATCGGTAGCTTGCCCAATACACCGCTAATCAATATAACAACAACTTCGGCCGAGCAAAAGATTCGGACAGGCGCTGAGATGATTTCTGATAATAATTTACTAGCGAAACTCTCTGAAGGTGACATGATAGCCCGTGAAAAAAAATATCATTTCAAATGTTTAAATACCTTCTACAATAAATGTAGAAGTGCTGGTGCGGGTCAGAGTGAGGTTGATGAAATTTTCACCTTAAAGGGCATAGCTTTTTCTGATGTGATTCTGTTTATTGACAACCAGCGAAAAGCGGCATCTGATGTAAGTCCCGTATTCAAGATGCCTGATCTATCAAAAATATTCGAGGATCGCCTCTCAGTCCTTATGTCCTTACACAACGTAAGTAATATAGATGTCAAATGCCATAGTACCAGACTAAGGGAGAAAATATTAAATCATTTCACGGACATGACATCTCAAAAAATTGGCCGAGAATACGTGATCGTCGCAAACGATATTATTGGAGTCTCCGTCAAGATAGCCTGCGATAGTCACGACGATGACGCACACAATTGCGCCAAAGTTGCGAAGATGATCCGAACGAAAGTCCTTGAGAAACAGTGTATATTTTCAGGACATTTTGACAAATACTGTCAAAGAAATTCTGTAGATCCGTTCCTTTTTTGCTTTATCAATGGATTATTATATGGTTCTAATACTTCAGGAGAACCATCTCAAGCAGCATTGACGATTTGCCAGTTGATAATATTCAATACGAAAGTATCTACGAATAAAGTAACTAAACACAGCCAAATAATGGAGCCGCCCTTACCAATATTTTTGGCTTTTGATGTTCATGCTAAAACAGGTAAGAAGCAAATTGTTGACATGTTATATGAACATGGATTGTCTATTTCATATGATAGGTTACTAAGGATTTCATCCTCTCTCTGTGACGTTGTAACAGAACGGTTCAAGTCAGAGAAAGTTCTCTGTCCTCCTGATTTGCGATTTGGTTTGTTCACCACATCTGCTTATGACAATATAGATCACAATCCCTCTAGTACAACATCTACAGACTCTTTCCATGGCACAAGTATGTCTATTTTTCAACATCCTCTGCCTGGCCCGACTGGAGTAGGCAGAAACAAAAGCTATAATTACACGAATTCAACAAATAGAAGAGTGCCATCGTTACCTGACGAGTACTCGCAAGTCTTACCGATGTATCTAAAAAACAAGAGCCCAACACTGCCGAAAGTACTGACTGGTAATATCGTAGAATATTCCGATACATTAGACGACGGATTTAAATCGGAGCACAAGTGGTTGAATAGTACAACCAACTCAAGTAATGATGAAAAAATATCATGGTCTGCTTTTCATGCCGAAAAGAGCTGTATCGCGTCTAAAGAAAAATCCCTAACCGCTTTAATGCCATTGTTCTATGAAGACTCGAAGTCTCCCAGTATGTTGAAACATGGGATGGATTTGTTAATGACAACGACAGAGTTTTTGAATCCTGGACAAATTCCGGTAATTACGTTGGATCAACCATTGTATACTATTGCCAAAGCTATACAATGGAATTTCCCACTTGAATACGGAGAAAATGAACTATTTTTGATGTTCGGTTCGTTACATATTGAACAGGCTTTTCTAAAAGTTTTGGGTCAATATTTACAAGGAAGTGGTTGGATTGAAGTCCTTTCAAAATCGAACATTGCTATGTCCGGGGTAGCCGAATCATACTTGAAAGTTTCTTCAATCACAAAAACTAGACTAGCACATCAGATAAACGCCGTCGCTCTACATCAACTGATGCACGAGGCATATACCATTGAAGAATCTGAATTATCTTTTGAAAATTGGCAATTGGAGAAAAGCAAAAGTGTTCCCATGTTCGCTTATTGGAAAACGTGCTTGGACTTGGAGCTCCTCATGTTAATGTTTGTCAGGTCTCACAGAGAGGGTAATTATGAGCTCTAGGTCGAATCTTTGAAGGCCTTTATGCCGTGGTTTTTCTTGTTTGATCATTGTAATTACGCACGCTGGATTCCTATCTACCTGAAGGATCTTTCAGAGCTTCAGGGAAATCATCCAGAATTGTACAATTGTTTCAAAAGCGGTTTGTTTGTGGTCAATAAGACTTTCAAATGTTTTTCTGGTATTGGCATAGATCAGGCTCATGAGCAGCACAATGCTATTATAAAAGGTGACGGAGGGGCTATTGGCATGACGCAGAATGCAAATGCATTGAGGAGATGGATGCTCGCGGGCCCCGAGATCACGCGAATGCTAACAGATTTCTTAAAATCGGAAAATGAAAATGAAGAGACTCATTCAACAAAACACCACGAGCAGACATATGCTTTCCAAAAGAGATTTCATGGAAATGTAACATCTCTGGTAGAATCCTTCAATTATTTAGGAAATCCATTCTTGGAGACTGGCACGAACTTGTTCTCGTTGGATAGTAATCTAATAATGGAAGAAGAATGTGCACAAAATGTCATGATCTTGGAAGTAATG
Organism: Tenthredo mesomela; assembly: GCA_943736025.1. Taxonomy (NCBI): domain Eukaryota; kingdom Metazoa; phylum Arthropoda; class Insecta; order Hymenoptera; family Tenthredinidae; genus Tenthredo; species Tenthredo mesomela. Next base: position 31,760,267 of record OX031013.1, read on the forward strand.
GGCCAAGCCAAGTATGAAGAATTTGTTCATAACCGCTTGTCTAATAAGAATATCCCTGTATATGCAACGATTCATAGAACGAGCGTTCGGATTTTTAATGCACCTAAAAAAGCTTCCAAATCGTCAATTACCATTAAGTCTCTGAAATCTGACGTTGACTTATTTTCTAGGCTATTCATAGTCTGCTGTAATAGAGACTTAGGCATGACTGAATTTTTCTCTTACGAAAATCAAGCTTACCCCCCGTCATTGTCAGTGAATAGTGTTCAAAGAACATCCGAGAAATCGAGTCTAACAAAAATTTTTGAAAATCTGATTCATAATTCGGAATCTTCATCGATGGATGATGAAGAAGAGAATGTACTCGATGATCTAACTGACGATAGAAATTATGAAACCAACACGTATGACGTTATAATATTTGATGGACCTGCACTTGTACACCTATTACCGCCTATCGGGGTCTCAAATTTTTCCGAATATTCTTCTACAGTGTTTCAGAAACACATTAAATTACCTGCAGATCAGTTCAAAGCACATCGAGTGGATCTTGTATGGGACGTGTACTATAAAGATAGTCTAAAAAGTTATACTCGGAAATTACGGGGCACAGGAACTCAAAGGCAGGTAAGACATAATACACCACTTCCAAAGAATTGGCCTGACTTTTTGGAAAACGACGAAAATAAAACTGGTCTTTTTGCTTTGCTCTCCCAAGATATTGTGCAATCTGAATTGTTTAGTTCTATAGAAGTAATATCGACGCAGATTGAAAAAGTATTAAAAAATGGAGAGTCCCACAATGATTCATTAGTAACTTGTAATCATGAAGAAGCTGATTCAAGGATACTTCTGCACGTTTTCGATGCAGTCATTAACGGGATGAGAGACGTTTGCATTCGCACTGTTGATACCGATGTATTGGTGCTGGCGATTGCATATTATCATCATTTGACAGACAACGGATTGAAAACTATTTGGATCCATTTTGGTACTGAAAAACATTTGAGGATAATTCCGGCTCATCTAATTGCTCAGAGGCTTGGTCATGAAAAGTGTGCTGCACTTCTCAGATTCCACGATTTTACTGGATGCGACACTGTGTCTTTCTTTGCTGGCAGAGGCAAGAATACAGCCTGGAAAGCCTGGAACATATTTCCAGAAAGTACGGAAGCTTTTACTTTCCTATCCAAACCTCAAAATGGAATTCCACCTGCCATATTAGATATTTTTCAACGCTTTGTCATAGTTATGTACTGTACAACTTCAGACTGTACTCACATAAACGAAGCCCGCAAAGAACTATTTGCATCGAAGGGTAGAAATATTTCGAACATACCACCAACGAAAGCTTCTTTACAGCAACATACGCTGAGAGCAGCCCTTCAAAGTGGTCACATTTGGGGCCAATAGACCGAGAGCCCATAACACTTTTTTTATGTATCATAACCTACCGCTCATATGGCTCATAATCACCAAGGTGGTAAATTCGTGTCTGAGACATTTAAATCATTAAATTTATTTGTTTTTATTAAAATAATGTAGCACAAATTATTCACATCAACTCATTTAAGCAATGCATCAGAAAAATTTGCTGGAATTTATTCATAGAATATATTTTTTTCTATGAAATACCCCCGAAAAGTCATTCCGGGAACGCGTCCCTAAGTAGTAATCCACGGACAACAACAGCTAAAACACATAGTAAAAAAATTTTTTAATGTTTCGACGGTACTTGTTAACTTAGTTAATTTTATTATAAAATGATATTTATAAGTTCCCGAATCGACACAATATTATTTTGTCCGAAAATTTAATACAAAGTTTGTCTGACAATTTGTGCATCATTTCCGGGAACGCAGACATTTTTATATATATTAATTTTCAGCACAACGCAACAAATAGCGCTAGTGGGTAATCATATAAAACACTCAAGTACAATCGGTTGACCAGCCTGTTTTTTGTGAAAATGTGAAAAATTTAAGAGCTAAGCATAGTTTTGTTTGAATTTTTGGCACCGTACATCAATTCAGTGTCATTCCGGGAACGCCAATAATTGTAGGAAAAAAACAAGCAAATGCTTTTTGATACGATATTTCTTAAAGATGAATGTGACTCGCTTTATATTAATCTCAAATAATCCCGTTTAAGTGACTAATACTTATTTTACACGCATCTTTATGTAGAAACGTCATTCCGGGAACGGTCATTCCGGGAACGGTCCCGCATATGACATGCGTTCCCGGAATGATCATTGGGTTCCCGGAATTATGATTGTATTGTTAATGATGGTTTAAAATTTAAAATATTGATTTTTTTTTTTAATTTTTAATTTTTTAATTTTTATTTATTTATTTTTTTTTTATTTTTATTTTTTTTTTTAGGATTACTTATGAATTTGTTTTTGAAGATTCCAGGATTGCATGCATATCGTCATTTCGGGAACGATTTGTCATTTCGGGAATGATTCGTCATTTCGGGAACGATTCGTCATTTCCGGGAACGCTACTAAAAGTCAATTAATAACGAATTAATAAGCAAAAATCATTTTTTTCTCATCAAATCAATGATCAATTGCAAATATAAATTTATTTCTTTGCTTTTATATTAAATTAAATGTCCAAAATTATATGAATATTACTTTTAAAGGAACTATAACTATGAAAACATGTAAATTTATGTTTCTCATGACTTATTTTTCAAAAAACTTCACATTCACACAGTAATTGACATGTTTATCATTATTAAAGATTGAGGACATATCTCAGCTATGTATCTACTATAATAAACAAATCATTTTCCGTATTTATGCATTAGTAATTATTACTTTTTCAAGCGTTCCCGAAATGACGGCAGCTCATGACTTGTTTTCCATAAATACTTTTTATTCACGTAATTTTTAATTTCCAGCTTGCCCCGTTCGGATATCAATTAAAGATAAGTTGGTCAATGATTAGAACTGGTTTGCAGAACAAAAATATAATAAATTTTTTTGAGAAATTCCAAACTTGGAATTTACCACCTTGGTGATTTTGAGCCATATACATCTTAAGTTCCATAAATGTGTATCCCACATCACGAAAATATCATCGCCGAACAATTTCCGTGGTTACAATATGTTTTTCACGCGCGATCAAATTGTTTAAAAAACTCAGGTTTTGGCATCATTATCTACCGTTCGGCACATGTCGCAAATTACGGTGTTTGAAAAATAAGTTCGGGCGGACGGCATTGCCGAACGTGTAGAATGGTTATGGAAGCCACTATTACCCTATGCTTTTGTAAAAAAAAATTGTTCAAAAGACTATTATAACCTACTGTTCGGCATTTCGTGAATATCTCTAATTATTCACTAAAATTCAAAGCAATACGGTCGCCGAACATTTTGGTTCGCTAGGGGCCCAGCTACACCCACGCACTTCCGTTTTCCGGTGTCTATATGTGTGACATCATAGCCTACTTCTTCAAATTTCGATACTTACCTATTACAATGCCAAATATTGCGAATTAATTATTGCCGAACAAATAAAATGGCTACGCTAGATGTAATAATATCTGCAAATTGCGGATCTTATGTCTAAGAAATAAAATTACAACCTACCGTTCGGCGTTTATTTCATTGTACGGATACTCATTAATAATACGCAATTTATTAGTTTATATGATAAAATAATATAAATATATATATATATATATATATATATATATATTTATAATATATATATATATGGGGCGTTTCCATGCCAACTCGACCTGTCGCCAACCCTCACCATCTTCGATTTTGCTCTAGAATTAGAATAATGTTGAGGGTGTCGAAAAATGAACTTCCGAATTATTTCAGATTTTTTCGATCACTCGTCTAGAAGTTGCCTTATATTTATACTAATTTATATCTCAACATATTCAAGTCCTACAAAAAAATCAATTGAACAAAAAATCTTTGCAATATTCTTAAGTAGAAGAAAACATTTTTTGGTAAATTTTTCAGCTACCAGAAATGCATTTTTTTTTTTTGCGAAAATAGTATAAAATCAAGATTTTGTCGGCGATGGACATGTTCGATTTTCATGAAATGTTTATCACAAATTCCTTTTCAAATTACGAACATTTTGACACATTGCGGAAAGTGGGGAGATTTCTAGTTTGGATGCTACAATCGATTGAATGTCGAGGAAACGTGAAATGCGGTAGTAGTAAACTAAACAAACCCAAAAAGCACCTCTGGTGCAAAAACCTTCCCCCAAGTACAATAATGATCACTACCCCCAAAAAAATCTACCAATCAAAATTCCTCCTTGACAAAAGTGGTACTATAAAAATGTCTACTTACAAAAGGATTGAAATCAGATACAATTGCCAAGTACATGTCTTTTGTATATTATATTAAACTAGTAAAAAAAAATAAAAAATATCCGAAATTAATCCGAAAAAAATAAAAATTTGGAGGTAGTCGTACTTGGCGGGCCTTTTGTAGACAAGTGCGAGAAAGCAGCAATTGAACTGTGTCAGTAATCTTATATTGATATGAAATATTGGCCCGCCAAGTACGACTACCTCCAAATTTTTATTTTTTTCGGATTAATTTCGGATATTTTTTATTTTTTTTTCACTAGTTTAATATAATATACAAAAGACATGTACTTGGCAATTGTATCTGATTTCAATCCTTTTGTAAGTAGACATTTTTATAGTACCACTTTTGTCGAGGAGGAATTTTGATTGGTAGATTTTTTTGGGGGTAGTGATCATTATTGTACTTGGCGGAAGGTTTTTGCACCAGATTTGCTTTTTGGGTTTGTTTAGTTTACTACTACCGCATTTCACGTTTCCTCGACATTCAATCGATTGTAGCATCCAAACTAGAAATCTCCCCACTTTCCGCAATCTGTCAAAATGTTCGTAATTTGAAAAGGAATTTGTGATAAAATTTTATGAAAATCGAACATGTCCATCGCCGACAAAATCTTGATTCTATACTATTTTCGCAAAAAAAAAATGCATTTCTGGTAGCTGAAAAATTTACCAAAAAATGTTTTCTTCTTTTTAAGAATATTGCAAAGATTTTTTGTTCAATTGATTTTTTTGTAGGACTTGAATATGTTGAGATATAAATTAGTATAAATATAAGGCAACTTCTAGACCAGTGATCGAAAAAATCTGAAATAATTCGGAAGTTCATTTTTCGACACCCTCAACATTATTCTAATTCTAGAGCAAAATCGAAGATGGTGAGGGTTGGCGGCAGGTCGAGTTGGCATGGAATGCCCCATATACAGGGTGACCCAAGACCCCCGGACCGGAAGGAATGGGTGAATTCCTCGTTGGATTTTGAGACGAAATTTCCTTTTCGAAAACTTCGTCCGATCAACGGTGTCCAAGTTATTAAAGATAAAGAGTAGCCAATCAGCGCCTCGCTTTAGGTCCGTGCCAGTGCCGGGTCAATAGTGAACGGCGGGCAGGGCCCGTGGTTTATTTTACATTTGGCTACTTTCTTCTTCACTTTACGATCGACGCGTATTATTATTATTATTATTATTATTTTTTTTTTTTTTTTTTTTTCTCTACCAGACCGTAGTTCTACGTGTCCAGGTTGACCGGACCGTAGTTTTCCGTGTCCAGGTCCAAAAAAAAAAAAAAAATAATAATAATAATAATAATAATAATAATAATAATAATAATACGCGTCGATCGTAAAGTGAAGAAGAAAGTAGCCAAATGTAAAATAAACCACGGGCCCTGCCCGCCGTTCACTATTGACCCGGCACTGGCACGGACCTAAAGCGAGGCGCTGATTGGCTACTCTTTATCTTTAATAACTTGGACACCGTTGATCGGACGAAGTTTTCGAAAAGGAAATTTCGTCTCAAAATCCAACGAGGAATTCACCCATTCCTTCCGGTCCGGGGGTCTTGGGTCACCCTGTATATTAGGGTGCATCGAAAATTCTAAAAACTGCTGGCTACCCTCCAAAATCAAAGATCTCGCTGAAATATAACCCTCCGTGCAACAGTTCGATTTTTCGAATTTTTTTAGGGGGCGCGCGGGACGTTCGAAAATGCCATTTTTAGCGTTAATTCACTATATCACTGATAAACGGAAGCAGATCATTCCAAAAATTCTGATTTTTTTATATAAGGTGCCCTGATATGTACTCTTTCAAACCCATATTCACGAAACATTAACAAATGATTCATATCTTCGAAAAAAATCTCCGAAAATCAATATTTTCACTATTTTTACTATTTTTCAATTAATTATCATTAAATATTGACTTTTTTTTCTTCTAAAACGTTCTTGTATTTTTTCCATTTTTTTTTTCTTGTAAAACTCGGTATCAGTATTGCTTACAATGCGAAAATTGCTGAAAAATAAATCTTCATTTTGGAAATTTTCATATATTATTGATTAAAATAGTGAAAATATTGATTTTCAGAGAAATAGTACTTTTCGATACTAGTGCGAAAGTGTTGATTCTCGGACGAGTGTGAAGTTTTTCGCCCGAGCGAAGCGAGGGTGACAATCACACGAGTCGAGAATCATCTTTCGCACGTGTATCGAACTTCATTTTTCAACACAGCGCGCGTTAAGTTGAATTTTATGCACGCGAAGCGTGCGCAAAATCAAACTTTGCGCACGCCGTGTGGAAAAATAAATTGTTTTTCCTAGAGTCCTATGACTCTATGACGCTATGACTCAATGTTTATAGGCGAATATCTCCTAATCGGTGAGAGTTGGGAAAATTCTATCTCAGTACTTTTTTGTAGAGCGTGAAATTTCCTATAAGAATCTGTATTCAGATAGTTTCTAAATTAAGCCAGTTACAATAAAAAAAACAATTCGAAAATTTTCCGATTTTTTTTCACGTGTTATTCAAATCAAAAATGGGAAAACTGAGTTAGGCAGTTCTAAATATCAATATTAAGAGCTCATATTTGGCTGAAATATTCTATTTGAGATGCTCTACCGAAATGTTGATGTGCGTTTGAATTTTTTTTTTTTTTTTTTGGCACACCCTAATATATATATGATATAAGCGAAGACAAAACTTAAATAAATTACCTTTTTAATCTAAATGATAGTTTTGTAAGTTTCATCATTTGGGTATTATTTTCATACTGTAAGATGAGTTTTTTTCATTAATAAAACACATTTTGAAATTTTGTAATGCTTAATTCACAGTCGTCCAGTTGTTGTCAATGCCTTACCCATCCTATTCATTCGACACTTCATTTTTTTTATAACATTTTATGATATTTGTCGTATATACAATTATATTATAACATATGGTGTCGACTAATTTGTCCGTCGTTAAAATTCATCTCCCTAGTGCATGGTTGAGGGGACCCCCCCCCCCCCCCCCCCCCTCCCCCTCAATAACCCTTCCTGGTCACCGCGGGTCCAAATTACCCGAGCATAACCTTTGAAGATAAATCGTTTAAAAACGGCTCGGGTCAATTTTACCCGGGTATGACTAGCTTGATTTAAATCGGAAGTGTGACCACGGAGGGGTGATATAAATGTTCGGCGGTTGAATTTTCTTGTTCGGCACACCTGAATTTATAAATAATATGTGTAAAGTAATTTTCCTAAGCTGTTAAACAATAAATAATTAGCTGTTTATTAAATTCAATAAATGAAAATTGATGCAATCTTTCCTCAGTAATTACGGATAACATAACCAATCATTTTGTTCGGCGGTTACATTGTAAAATAGAATACGATGAAATTAGTCATAAAAGACCATCGCCGAACGGTAAGGTATAATTTGTTTATAACAATTGTATTTTATTGTTTATAACAAATGTATGTCCGGTTAATTTGTTCGGCATATTTATTTTATACTTCCATTCCATTTCATATATGTTATAAAATCAACGCCGAACAGTAGGCTATGATGTCACACATATAGACACCGAAAAACGGAAATGCGTGGGTGTAGCTAGGTCCCTAGCCAACCAAAATGTTCGGCGACCGTATTGCTTTGAATATTAGTGAATAATTAGAGATATTCACGAAATGCCGAACAGTAGGTTATAATAATCTTTTACACAATTTTTTTTTACAAAAGCATAGGGTAATAGTGGCTTTCATAACCATCCTACACGTTCGGCAATGGCGTCCGCCCGACTTTTTTTTCAAACACAGTAATTTGCGACATGTGCCGAACGGTAGATAATGATGCCAAAACCTGAGTTTTTTAAACAATTTGATCGCGCCTGAAAAACATATTGTAACCACGGAATTTGTTCGGCGATGATATTTTCGTGATGTGGGATACACATTTATGGAACTTAAGATGTATATGAGCGGTAGGTTATGATACATAAAAAAAGTGTTATGGGCTCTCGGTCTACAAGCCCTTAGAAGTAATCTAGATTTGCCAAATTATGAATTCTGGGGATGGCAAAAGGTTGATGGTTTGTGGATACCGAAATGGTCAAGTTTGCCCGAGGTATCCAAAGCGCTCTGTCAGCTTATACACTGCGGGTGTAAAGTCAGCTGCAAGCCGACAACGTGTAGCTGTAAAAAATCCAACCTACGATGTACTCTCCTCTGTACTACCTGTAAAGGCCAATGTTCGTAAAGTTGACGAACGGAGGACCAGTGAAGTAGAACCTGTATAGAAAGGTTTCTATAGCTATCACGTGAATTGGAATGGACAGAAACTGATAACTTATGGGCTGAAGTCCTATCAAAATATTAATGAAACAAAAATTCATTCCCGAAACACATTGTTCCGTTCACTCTGAAAGACAATTTGTGTCAAAAAACACTTTTCGATCGAGTATCCGTCTTTAAAGTACGACTTTACGGACACGTCCGTGAAGTCCTTTACGGCCGCAAAACACGACCGAAAACGCCCACACGGAAGATGATATTGCCTGGATATCCCGCGAATAACTCTACGTCCATCTAACGTCCATATCAATTGTAGATATCCCATTAATACCCATAGGATATTGCGAAATCAATATCGACAAAACCTTTACACGGTATATCCACTGGATATTCCTGAATGGATATTTATCGTCGAATCCTGAATGTCCACGTAATGTCCATATAATCAAATTTTTATCGCCTGGGGCGATTAAAACCGACCACCCTGTATACACAGATGTATAGAATATAATATACATGTGCGGTATACAATATTGTTTGGTTCTATAATCAGAGATCGGTGACAAATTTTTATATTGTTTATGAAAATAATATTGAAATAAGTAAGTTCTATTCATGTATGAATAAAGCTATACAGTTCCTCTTCTGTGACTTCATATATTCTATCATGAGTTTTTATTTCAATTACATTACCAACGATGAAAATTGTTTTTTTTTTTTTATACTTATATTTAACATTATAAGGCAATACTCGGAATGACAAGTGCAATAAGTATGATTTAAGATTTTGGTATTTTTGTTCTACATGTGTACAGAATAGCGTATATACTTGAGATAATACTGTATAAAATTTCTAGTCTGATTATTTCACTATGTATGATAACTATAAAAATCTAACCACTCTAATCACTAACTTGAGCTATTCATTAATTATGTGCATCTTTAAAATCATAATTGAAAATGTGCTCTAATAAAAAAGATCTCAATTGAAGTGTGTCATTATTGTAAGTAGCCTATTAACTACAATAAATATCTTTTATGTATATTATATACCATATACATTATATATACTGGGAGTTTTCGTGGATGCGGGTCAGTCCGGGAAAAATTCCAACCCACGCTCTTGACTCTTTACGGTCTACGGTAGTAGAGGGTCTAGAGCGTAGAGTGAAATTTTTCCCGTCCGACTGACCCGCATCCACGAAAACTCCCGGTATGTATTTCCTATATAAGAGCGATTCTGTGATCTGCTGAATTCATGCGTTCCCCGTTTGCCTCCCTTTTAGGCGCGTTATTTTTCACAAATCGCTCTGTATGAATATCTATGAGATAGCTCCAGGTTATTCTACAGATATTCACAGAAATATAATATGGATATCCAGTGGATCGAATATTGCGGACATTTCTCTATCCAGTGGATGTCCACTGTATATCCCGAACTTTATCAGGGATATCCCAGTGGATATTGCGTATATCTAATGGACATCTATTACATGCACTTCTTCCGTGTGGGCGCGTACTTATTACGGATACTCGATCAAAAAATATTGTTCGCACCTCGGCCGTAAGATTTTACCGCCTCGTGAGGATTGTGCGTTCCTCGGACGCGTCATCCTCACTCGGCCGTAAAATCCTACTTTACGGCCTAGGTACGAAATAGTACATTACGATACGAGTGCGATAAAACTTTTTCTGACGAGTGTGAGGTTGCAGCACGAGCCGAAGGCGAGTGTTACAATCACACGAGATCAGAAGAAGTTTTTCCGTCAAGTAGTGTACAAAATTTTACTTCACTAGCGTATTTGGCGCGCTGCGCGCGCCTCAGCCATTACCGTATGTGACGTATTTCCATGAATTTTACAATAAAAATTAAATGTTTATTACAAGAATCATGGACATACATCTCATACTATCATACATATACCTATATTTATAAATATATATATATGGATATTAAATTAGAAGGATATATATGTATATATAATAGGGTGGTCGTTAATATAGCTATTTCTGAATTAGATTCATTCATACCCTTCATTCGAAAGTAAAAAAAAATAAAAAAATTTTGACCCCAAATTGAACCCTTTATCTCAATTAGAAAGGGTGCCTGTAAGGGCTCACTTTTTTGTATTTTTTTATTTTTTTTGTATTTTTTTATTTTTTTTTTGTATTCTTTTTTTTTTTGTATTTTTTTTTTGTTGTTTTTATGAACTATCTGTATGATCGATGGATTTTTAAGCCGTTTAAGAGGTGCCGAAATATTTATTTTATAAAAAAGTAGCCGAAAGTAATGTAAAATCAATACAAAAAAGTAGGCCTTTACAGGCACCCTTTCTAATTGAGATAAAGGGTTCAATTTGGGGTCAAAATTTTTTTTTTTTTTTTTACTTTCGAATGAAGGGTATGAATGAATCTAATTCCGAAATAGCTATATTAACGACCACCCTAATATATAACAATATATATAATAATTGATACAACCATTTAACTATTTTTCAATGAAATCAATTATTTATTTATTTATTCATTTAAAAAATGAAATTAGCAAAGGCCTTTCATATTTTTGGTTTATCTAGTTTTGGGATATGTATTTATTCAGTTGATTATGAATTAAATAATTCTTTATAAACATAATTCTTCACGGTTGTATTGTTTCGTTGACTTCCAAGGTAAATTTTCAATGATTGCCACGTCCGCACTCGTGATAGAGCTACATATAGTTGTCCGTGATTGAAAACATCTTTTCGTAAATCAATTCCAATTTTATCAAAGGTTTGGCCCTGTGATTTGTTAATCGTAATCGCAAAGGCTAATTTGATGGGGAATTGTCTTCGAGTGAAAGAAAATCGATATACATTTTCACACATCAAAGTAATTCTATTTAAGAATATTATATCTCCTGCTTTATCTCCAGTTAGAAATTCACACAATAATAGATTTGTTCCAGCTTCTAGTAGTAATAATCTCGTGCCATTGACTAAACCTTCATTGATACTCAAATTTCCGATTAACATGATTATTGAAAATTGTCGTAATCGTACGGTGGAAGACTATTCGGAGACAACGAATTTAAATATTCCGGTACTAAATCTTGATTGATTCTATTATTGTCGTTACAATTTTCTGCGCTATCGACGCTCGTATAAATACGTTCAGTAGTTAAGTCTAATAAGTCGACGACTTGTCTATTGATTTTATTCACATCTAAATTTCTTGCTGCTAATACTGCATATTTTGAAGCTTCTTTGTATTATTTTCTGCTGAGTATATCTTCATAAATATACTTCGCTATATCGATGTCATCATTGTATGTACAATTGGAGGCTAAATTTAAATTATCAACCTCATCACTCAAATCTCCAGTTCCAACTTGCAGCAAGAAGTCAGAAAAATTCTTCTCTTCTTGTAGTGCACGCATATTGATAGTCAATTCGAATATTTCAAATAGTTGCCACAATGGACTGAATTTGATTGATAAGTTTGCCGTTTCACTGCGAGTACCCCGAATATTTACCGGAAGTAATTGTCTGAAATCCCCTCCCAATATGACTATTTTTCCTCCAAATGGTAACGTGTTATTCATTATATCCTGTAAAATTGTGTTCATTATTTCTAATGCGTAGCGCGGTGCCATTGGTGCTTCATCCCAAATGAAAACCTTTGTTTCTTTCAAAATATTTGCTTCTTTTGAACCCACTTTAATTGTTGAAGTAGAATCAACGTATAACGGAACAGGTAATCCTAATGTTTTGTGGACTGTTTTTCCATTTGGTAGTAATGTAGCAGCTATACCTGTGTGAGCCATAGTACTGATTTTTTCCTTTCGCCCAGTAAATAAATGCCATAATGTAATATACAGAAATGTTTTGCCTGATCCACCCGGTCCGTCAATATAGAATGTTTTATGTAATGTCGAATCGTTAATACTTTGAAGTATGGTATCAATTATAATTTTTTGTTGAGCATTAAGTTTTTCATAGTTGCCTAATCCTATATCCATAATCTTATCGTATTTTCTTTCATCTATTATTTAACTCATATTAATTTCCGGAGGAATTGGCATTGCCGGGAAATCAGTTCTGTTCTTTCGCAGGGAATTATGGGTAATATCCCCACCACCTCGGCTCCGCTCGGCTTTCCTCCCCCCTCCCCCCAGCCCCGCCTTGGGCCCTTCGATCGAGTCATGTGAATTCCTGGGGATTGCCCATAGATTTCTCGGAATTCCTGGGGATTCCCCATAGGTTTCCCAGAATTCCTGGGGATTTCCCATAGATCTCCCAGAATTTCTAGGCATTACCCATAGAATTCCCAGAATTTTTAGGCATTCTCCATAAAATTCCCAGAATTCCGGGGGATTCCCCATAGATTTCTCGCAATACCTGGGGATTCCCCATAGATTTCCCGAAATACCTGGGTATTCCCCATAGATTTTCCAGAATTCCTGCGGATTTCCCATAGATTTCCCAGAATTCCTGGGGATTTCCCATAGATTTCCCAGAATTCCTGGGGATTTCCCATAGATTTCCCAGAATTCCTGGGGATTTCCCATAGATTTCCCAGAATTCCTGGGGATTTACCATAGATTTCCCTGAATTCCTGGGGATTCCCCATAGATTTCTCGTAATACCTGGGGATTCCCCATAGATTTCCCAGATATATACATATATATGGTATATATATATATACATATATATATATTAGGGTGGCGCAAAAAAACCGACTATTTTTTTTTTTTTTGAGTCTCGGGTGAAAAAATGTTAGTTTTTGATGTTTTAAGAGCCCTCTCCAAAGGACAGCTGAAAAAAAAATTTTTAAGAGGTCGCTCCAAATTTTTTTAAATTTCAAAAATCGTCAAAAATCGATTTTTTTTTTTTTTAATTTTTTTTCTCGTTACGGTATAATTTTACAGTCCAAAAAAAAATAAGTTTCTGAAAGTTTCAGTTCAAAATTTGAATTTTGAAAGGTCGCTCATAATTTTTTAATAATTAAATAATTAAAAAATCTAAAGTATGCACTGATAAATTAAAAAAAATTATGAGCGACCTTTCAAAATTTAAATTTTGAACTGAAACTTTCAGAAACTTATTTTTTTTTTGGTCTGTAAAATTATACCGTAACGAGAAAAAAAAATTAAAATTCGAATTAAAAAAAAAAAATTCGATTTTTGACGATTTTTGACGATTTTTGAAATTTAAAAAAATTTGGAGCGACTTCTTAAAATTTTTTTTTTGAGCTGTCCTTTGGAGAGGGCTCTTAAAACATCAAAAACTAACATTTTTTCACTTGAGACTCAAAAAAAAAAAAAATAGTCGGTTTTTTTGCGCCACCCTAATATATATATATATATATGAGGTATTCCATACCAACTCGACCAATGATTTTCCCTCACCATTTTTGATTTGGTTCATAATTTTTTCTACGGTTACTCCAATTCTAACAACCACTCATGAATTTTTTCAGATTTTTTACATTAACCGTTATTTATTCATGATTTTTCGAAACTTCGAACAGTGCGACACCTTCGATTTTTTTGAAAAAAATCTCAAAAATTCTACTTTCGAAGACGATCATTTTGACCCCTAGTCGAAAGTGGAAACTCTTTTCCTTATGTTTATATTGCTTATTTAAGAAAAAATTATTTCGTGAACGTGGTGGATAATGGCTCCCAGAATTTTTTCAATGCAAATGAATTGTATCTTCAGGATAATGGGTTGTAACCATCAGAGATACGTTGCATTTTATTTTCGAAAATTATTATTATTATTATTATTATTTTTTATTTTAATCGTCGTTTGTTGGAAGGATTTTTTTTTGTCTCACAATAATTTATTGAAGCACTGTAAAAAAGAAAATTGTTTTTCGTGTTTGAAAAATATTTAAAACCCCCCTCCAAAAAAAAAAAATGACCCAGAAAAAATAATAATAATAAAAAAAAACAATAATAATAATAATAATTTTCGAAAATAAAATGAAACGTATCTCTGATGGTTACAACCCATTATCCTGAAGATACAATTCATTTGCATTGAAAAAATTATGGGAGCCATTATCCACCACGTTTACGAAATAATTTTTTCTTAAATAAGCAATATAAAAATAAGGAAAAGAGTTTCCACTTTCGACTAGGGGTCAAAATGATCGTCTTCGAAAGTAGAATTTTTGAGATTTTTTTCAAAAAAATCGAAGGTGTCGCACTGTTCGAAGTTTTGAAAAATCATAAATAAATAACGGTTAATGTAAAAAATCTGAAAAAATTCATGAGTGGTTGTTAGAGTTGGAGTAACCGTAGAAAAAATTATGAACCAAATCAAAAATGGTGAGGGAAAATCATTGGTCGAGTTGGTATGGAATACCTCATATATATTAGGGTGTCCGTTAAAAAACCCAATTTTGAATCGGACTAGACGCACCCCCTACAATGATTGGAAAAAAAATAAAAAAAATTTTGGTCGCAATTTGAGCCTTCTATCTCAATTGGAAGGCGTGCCTAAATGACGAAATAATTTCACATTTCAATAACATTGATTTTTGTCATTTCTTTTCAATTCCAATTTTTTACGTGCAAACCGTGACGTGCAACACCAGCCTGATGGAATCAGTACTTTCTTGTCCATTGCGTTATTGAAAGGATCAGTTCTTCATTTTATTTAAAAATTTATTTTTCCGTACATACACGACAATCGGCAAGGAGAATTTTTTTCTATGTACTTCCACTTATATGACGGAGATTTCAACTATCGAATGATTCTTTCTACCTTCTCTTGTCTACGTAAAAAATTGGAATTGAAAAGAAATGACAAAAATCAATGTTATTGAAATGTGAAATTATTTCATCATTTAGGCACGCCTTCCAATTGAGATAGAAGGCTCAAATTGCGACCAAAAATTTTTTTATTTTTTTTTTCCAATCATTGTAGGGGGTGCGTCGAGTCCGATTCAAAATTGGGTTTTTTAACGGACACCCTAATATATATGAGGTATTCCACGTGAAAACAAAAGTAATTTGACTTTCGGGTTTTTGATTTCGATCGAAATTTTTTTTCGCATCACTTTTTGCAATCTCAATCGATACCCCGAAGGGTTTTTTGATTGCAGCTGTTTATTCCGATTTATCAATTAATGAAAATATCCCAGAGTTACCATTTGACCAAGTCTTCCATTTTTTTCACCGAAACCTCGTGCTCTGGGGTGAAAATGACCTAGATACAAAATGTTTGTTTTCGATCGATCTTTCTGAAAAACATTTTTTCGAACCTCCGCCATTAACGATCATAGAAGATATTCCAGTGTAAACACTAAATTTGAAATTCCAAAAAAAGGCCATTTTTGATTTTGATTTTTTTTTTTTCAAAACTAGACAAAAAAAAAACTAAACTTTTAAGCCCCTAATCAGGATGGGACGAATTTTCCTTCTATTTTTTTCGAGGGTCTAAAGCCTGTGTTACTGACAAAAAAATGTAATTTTTGAAATGTTTTCAAGAGTGGTCTATCGGATCGCCTAAACATTTGTTTTTTTTTTTGTTTCCAGAGCTGAAAAAAAGTGATTGTCAAAAATAAAAAATTCGTTGAAGAAAAAATTTCCATGTTTTTTCCCCAATAACTTTTTTTCAGCGTTAAAAACAGAAAATAAAAAAATGATTAGGCGATCCGATGGACCACTCCTAAAAAAATTTTGAAAATTAATTTTTTTTTCCAGTAACACAGGCTTTAGACCCTCGAAAAAAATAGAAGGAAAATTCGTCCCATCCTGATTAGGGGCTTAAAAGTTTAGTTTTTTTTTTGTCTAGTTTTGAAAAAAAAAAAAATCAAAATCAAAAATGGCCTTTTTTTGGAATTTCAAATTTAGTGTTTACACTGGAATATCTTCTATTATCGTTAATGGCGGAGGTTCGAAAAAATGTTTTTCGGAAAGTTCGATCGAAAACAAACATTTTGTATCTAGGTCATTTTCACCCCAGAGTACGAGGTTTCGGTGAAAAAAATGGAAGACTTGGTCAAATGGTAACTCTGGGATATTTTCATTAATTGATAAATCGGAATAAACAGCTGCAATCAAAAAACCCTTCGGGGTATCGATTGAGATTGCAAAAAGTGATGCGAAAAAAAATTTCGATCGAAATCAAAAACCCAAAAGTCAAATTACTTTTGTTTTCACGTGGAATACCTCATATATACATACATATATATATATATATATATATATTAGGGTGGTCGTTAATTTCTAACATATACTTGCCACCCCCTGAATCGACAGATAATGATCCAAAAACACTGTGTAATTTTTTTCAGATTTTTAGTTTGATGGGAAAGCGTGCCGAAATCAATTTGAAGTTGAAAAAATCAAAAAAATAAATACATTTCTCTAATTTTCGAGTAAAAAAGCGGTAAATAAATGTAGAATGACAAAAAACGAAAACTTTTCGACAAAAAATGTATTTTGTTGTAAACTTATCATATTTAAATTACAACTTTATGTTAAACTGTATTTTTTTATTTTTTTTTATTTTTTTTATTTTATTGATTTATGATTTATTTTTTTAATATAGTCATAATAGCGTTGTAATATTATAAGACTACCATAAAATACATTTTTTTGTTGGAAAGTTTTCGTTTTTCGTCATTCTACATTCATTTCCTGCTTTTGTACTCAAAAATATGAAAAAAATGAATTTTTTCCCATCAAGCTAAAAATCTTAAAAAAATTACACGGTGTTTTTGGGTCCTTATCTGTCGATTCAGGGGGTGGCAAGTACATGTTAGAAATTAACGGCGGCTGCGGCGGCGGCGATATATCTTTATAATATAGAGAGATATATATATTGTAACGGAGTTTTCAGAGTTCTCAACTCCGCACCCTACGGCGTTCCTTGATAAAGATAGTTTAATAAAAGACTAAGATAGAGAGTTGGGCGCCAGACACGGAAGTGTCGTTTTTCACAAAAATCTACTAACAATAGCGATATTCAAAGATACTACTAAACTGCCGGAACGACGGCCTTAAAGCGTCAGCTAACTCAGATTTTCTGCGATAAGGGTAGAGTGGGTGGATTCACCTTAAGGGGGGGGTTTACCCAATCAGTTACCGATTTGTCTATTTTCTCCTAAACAGGGTAATCAATCGACTTGTCCTTTCGGCAGCCGATGTTTGATGAGTAATGAGTTCGAATTGGTACGTTTGATCGGATGAAATCGGGATTTTTTATTTTTTTTCGATCGAAAAGTGTTGGCGTGCCATTTATTGCGACTTATATCAAAGCCCATGCATCAAACATGTAAAATCGAGCTCTGTCGCCCGATTCTGTGAGGGATTCTGAACAGAACCATCCCAAAACATCTTTGTTTTCGACAACGATTCAGGAGACGCTTGGATTCCACGTTTTTGTGGTAATTTTTGCGATTGTCAGAGGCTGGGGGCGGCCATTGCCGCTACAGCTGCTGCAGCTGCTGATATAATGCGGTGGTCCCCAGAACACCCGTGAGATGTCACCGTAAAAGTATACTATACTATAGTAAAAGGATGAAGTTCAGATGGGCGCGTGGCGACATCTCACGGGCGTTCTGGGAACCACCGCGTTATATCAGCAGCTGTAGCGGCAATGGCCGCCCCTAGCCTCTGACAATCGCGAAAATTACCACAAAAACGTGGAATCCAAGCGTCTCCTGAATCGTTGTCGAAAACAAAGATGTTTTGGGATGGTTCTGTTCAGAATCCCTCACAGAATCGGGCGACAGAGCTCGATTTTACATGTTTGATGCGTGGGCTTTGACATAAGACGCAATAAATGGCACGCCAACACTTTTCGATCGAAAAAAAATAAAAAATCCCGATTTCATCCGATCAAACGTACCAGTTCGAACTCATTACTCGTCAAACATCGGCTGCCGAAAGGACAAGTCGATTGATTACCCCGTTTAGGAGAAAATAGACAAATCGGTAACTGATTGGGTAAACCCCCCCCTTAACAATTAATCAAATAAAATATAGAACACCAGATATGAAATTTCCTTCAATGGAATCTAACGATTCCGTATATTGTTCCTCAGATAATTATAATATAAAATTTATCAGCGATAAATGACCAAATTCAAAGATAGTCAAAGATAATAATTTACACAGAAATAGTCTTCAAAATAATAGTACAGAATAATACTCAAGAGATAGACAGCGTCGGAATAATGCGGAACAAAGAATATAATATTAGTGAGTCTTATTGCGTCTCAGCGGTAACATAAAAAAAAAACATAAACACGCCGGTTAGCTAGCTAACGCCGTAGAAGCGATACAATGCAAGGTACTCTACTTTTCAGGCTGCGTATCACCGAGCGATACGATACTCTCGGCAAATTTTCTAATAGCGGCGAGCTAGCGGTATTTATAATAATTATTCAAAGATAATTAACGCAATAACTAATATAAACGACTCGACAAATACGGTAAACTAAATTCGCAAATACAGAGAGAAGGATCGATCCTAGAAAACACAGATAACCATAATACCTCGCTTAATCAGCCTCAAATCCAAGTAATACAGACGTATTCTCTGTTTAACAATAATTCTATGGCGGTAAGTTAAACGAGCTATTAATCGATACTAGATAAGAGAATAGCTTAGATATTACACAAGAATCAAGATAGCAAATTAATCAAATGAAACAAAGATAATCAGAGATAGCAAACATATTCACAGATAGCAAAGATAATCAAAGATAGCAAAGATATTCACAGATAGCAAAGATAATCAAAGATAGCAAAGATATTCACAGATAGCAAAGATAATCAAAGATAGCAAAGATATTCAAAGATAGCACAGATATTCAAAGATAACACAGATATTCAGAGATAGCAAAGATAATCAAAGATAGCGAAGATATTCAAAGATAGAACAGATATTCAAAGATAGCGAAGGTATTCAAAGATAGCAAAGATATTCAAAGATAACACAGATAATCAAGAAAATCAAAATACTAAGGTAATAAAGAAATAGAATAAAATAGAACTAGAAATAGAACAAGAAATGAACAACTTAATACTATGACTATCTACGTCAGCCAACCCACGGGGAGTTGGATTACAAGCGACACACCATGCGATATTATACTACGTATTACTCAAATATATTATAATAAATCAAAGATAGCGAAATATGAGATACAGAATATTCCCAAGCGAGAATTCAGATCAGAATAAGCAATCAAATAAGCGTTAGCGAATCTTAAGCAAATTAAGCAGCGATATTAGACTAATTAGCGAAATATAATCAAGCGTAAAGATAATCAAACGGCTGAAGGCAACTATGAAGTGCTTTCGCTGAATTCTTCTAAGGGAACTCTACTTGCGTAGCTCGTAGGCTAGCGATACTCAAAAATACATTATAAAATGATCGAATAAGAATTCAGCGATAGTTTTGTGGATTTCTTAGCAATTACTGATCATAAAGACCTTACCTTAGCGTAGAGCGGCTTCTGAGCACACACAAACTTTAACTTAACTTTACTAACTTAACGGATTACTCTAAGAGCGGAAACTAGCGAGAGAGAGTGCGGAACACGTCTAGGGATTCCAAAGCTGGACGTAGAAGTGATGATTCTTCGCAGACAATTTGGCGAGCTGTCTCCCAGTGAGGTAGGTCCAGGTGGGGGACCTATCAGGACCTCCTAATTACCTTATTGGTCCTGCGAGTGACAACGTTCGAACAGTCAACTCGTCAGTTGACCAGAACGAAGCGTAATCTTATTGCCGGGTGTCAGGCGTTACTTCACGCGCTTCACAGCGTTAGAACAACGGTTCTGCGGTATTTCAGCGGCGAGATGGCTGGCGGGAGGGTGTGACCTTGGTTCTCGTTGAGCTTTTCCGATCCAGGCGATATCAATCCCTCGGGATGTCCTCCACAGCGGTAATCCCTGCGATAGATGACCGACTGTAGACTTCTGCCAGGTCTAGGTGTCCCATCTGAGTCGCCACCTCTTCGTGACCTGACAGAGCACGTGGGACGCGATACTCGTCCACTCTTACGTAGGATGTCCTCTGGCGATACGTTACGTCACTCGTCCAGGTATGGACTCTGCGTGACGTCGGCTTCAGATTGCTGGATCGGGCGATATAAGCTGACTGCACTCGACGTAACAGTCAGATGCTGGGTGACAAGATGCATCGCCTGGCAGGAGGTCTTATGGGGACCCTGTTCACTCCCTAGCGATAATTCTCCAAGGCCTACATCCCTCCCCGTAGATGTTGCGGTACTATCCTGAGCATGGCGCCGTACTGGACTGCATACCGTCGGTAGCATCTCCGGAGCGGAAGTTCTTGTAGCGGAAGTTCGGAAGTTGTCATCTTCTGTATCTGCTCTCTCTCTCTTTCTCTCGCGGTACATTAACAGAAAAATTCTTCAAATTAGTCTAATTCTATTGCTTATAAAACAGGTGTGTCACTTGTATCCCGAGGGTCTAGACGGCGATATTCTCTCTCTCTCTCGATATTACTAACAAAATACATGCCAGAAGGGCTCTAGTGACGGCAGCTAATCTGCAACGTCACAATATATATATAACCTTGAAAATCGATGGGGAAAACCCAGGAAATTTGGGAAAACCCAGGAGCTTTGACCTTTGACCTTGAAAATCTATGGGGAAAACCCAGGAAATCTGGGGAAAACCCAGGACCTTTGACCTTTGACCTTGAAAATCTATGGGGGAACAAAAGAACAAAGAAACAAAAGAACAAAGGAATTCTAGGGAAAACCCAGGAATTCTGGGAAAAACCCAGAAACAAAAGATCAACGAAACAAAAGAACAACGAAACAAAGGAATTTTGCGTAAAACCCGGGAACTCTGGGAAAAACCCAGAAACAAAAGAACAAAGAAACAAAAGAACAAAGAAACAAAAGAACAACGAAACAAAGGAATGCTGGGAAAAACCCAGAAACAAAAGAATGTCTTTTGTTTCTTTGCTCTTTTGTTTCTGGGTTTTTCCCAGAATTCCTTTGTTTCGTTGTTCTTTTGTTTCGTTGTTCTTTTGTTTCTTTGCTGACACGTCGACGGCCGCGGCGAGAGATTTTTATATCATAGAGAGATATATATATACCCATGTATACAGGGTGATTCAGAATGCGGTACTTTCCTTACACCGGTGGATTCCTTGTCAAAATCTAAGACCAAAATTACTCATCCTAAAATGTCGAAAGCTCAGCCGTTTTCAGGTAGGAGTAGTTTAAAGTAAGCCAAAGTAAGCCAATACGAGGGCAGATACGAGAATGGCTCAGCCGCCGCTACGCCGTTATTGTTGGCCCGCCACCGCGATCTCGCAAAGAAACGACGATCAGACGTTACATTCATAGTTCGGTAACATTCGCACGCTTCTGTTTCCATTGCATCGCCTGTATAGCTTAGCTACGTACAGCAGACCAGCCACGTCTGATCAACAATAACGGCGTAGCGGCGGCTGAGCCATTCTCGTATCTGCCCTCGTATTGGCTTACTTTGGCTTACTTTAAACTACTACTACCTGAAAACGGCTTAGCTTTCGACATTTTAGGATGAATAATTTTGGTCTTAGTTTTTTACAAGGAATCCACCGGTGTAAGGAAAGTACCGCATTCTGAATCACCCTGTATATATTAGGGCTGTACGGTTTAACCAGCTTAACCGGCCAAAACGGTTAACCTGGTTAATTAGCCGATGGCTTAACCGGTTAACCGGCCAAGTTGGCCAGACGTTTAACCGGTTAACCGGCCAAAACGGTTAACTCGGATAACCGGCCAATAGGCTTAACCGGTTAACCGGCTAACCGGCCAAGACGATTAACCATTCAACTGCGGTTAGCGGTTGAATCGGCCAAAAACTTTTTCAAAATTTTAAAATTTCAAAATTTGTCAAAATTTCCAAAATTTGGAAATTTTCAAATTTTGAAAAAGTTTTTGGCCGATTCAACCGTTAACCGCAGTTGAATGGTTAATCGTCTTGGCCGGTTAGCCGGTTAACCGGTTAAGCCTATTGGCCGGTTATCCGAGTTAACCGTTTTGGCCGGTTAACCGGTTAAACGTCTGGCCAACTTGGCCGGTTAACCGGTTAAACGTCTGGCCAACTTGGCCGGTTAACCGGTTAAGCCATCGGCTAATTAACCAGGTTAACCGTTTTGGCCGGTTAAGCTGGTTAAATCGTACAGCCCTAATACCCATATATATATTAGGGCTGTACGGTTTAACCAGCTTAACCGGCCAAAACGGTTAACCTGGTTAATTAGCCGATGGCTTAACCGGTTAACCGGCCAAGTTGGCCAGACGTTTAACCGGTCAACCGGCCAAAACGGTTAACTCGGATAACCGGCCAATGGCTTAACCGGTTAACCGGCTAACCGGCCAAGACGGTTAACCATTCAACTGCGGTTAACGGTTAAATCGGCCAAAAACTTTTTCAAAATTTTAAAATTTCAAAATTTGTGAAAATTTCAAAAATTGGGAAATTTTAAAATTTTGAAAAAGTTTTGGCCGATTCAACCGTTAACCGCGGTTAAATGGTTAACCGTCTTGGCCGGTTAGCCGGTTAAACGTCTGGCCAACTTGCCTGGTTAACCGGTTAAGCCATCGGCTAATTAACCAGGTTAACCGTTTTGGCCGGTTAAGCTGGTTAAACCGTACAGCCCTAATATATATATATGGGTATATACCGCGAGGACCAGGTGAAAGAGAATGGTCCATCCGCCCAGGCAGATAATATTTCGTATTTTTAGAGGGATAGCCACTCGTTGCGCTGAAAAAATCCCTAGGGTGATTTTGGCGCGCGGTCGATGCAACTCGGCAGCCATTGTTGATACAAGCCGGCTGACTGTCAATACATCGCGGAAGGTAGACAAGTGTGGTTATGTTCGTTTATTTGAAGCAAATGATAAATAAAGTGAATGAAACCTACGTGAATTAGCTAGGAATATTTATCAAAAATCGATCAATTAGTTTTAAATGATATCTTAATGCAATCAACGACTTAACCCAAGCTATAACTGGAAATTTATCAGAATCAAAAAGTTCATCGAGAACAACCAATTCGAACAAAATTATTGATTGTATCCTGGGATTGAGGCATCAATAAATATCCATAGCTTATTCACGTAGGTTTTATTCACTTTATTTATCATTTCCTTCAAATAAACGAACATAACCACACTTGTCTACCTTCCGCGATGTATTGACAGTCAGCCGGCTTGTATCAACAATGGCTGCCGAGTTGCATCGACCGCGCGCCAAAATCACCCTAGGGGTTTTCAGTGCAACGAGTGGCTATCCCCCTAAAAATACGAAATATTAGCTGCCTGGGCGGATGGACCATTCTCTTTCACCTGGTCCTCGCGGTATATATATCTATGTACTACACTATATATATATACTAGGGGGGCTTCGCCCCCCTGCGCACTACGCGCGCCAACCCCCCATATTCTAATTTGTATCAGTTGTTTCTAAAATTCAAATAATCCGTGGATTTTATGTTCTTCGTATTCCTCGTTGTCCAGGTCGTTTGCCAAGTATTTCTAGTAGTCCAGGTCCTCGGCTTCGTAGTTCTCGTTGTCCAGGTCGTTCAGTGAGTATATCTCGTAGTCTAGGTCCTGGGCTTCATAGATCTCTTAGTCCAGGTCACTCGCTAAGTATTTCTTGTAGTCCAGGTCCTCGGCCTCGTAGTTCTCGTTGCCCAGGTCCTTCGTTTCGTATTCCTTGTTGTCCAAGTCTTTCGCTAAGTATTTCCAGTGTCCAGGTCTTCGGCTTCGTAGTTCTCGTTGTCCAGGTCATTCACTGAGTATTTCTCGTAATCCAGGTCCTCAGATTCGTATCTCTTGAAGTCGTGTGTAGAGATTATTAGGATATATCGCCGCCGCCGTGTCAGATTTTGTGCTCTCTTCGGCTATCCTCGGTTATCCACGGCTATCTTCGGTTATCCTAGGCTATCTTCGGCTATCCTCGGCTATCTTCGGCTATCCTCGGCTATCTTCGGCTATCCTCGGCCATCCTCGGCTATCCCCGGCTATCTTCGGCTATCCTCGGCTCTCTCCGGTTCCCTTCGGCTCTCCTCAGCTGCCTTGGCTCTGCTTCCCCCTTTCCCTTTCCTGGGCCCTTGGACCGAAGGGAGGACCGGGTTCGGCTCCCCTTGGCTCTCCTCGGCTATCCTCGACTATTTTCGGCTATCTTCGGCTATCCTCGGCTATCTTCGGCTGTCTTCGGCCATCCTCGGCTCTCTTCGGTTCTCTTCGACTCTCCTCGGCTCTGCTTTCCCCTTTCCCTTTCCTGGGCCCTCGGACCGAGGGAAGGACCGGGTTCAGCTCCCCTTGGCTCTCCTCGGCTGTCCTCGGCTATCTTCGGCTATTCAGGATAGTTTTCGATAGGGAAGCCGAATGGGCTGGGGGGAGGGGGCGAAAACAGCCGAGCGGGGTCAAGGAGGCCCAGGGCAAGAGGTAGGGGGGATGGGAGGGATAAACAAAAGCCGAGCGGAGCTGAGATCGCTAGGATACTGACAAAGGTTAGGTTAGATTACCTAACCTTTCTAACATAACCTACTCTATCCTGACCAAGGCAACCCAACCCAACCTGACACAACCTAACCCATCCTAACCTAACCTAGCCCACTCTATCCTGACCATGGCAACCTAACCCAACCTGACCTGACCTAACCTAGCCTAGTTAGGTTAGGTTACCTAACACCTCAAAGGTCAGGTCAGGTAAGGTTAGGTTAGGTTACCAACCTGACATTTATACCGATAAAGAATCCTACCTACTTCTAACCTGAAATCAATGACAGCTCTACCAAACCACCTGACTCTAATTTTTTGAGGTAGAGGGTTGAGAATCGGAGGAAGTATTGGATTTCCTCCATGAATTTTGTCGTTCAGATCTAGTATCACGATTTTCCTCAGACGAACCTTTTTGCTTTTCTAATAATTTATAACAATATTGAGCATTATGTCCCTTTTGATGACAATAAATACACGTCGAGATAGGTCTGGTAGAGCCAACGTCTCGGGAAGAGCGTTCAAAATTACTCCTATCTGAATCACGTTGCTGCCAGGGAGTATTCTTTGACCGGAAATCGTCATTAATTCGATTTTTAGAAGAAGCGAGACGTTCGGCTTCTACCTGCCTAACTCGGCCTACTCCTAAATACTGTTTATCAAGTGCTTCAATTTCTAATCCTTTTATGACGGCTTCTCTCAGAGTCGAGGGTCCCGCCAGACTAATAGCATGTTTCAAATCTCCATCCTTAACTGCATTTATAAATCGCGAACAAGCTAGACGATCCCTAGTCAGATCGTCGCATCCAGGTAACGCTACTCTAGCCATTCTTTCAATATCATGACCGAGAGCGGCGAGACTCTCATCTCCGTTCTGTCGTCTATTTTCAAGTTGGGTTAGATGTAATTTTTGTAAGTGTTCGCTACCAAACCTTACTCTAATAGCTGAACTGAGCCGGTCATAGTCTCTAAGCTCGTGTTCTGATAAAGACGTTAAAACTGATAATGCTGAACCTTTAAGGTTAGCTGCTAAATTTCCTGCCTTAGTGGCTGAATTCCATCCGTTTAGCTCTGCAACAATTAAAAACTGGCACTCATATTCAGCCCAAGAAGTGGTGCCGTCATATGCCTGAACGCGAACAGGTCTTGAACTAGGCTCAATTCGTCTATCTCCCGTTACAGGTACCGACTTAATGATTTGATCGCGGTTACTCCCGGCGCTAATCTCTTTTCGGACAATATTACTTATCAAATCACAAAAATTGTCTAGGTCATTAGGACCTCGCATGTGTGGTGAGCTCGGAATCTCATCTCGCGAGAGATGATCCCCACACATACGGTTGGACCTCAAATTATTTTCAACTTCGTCCCGTGTTGTTATTTCAATACGGTCGTTCTGAGAGGAGGAACGAACGAGTGGAACAGCCGTTGGCACCTCGTCCGTCCTCGGACCAACTAAAGCAGAGGGAGTTCTTCCCCCATAAACATTTACAGACCTTGGTTGTACCTGTTCCAAACGGTCTCTTACTAGCGAAAGCCTGGTGGGAGTAGGGATCGGGGAAATGTGATCAGGAACCTGGGGGACCAATTTTTCGAGGCTTCGTTGAAAAGTTAGAAGTTGAGCTTCCCTGTCCGCTTTTTGGGCCTCGCGTTGAGTCTCCAAAATCAAGTTTAGCTGCTCTCGCTGTGCTAAACGTTCTTCACGCAGGGCCTGAAGCTGACGTTCGGCCTGCAACAAAGAAACTTCCCGGTCTCTCTCCCGGTCTTCTCTCTGGGCTCGAATAAGGGCTTCACGTTCCTCTCGCTGAGCTTCTCGGTCCTCTCTTTCTGCCTGGATTTGAAGTTCAGCCTGCTGCTGCCCTAACAGCACCGAGACGTTGCAGCAACGTTGCAGCAACATAACTTTGCAATATTGGCAATATTGCAGTTATATTGCGCAATGTTGCTGCAATGCCCCTGCAATGTTGCTGCAATGTCTCTATGTCCGCTTTTCATTGCATAACATTGCAATATTCCTGCAACATTCCCTGCTTAAAAAAAATTATTCAAACCAATAGAAGGTTTTGTATGGGTCGTAATCGGATTTCTGTTTAAGTTATTTCCTAATGAAAGGCCCTTTTCCAATTTACATTTCCAATTCGTTCGTATCGGTGTTACCCAATTAACTTTCTCATTTTGTACATAGGATTTTATCGGTTCTATTCGTTTCTTTTAGCACAAAAAAACAAAAAACAAAAAAAAAAACGGATTGAGATTTTTTCACCCACAACTAATTCTTTTTTGAGCGGTCGAGCACAGTGAATATTTCGGAGTGTTCGAAATTTTCCATTCGCAGACTAATCGTTTTTATTCATGTGGGTCACCCATCCAAATCCTGGTCGCCGATGAGATTGCTTAACTTCGTTGATCAACTGACGTCCGGTGTCGATCTGGATCCAACGTCGCCTGTTACAACCTTTAACACTTTTAGACTCAATAGGTAAACTTTGATTCGTGAGGATTGACATCAATATGTATGTAACTGTAACTGTTGACCCGTGGCGGGTTAATTATCAGTGAAATAAAAATAAATGATGAAATCTAGTGATAAATTCTGTCACCATATGGCATTCAAGTTACAGTTAATTATAAGTGTCCGTTTTTGTCCGTAATTATTTTGTCCGTTTGATTGATACATGGAAAATTGAATTCTTGTATTTTCACATGCGTGAATATATAAATATAACATAGTTGCATTGCAGCAACCTTGCGGCAACATTGCAATGCAATGTTGCAAATGTTATATTGCAGAGATCTTGCAGCAACATTGTAGTGCAATGCAATGGAAATAAAATTTAGCAATGTTGCTGAGACATTGCTGCAACGTTCCGTGCTGTTAGGGTGTTGAGACAGCATCACCATGCGGAGCACTGCTTCCATCTGGTTCATCATGTCAGGTTGGGGCGATGGAGTAGAGGATGGCTGAGATGCAGCTTGGACCGGAATTGGAGCGGAGGATTCGCGAGGGGTTTGAGAAACACTTCGTGTTCTGCGATTCATTTTTCAATAGCAATATTTTTTCAATAGCGATATATTTTCCAATAGCGATATATTTTTCAATAGCGAAATTAAACTTTCAAGAGCGAAATCAAAGACTTGTGGCACTTATAATTCAACTCAGAAGATCGCCGCTTCTGACACCAATGTTATAAATTTTAGGCTTTAAGCTGGTAATAATGTAATAAAGAAATGGGTCCCTGAGTTGAAAGAAAGATTCAAGTCGATTACAAAGAAATTATATTGAAATATTTTAGCTTTTATGTTTATTGGAAAATGCATGCGTTTCTTTTAATGTCTGAAACAAGACTCATATTTACAATAATATCGGTTGACGAAGCAACCGCAATCAACTATTTTACATCTTTTATTTGTAATCATTTATCTTTGAAGACTGCTAGACTGAATACAATGAAATCTAATGTAAAGTGTGGGAGGGAAAATACACCTTTGTAACAATATATAGCATATATATAAGCCTAGCTATGCGGCCTAAAAAACCTGACAAAAAACGTTACAACGCTTTTTTTTAAAGAGGATAAGGTCTGAAAATGGGGATTATACCCACGCGAAGCGTGGCTAAAACGTCCATTATCACACTGAGTGAAGTAAAATACTATATCTTGGTGCCGAACTTTAACTACTGTTTTTTTTTTCTTTAATCTGAGGAACAAGATCCATCCATTCGTACTGACCGCATTGTCGAAAATTTCGAAAATACACATTTATACATTGTTGTGGGACTCAGTTGAATGATCAGTTCTGTAAAAAAAAAATTACTTTTTGATTGATGGTTTAGAAGATACAGCTATTTTTGTGTTTTCAACCTAAAAACCGCCATTTTGAAATCGGTCGCCATTGTCATTTGGCCCTGCTTCGAATTAGGTTCTTTAGGATCTAATCTAACATCCTACCAAATTTTATGCTTTTTTCACTAAGTGCAGCTTTTTTTCGGCTTGCGGTCCTACTATCGTAAAGTTTATATAAAATAGTGTATTGTGTATCTGGTTGAGCAACTTAAGGTAAGGTCTTGATTCTTTCTGTGAAGGCACGAGGTCGTTCTGATAAAAGTATGGTCAATTAATTTGGTTATTGAACTAAGAAGTTCGTTTTGGTCTATTGAGCTATGAAGCTCGTCTTTTGTCTTTAGTCTGTTAATTTATCGAACAACCTCGAGTCTGGCTGAGTTACGTAGATCTTTTAGTGCTTTTTGGCTATAATTTATTGCTTATTATCGATTGATAATCGCTATCGCTTCTCGTATGGCTTATGTTGCTGATTTAGTATGTTAAAATATTGTGCATGAAATACTGTAGAAAATTATCTCTCCTGGAGTACCCTGAGCGAAGATAGCCGCGTAGGCTTAGCCTCGCGTTATTGCATAGTTTAGTATAGTTTAGTTCGTTATCGTTAATTTTGTTATAATTAAGTCTGTTAATATTGAGTCACTTATCAAGTAAAGTACAGTTATGTCATATAATTTATTACCGTCTGTAAAATCAAGTACGGTTCAGTAAAATTAATATCTTTTGGATAATTTAGTATCGTAACTATCGATCTAGTATCGTCAGAATTCAGTTAAAGATCCAATCATATTCCGAATTAATCTGTTATCGTTGAACTTGTGATTCACGTCTTTTGAATGACCGTGTGGTCTCTATTTAGCAGTAGATCTCGAATTATCGTAAATCGAATAGCCAAGCGTAGCTAATTAATTAATAGGGAATCTGTAGAGTTTGTTACTGATTTTCATAATTTAATATCTCAAGCTTAATACGTTGATTTAAGGATGGGTTATGAATAACTTTGCATTTGGGTACGATGTATCGCTCTGTGATACCAAGTCTGGAGTCTAAATAATTAATTTTATATCGAGTAAACTCTGACACCTCCTCAGGTCAATCGTATCGTAATTAAGTAAATTCTATCGTGAATAAATAGTTTATCGTAACAAACTGTCGTATAAAACTTATAATTCTGTACTGATCTCGTTGAATTATCTAAATTAATTAATAAATAATTGATTGATGTGCTCTCAAATATTCTCAATGAAATAATATTGTTTTTATGGTGTACCCTGCCCCTCTATCTAAGGCTTTGTTATCTGAGCAAGTCGAGTTGTCGCTCGTCGCATTTCCGTAGATTTTTGGCTTTATTTAATTTGTCTTATGGTATCGTATCGAAACGACGCATTAGCGTCTGGCGCCCAACATTCAGTAAGTTTAATCATTAACACGGAAGAGTGCCGAATTGCAGCGGAGTAAAATTTAGGTTTTCCTCGCCTATTAAAAAACTACGTTACACTATATATGTATGTGACGCGCATATTTTAGGGACTTTTTTCCAGAGGAATGCATAGTTTGGCGACATTTGTATACTTTGAGGACAGGACTCGAAGTATCTTTATATAAAACGCATACTTTAGGAACAATCTATCTAACGAATGTTCTGAAGACAGAATCCCAAACTATATCTTATGCACGAAACGCATATTTTGGGGACACGTTCCCAAACTATACTTCGTGCTGTACATAAGTATATGGTTGGAACAATTGTGGCGTATATTATATATTTTGGGGGCATGTCCTCAAACTATGCCCTGTGCATGGAACGTATATTTCGGGCACATGTTCCCAAAGTATACTTCATGCTGTACATAAGTATTAGGAGTGCCAAAAAAAAAAAAAAAAATCTAAACGCGCATTAACATTCCGGTAGAGCATCTCAAATAGAATGTCTCAGCCAATATAAGCTCTTAATATTGATATTTAGACCTGCCGATTTTAGTTACTAATTTTAGTTACTAAAATAGGCAGTTTTAAATATCAATATTAAGAGCTCATACTTGTATGCGCGTGGACGGGACTTGTAAAAAAATTTCGGTTCCCTCTGGCGTACGGGTATGCGCGTAGACGCGACTTGTACAAAAATTTCCGTCCTCTCCGAATATTTGGCTGAGACATTCTATTTGAGATGCTATACCGGAATGTTGATGCGCGATTGAATTTTTTTTTTGTTTTTTATTAGTACACCCTCTTAAGTATGTGGTTGGAACATTTGCGGCGTACAATATATATTTTAGGGGCATGTCCCAAACTATGCCTTATGCATGGAACGTATATTTCAGGCACACGTTCCCGAACTATACTTCGTGCTGTATACATATAAGTATACATGGTTGGAACAATTGCGGCGTATATTATATATTTTAGGGGCATGTCCTCAAACTATGCCTTGTGCATAGAACGTATATTTCGGGGACATGTTCCCAAACTATACTTCATGCTGTACATAACTTATTAGGGTGTGCCAAAAAAAAATAAAAAATTCAAACGCGCATCAACTTTCCGGTAGAGCATCTCAAATAGAATATCTCAGCCAATATAAGCTTTTAATATTGATATTTAGAACTGCCTATTTTAGTTACTAATTTTAGTTACTAAAATAGGCAGTTCTAAATATCAATATTATTAGCTCACACTTGTATGCGCGTGGACGAGAGTTGTAGAAAAATGTAAGTCCCTCCCGGCGAACGGGTATGCGCGTGGACGAGAGTTGTAGAAAAATTTCACGTGTCCTCGAAATATGCGTTAATTACATGACCGAAAAACGTCTATACAAATATATGGTATGATTTGGGGACATGGTCAACCTTGCATTATCTTTATTAAAAAACCTGCCTGTCTCTATCATGTGATACACCATACATGCCGTAATCTGTGTATGATTTTAATGAGGATGAGATCTTATTGATACCCTGCGATGACAGACTGGGTCTGACTACATATCGCGTCACTAATGCCATATAAGGTCGTGAGCGCCAAAAAAAAAAAAAATTTCGTGTTTTTGGTGGTAAAATCTTTTTAATGCAATATAACATCATTTGGGCATATCCGCAACAAAAATAATTTTTTGGCGTTGACGACCTTATGGCATTAGTGACGCGATATCTTTTCTATTCAGTATCATAACGGAATGTGTTTTTGACAAAGATCCGATTCTCAGTTTTTTACTAGATATGCTGATGTGTATCAAATGAGTTATATAGTTCCAGATGATAATAAAGCTTGTACGGATAAAAATCTATTATCACAATAAAATAATAAGGATATGTTTGGATCTCTCTAAAAAAAAAAAACTGTCTTCGAATTATGCTTTACGTTAATTAAAACCTACTATCTGTTCTGAATACTTAAGGGGGGGGTTTACCCAATCAGTTACCGATTTGTCTATTTTCTCCTAAACGGGGCAATCAATCGACTTGTCCTTTCGGCAGCCGATGTTTGACGAGTAATGAGTCCGAACTGGTACGTTTGATCGGATGAAATCGAGATTTTTTTATTTTTTTCGATCGAAAAGTATTGGCGTGCCATTTATTACGACTTATATCAAAGCCCACGCATCAAAAATGCAAAATCGACTCCCTGAGCCCGATTCTGTGAGAAATTCTGAACATAACCATCCCAAAACACAGTAGCGGATTTACACATTTTCCAAGTATAGGCTGTTAAATTTTTGCCGCCCTTACCTCTACAATTGTCAGTTGCTAGATTATTTATACAACCCAACAATTTGGTTGAAATTGCACAAGAAATAGTTGTTGGGTATATTTCTGAGCTAATCAAAGCTCAATCGTGTACGACTAATAAGGCGGGGTAATGTATGCTACTTACACAATAATGTACATTCGGTAAACGTAATTAAATAATCTTTGTCGCGCTTAAAAACAGTTAAAAAATTATAAATTTAATTAAGTTATGAACGTTTCTTACAATACCTTTTTGCGCGATTTTCTGTTGGCAAAATCATCGATGATATCGTCGTAAGTAATCTTATTCATTAATTTCGACTCTATGCACAAAAGAGCTAAAGCGTTTAATTTTTCTTGACTTAAGGTGGTTCTTCCGGTACAGTCCCACCAAACGTGGGTTTCAAAGAAGATTTTGAATACTTCTCGATGAGAAAAAAATCTGAAAAAAATCAAGCATATAGAAGATCCTCATTAAATTCAAAAAAGTTATCAACAAATTGATGAACAAAAAAAAAAAACTGTTCAAGTTAGCCGGTGACCCATTGTTCATTTTCGGGTGAAAATGATTGTTCAATTTTTCGAAACACGTATGAATTTTTTGCGAATTTTGTCAA
Source organism: Tenthredo mesomela (assembly GCA_943736025.1). Taxonomy (NCBI): domain Eukaryota; kingdom Metazoa; phylum Arthropoda; class Insecta; order Hymenoptera; family Tenthredinidae; genus Tenthredo; species Tenthredo mesomela. The sequence continues at coordinate 31,793,553 of OX031013.1, forward strand.
CTTTTGGAAAATTGCGTTTTGTCAGGTATGCAAAAACGCAGTTTTCAAAAAGTTGACAAAATTCGTAAAAAATTCATACGTGTTTAGAAAAATTGACAAATCATTTTCACCCGAAAAAAAAGTTGGGTCACCGGCTAATTTCTTGAACAGTTTTTTTTTCCATCAATTTGTTGATAACTTTTTTGACTTATTATTATTATGCAAAATCAATCCCCCGAGGATCTTCTATATGCTTGATTTTTTTCAGATTTTGTTACCATCGAGAAGCATTCAAAATCTTCTCTGAAACCCACGTTTGGTGGGACTCTACCGGAAGAACCACCTTAAGGTCGATCTCAGATAATTTTTTACCCTTTTCAGACAAGAAAAGCTTCTCTTACCCGAACGATTTGTCGCTGGAGTACATAATGTCATACGAAGAGCTATGTCCGAGTTAGGATAAAATATTGATAATTATGCTATTTCTAATTTCTATATCAACATATCATAATAAATATAAAACATAACAACTAGATTCCAGATGAACTCGCACGTACGAATATTCAACGTCGTCGATTATATCTAGCTTTCAATCTGAAGTTTTTTTCTTAGCATTCAAATGATTCAAATAAAATTTCCTAAAGTTAGTACATGTTCAACAAACAATAGTCAACACATAAGATTAAAATCGATAAAATTATTCGATTATTATTTTTGAATCTTTTGATCCATTCAAAACGAAGAATATTTTATACTAAACATTTTTTCTTTGCAACAATTTTTTATCCATCAGATATACCCAAATAATACCAAATACCTATAGGTAATAGGTACACAAACCACCCAGTTCGTAGCCCCCAACCAGTAGTCGAACTTGTATACATGGGTAGTGGGAAGAGTGTGAAATATATTTTCCGCAATTTCACTCATCTCTTCTCACTCATACGAAGTGTGGGCAGAGGCCGATTACTGGTTGGGGCCCCGAACTGCGTGTTTTACCATGGAATATAGAAGTTTGCGGTACCGTTGAATGTATACAATGAAAGGGAAGAGGGAAAAGTCATCGGAAAGACGTCTTGTAGACTTCTTTCTGAAGGACATCAGGAGACCGTCTTACAGAAATCTTTTTGATTTTTGTAAGAAATCAGAAATCTTTTTGATTTCTGTAAGACGGCTGAGAAAAAAAAAATCGGTCCCTAAATTTGCCGCCCCTAAAATTTGCCGCCCTAGGCTCAAGCCTACTCAGCCTACTGGTAAATCCGCCACTGCCAAAACATCTTTGTTTTCGACAACGATGAAGGTGGAAGTTGTATTCTACGTTTTTGTGGTAATTTTAGCGATTGTCAGAGACTGGGGGCGGCCATTGCCGCTACAGGTGCTGATATAACGCGGTGGTTCTCAGAATTCCCGTGAGATGTCACCACGCGCGCATCTGAACTTCATCCTTTTACTATAGTATAGTATACTTTTACGGTGACATCTCACGGGTGTTCTGTGAACGACCGTATTAAATCAGCAGCTGTAGCGGCAATGGCCGCCCCCAGTCTCTGACAATCGCGAAAATTACCACAAAAACGTGGAATACAACTTCCACCTTCATCGTTGTCGAAAACAAAGATGTTTTGGGATGGTTATGTTCAGAATTTCTCACAGAATCGGGCTCAGGGAGTCGATTTTTCATTTTTGATGCGTGGGCTTTGATATAAGTCGCAATAAATGGCACGCCAACACTTTTCGATCGAAAAAAATAAAAAAATCTCGAATTCATCCGATCAAACGTACCAGTTCGAACTCATTACTCGTCAAACATCGGCTGCCGAAAGGACAAGTCGATTGATTACCCCGTTTAGGAGAAAATAGACAAATTGGTAACTGATTGGGTAAACCCCCCCCTTAATACGGTTAATTTGTCAAATGTTTTCAAAACGGTGATATGAGTTCGGCGTGACTTATAACATGCAGTTTGTTCCCGCCAGTTGAAAGAGACGGGCCTTCATTGTATGATAGTTGAAGAAACTTGTGAGGTGAGAAAATACATCAATTGTTATAAAGTAAACGTGCATCAAGAAAGTACATGAATAATGATTTTTCCCATAATTATACAGAATTGTTCTATATACTTCTATATGTCATTATATAAAATAATTTTTACTCGGGTAGCAAAAAAACTAATTTTTATATTCTATAAAACTAACATACATATATGTTGTTTATAATTTTGTAGAGATATATAGAATTATATAGAGTTATATAGAATACAAAACAAGCTTACATGTGGGTTTTATCGAATTTTAAAAAGTTATATATAATTAATAGAGTTAATTAAGCTCGTTCGGATCCTATACAGCACTCTATATGATTCTATATAACGATATAAAGTTATATATGATTATATAGAGTTCTATAAAACCCACATATAAGCTTGTTTTGGATCCTATATAGTACTCCATATGATTCTATATAACTCTATAAAGTTATATATCATTATATAGAGTTCTATAAAACTTACATGGATTTTTATATATAATTCTATATAATCGTTTTTACTCGGGCGAAGAAAATTATTACAATGAAATTTCAGTATGTTAGTATGGCACTGATACGGTATACCACCAGTATGATGGTTAGAACTCTACTTTGAAGTTTTTGAACGATACAGAATACGGAAAGATACTACATTTATAGAGAAATTAGATACATACAAGTCGTTCTGAACTTCAAGCTTGCGGTATATACAAGTAGTACTATACAAATATAATGAAATTTATATCAATCAAAACACAGAAATAAAAAAAAAATACTAATAAATGTCAGCCCTGACGACTTTTGCGCAAGGTTGTGAGAAGGTTTATATACCGATATTAAACGGTATATTTCCAGATTTACCACGGGTAATCACTTCAGAAATACAGTATATTTGCGCCTTTCTGCATACCGTATTTTACCGGCACTTCTACCGTATTCACGGGTACTGAACACAGTTTTCATACGGTATGAACACCGTTACCGTACCCTGTGTGAACCGACAAATTTCCTGGTCCCTTCAAAAAATTAGGTTTGACCGCAGTATGTGTACCGTAGTTCGACGGTTTCGATACCGTATTCTCACCACATTCATACCGTATTCTCACCATATCCATACCGTATTCTCACCACATCCATACCGTATTTTCACCACATTCATACCGTATTCTTACCACATTCATACCGTATTCTCACCACATTCACACCACATCAATACCCTATTCGAACCGGATCCATACCTGAAAAAAAAATTCAATAAAAAAAATCGGGAAGTGCGAGACAGCGACGCCTTGGCGGCAGAAGACATGTAGCGAATTTCATTGAGAAATAGAGCTCTTCAGCAGATCTCAACCAACGTCGGGATAGCATGATTTCTAAAGGAGATTCCCTGTTTGCCTTCGTACCAAAGCGTCGCTCTTTTCTGAGCAAGACATATATGAGTCAATCCACGTCAAGCGGGACACCTTTTTGACCTCATGTTCTTGAAAATCGTCGTAATTTTTTTTACATATTCTCTGGGTCAAATGAATGAATGAAACATTTTTTTTTTTTTTTTTAACTCGAAGGGCTTAGAAGTTACAAGGGGTTGAATTTTCGAAAAAACCACCAAAAATCGGAATCGCGATCTCCTTTAAACGTTAATATCTCTGGTTCCCTTTGTCGTACAGACGTCACCAAAAACTCGTTTTGAAGCTTTTGAATCGCACTTTCATGTTATGAATTTTAAACTTATGGATTAAACAATTTTCTATTTGTTATTAACAATTATATTCTTTAAACGTGATTTTCGAGATGATTACACCCTTCGAAAATTCTGAAAAAAATACCAGCGTGTTCCTTGATTCATTCTCTACGAAATCTGTCAGTTTTAAAATGGAACTCCGATGGAAACTATATTTAAAAGGCGATTGATCCGTCCGGAACGTCGCGCGCGACTGTCTACGCGGGCGCGCCAGTGGCGCGCGACGTCCCGGACGGATCAATCGCTTTTTAAATATAGTTTCCATCGGAATTCCATTTTAAAACTTACAGATTTCGTAGAGAATGAATCAAGGAACACGCTGGTATTTTTTTCAGAATTTTCGAAGGGTGTAATCATCTTGAAAATCACGTTTAAAGAATATAATTGTCAATAACAAATGGAAAATTGTTTATTACATAAATTTAAAATTCATAACATGAAAGTGCGATTCAAGAGCTTCAAAATGAGTTTTTGGTGATGTCTGTACGACAAAGGGAATCGGAGATAATAACGTTTAAAGCAGACCGCGATTCCGATTTTTGATGGTTTTTCGAAAATCCAGTCGCGCGCGACGTCCCGGACGGATCAATCGCTTTTTAAATATAGTTTCCATCGGAGTTCCATTTTGAAACTTACAGATTTCGTAGAGAATGAATCAAGAAACACGCTGGTATTTTTTTCAGAATTTTCGAAGGGTGTAATCATCTCGAAAATCACGTTTAAAGAATATAATTGTTAATAACAAATAGAAAATTGTTTAATCCATAAATTTAAAATTCATAACATGAAAGTGCGATTCAAAAGCTTCAAAATGAGTTTTTGGTGACGTCTGTACGACAAAGGAAACCGGAGATATTAACGTTTAAAGGAGACCGCGATTCCGATTTTTGGTGGTTTTTTCGAAAATTCAACCCCTTGTAGCTTCTAAGCCCTTCGAGTTAAAAAGAAAAAAAAAAATGTTTCATGCATTTATTTTGCCCACAGAATATGGCAAAAAAATTACAAAAGAATCAAAAACATCGAGGTAAATTTTTGGCCAAATCCGTCCCGCTTGACGTGGACTGACTCATATCGGACTATTCTGTACATGGTATTTGTTGATGACAGGAAATTACAATAATTCACTTTCTTCGCTAATGAGTAATTTAATTAAAAATGTAATTGGTGAGTTGCAACACTAGTTGGGAACAACTGCATTTTCCCGTCCGTAGTATCACGATCTTCCATGCCTCGCATGACGAAGTAATATCGTCGGAGGCGGCCTCGATAATTCAGCAGCCGCATACTCGGTGCGTTTCGAGTACATTTGCCCTCTCACATCATCCATGGTACCTGCTTAATTTCAATAAACGATTTCACCCAATTTTCAATAATATTAAGATTTAATAATCCATCAGAACACGTTATAAGACCTTCCGTGGTGACTGCAACGAGCTCGGTACTTTGACGCTTTCTTCCGGGATCACCACATGTCCCGTTGTATCGCTCGTCTCCAGCACATACTCCTTCGATGTAGTCACCAACCTTCTGAAAATTATTAACACGCTGCGGAATGTACCTACTATTTTCTAGGTTATGTCTCTAACTTTTCATCGTATTCCAACGCGGGTATATCGAGGCATTGTACAACGGCTTTACGTAACATCAGAGATGAACGCTACATACACACGAGAGTCAAGGAAGTTTCACCAATTTTTTTGACGACTGATTTCAACACAAAGCTGAGTAACTATGCTGATACGTGCGAACGAGTATACCGCTTTGACAGGTCAACGCATGGCGGAGCGAACGCCGCGACGCTTATCGTCCTCCTGGAGAACTACCATAACGGTTTTAACGTATTTCATAAGTCATAAATTTCATATACTTTTGTTTCGCTGAATTAGTAGGATTTTTATATAAATAATATACATAAATAATATGATATAAATTTATTATTATTTATTCATTTTCATTCACGTTATTTTCACATAATAAATATTATTTTTATACTGATAATCAAATTGCTGTTTGAAATTATTGCAGTACAGAATCCCAATATACCCAAAATATTTTCCACATTTTTTTTTACAACATTGTTCAGGATTTCATTCCAAGGCGTGTACAGTGTTATACGCTTTATACGCTTAGGTGTGTTATACGTTTATGAATTATCCGAAAAATATCTAGATCCTTTGGAAAAATAACTTGTGAGCAGAAATACCGTCATATAACTAAGGTACATACATACGGTATTTTTGGAGTAAAAATACCGTCATGGAACTCGATACATACCGTATGTTTCGAGAAAAAACACCGTTTATACAGGGTGAGGCATTTAAAGTGACCCACCCAAATATATCCGATGCTTTTACAGTTACAAGAAAAATTTGAAGAGATGATATTTTTGATTTCGAAGGGCTGATACAGTAATGATAAATTCATTTTCGTCAAGGTCACAGTTTTCGAGTTCTCAAGGTCATCAATGGTTTTTCAAATGGGAGCATGTATTTCTGATATGACGATGTTGTAGCCGACACTGAGACGAATCCAACGACCTATAATAATATGACCTTGGAATAATTTTTCACCTCAATACGCGGAGAGAATTTTATGGTAAGCGCTCTCATACTGCATAGGATTTTCGATGTATCGCGCACTTTTTAGGTCTCGTACTATGAGATATAGTAACCATTGCCTAAATTGTGAGAATGGTCTCAAAAGTGCGCGATACATCGAAAATCCTATGCAGTATGAGAGCGCTTACCATAAAATTCTCTCCGCGTATTGAGGTGAAAAATTATTCCAAGGTCATATTATTATAGGTCGTTGGATTCGTCTCAGTGTCGGCTACAACATCGTCATATCAGAAATACATGCTTCCATTTGAAAAACCATTGATGACCTTGAGAACTCGAAAACTGTGACCTTGACGAAAATGAATTTATCATTACTGTATCAGCCCTTCGAAATCAAAAATATCATCTCTTCAAATTTTTCTTGTAACTGTAAAAGCATCGGAGATATTTGGGTGGGTCACTTTAAATGCCTCACCCTGTATATGATTTACATACGTGACTGGGGCCGGGTCGGAATTCCGAATATTGAAAGCGCCGAAAGTGTAAAATACCGATTTTCAAAACACTGAACTTAAATTTTCATACAGTGTGCTAAAACGAACGGTCAAATGGCCGACAGGCAGAAGCGTAGAATGGTCTAAATGCTGAATACAAGTGATACGATAATGATTTAACATACAAGGTATCGCACCGAAAGAGTACGCAAACGAAAGATAAATATACCGAACAGTTAATTTTACGAACCGCAAAATTCTGAAAATCCAGATTCATGCACAGAGTGTACTTCATTGACGGAATTATGGAAATTTTAGTGCGCATTTCAAAATTGTCAGTTTTCGGAATATTCAAATTTCGGTATTTTACACGTTCGCAACTTTCAGCTTTTGGACTATTTGAATTCGATTCGTTGAAAAGTCGGTATTTTTTAGGTCGGTATTATGTGAGTCTGTTCAGTCATCTTTCGGAATATTTACCTATCGATTTCATGCTATGCGGTATTCTACGGTTCTGTTCTATAAATGTTGGAATATTTATATTTGATAATTTTAGCAATCGTAACATAAAACTTCGGTATTTTACACTTTCGGCGCTTTCAATCTTCGGAATTCCGACCCGGCCCCGTCGAAAAACAGAATGACCAAAATTCATAACGACCGAAATTCCGAAAATCGGAATCCCGAATACCATTTTCACCGAACAGTCAATTAATCCGAATTTAAATATTCAGAAAGACCATAATTCCGAAGTGTGTTTTCACAATTCCTGAAAATATGCGAGGCACGATAATACACTATAACCTCCGCTATTCGACCATCCGCTATTCGACGAACTCCGCTATTCGACGGACTCTATCCTCTGCTATTAAACCCACCGAACCCCCACCATGGACCTGTGCTCTCCTCATTCTCAGGGCCGAAATATAAGGCCGCCGGGCCTCGAATTTTTCAAATATCATGCGTTTTTCTTGTGATTATGCTTAATTGTGGATGATAATCCATTCTAAAATAATCCGTGGATAATACAAAAGTGAATATGCAGTTGTTCGTCTGAATTTCTAATGGTCTCTATTTCATTTGACAAATGGAATTTTTATTTTTATTTTTATTTCTATTTCTATTTCTATTTTTAATTTTAATTTTTATATCTTTTTTAATATTCTAATTCATCAGTTTCTAATGTCAGACATTCTGGAATAAAAATACATAACAAAGAAATTAAGATAGTGAATGGGTAAATCTTTATCAGTCATTTTCAAAATTGTACATACATATAGGTAATAGGAATAATTAAACATAATATTGTATATAATAACTTAATAAATAATAATATTGTAGTTTATATGGGCGAGCGAAAGTACCAAAACCCTCGTACGTATGAGAAATCTACATTCTACTGCATAGTGCAGCACTATCTAGCAGAGAAATAAGGGTACCCTAACTTTTCATGCACGTCTGAGTTTTGTATTATAGAAAGATTTTACGGATCCAAAATTACATCTTCAAGCAGTTGACAAATTTTATACAATGAAACAAAATCGCTTGGCTCACTTTCCCAGCGAGAGCGATACCATTGGAGGGCAGCATTTAAACCATTTAAGGGGTTAGGCCACTCTAGATGCCGAAAAAAATAGGCTTTTTGAGGATTTTTTTTCAGAAATACTACAAAATAAATCGAGTCCACAAAAATGGGTGTTTATTATACATATCACTGACTGTATACAGTAATTTTTTTAGAGCGATTGATTTCAAAATGGCGGCTGTGCAGCGTTTTTGCGATGACGTCTCCGGTTTTCTAGGGTCCACGGCCGGACGAACGGCTCCGGTAATTTTTGAATTATGATAAGCCAATGAATTTTTCTCGATTATACATAATAACTGCTATAGAAGTACGTAGGATTTTTTCGATATATTGATTTTTGGCGAAATGGTGCACTTCTAAAGTGGAAAGTGAAAAATTTGCCTAAAAAATCGTCAGATAAGTGTTAATAACAAATTAACCGTGCAATATAAAAAAAAAAATCCTACGTACTTCCATAGACAATGTATTTTTCAAGATATATTCGAAGTTTCAAGTGAATCGGTTGAAAATTGTCTGAGTTATGTTTCCGGCCAACTTAAAAAATGCGGTTTTGAGATAAACGCGTTTGAAGTTTTGAGTAGTAGAAAATCATGAAAATTTACCAAAAGTTGAAAAACTCGGTGAAAAAAAATCGTGCGACAAATTTCTAGGAACCATTTGGAAGAGTAGATTTCAGGCTACAAAATGGCTGCTTCGAAAGTTCTCTGCGATTTTTTTAACGCCCCGTAGAGAACTTTGAAAAACTTTGAAAAACTTTTTTTTTCTGGCGTTTCGCAATCCGGCGTTTCGCACTCAAACCTACGCCATGGCGTCAAAAATGGCCGTAGGAAAAATTTTCAAAAACCGTCTTGAAGATGAAGTTTCAACCTTCAAAATGCTTTCCCGAATGATTTTTTTTTTACAATTTTTCATTGAGTTACAGCATTTTGAAAGTCGGCGTTATTTCGCCGATTGCCGGGTGCGCCGTTAATTTTGTTGCTGAGTGTACTAAAATTCGAAAACCGAGTACTTGAAGATTTTTCCCGGCCATAATCTTTTAGGACACTATTTTTGAGGTCCTAGGGGACCATAAAAAAAAATAAAAAAATAAAGGTTTTTCAAAAATTCTAGAGTGGCCTAACCCCTTAATACTTCTCGCGGTGATAGGGATTCTTCCCTTGTGTCGTCATCATTAGCATCATCATTTTCCTGCGAATCATTCAATTCGTGATCTGTCGAATCCTCCATTGGTTGTCTGAGGTTGAGGAGCTCATCATCATCCCAAATATGCCAAGCGGGATGGAATGAGTCTTCTAAGAGCCATGCACAGGTTTCTTCATTTGTGACATTTTCATAACCCGGAACTCTATTCAATAAGCATGTGACGTCGCTTTCATCGTCCGCCTGTGGAACTGCGGTGTTCAATGTATTTGTAGATATCAGATTCTTCCAAGCGTTTCGCAGTGTTGTGTTACTCAGAAGTAGCCATGCTTGTGCAATAGATTCGCAACAATCCAGCATGCTCCATTTTTTCAACAAATTAGTGACTGTGTCAGCTCCATCGGATTCTTCTTCAAGCAACAGCTTTCGAAGAAGTCCCTTTTTATAATACTTTTTCATGGCCTCTATTACCCCCTGGTCCATTGGCTGGATCAGCGCTGTGACATTTGGGGGTAAGAAAATGACTTTGCAGCGATCGTCTATTGAGTTCAGGGCCTCCGCAGACGGGTGCGAAGGCGCATTATCAAGCAATAGCAAGAATTGTTCATCGTCATCGCTCTTTTTCTGTTTGATCGCTGGTAAAAAGATGTTAGTGTACCAGTCAGTAAATATTTCTCGATCAATCCAGGCACTTCTTTGTCCACGATAATTCACTGGCAACGTCTTGAGATTTTTAAAACAACGTGGTTTCTTGGATTTTCCTATGACTAAAAGTGGGATCCTGTGCGTGCCAGTGGCATTGGCACAAGCCATTACTGTTAACCGATCTTTCAAAACCTTACGACCTGCAACTTCCCTTTCATTTTTGGCTGCTAATGTTCTGCGTGGTAAGGATTTCCATGCCAATCCGGTTTCATCAGCGTTATATACGTTATCCAAGTGGTACCCGTCTTCTTCGATTATTTTCTTCAATTCAGTCATAAATCGAGAGCTTGCTTCGGTATCGCCTGAGAGTTTTTCTCCTTTAACAGCTACCTCGCAAATGCCATGCCTTGTCTTGAACTTCTGGATCCAACCATTACTGGCCTGAAAACTTTTTGGTCCTTCAAGTTTTTCGTTATAAAGCAGCGCCTTTTCACGCAGCATGGGGCCTAGTAGAAATCGAAAAGTCATGATTTCACTTATCTGACATGAATTTTCATTAAAATTGTTCATTTTTCGGTAATATATCTCATTTTTTTTTACCTGATATTGGTTCACCCAATGATCTTTTTTGACAGAACCATCGGTAAATTCCCTGTTCCAAACCTGAAGTCTCTGTTGAAGTCAAACGAGTTTTTTGGTCATTTCCTTGTTGTTCTTGAAGGATAGTTCGTTGTGCGTAGATCTTTTCTTTGTTTTTTTTTTATGTACGACACGGTAGAATGAGACACACCATAATCCTTGGCGATTTGACCGTTAGTTTCGCCAGCTTCCAGACGTTGCAGAATTTTATATTTTTCTGCCAGCGAAATTTGCGTGTACTTTGGTGTTTTGCATTGTACACTAGTAGCTGTAGGAAAAAAAATTCCATCAAATCGGAAGATCAAATCAATTTAAGGCTAGGATCCAGGAAAACCGATCCAACCATAACCTCACTTTGTATCACATAACTGAATAAATACACAATAAATCACATCTTACCTGCAGTTTGCCTTCCTGCCATATTTCGAGGGGCCGAAATGGTGTATTAAGGTGAAGTGAAACGTTTGTCAGAACTTCGAAAACGGGAATCGTGAATTCTCCGGAACTACTGAATCAATCGCGATGAAACTTGGAGGGATTACAGATAATTGTGGCAGAAAGTGGCTGATTATTTCACTTTTCCAAAATTTTCACAGATTGACGTACCGACCACATAAATCGCGAGATTATTCACTGTTGCCGTAGATAGTCGAATTTTCCCGATAATTAACCACTCCGCAATGAAAAACCACACACTTTGAGCCTAATCTCGTGTCATTTTATGGAGAAATGGCTGAGAATTGACGATTCTCCGTTACTCATAACTAAAAAACCGACATTCAGTTGAGATCACAACCCGTATCGACATTTAGTCGAGATCACAGCCTGTATCGAAATTGCAGCCAGTATACTTGCAAATAATCTAGCGGTGGACAGAGTTACCAAACGTTCGGTAGTTCTGTTTTACCGCGGTGCAAGGCACCCGGCCGTGGCCTTGAAACGTTTCACTTCACCTTAATAAATATATATGTTTTATAACTTGACAATAAACGTAATTCAAACGAAACAACACGCAGTCATTTAACGAGTAGTATGAATACTATGTACCACCATGATATCGGGTCGGTAAAGCCTGTACCTGCGCACGAAATGTCTGCGCACCTAAAGAGAGTGAGTGGGGGCCCCTACTTTCGTCGAATAGCGGAGGTAGCCTGGTCCCAAGTCGGTCGAATAGCGGAGGTTATAGTGTACCAAAAAAACTCCTTCCGAATTTCAAAATCGCGAACGTAGCAAAATGCAGATTGTATTAAAAAAAAAAGTTCAAAAACCCGAAAATCAGATTTCCTAACAGCCACTACCCCGATGGAGCAAAAATCCGAAAATTAATACTCCGATACTAAAAGATCAGACGTGTCAAAATACCGAATCTCAAAATCCCGAAAAATCAAAATCCCGAAAATGCCGAAAATTGATTCGTAATATTTTTATAGATATTTCTTGCAAAAAAGTTAGGCGAATATCTCCAAGCCACGTACACAAGTTTGTGAAAAAAATTTGAATCGAAAGAGTTTCGGTACAGCAAGGGATATTGTAAAGACTATGACTTAATACATATCGATGATTTTAAACTTTCTTAGTGGTTATTTCCAATTAGTCCAAATTTGGTGCAATGTTCTGCACAATAAGAATATCAACATGCTCTATAAAAAATCACTGGAATTGAATCATGGTCGTAGATGAGTGGGGGTCAAAATTTCGAAAGTCCAAAACGTAGACTGACCAAAATCTCGAATTTTGAAATAAGCGAATACCAAAATAACGAGAACTGTGATTTCAAATTTTTTTATTTCCGACAGACCACTGAGTCGAATAAGTGTTTCGTCGAAAGGTTATTTATCCAAAAGGTTGTTAAATCGAAATTGTAGTCTCAGATTGTTCGTATTTCGAATAAGTAGAAAGTAGATTTCGATCAAATCGAAAGTATGTATTATCGAAATTTGAAATCTAGAATAGTCAATATTTTTAATAGTCAATAAACCGAACATAAATACGTCGAGTACAAGAATTCCGAAAGAGTAAAATTCATAAACGCAGAACGTAGAAGGGTCAAAATCTCGAATCAAGAGAATCCGGCACTTCGGTAGGGGCGCCACCGGGCCAGAGACCTCACGTAGATGGTCTGTAAGCCGTCAAATACTAGTGTTTCAGCGTTACCACATCGGTTAAGCCTGGAGCACAGACTTTTCGTGTTCCGTGTTCGCCTCACCTACAGGCGCCACGATCGTTCACACATAGCTGTGATTGGTCGGCGCTGCGTGTGAGTGACTGTACACTGGTCACGATCTCTGTAGGTGAGCCGAAACGAAGAGTCTGTGCTCCAGGCTTTAATCTACCTACTCTGTCGAAAAAAAGGCTATTTTTAATCATTTTTTCTGAGGTTGCTGATAAAGTTAATGACATAAAACTTGTTGGGCTTAAGGAGTTTCGGTACACCAAAATGACTAGTTTTTTATAAATTCATTACGGCATAGTCGTCACATTAAATATTCATCAAATTATTGTATTCATAAACTGATGGTTTCCCGAAAATTTCCAGAAAAAAATAATACCGAAATTATAAACAAACGGCTAGATATCGATTTTTGATTTTCAAGTGCTTTAAAAAGTTGAAAATGGTTAAAAATCTAGTAGATTGGTTCGATTACAGTCTACGATGGCTCATTTTATCCAGAAAACTATTTCCCACAAATTCACAGTGACAGATTATTTTCCCTGTCAATCGGCAATTCAATGTGGTTATTTGTTGCTTAAAAGCGATGTACGTGCAATGTTGTGAAATTGAATATTCACCATCACCAACATGATGAAAAATATGTGTCACAGTCGGATTAAAGAGAATAGTTTCCTGAAGAAAATAAGCCATCGTAGACTGTAATCGAACCAATCTACTAGATTTTTAACCATTTTCAACTTTTTAAAGCACTTGAAAATCAAAAATCGATATCTAGCCATTTGTTTATAATTTCGGTATTATTTTTTTCTGGAATTTCCGGGAAACCATCAGTTTATGAATACAATAATTTGATGAATATTTAATGTGACGACTATGCCGTAACGAATTTATAAGAAATTAGTCATTTTGGTGTACCGAAACTCCTTAAGGGGTAACACCACTCTAGAGTCAGCAAAAAAGGCCTAAATTTGATGATTTGTTTCTAGAATATTGGAGAAGGGATCGGGTTTCTTTTTTCAGGGCTTGTTAAACACATATTGAAGAAAATAATGTAGAAAAAATTTGTGATTGCATTTTTGATACAAAATGGCGGCGACAGAGCCAGTCTTTAAGGGGACCAGTACAGCGACTTTTCGAGAAATTATCATAGTCCGAAATAAATTTATTTCATAACCAAAGTTCATTTCACATCAAAATATTTTTCTTTTTCAAAATCATGTGACGTAAGGATTTTAGAGCACCGTTGGACCGATTCAGGTCATCTTGGATTCATTTTCTTCAGAAAACAAATCCTCATCATGTGAATGTAGGAATTTTAAAATAAAAAATTATGTCATAAGTTATGATCAATTTACCAAATTTGCAAAAATTATTATCACTCATTTCTTGAATAACTTGGCCAAAATGAAAAATTTTCAAAATTCCTATGTTACGTATCCCACTCTATTCAATACCTCTCTCACTCTCAACACCCAAGACATAATATCCTGCATGCATCCAGTCTCACCACCTCTAATCAGAGGAAGTCTCACCCTTACATTCCAAGAAGTCCATCCCTACCTATGCTCCCATAAAACTGCACCTGCACGAACGCGCCCATGCCCGGGACAATGGAAATGATGACCTAACGATTCAGCTCATCATCAGCTCATCAGTAGCGAAGATTGACAAAGCACTTGCAAATAAATCGTCAATCAGAGCAGTCGCATATAATCTAGCTCGCATTATAAATTCACTCACCCATCATTTAATCTTACAATTATAACTCATATATATATACAATCTTACTACAAATCAAACGCTATCAATAAAAATATACTAATTCACTGTGACTACCTGTCTCCTAAAACCCCGGTTACCCCACGGTGTAAAAACGAGGAACGAACTCATCTAAATACATAACAATGGTGGCAGCTCTCTCTCTATCTCCCCCTTATTCATAACAATGGTGGCAGCGGAACTACCTCGTTTACCGGAAAATACAGTGACAAAATAAGTGAATTCTACAAAGCGACATATATGTGACACGAGTGATTACTGATTACCAATTTTCATACGCACGATTTCTAGTGGAAAATCTTCCATACCTTAAATCATTGCAACAAGTCATACTAAATCTACCAAATCACTAAATCACAAAATCCACAAAATCTACAAAATCACGAAGTCTACGAAATCTACCAAATCACTAAATCACAAAATCTACTAAATCTACCAAATCCACAAAATCTACGAAATCTACTAAATCACTAAATCAACAAAACCTACCAAATCCACATAATATAAAGTGCATATATTATATACGTAGATATCAAAGTGAGAACGTAATACAGTGTTCTTCAAAATCAAAGAAAATAACTCAGCAATAAAATCAAAGTTGCTAAAAGAAAAGAAGTCCGACATCATCCTCAAAGGCACCTAGCCCCACAAAGATTCATCTGAATCCAACAATTAGCGATCTCGCTACAACGAAGTGCAGATTCCTGAGCCGTGACATCTATACTCTCATCGACGACTTCTCGACATCCGACATCCGACGCAGTCCAACACAACAGCTTCATCTCCAATATCAACTCAGATCCGTATTAAACATGAAATTTTTCCTAACCCTGATCATCAGCTTGTAAGTTATCTTTAATTATAATAAGTACACACATACCTCAAACGAAATAATCTAATTCACAAATCGCAAAATGCCTGACGAAAACGCAGAAACCCCATACTGGTCTCTTAAAGACTTATTAGATACAATCCCCTACTTTAATGGGAAAAACTTGAATATTAATAACTTCATAAGAAGCTGTGAAAATGCCAAAACTCTTGTGAAACCAACTCAACGCCCTATTTTGACGCGAATGATCAGAACTAAAATCTATGGAACAGCTGAATCATATTTAGGAAGTAAAGAATACGACACTATTGACGAAATCCTAACGGTCTTAAAACAAGCCTTCTTACCAAAGAAAACAATTTTCGAATGGCAAGCAGAGTTGAACAATATCAAACAAAAAAGCGGCCAACGTGTTTTAGATTATAGCGCTAAGGTCGAAGACTTACACCACAACACAACACAAGCGATCAATAATTCAGGCACACGTGATACTGCTGGAATGATTGCAGCAGTTGAAACAAATGTACTTAAATGCTTCGTTAGAGGCTTGATCCCGGAAATTGAAATTCGAGTAGCCGGCTCAAACCCGAACACTCTGGCTAAAGCCATCGAAACGGCACTAACAGAAGAACAAGAACTCCTAAATCGAACAGCTCATAACACAGACTATAACAGACGCCCTCCTAATCGACCAAATTCACAACACCCCCCTAGATTTTGCAATCATTGTAATCGACAGGGACATTCAATAGACGATTGTAGACAACGCGCCCGCGAAAACCAACCACAACCTCCAGACAGACGCCCTCCCAACCAACCAAACTCACAATACCCCCCTAGATTTTGCAATCATTGTAACCAACAAGGACATTCGATAGAAAATTGCAGGCGACGCGCCTACAATAACCAACAACCTCCTAACCAACAGCGACAGTCTAGCCAACAAAATACACAACATTATTCTTTATCCTGCAACTATTGCAAGCGCCAAGGACACTCAATAGAGAATTGCCGAAAACGCGCCTATAATAACGCACAGAGACAACAAAATCAGAGTCCTTTAAACTCGAACTCAGTCCGCCGGGAGAACGTGCCGACGGACCCAACACAAACTCAGCCGCGTTCAACGATACAATAAATCACGTCCTCGAAATAGAATCAGAAGCAACACATGGATTATTGCCGGTCGTCGAAATCGATATAAAAGAATTAGAAACAAAATCAAAATTCATAATAGACACCGGTGCGGACTTAAATGTCGTTAAAATCAATTCCCTAAAAGGAGATACCGAACGTGACAGAACTAAAATACGGAAAATGACAGGAATAACAGACGGATTTACTAATACTTTAGCGGAAACAAAATTAAAAATCAACAATAAAGAACACGAATTTCACGTCGTCCGCGAAGATTTCCCGATAGCTCAAGACGGTATTATCGGACAACCCTTGTTACATGAAGAAAAAGCTACCATTTCCTATAAAAATAATACATTAACTTTGACAGATACTGTAATTCCCTTCAAACTCCAAAAACACAAACCACAAATCGCAACTCTCATTACAATACCAGGTCGTACCGCTCAAGTAATTCCTCTTAAAATCTCAAATTCAGAAATTAACGAAGGCTATGTAGATACGATTAACTTAGGTCCCAATATTCACTGCGGTAAAGCATTAGTTACAAACAGTAACGGTCAAGCATGTATACTCGCGATAAACTCAAACGAATCAGCTGTTGAAATAAGTGTGCCAATCGTAACCCTAGAACCTGTCAACGAATCTCTGAGTACACTCGATCCAAAAAGTTCCATAAACCAATCTGGTGCCGTACAAATTTCAAAAATTAACAGTGATATACGAAAATCTTCAGATACAATCCTTCATTTCATACCACAAAAAATTCAAATATTACGAGGAATCTCAGTTGAATTACTAAAAGCTTTTAATCTAAACGAGTACGAGCTAATTACCTACGCAAAAAATGATATAATCGGAGATACCATAAAAGACACAATCCCTAACAGCTCACAAGTAATATACCACTCAATTATCATGGAAACATATTCCAGTGATATAGACGATACGATCATTACTAATACGCTAAATTCTCTAAAAAATCATCTAAAATCAAATAACACAAAATCAATCTCAATTCCTGACCTATCCGACGAACTAGGCAGACAGAAATGGGATAAAATCTTACAATCAATAACCACAACTTTCAACAACTCAGATATCTCAATACAAATCTATGATACTAAATCTAACAATCAAACTCAAAACACAAAAACTAACCCAAACGTGCTGACAATAAACGACACGATCGAAACTAATAAACCTCATATACCCGTCGACGATAATAATAACAATCGTTCTGAAAGATTAACAGTCCTTAAAAACTCAATGCATCTGGACCATCTTAATGACGAAGAAAAAGAATCTATACTCGCTCTGACAACGGAATTCAACCACCTATTTTTTCTACCAGGTGACAAGCTATCAAACACATCCTTAACTAAACATTCAATCCTAACGACAGACGATAACCCAATCAACGTAAAACAATACCGATACCCTACGGTCCACAAAGACGAGATACAGAAACAAGTTTCCGAATTATTAGACCAAAATATCATCAAACCATCATCCTCACCCTACAATTCCCCCCTTTGGGTTGTACCCAAAAAACCAGACGCAGAAGGCAACAAAAAATGGAGAATGGTCATAGATTTCAGAAAACTTAATGATAAAACAATAGGTGACGCGTACCCCCTACCAAATATAAACGACATACTTGATCAACTAGGAAACGCAAAATATTTCTCAACTTTTGACCTCGCCTCAGGTTTCCACCAAATCTCCATGGACCCGACTGACGCTCACAAAACAGCATTCTCAACCCCCCACGGCCATTATGAATTCAATAACATGCCATACGGACTGACGAACGCTCCTGCAACATTCCAAAGATTAATGGACCAAGTTTTATCCGGTTTAGAAGGAAACATAGCATTCGTATATTTAGACGACATCGTTATCTACGCACACTCTCTAGAAGAACACGAAATTAAATTCAGAAAACTAGCTAACCGATTACAATCAGCAAATTTAAGCTTACAAGTCTCCAAATGCGAATTCCTAAGAAAAGAAGTTATCTATTTAGGACATATCATTACAGAAAACGGTGTAAAACCAGACCCGAAGAAAATAACAGCAGTCAAAGCATACCCAGTTCCTAAAACAGCTAAACAGATTAAACAATTTCTTGGACTAATCGGTTATTACAGACGCTTTATCGAAAACTTTTCAAAAACATCGAGACCACTAACTACACTACTAAAAAAAGACGTTAAATTCCTTTGGACATCCGAACATCAAATGGCTTTCGAAACCTTACGAGATTCGATATGCACATCTCCTATATTACAATACCCTAAGTTCGATCAACCATTCATACTAACAACTGACGCATCTAAATACGCGATTGGCGCCGTACTCAGCCAAGGCGAAATAGGAGAAGATCTACCGATAGCCTATACCTCACGAACACTAAACAAAGCAGAATTAAATTACTCTGTAATCGAAAAAGAATTACTAGCAATCGTATATTCAGTCCATCATTTCAGACCTTATCTATACGGACATAAATTTACACTTGTTACCGATCACAAACCTCTTGTCTGGGTCAGCAACGTCAAAGACCCAACCTCGCGATTACTCAGATGGAGATTCAAACTCGAAGAATATGACTATAACGTTGTATACAAGAAAGGCCAAATTAACTGTAATGCAGACGCACTATCACGCAATCCACCAGTAGAAGCTGACGTACTATTACCAATAAACGCAAAACGTAACCGAAATTCTAGTTCAGACAATATATCAAAACCCGACGCAAAACAAAGAAAAGAAACTCATCAATTCCCAACCCGTGCACGACAAAGTACAGATGACTCACCAAACCCTGCTCCTATGAAGAAACATAAGGACGACGTCGACTCAAATACCGAAAAAGATAAACTCAAACAAATTCCTATGGACTGCTTACCGACAGGAAAAGAAACAATACATTTTCAAAATATACCTTTAACAAACTATTCATTAACTGATAGTTCGACAGACAACCCAATACCCACGAAAAGATTAATACACCCATTAGAAGAAGACATAGAAATAAACTCACTGACCGACACCGAAACGGACAGTCTCTCAGATAACTCGATACAAGATCTATCGACAGATGACTCAACAGACAGTTTTCCAATGCCAAAGAACCCAATTAACGTTTCAAAATCTACTAAACCAATAAAAATTGACTCATCTACTGACACTTCTGTCGACGACCAACCACTGTCCAAAAGAATCGATCAAAAACGAAACGCTACATACACCGATATCTCTCCAGACAACCTACCCGTAAATAAAAAATCACGTAAACTCGTAAATACTTCGACACTAACCCCGTTCGAAATTAATCAAGAACAAAACCAAGATTCGAACCCTATCACAAATCAGCCTAGCGATAATCCAGACTCAAGTGGCATGCACAATAATTTCAGAACAACAAAACCAGATAGGCACCCTCATAGGCCAACACGACGAGACAAACATACAACAATACCTCGGAAAATACCTCAATTACAGACCAAAAAGGTCAGCCCCTTTTGACTTTATAAGTAAAATAAGCAAGACGCTATTCGGAACTTTAGATTCAGAAGACGCGGAACATTACAATGCAGAAATCGAAAAACTATACGCAAATACCAACCACCTAGCCTTCCTATTAAAAGAACAAACACATATTATACAATCCACACTGGGAGAACACAGAGCGCAACTCCAGGAACTCACAGAACAAATTCAAAAAATTAGAACTATAGAATTTCAAGAACTACTAGATAGTATGACTAGACATACGAGAACCAACGCCGGAAACATCATTTTTCTCAACCACATTCTAAAACTTGACCAATACACTAACGAATACGAACTTGACCTGAACAATTTAATCGACGCAATCCTATTTGCCAGACAGGGAATACTGCACCCCAAAATTCTCACACCTGAACAAATCATGTCAACAATAAGACAAATACAAAGCCACAACCCCATGAAACACTTCCCAGTCCCTCTAGAAAACCAATACGCACAAGAACTAATAAGACTCTCAAGACTCGAAATAATCTATATAGACGCCAAGATCATTTACATTATCTCAATACCACTACTTAATACTTACACCTTTAACATATACCGATTAATACCTATACCGGTGAAGCAACATTACGACGCAACAGACGACAAATTTGCATATATAAAACCAAGTAGCGACTATATAGCAATCACTAGGGACAGAAGTTTATACTTTAAACTAACCGAACTAAAATTCAGCAAATGTATGCTATCACTGGAAACATACATATGTAGACAGAATCAACCATTATTCCATTCAAACAACCACGCCATCTGCGAAGTGGGACTATTCATTCGACCAACAGAAACAAACAAAAAGACATGTGACATCAGACTAGGAACCTTCGAAGGAATGTATTGGACGGAATTAACTACATCAAACTCTTGGATTTACTCCCTCACCAAATCAGAAATTATGCATATCGTTTGCGAAGACGAAGAACCAATACAAATAACACTACGCGATTCCGGAATACTGAAACTCAATAACAAATGCACCGCAAATTCACATACAATCTCACTATCAACAACTAAACACTACCAAACCATAGAAACACATTCATACGCACCAAAATTTAACTTGAACATTTCGACCATCTATGAGGAACCCAAAAACCTATCGTTCATCCCAACATCAATACTAAATAAAACTCCATTCTTAACGTCCAAAGACCTATCCGCAAACGGACTAACTTTAGATGACATTATCAAAAGAACAGACGAAATGACTCAGAACCAAAGAGCCGCAGAAAACGATAACCGTATCGAAAACATGCTCTATTATATCTCTTCCCTATTCGGCTCAGTATCACTGGTATACATAGCGCAAAAATTTGCAACAGCAGAAAGAATACTTAAGATATTCAGAAGATTTAGAAGTCCTGACGGAAATCAAGACTCTACCGAACAAAATAATCCTCCAGCAGTCACATGTGCACCAACTACAACTACACCGACTACACTAAACATAGAAGCAGCTCAGACAGCTCAAACATCTTTTTATACCTAAATAAGACATTTATAACTGATTTTATTGCCAATAAGTAATATTAACTATACTATAATCTATACTATAACTATTTCCAACATACCAGTTGTACTATCCATCTCATTGTAAGACAAATTGTAACAAAACCATACACCTAAACAAGGTAGATTCACTAACGTGAATCTACGCGTAAATGAATCTACTGACGTAGATCCACGTACATAAATACATTCACTAACGTGAATGTATACCTAGATCTATTCACTAACGTAAATATAAGTATACTTACTGTCGTAAATACACAGCCTTATACCTAAATTATATTATTATATACATTTTAACTTAAAAAAAAAAAAAAAAAAAATTTCCCTCCTGCTTCACAGGAGCAATATTTTTTTCCCCTGGGGATGGGCGTGTTACGTATCCCACTCTATTCAATACCTCTCTCACTCTCAACACCCAAGACATAATATCCTGCATGCATCCAGTCTCACCACCTCTAATCAGAGAAAGTCTCACCCTTACATTCCAAGAAGTCCATCCCTACCTATGCTCCCATAAAACTGCACCTGCACGAACGCGCCCATGCCCGGGACAATGGAAATGATGACCTAACGATTCAGCTCATCATCAGCTCATCAGTAGCGAAGATTGACAAAGCACTTGCAAATAAATCGTCAATCAGAGCAGTCGCATATAATCTAGCTCGCATTATAAATTCACTCACCCATCATTTAATCTTACAATTATAACTCATATATATATACAATCTTACTACAAATCAAACGCTATCAATAAAAATATACTAATTCACTGTGACTACCTGTCTCCTAAAACCCCGGTTACCCCACGGTGTAAAAACGAGGAACGAACTCATCTAAATACATAACAATGGTGGCAGCTCTCTCTCTATCTCCCCCTTATTCATAACACCTACATTCACATGATGAGGATTTGTTTTCTGAAGAAAATGAATCCAAGATGACCTGAATCGGTCCAACGGTGCTCTGAAATCCTTACGACACATGATTTTGAAAAAGAAAAATATTTTGATGTGAAATGAACTTTGGTTATGAAATAAATTGATTTTGGACTATGATAATTTCTCGCAAAGTCGCTGTACTGGTCCCCTTAAGAACGCTTTTTTTTTCGATACCTTCACGGGCGGACGTGTAACTCCGAAAGTATAAGAGGTGAAACAAGAAAATTAATTTTTTCCCAATCTATATCTAATTGGCTAGAGAAGTACATAGAGGGTTTTTCTTTTAAATCCATTTTTGAAAAAATGGCACTAGTTTGAAAAGAAATTTCAATTTTTCGGCAAAAAAATTTGCAGTAAATTGTTTATAAAGAAAAAAGTTTACATTCAATCGAAAAACGGCTATGTACTTCTTTAGATAATGTGATTATGAAGCTACAGTCAAAATTTCAAAACAATTCATCGAACGATTTTCGAGCAGCGTTTCCGCCCAGTTTGAAGAATGTGATTTCAACAAAAACGCGTTCAAAGTTTTATAAGTACTTGCACATACACGTATATTATAGTGTATATTATAGCATCAGAGCATCCTGGTGACCTACAAAGGTGACCTACCCAGACAGCACGGAATATTGCCCAATATTGCAGCAACATTGTAGCAACATTGCAATATTGTAGCAACATTGTAGCAATATTGCGATGTTGCTACAATGTTGCTACAATATTGGGCAATATTCCGTGCTGTCTGGGTAATGACCTTCTACTCTGTAAGTAGGGAAGGCACGCATTATTTCGACAGTCAAAAGCAAAATATCGAAGCGTTACCGCATAAACGCCGAATGTGTGCTCCGAGGCGTTGCGGCGAAATTGAAAATCGAAACCTCTGAAATTCTTTTTTTTTACCATAGGACCAATTGGTTATTGTTTTTATGACCCTAAAGTATTTTTAAGGCAAAAAAAAAAAAAAAAAAATCGATTTTTTCAAAATCCTAGAGTGGTGTCACCCCTTAAGGGAAGACCCTGGTGAGATTTCGCCCGAAATCGCTCAAAAAATCGATTTTCTGTTTTTGCCGGAAAATTACTCCCGGGGCTTGTCCCCACCTTGTGAGAAACTTTCAAGGCCCTCCGATTTTTTTTGGTTCATTGGCAGCGAATTTTATAAATAAAATCGAAGAAATTTTTTTTTTTTGCATTTCTTTCGTGATTATTTTCCTCTAGAATTCTAGAATTCCATCAAAATACTATTGAATGGGAATATAGCAATATACAAGGTCAAAGTTTGAAAAACTCGGTAAATTTGACGCTAATTTGAAATTTGTGACGTCACAACTCCGTGTAGTTCGGGATCGAACCACCTGTAGCACAGGGCATGATCGACTATTGGTAACTGTATCTGAAGCGTAGCCACCTCGTGGTCAAAACCAGTACTACTCAAATTGGGTCATTCATGTATCTTTATGGCGAAGACGCGTTTGCCATCTGGTATTCGAAATTTGAACTAGTGAAACAGTACCTTGCGTCCAGTTACCGATTGTTCCCGCGCTTTCCTGCGTTTAGTGGTTAGTTTACTACGAACTGGCATCTTGGTGACAGCAAGTGTAAACTACTCTGCAATTTTGTGATTTTCACTCATTGCGAAACGAAAAAATCTCAACGAAAAAAATGGATTCGATTACCTCACGGTGGCGCAAGTCTAGACAACGCCCAACGTCCAAAAACAAGCAGGGTAAAAAAAATCTTGGAAATAAATTCCAATCGAAAGACTTTCCCTCTAGAAAACAAGTTGGTCATCAACAATTGCTTGACGAACCGGAGCCTGGCCCATCCAGAATACAATCAGGACCGAAAAAGATAAGTAACCCTCTAGGACCTAGTACATCATCTACTAGCAAAAGAAAAATTGAAACTTTTGTTTCATCACAGTCGTCGGAGCCAGGCGATGCTTGTAAAAATTATTTATTTGTGCATTCCAGTACCTGGCAGGAGCTTTTTAAAAATTTAGCATGCGCTGAATGTGGACAGAAGAGCCTCGCTGGGCAGATGAGAGAATGAAGAAGATTTGCAGCATGGCTGTGCGTCAAATGCGAAGACTGTGGCTTTCTTTCCGCACAAAGTTTTAGGAGTCCGCGAACAACAGACAACACCAAGCGGCGACCGTTCGATGTCAATAGAAAAATGGTGGAAGTTTTCTCAGAATCTGGAGGGGGACATGCTCAAATGCAAAAGTTTGGAGCAACAATGGGCATGAGCGTGATGGCATCCCAGACATACTTCGCACATTCAAAGCGATTGGCAGACGAAGGTGAGTCGCTAAAAGAAAAGGTGCTTGCCAAGGCTCGCCACGCTGTTCGACAGGCTCATGTGAACAGGGACGAACAGGTGATGAAAATCAGTACCAAGATTTTGAAAGAGCGGGACACTCAACGGAAAAGAAAAAGCGAGTGGCAGAATGAAGCACGACGAAAAAAGCTTCGGCGTGCTGTCAAATTGACAAAGGCGCAGCTTGAAGCTTTGAACATCAGAAAGGAAGGGACAACTCATGGAGCAGGACAGTTCTAGGCCAGGCGATGTCGAACCAACATTCAATAATCATTTAATAATAATAATAATAATAATAATAATAATAATAATCAATTATTTGACCCCCACTATTACTCTATTAGAATGCTCATTTTTGTTTTTAATTTTATTCCATGTGACGGTGAACCTGGAAATGTCGAGCGAAGATAATCCGTGCTCCGAGATATGTCGGAGCAAAAGAAATCGAGGATCTAAGATGCGTTCATCAGAAAGTGTAACATTATGACCTCGGACCATGTATTCTGAAGAATTTATTTAATTTGTACCAATTTTCATTAAAATACGATTTACTCAAAACTACATTTTCAGCTACGCTAAAAACTCCTTGCGTCATTGTTTTGCTCCGATCAACTTCTCCTTCGCAGAGGAAGTTCACACATACCTTATGCACAAATTCACTGATCAGATTTTCCAAATTGTAAAAGGAACATACTTTTCAAGTCTCAAATAACATAAAAAATGCAAAAAATTTGGAAGTGAAAATATTAAATGCTCTTAAAAAAGAACGAAAAATTAATTCGCAAATCTGATCAGCAAATCTCTTCGCCTGAGTGTCTCAAAGATTACAGTTCAAGATAAATATGATTCGATTAAAGTTATGACGCAGGGGACTTTTTGAAGTTCAGTATGTTTTTACCATTAAATGTTGCGTAACTTCCACATTTATCAAGTAATCTGTGAGATCAAGGTGGGATTTTCTTAGTTTCTGAGTACACTTTCACATGATCTAAAAATAATTTCAATTATGAAAGAAATGTCGAAGTTTTGAGTTTCACCAGGGTCTTCCCTTAATAGATATAGGTATTCTTAGGATATATGAAAATATTTTTATTTTCGTTCATTTTTACAGTTCAAGTATACAAAAAGTTCAGGTTGTTGTAATTGGGATCCTGAGATCCTTTATACAACTACGATTTGTTTAAGGATCCGTTGTCGAATTAGGAGTTGGAACTCGGTCGTACAAAGTGATTCAAGTTTATTAATGTATGAAGAGTTTACAAAAGGTGATTTACTACGTCTAACTGAGATCTGGCATAACCTGCCCTAATATCGGTCTTGATGTTCTGACGATGAGTATTATAATCATCGCTTATTTATTACGTATAAGGAGGTCGCCTTGTTTCTGCAATTGTTGTTAGTTGCGTCAAGCCTCGCACTTGCACATTCCAGAGTATTGCCAAAGTGTGTCTCAAAACATCTGGATTGCAACACCTTGATACTCTGGTTGCAACAAGGTAAACATAACTCCTCTAAAAGTAGGTATGCGTGTTGTGTTAATGAAATCTTCAAAATGAGACATCCGCAATCAAAAAACCGAAAAATTTTAAATTCATGACTCTCCCTTCATTGCAAACCTCGGTTTTTGGTATATAAACAAAAAATGACAAAACGGCGGCCATTTTTCGAAAAAAAGGCGTGTTTTTCACTGTTTTTTTTAAAAAAAAAAAAAAAGGTGGTAAAAATTGGAAATTTGGGCATAATTGAGGTGTGCAATATGTCTTTATGTGTACAGACTATACCATCCAAATTTCATGAGGATTGGTTCAGTAGTTTCAGAAATTTTATCAACAAACCTTGTAAAACCGTAGTTCCGAGAAAAACGCGTTTAAAATTTTGGTTTATGAAAAATCGTAAAAAAATACTACTCATGTCTCATCATCGATGCCTGCACCATGCAATATCTCTTCTGTAATATCAAAATTAGCATTCTCTTAGCTGAAAAATGAAAAAAAAAAAAAAAAAAAATCGATTTTTTTCAAATTGAGAAAGTGGGTAAACCCCGTAATTACCAACGTTGTGTCGAATTTTTTGAAAACCGCAAATACGTAGCATATTTAGCACCTAAACATAATATACATATTATACATATATATTGTAACGGATCAGACAACATAGGCCTGACCGTTAGCAATTCAAACATCAGCCGTTGCGAACGTCGAACGATCTAGAACATTCGACGAGAGCGACAAGTCGCGTGACGTCATAGCAAGTATATAAGTCGAGACACAGCTCTCAGCAGCAGCAATTCTACGGTATAGCACCGGGTTGACTCGCAACACTCTTTCTCATCAGTCACAATAGGCAGAGCGCCTTGTGTACTAGTAGCTTCACTTCAATATAAATTCTATTCTATTTTATTCGCGAGAATCAACATAAATTAAATAAATTCCAAAAGATCATAGAAGAAATTAACTTCGGAAAAAGTATATCATTTAGTCAAAGTATTCATAGTCGAATGAAATCAAATTATCAAATAAAATAACTGAAATACGAGCCTGTCAAAATTCGAATAACGAATAACGAGTAATAAATAGTCTTCGATATTAAAATTTTAGTAAGTAAGCAATCATTGTAAATATAATATAGGAATTGGTTGCAACCGCATGTTTAGGTAAAATTAAAATAAATCGAATTTCTTGATTATCTAAAAGTAAGTCTATGCAGATCCCTTATCCGCCATTTCCAGGTTCTTCTTCGTCTGTATAACCAACCAAAGCTAAATACAGCCTTAGGGTGTCTCTGACACACTCAGGTCTGGCACAGCAGGTTGTATTGTTTAGAAAATTTGGGAATAAACTAACTTTAACGTAACTGAAATCAAAAGGTTAGGTGGGTAAAGTGCAGCCTTAGCGCGTTTACGTGTTCAGGTCTGTGGGGAAGCGGCTTTAGTTGCACGGCGACTCAAGTCCGTAATAGGGAACATTAAATTATTGATATAAAGGTCTAGAACATATAAAATCGAGCAAAGAACTCACAATTACACTCGGTTCGCGATACCGATGGTATCGCTCAAGAACCGAAACGTAACAATATATTATATATTATATATGTATATATTTCTTTCTTTTCAAATATCATTTTCAGACGATAGGGTCAGGTTGAATCGAATACTGCTATTTGAATCGAAAAACACGTGGAATAATTTGACTGTCCGAAAAAATCAGAATAGTTGAATAAATTTGAATAATTCTAAAAATTAGAATAGATCTTGATATGGAAGCTGGGCTATTTACGGATTATTTAGAAAATGTGACTAACGTTTTGAGTATTTCGCAGATGAGTTTCCAAATTAATTTTCATTCTCATGTTAACTAATTACAGTGCATCGATTATTTTTGACGTTCAATTATGAATTTGGATTCACTGAATTTTTGAATTCATGTAAATATTCGAATCACCACATTATTTCCATTATTCGGTTTGAATATAGTTCTATTCAATTCGCAGTGATCAAATATTCGTATGAAGAATGTGTTTATTCTCATCATCTATCAAATCCAAATGTATAAAAGACTATTCCCGCCGAATTGCACAATCTGTCTGATGCGATTTCCTATTGATAGTATATGGGCAATTCCACCTCAAATCGGCCAATTTTGGGTGTTTTTTGACCTCGTATTTTTTGAATCGCCTTAAACTTTTTTTACGTGAAATCTACGTCAAAAAAGTAGACCCGTATTTTTTTGTTGGTCCAAAAAGTTTTTTTTACGCTAGTTATGAATTATCGAATTTTACTGTAAAAGTAGTGCGAGGGCGGCTTTGAGAATTAATATCTCGGGTCCCCTTCACCGTAGAGAGATGTTTAAAAACGCGTTTTAAAGGCGATGAAAGACACTTTTCGATAAAATTTTTCAATTTTTCAAAAAATATAGTTTTGTTATTTTTATGAGCAATCAAAATGTTTATCGATTTTTTTCGCAATCTAAGGCCATTTTTAAAATTCTAAAAAAAAATATGATCGCATTCGTTATTCAATTCTGAAGATGACGATTTTTTAAAAAAGATGGAGCTATTTTTCTAAGTATTTTTTTTACAATTATTTGTCCGGCGTTGCGTGAGGTTGCCGCGCTGCGCGCCTTGCTACTATCGCGTTATTCCATGTACGGGAAGCCGTGCGTCATGCCATTGGCCGAGCCCCGTACGACGCGGTAGTAGCGAGGCGCGCGGCGCGCCAACCTCACGCAACGCCGGACAAATAATTGTAAAAAAAATACTTAGAAAAATAGCTCCATCTTTTTTAAAAAATCGTCATTTTCAGAATTGAATAAGGAATGCGATCATATTTTTTTTAGAATTTTAAAAATGGCCTTAGATTGCGAAAAAAATCGATAAACATTTTGATTGCTCATAAAAATAACAAAACTATATTTTTTGAAAAATTAAAAAATTTTATCGAAAAGTGTTTTTCATTGCCTTTAAAACGCGTTTTTAAACATTTCTCTACGGTGAAAGGGACTCGAGATATTAATTCTCCAAGCCGCCCTCGCGCTACTTTCACAGTAAAATTCGATAATTCATAACTGGCGTAAAAAAAACTTTTTGGACCAACGAAAAAATACGGGTCTGCTTTTTTGACGTAGATTTCACGTAAAGAAAGTTTAAGTCGATTCAAAGAATACGAGGTCATTTCTCGGCCGATTTGAGGTGGAATTGCCCATATGGTTAAATTCATTAGTAAAACTAAATCATCCACCATTCATTATATGGTCGCTTTTTATTATACGATGTGCCCATTTTTTTCTCTATACAAAACCTGTCTATTGCTGTACAGTCGGGCAACAAAGTTCTTGTAGGGTCGAAATTCAGGCGCATACTGTGAACCGCATAAGCCTGAGTTTCGACCCTACAAGAACTTTGTTACCCGACTGTACAATTAGATCAGATTTGAGGTATTTCAATCCATTCGTCGATTAATGTTATACGTTCAAGCAAACCGAGTCACTTAAGGGGGTATATACACCTTGAAAATAATTTTTTTCAAATCACTACCACGCTATAAGGAAACATTTTAAGGACTCAGCTTACTTACAGTTGATTAGTGCTATTTTAATACATAGTTCAAGATTTTTCCAGATTTTATGTCCTCCGCTGAACAGACATTTGGTCCATCGAAGAAAAAGTAGTTGTCGTAGGGTACAGGTTGCTGCGTTGCATGAAACTTCTTCAAATTCGGAGCAAATATTCTGTGTGAATGTAATTTAGGGGAAAACCAATAATATTTCATGAATACAAGTTTTGAACATAGAAATTTTGGATTGTAAGACTTTTTTTTCCATCATTTTGGAAAAAATATTTTAGGATCAAAAATTTCTATGTCTAAAACTTGAATTCATGAAATATTATTGGTTTACCCTTAAATTACATTCACACAGAATATTTCCTTCAAATTTGAAGAAGTTTCATGCAACGCAGCAACCTGTACCCTACGACAACTACTTTTTCTTCGATGGACTAAGTGTTTGTTCAGCGAAAGACCTAAAATCTGGAAAAATCATGAACTATGTATCAAAATGGCACTTATCAACTGTGAAAAAACTGAGTCACTAAAATGTTTTCCTAGAGCGTGGCAGTGATTTGAAAAAAGTTATTTTCAAGGTGTATATGTACCCCCTCAAGAGTTTGAAATAATTTATACTTCGATATTTCGCTGGTTTCATTAGCAAATAGTATATTGTGTAACAAGGGATGAAACAAGGTGAATGCAGGCCAGGGTGAAGTTGTCTGCCCGAAGCCGAAGGCGAGGGCAGACATCACCCGTGCCTGCATTCATGTTTCATCCCGTGTCACACACTATGTTTTTCATGACATTTGCTCTGGAACTTCAACTGTCAATTTCAATAGTTTGAAATCTGCAACAGGGCAGTTATTTCTCTTTGCAATCCCAAGGGATTGTAATAGACCCATTTTTCAATCCCAAGGGATTGAAAAACACCAATTCACACCGCTGATTCATTGAATTCGCGATTTGACAACTTTTCACGGCATCATCCTGAAATCAGTCTCTTTCAACTGACAAAACTGGCAACGAAACTTGCAGTTTCAGAGCAGATGTCATGAAAACATCATTTTCATAAACTATCTGGCTGAATACCTTTATCCATCAGATACATCCCATTCGAGCCTTCTTTTTAACTTCGAGAAACAAGTGACATAATGCCTAATATACAGTCAAGTGAATCATATCAGCCCTTACTGAAATCATCATTAATCGGGAGTAATTATGTTCTACCTTAGATAAGTTAACGCCCTTCCTGGTCTCCCGTCACCAAAGTGGAGAATAATTGAGCTCTGTATTTTATCCAAAGAAGGGTAAGGTTATAAGAAATAAGTCACTTCACAAGAAAGAATCAAAATCTGGTTTTATAAATGAAAGGGCACCATTTATTTTATAAAAATGGGATTAAAAAAAAAAAAAAAAAACTAATTGTGCAGCCAAATCCTCACAGGAGCTTGAGTGAGTACGCTTCTACAGACGGGGCAGCGAGGATTCCGGCGGTTGTACAGTCTGTCCGCACATGTGGCACAGCAGCATCTGTGTCCGCACGGCAAGAATGAATGGGTGATATCGGCGAGCAGGCAGACGCGGCACTCAGCGTCCTCCTCGATTGCTATGAAATAATTCATAGAAATTAGGATACATAAGGTGAAATCGGAGCATTCAATGCCAAATATATCACAATGACTGCGACATTCCAAGTATCAATGATCTGAATCGAAATTGTTCGTTCCTATATAGTTATTATTAGAGACCAACACGTATTTACGCAATGGATATATTTGAAGAAAAAAATTGATGAACGAAATCAAATGATTTGATGTATTGGAAAATCATTTTTGGACAACGTCAAAGTCATTGTGCAAATATATATGATAACCCATATGTATCAGTAATAACATCATTCTTATAAAATTAAATATGGAAAATCTTATAGCAATTATTTTTTGATGCGACTTACAAATTTTAATGTTAACAAGGTCGCACGTATGCTTTGATAGATATTTGAACGTAATGAGCAGACTAGGAATGATGCCTTCATTCTTATTATCCGACAATAATTGTCAGCATTATCGTGTGAAAATAATAAAATCTCAGTAACTCGAAATGTTACCGACCGAATCCTGAAATGTATCTGTAATTAAAGAATTCAGCATCACTGATCGCCAAGACTTCGCAATTGTTATTTGGTATATATGGGGCATTCCATGCCAACTCGACCTGCCGCCAACCCTCACCATCTTCGATTTTGCTCTAGAATTAGATTAATGTTGAGCGTGTCGAAAAATGAACTTCCGAATTATTCCAGATTTTTTCGATCACTGGTCTAGAAGTTGCCTTATATTTATAATAATTTATATCTCAACATATTCAAGTCCTACAAAAAAATCAATTGAACAAAAAATCTTTGAAATATTCTTAAACAGAAGAAAACATTTTTTGGTAAATTTTTTAACTACCAGAAATGCATTTTTTTCGCGAAAATAGTATTAAATCAAGATTTTGTCGGCGATGGACATGATCGATTTTCATGAAATTTTTACCACAAATTCCTTGTCAAATTACGAACATTTTGGCACATTGCGGAAAGTGGGGAGATTTCTAGTTTGGATGCTACAATCGATTGAATCTCGAGGAAATGCCAAATGCGGTAGTAGTAAACTAAACAAACCCAAAAAGCACCTCTGGTGAAAAAACCTTTCGCCAAGTACAATAATGATCAGTACCCCCAACAAAATCTACCAATCAAAATTCCTCCTTGACAAAAGTGGTACTAAAAAAATGTCTACTTACAAAAGGATTGAAATCAGATACAATTGCCAAGTACATGTCTTTTGTATATTATATTAAACTAGTAAAAAAAAATAAAAATATCCGAAATTAATCCGAAAAAAATAAAAATTTGGAGTACGTAGTACTTGGCGGGCCAATATTTCATATGAATATAAGATTATTGATATCAATTTCTGCTTTCTCGTAATTGTCTACAAAAGGCCCGCCAAGTACGACTACTTCCAATTTTTATTTTTTTCGGATTAATTTCGGATATTTTTTTTTTTTTTTACTAGTTTAATATAATATACAATTATAATTATATAAGATACAATTGCCAAGTACATGTATAGTCTACATGTACTTGGCAATTGTATCTGATTTCAATCCTTTTGTAAGTAGACATTTTTTTAGTACCACTTTTGTCAAGGAGGAGTTTTGATTGGTAGATTTTGTTGGGGGTAGTGATCATTATTGTACTTGGCGAAAGGTTTTTGTACCAGAGGTGCTTTTTGAGTTTGTTTAGTTTACTACTACCGCATTTCACGTTTCCTCGACATTCAATCGATTGTAGCATCCAAACTAGAAATCTCCCCACTTTCCGCAATGTGCCAAAATGTTCGTAATTTGACAAGGAATTTGTGATAAAAATTTCATGAAAATCGATCATGTCCATCGCCGACAAAATCTTGATTTTATACTATTTTCGCGAAAAAATGCATTTCTGGTAGCTGAAAAATTTACCAAAAAATGTTTTCTTCTGTTTAAGAATATTTCAAAGATTTTTTGTTCAATTGATTTTTTTGTAGGACTTGAATATGTTGAGATATAAATTAGTATAAATATAAGGCAACTTCTAGACCAGTGATCGAAAAAATCTGAAATAATTCGGAAGTTCATTTTCCGACACCCTCAACATTATTCTAATTCTAGAGCAAAATCGAAGATGGTGAGGGTTGGCGGCAGGTCGAGTTGGCATGGAATGCCCCATATACGACCACATATTTTTTCATTTAAACTATCAAGTAATAGAAATATCAATATAAAAGCAGATCGGAAAAATAGTAGATGAATACTCATCCGTTACCGTAAGGAGGTCAAATAATCGATTCAGAAAACAACAAAATTTGTGAAAGGCGCGCTCTACAAATAGAATTCCATTCCTTAATCGCATCATTTAAATGTAACAAAACCTGCAGCGAGAAGTGAGCTATGCACCTAAATGCTCTGTAGCTTTTTTATAACAACTGAATTTCAATCCCAGAAAACAAGCAGGGAAAAGAACTGTAAGTAATTTTATTTTTGAAACAATGAACTACATAAGTCTCAGAAACGAGCAAAAAAAATTAATAATCTGTGTCTTTGGGAATGACAACAAAACCATGTGTTCATGTTACAAATTTATTCGAATCACCTTTCTGTTCCGAATTGTTCTGTTTTGGATTCGTTCGTGATTGTCGGTAGTAATGAACCTATTCAAACAATAACATAACTGAATTTTGTTAGATTATGATCTGACGTGGTGTCCAAGATATGAAATTCTGGAAATCTAAAAAAAAAAAAAAATTGTATTGAATTTTCCCAAATCGAATTGAATTGAACGTTTTTGAATTTATACCTTGGCGAACCCAGAATTTGACCGATTTGGCATAGGACGTCCCACATAGTATTGTGCATGCATAACAAAATTAAGATAAACAACAATAGCGTTATAGAAATTCAGAAGCCGCCTTCCCCTCAGCGCTATTGTGATAGCGCTGGCGACACCGCGACCCACGTGACTCCGTAGAGAAGCGGGCGTACGGTATCTGCTGCCAGTTACGGCAGGGTACAGCGAACGTTCGTTTTCCACAAAGCTACCATCTGTATATACCAAATTCCGTTCATTTCGCGCCGGAGTTCGCTCGTCGACACTGATTCTTCATATTCAACGACGCATAAAAACCAAGCTAAAAGGGATCGATATAAGGAATATACAACGATAGCCTTGTAGAAAATCTGGAGCAGCCTTCCCCTCAGCGCTATTGGGATAGCGCTGGCGACACCGCGGCCCACGTTTCTCCGTAGAGAAGCGGGCGTACGGTATCTGCTGCCAGTTACGGCAGGGTACAGCGAACGTTCGTATTCCACAAAGCTACCATCTGTATATACCAAATTTCGTTCATATCGCGCCGGAGTTCGCTCGTCGACACTGATTCTCTATTCAACGACGCATAAAAACCAAGCTAAAAGGGATCGATATAAGGAATATACAACGATAGCGTTGTAGAAGATCTGGAGCAGCCTTCCCCTCAGCACTATTGGGATAGCGCTGGCGACACCGCGGCCCACGCTTCTCCGTAGAGAAGCGGGCTTACGGTGTCTGCTGCCAGTTACGGCAGGGTACAGCGAACGATCGTTCTCCACACAACTACCGTAGTAACTTTACACTTTGACACATTTAATTATTCCGACCTCCGTTTGTCGCAACAAGTATGATTAGATAATTGACTTCTAATTTGGTCAGGGAAAAGATGCGCTGCATAACAAATGCTATTTTATTTTTAAAATTATAATTGCAGACCGATAATGAAACTAGAAATAGACAGAGCTACGTAAACGTTGTTTTCCTTTTTTCATGAAAAATTCAACCCGATCAAGAGTAGCAAAAATAAACAAGCCTCATAAACCAAGGCTATTAACACGCGCTGAGTAAATGATCTTCGTATCTATCAAAGAGCGCAACGACCTTTCATAAAGTAACAATTCTTCAAAAAATTATGAACAAACAAAGTTTCGAAAACAAGTAAATAAAGAATGAGGTTATTACCCGGTACTCGTGCCAGTTCTATTTGGCGCTGTACTTCGGCCTGCGCTGCTTCGGCTAGCAATGCTTGTCGCCTTGCTTCCTCTTGCGCTGCTTCGGTCAATACCCTCAGGCGTTCTGCTTCAGCCTGTGCTTTGGTCGCCTCTCCCTTTAGCCTTTTATCTGTAATTTTACGGACAATGAATGTCATGTCAAATGAAATTTCCAAAAAACCTCCTACCTCTTCGTCTCCTGTTGCGACGCTTACGCTTAGGCGGCATAGGTGCTGCAGTCGTAGCTGTCTGTACTGGAGCGGCAGATACATCCGCGAGTTCAGGATGAGCTCGCCGGTTTCGCCGTCGCTGTCTTTTCATACGCCGTGATTCTAAAAATGATATCAGTTAGGTAATTATCACATCGAACAAACTTTCACAATTGATAAACGACTGTATTTTTTATATCATATGAAACAAGATGTGTACTGTGACGGGCACCGCCGACGGTGGGGGATTTATTCCGGGCAGCTACGCGACTACAAAATAAGACACTTCCAACGTTCTGTTTCAATTAGAGTTTGGCTAGCAAATACTACTTCTTATAATCTAGCTTCGTCTAACTGAATTTACGGTATGTTGGGCGCCAGGTACCTTCAGGTACCGCGGTACGAAACGAAACTCCAAAAACTCAAAATGAACGAATAATAATAATTATAATTATAATAATAATAAACGAAATGAATTAAATAAAATAATCGGAACGAAATTAATTAAAGGTAATAAGTGAAATAAAACTAAAGGTTAGGTAATTGAAACGAGTACGGTATTACATGGTAAGCTCAGCGTGAGGGGAACATGGGGGCGAAATAATATAGGGGAAGACTAATATATTTTTATGGTTTATGGATCAAGTCACAAAGAAACCCTTTTATTAAAATTATCGGTAACAACAATTAATCCGAATAATCAAACACACGATAAACTAATTAAACAATCAAAGCCGATCGCTTAGGTCGGGACTAACGCAAGTTAAACAACTTAAACTAAAATAATCGGAAACAGCTGACTGACTAGGTCACCAACGAAAGAGTAGGACATTAGACAATATAGAACATAAGGTAAGGTAGGACACAAGATAATATAAACAAGGTATAGGTAATGTAGAACAAATAAAATAACAGAACAAGAAAGGAAACAAATATCTTATGGTACGGTAGAAATAAATAATAGGAAGGTATTAGCTTATAACCAATAGGTCGATAACATAGAGAGATCAAAAGTCCAGAGTCAATAATTTAGGGACTTCTAGTAACTATAGGAACAAGTCGGTATTACAGAATATTTCCCTAGACAAGGGCAAGGCGTCGGAATCTAATTCAAATAAGTTCGCACAAAGGCCGCCAAAGGCAACGTTACACGAGATACAGGCGTCGTTTACACAATAACAAGTTAACAAAAGGGACGCTAAAATCTATTACAAATAATAATTCGAAACATAATAATTATACCAGCTCAAGGTTTTACTAAGGTCTTAAAGTTACTTTTAATCGGAAAGAGACTAGATTAATCGGAATATTAACACGATATCAGATCTACAACCAGTAGATCGATTCTTCCAGAAACACGTGGCTCAACAAGCCGTCGAGATCAATTATCGTATTTTATTACTCAACTAATTTCTCCACGTGGGGATTCTTATTTCTGGGACTTGACAAAATAATAATGACCGGAACTCAGACTATCAATTAATAACGTTTACAAGAGAATAGGTACGGAAAGATACAACCAAAAGACACAGAAATAACAGTAAGATAATTAAATGACGATATGGTAATAAATGACGATACTATAATAAATGACGATAATGACGATACGATAATAAATGCCGATAAGGACGATACTATAATAAATGACGATAATGACGATACGATAATAAATGCCGATAAGGACGATACTATAATAAATGACGATAATGACGATATGATAATCAATGACGATACGATAATTAATGACGGTACTTTCTCGAAAAATCGATCAATAAGACAATATTACATATAACCGAGAACACAATAATCGATAATATAATCAACAATCAATCATTAAACGAAACTAAAGCACAACAATTCGATGATATGTTAATGGTGTCACCCTCATGGAAGCTTGACCCAAGTACGCAATAAGAAATGAATCTTCTTTTAATCAATCTAATATCAATCGAAGGGTTTTCCAGATTTGGAATCTTACCTTGAGTAGACTCTACACTCACTAACTGAGGTGACAGATTCTATAAGGTTTTAGGCGTGATCTTTTATAATTTCGGAATCAAACAAAAATGTAATTAAAGAGTTATTGACACAGGACGTTACTATACGATATCCAAGCAAGAAGTGAAGCGTCTAGCTCTATCTCTATGAAGATGCAATTTTGGGGGTGGAGGGGGTTCTACGCATCTAATTAATGGGCGTATCTTCTTTCTGCCGGGTTTTGTCGCGGGCCTGACAGGGCCTTTTGGCACTTCAAGCTTTCGCCAGGGGGTTGTTAGATGGCTCGTCATGTTCTTAATTGTCGATATCCTGGAAGGCGGAATTACTGCAGTTTGGACCGGTGGACCAAGCCGGTACGGGACAGGTAGAGGAAGGGAGAAGGCTACTCCATGCGATTGATTCTTTATGCAGCGCTCTTCCAGGCATATCTCTGGATACGACGGCAGGATTCCCCCGGTTAATCACTCGAAGGCCGGGTGGCCCGCCAGGCCGGATGATCCGAAGGGATGATCGTGCTCGTTGTTTTCTCGGAACGGTACGAGACATATGAGATATAGGGAACGGGAAAAAGTATTAGTACATGAACTTATAATTACTACAATGGACCTTGGGCACTTGAGCTGGGACTTCTCGCTTTGATTTCAATATTCTATATTAAGGTGGTCACTTTGGTCTGGGGAAAGAGGAGATGGTTCATTTACGAGGCCTAATAATCCGCCTCGTTACAACACCCCCCCCCCAGACG
This sequence comes from Tenthredo mesomela, assembly GCA_943736025.1. NCBI lineage: Eukaryota > Metazoa > Arthropoda > Insecta > Hymenoptera > Tenthredinidae > Tenthredo > Tenthredo mesomela. The sequence goes on from OX031013.1 coordinate 31,832,225, forward strand.
AAGCGTGCGGTCTCCTAATGAGACTGGCAAAGCTTCCAAAACCATCAACTCTCTTCGACTGATTTTTCATTCATGGACGTTAATTCTAACTTTTAAATTCTCGAGACCACCGAATTTTTGTGCGTCAGCCCAAGTGCGAAAGGTTATTTTAAAATAACAAAACAGATAAATTACTCTTCAATAGTAATAAATAAACAGTACGATATCATGATTAGGAAAGATATTAACAGGTACGGTATCATAACAAATAAACAAAACTACGGTAGGACTACAACTAAATATCTACGATAACTATAGTACTCGGTACGATAAGGAAAGGTTTTAAGGTTCTGGGGAGTTCGAAAGGGAGGTTCACTAATTGTTATTCCTGAGTCTGAGGTGGTATCCTCGGGGTGGCGAGGGATTCCGGCGAGTAGGGGGACGGGTTCTTTCTTGCCTCCTTTCAGGGGCCTTTTGCGGGGTTTTAGAGGGAGGGGGACCCGATTTCTGAGCGAGACTGACTCTCTCAGCAATTCTGTGAATCGGAATTACCGGTACTTCAGTAGTATTTAATATAACTGGGGGGACTTCTTCTACGATAGGGCGGGCTTCTTTTACGATAGGGGGGACTACGTCTACTTCTTCTACGATAGGGGGGACTACGTCTACTTCTTCTACGATATCTTCAGGGATTTCTACGGTAGGGAAGGTACGGTAGGGCTTAAGATCTTTTATATGTGACTTTCCAATTGGGTTACCATTACAATCTTCTAGTTCATACACTACGGCTGATAATACTTTCGATACTACACAGGGACCCTTAAACTTTGGAGCTAGCTTAGAAGCTATAAAGTCGACGGCAGACGATAGGATATGCTGTCTTCGCCAGACTAAATCACCGATGGCGAATCTTATGTCCCTTCTACCACGGTTATAATATTTGGCTTGTCGTTCGGAAGCACTTTCTAAATTCTTAGCCACGAGATCACGCAAGGCAGATAATTTTCTAACCCGATTTTCCCAGACTTCTGGCGGTATGGGTTGGATTTGGGGAGGGCCTTCTTCCTTTCTCTTCAAAGAAGCGCCGGGTCTAAGTTCACGTCCGAAATTTAAAAAGGCCGGGGTTACTTTCGTTGAACTATGAGTGGCGGTATTTATGGCGAAACGAAATTCGGACAAGTGCATATCCCACGCGCGATGGTCATTCTCTATGAAAGTTACTATCATGGTTTTCAAGACTCTATTGACGCGCTCTACGGGATTAGCTTGGGCGTGATAAGGCGGGACGGTAGTATGGTAAATACCCATTTCTTGACAAGCTTGCTTCATGGCTTTATTCACAAACTCTGTGCCATTATCTGTGAGCAAGACTTCTGGAGTTCCCCAACGGAAGAATACTAATTCTTCGAATGCTTTGATTATAGACTGGGAATTTGCTTTTCGCAGCGCGATAACTTCTACCCATTTTGTAAACAAGTCCTGAATTACCAATACGTAGGTAAAGCCTTGTCGACTAGGGGGGAAGGGACCCATAATATCTGCGGCTATCATCACCCAGGGTTGCTCTAGAACGCGATTACCCATTAATCCTCTGGGACTGGTCTGTTCAACCTTACATTGCTGACAAACCTCACAATTTCTAACGAAGTTAGCTACTTCACGATATATCCCCGGCCAATAGTACAGCAATGCTACTCTAGCATACGTCTTTTCTATTCCCAAGTGGCCAGCGGTAGGGAGGGAATGGTTTTCGGTAATGGCGGCAGTTCGGGATTCTTTAGGAAGGACTAATTTCCAGGCATCTAAATCGGGGAGGAGTGGGTCAGCTAAATCGTCAACTTTATGACAGTAGAGTCGCCCCTCTTCCACTTTCCAATCTGGGTATTGTACTTGACGCGTGTTTACGTTTTCTACGCGCTTTTTATACCACGCATCGGAGGTTTCGGAAATCGCGGCTACGTCGTCATCGGTAGGGTCTTCGAACATACGAGAGAGGGCATCCGGTACGTGATGGAGAGCTCCTTTACGGTGTACGATCTCAAAATCATACTCTAAGAGTTCCAATGCCCAACGAGCTAACCTACCCGTGGGATTTTTCAAATGATACAACCAACGAAGGCTACTATGGTCGGTAATAACAGTAAACTTGTAACCTTCTAAATAAGGACGGAATTTTCTTATTGACCAGATCACGGCCAAACACTCTTTTTCGGTAACGGTATATTTTCTCTCCGGAAGGGTCAAACTTCGACTAGCATAGGCTACTACATATTCGTGATCATCAATGGTCTGAGTCAGGACAGCTCCGACTCCGGTATCGCTCGCGTCAGTTTGCAGGAAAAAGGGGACGGTAAAATTGGGACAGTTTAAGGTAGGGGCGGTAATTAATGCTGCTTTCAGATCTTGGAAGGCCTGTTCTTGGTCATCTTCCCAACCCCATCTCCGATTCTTTTTCAGTAGGATGTTCAAGGGTTGTGCGCGGGTCGCAAAATCATTAATAAATCTTCGGTACCAAGATGCCATTCCTAAGAACCTCCGCACTCCTCTTATATTCCTTGGAGCGGGATATTTTATTATCGCGGAAACTTTTTCCGGATCAGCACGCAAGCCTTGATCATCGACTAAGAATCCGAGATACTTGACACTAGACCGACAAAAGAAACTTTTCTCCCGATTTATCGTTAGATGGGCTTGCGCAATTTTATTCAATACTATCCTCATCCATTTGAGGTGTTCGTCAAAGTCGGAATTTACGATAATTATATCATCCAAATAAACAAAAACATAGGGTTCCATCTCGGGTCCTATTAACTTATCCATTAGTCTCTGGAAAGTAGCTGGGGCTCCTGAAAGCCCGTACGGCATTCTTTTGAACTGGAACAACCCGCGACCGGGGACGGTAAAAGCCGATACTTCGCGACTCGCGGGATCTAAGGGAACTTGGTGATAAGCCTGACTTAGATCAATGGTTGAGATATATTTAGCTTCACTAAGCTTATCTAGGATAGCGGTCATATACGGTAAGGGGTACGCGTCTTTTCTCGCAACTTCATTTATTTTGCGGAAATCCAAGCAAAATCTATATTTCCCGTTTGGCTTTTTAATCATTACCACGGGAGTGGACCACTCACTATTGGAGGGCTCTATTATGTTGGCTGCCAACATTGCGTCTACCTCCTCGTACATGGCTTCGCGTACTATTGGTGAAACCGGATAATATCTCTGCTTTATTGGGGGATGGTTTTGAACATCAATTTTATGAACGGTTAAATCGGTAAGACCGGGATAACCTAGTGAAGGGGGAATCAATTCGTCCAAGACTTGTTCCACTCTATCCATTTGGACCTGAGTTAGTTCTACGATACCTGGGTTCACAGGACTGGACCGGATCGGTACGGAAAGGGGGTTCGACTGACGACGAGAAATTTCGGGAGGTTCGGTATAGGTTGATAATTCGAGAGAGTTGACGGGATCCTTGGGAGATTTCTTCTGGCAGTGTAGAGAGGATTTGGAATGACACATCGAGTCTGTCGGTACAGGCGTTAAGTTTTGAGAGGAGAGGTCCGAGTTTTGTGATGGCGGAGGACGTACTTTTAAGACACGCGCGTATGTCCTCGATACAGGCAAGTCCTCCGCTAGACAAAAATTCGGGTCGACGATAGGTAAGGAAGAAGGTTGATTATCGTTAATAATTGGTACGGGAGAGCTTCGAGACGGTACGATATTACTTGGAGGCGTTACGATACGAGGACGAGACGGTACGATATTATTTCGTGACGGTACGGTAAGAGTTTGGGGCGGTACGATAGGGTTGCGAGACGGTACGATATTATTTCGAGACGGTACGGTAAGAGTTTGGGGCGGTACGATAGGATTGCGAGACGGTACGGTATTATTTCGAGACGGTACGGTAAGAGTTTGGGGCGGTACGATAGGGTTGCGAGACGGTACGATATTAGTTTGAGACGGTACGATATTATTTCGAGACGATACGATAAGAGTTTGGGGCGGTACGATAGGGTGGCGAGACGGTACGATATTAGTTTGAGACGGTACGATATTATTTCGAGACGATACGATAAGATTACGAGACGGTACGATATTATTTCGAGACGATACGATAAGATTACGAGACGGTACGATATTAGTTCGAGACGGTATTGTCTGGTCTTCTCGTGAAGAACCAGGCCTTTCCTGCCTTACTGCGGCAGTTCTTAGAGATGCAGTCCCAAACGGTTCTCCACTTCGAGTGAGGAAAGGTGTTTCCACGGAATCGGGACTACTCCAACAATGAGTTTGGAAATTAGCCGTTACGTTAAAGGCATTAGCGAAATCCATCCCTAGGATTCCCTCGTATTCGAAAGAGGGCGCGAAACGAATGACAAGATCCCTACGATGATCTTCAAAATAAACGGGGAGAGCTAACTCTCCTTGAGTCTTTTCGACACTTCCATTTGGATAAATTATATCCGATCGATGATTTCGTGCGGCGATTTCCCGCACTTTTGCGAAACGATTTAGGGATAACCGACCGATATACGATACACAAGCACCGGGATCAAACAAGGCTCGAACCGGTTGATTGTCAATTAAAACTTCCAAATAATATCGGTTATCTTGAGAAAGAGCGGCTACCATTGGACTATAATTTATGAGCGGACTTGAAGCGAGAGGTTCGACGATAGGGAGGGAACAAGAGGATACCTCGGTCCTTAGTTCCCGTGAGGGTTTTCCGGATTGGATTCTGAGCAACGCGGACAGTTGTTTACTGTAACTCCTGGATTCCCGCACCTGAAACAATGAAGAGACGTAGGTTGAGGACACTCGCGACGCATGTGTCCTGTCTCACGACAATTCCAGCAGTGTACTTCAGTGACCACTGGACGCGAATTTTGAGACATTAGGGCCGGTATGATCGGTACTGGTCTTGCAGGCGGTCTTGTACCGCTGGTTGTAGCGGTCGGGGGATTGACCCGTTCTACCAAGACTTGACGAGAAGGACGGGGACTGACGGAAGTGGAAAGAGGAGCGGTATTCGAGACTCGTTCGGTTCTCGACGTTAACGGGGAAGGGGTAGGTCCAACCCCTCTTCTTCCCCCTTGTTCACCATTCGGCGTTGGTCTCTGAGCCGCTGGGGGGACTTCAGACGTTTCTGGTGTCCCTAAAGCGGCCAAGATAGGTCGGGAAACGATACAGCTGCTTTCGTAAGCATGTTCAGGTAATATTGAGTCGTTAGCGGTAGGGGGTGGGACATACATCCTATCTAGAGCTCGCGAGGACTCCACTTGTTCTCCGACGCGCTCCAGATCATCGATGGTATAAAAGTGTTCACGAGCTAACAACAAACGGAATTGCGGGTGTAGATTGGCATAAGCTAACTCAAGCTTCTCCTGTTCCGGAAGGGGGGGAATTACGTAATTCATGATCATCTGTAGACTCAAGAGATAGTCGGAAATGGGCTCGTCTACTCCCTGGGTTCGCCTACGAGCTTCTTCTTTTAATCGGTATTGAAAATTTACTCCGCCAAACCGCTTACGGAAAGCCGCAACGAACGGCTGCCAGCCAGACCAGGCTGAATTATGTAAACGGAACCAATGTAATGCCTTTCCGGATAAGATAAATGGCAAAGCTTCAAACAGATCTGGGTCGTTAAAGTGACTACTTTTTCGGCATTCGTCGACCCGTTTTAAGAATTCTTCTACGCTGGTGCCGCGCATCCCTGAAAAATTCAAGTTCCAGCGGCGAACGACATTATGTAAGTCGCGGGGGTTATCGGTTTGGGAGCGATCCGAACTTCGGTCTGGGCGACCGGGACTAGTCGCCGGGAATAAACCAAGTGACGGGACTCGGTGGTCTGTGACTTCCGGGATTGGAGCTTCTGGTCCTACGTTAGAGATACTAGGAGAGGGTGCTGGCGCTACGGCAAGGAGACGAGTAAGGGGAGAATATCGGTACGACTGTACGGTAGGGAGAGGATTTGGAGCGGCAGGACGATAAGGCGATATAGTAGGGAGGGGGTCGAGAACTGGGGGGTTATAGGGCGGTACGGTAGGGTAATCTGCCACCATCTGCGGAATCAGATGAGGAAAGGAAGACGGAACCGTGTCCACGTAAGGACTCACGTGAGGGGCCTGATAGTTCAATTGTGGCGATATTACATAGGTGGCGTGCTGGTTAGTAGGCATACGTTGCGGAGTGATAGCCTGCGCAATGTATTCCGGAGCTTGGTCGTATCCTGAACTTACTCCATTGACTATTGGACTTTCTGCGAAACTAACTCGCGGTGGATCAACGAGACCGGGATACATTGCGGTAGACTGGCCATTCGGTATGGGGTGGTAAGAGGTTAGGTTCGGTAGAGGTGTGCCGACACCTGCTTGGGGAACTACCGTGATTTCGTTAAGATCGGATAGCTGATTAGCGTTATCTAGTTCAGAGACGGGACATTCATCCTCTTCCGGGATCCAAGTTATGTTTTGCCCACGGCCACGTTGGTGATACCTCAATAACCGCCACCTACTCGCCTCAATGCTACCGGTCGTCCTTAAAGATGCTTGTTGAAGCAACCTATTTAGGTCCGAGTCGGAAAGCGCGGCTAAACTCGAAATTAACACGGAAGTATCATCATGAAACGATATGACAGGAGAATACGGAGCATTTGAAGGGGTAGCGGGAGGGCGATTTTGAGTGGGATCCATTTCTGTTTTGAGAAGAAAATCTACTATACCAAAACCAACTACTTACAAAAGACAAACACAAAGCGATACACACACAAAAAAAAATAAAAAATAAAAAACTAAAAATTAAGCGAGAATCAAGAAACAACTACAAAGTCGTGACTAGTCAGGTACGTAACGATAACGGGGACCTAATTATTGTGAGCCCCACGTTGGGCGCCAAATTTGTGACGGGCACCGCCGACGGTGGGGGATTTATTCCGGGCAGCTACGCGACTACAAAATAAGACACTTCCAACGTTCTGTTTCAATTAGAGTTTGGCTAGCAAATACTACTTCTTATAATCTAGCTTCGTCTAACTGAATTTACGGTATGTTGGGCGCCAGGTACCTTCAGGTACCGCGGTACGAAACGAAACTCCAAAAACTCAAAATGAACGAATAATAATAATTATAATTATAATAATAATAAACGAAATGAATTAAATAAAATAATCGGAACGAAATTAATTAAAGGTAATAAGTGAAATAAAACTAAAGGTTAGGTAATTGAAACGAGTACGGTATTACATGGTAAGCTCAGCGTGAGGGGAACATGGGGGCGAAATAATATAGGGGAAGACTAATATATTTTTATGGTTTATGGATCAAGTCACAAAGAAACCCTTTTATTAAAATTATCGGTAACAACAATTAATCCGAATAATCAAACACACGATAAACTAATTAAACAATCAAAGCCGATCGCTTAGGTCGGGACTAACGCAAGTTAAACAACTTAAACTAAAATAATCGGAAACAGCTGACTGACTAGGTCACCAACGAAAGAGTAGGACATTAGACAATATAGAACATAAGGTAAGGTAGGACACAAGATAATATAAACAAGGTATAGGTAATGTAGAACAAATAAAATAACAGAACAAGAAAGGAAACAAATATCTTATGGTACGGTAGAAATAAATAATAGGAAGGTATTAGCTTATAACCAATAGGTCGATAACATAGAGAGATCAAAAGTCCAGAGTCAATAATTTAGGGACTTCTAGTAACTATAGGAACAAGTCGGTATTACAGAATATTTCCCTAGACAAGGGCAAGGCGTCGGAATCTAATTCAAATAAGTTCGCACAAAGGCCGCCAAAGGCAACGTTACACGAGATACAGGCGTCGTTTACACAATAACAAGTTAACAAAAGGGACGCTAAAATCTATTACAAATAATAATTCGAAACATAATAATTATACCAGCTCAAGGTTTTACTAAGGTCTTAAAGTTACTTTTAATCGGAAAGAGACTAGATTAATCGGAATATTAACACGATATCAGATCTACAACCAGTAGATCGATTCTTCCAGAAACACGTGGCTCAACAAGCCGTCGAGATCAATTATCGTATTTTATTACTCAACTAATTTCTCCACGTGGGGATTCTTATTTCTGGGACTTGACAAAATAATAATGACCGGAACTCAGACTATCAATTAATAACGTTTACAAGAGAATAGGTACGGAAAGATACAACCAAAAGACACAGAAATAACAGTAAGATAATTAAATGACGATATGGTAATAAATGACGATACTATAATAAATGACGATAATGACGATACGATAATAAATGCCGATAAGGACGATACTATAATAAATGACGATAATGACGATACGATAATAAATGCCGATAAGGACGATACTATAATAAATGACGATAATGACGATATGATAATCAATGACGATACGATAATTAATGACGGTACTTTCTCGAAAAATCGATCAATAAGACAATATTACATATAACCGAGAACACAATAATCGATAATATAATCAACAATCAATCATTAAACGAAACTAAAGCACAACAATTCGATGATATGTTAATGGTGTCACCCTCATGGAAGCTTGACCCAAGTACGCAATAAGAAATGAATCTTCTTTTAATCAATCTAATATCAATCGAAGGGTTTTCCAGATTTGGAATCTTACCTTGAGTAGACTCTACACTCACTAACTGAGGTGACAGATTCTATAAGGTTTTAGGCGTGATCTTTTATAATTTCGGAATCAAACAAAAATGTAATTAAAGAGTTATTGACACAGGACGTTACTATACGATATCCAAGCAAGAAGTGAAGCGTCTAGCTCTATCTCTATGAAGATGCAATTTTGGGGGTGGAGGGGGTTCTACGCATCTAATTAATGGGCGTATCTTCTTTCTGCCGGGTTTTGTCGCGGGCCTGACAGGGCCTTTTGGCACTTCAAGCTTTCGCCAGGGGGTTGTTAGATGGCTCGTCATGTTCTTAATTGTCGATATCCTGGAAGGCGGAATTACTGCAGTTTGGACCGGTGGACCAAGCCGGTACGGGACAGGTAGAGGAAGGGAGAAGGCTACTCCATGCGATTGATTCTTTATGCAGCGCTCTTCCAGGCATATCTCTGGATACGACGGCAGGATTCCCCCGGTTAATCACTCGAAGGCCGGGTGGCCCGCCAGGCCGGATGATCCGAAGGGATGATCGTGCTCGTTGTTTTCTCGGAACGGTACGAGACATATGAGATATAGGGAACGGGAAAAAGTATTAGTACATGAACTTATAATTACTACAATGGACCTTGGGCACTTGAGCTGGGACTTCTCGCTTTGATTTCAATATTCTATATTAAGGTGGTCACTTTGGTCTGGGGAAAGAGGAGATGGTTCATTTACGAGGCCTAATAATCCGCCTCGTTACAGTACATAATATTAACACTTGAAAAAAAAAAAAAAAAAAAAATGCTCTGCAAAGTATGGAGAACACTTATTGTTGACGTAGATTTCTATCTATGAATGCCACTTTAAACGAATAAATGGCAGGGAAAAAATAGTACAAAACATATCAAAATAATAAATGACACAGACAGACGGGCAGATAGCTGCTACTTCTTGCATATAAATTGGAGTGGTCCAAAAAAAACATTTTTTATATTTTTTCAAGTCTTATCATTTCAAAAGTTTCTTTCAGGTATAGAACAAAGTCTCCTAAAAGCGCAGCTCGATATCTCAACTCTACGAGACACTCAACGATTTTCCGTTTTCCCATATAAATAACACTTATAAAAAATTTTTTGTTTTTTTCACGTAAAACTCTGAAAAAAAAAATTTATTTAAATTTTGATGCACATATTTCAGTAGGAAATTTAATTCTCTACAAAAAAAGCTCTGAAATATTTTTCTCGTAATCTTAACAGATAAAAAGTTATCAGGCTTGGAACGAAACAAAAAAAAATTCAATAATTAAAAGAATTTAAAAAAAATTAAAAATAACAAAAATTAAAAAATTGGGAAGTTGCGATTTTGAGAATAGAATGACGAAAAAACTTCTTTTTTTTTTTTCGACCACCCTAATATATATATGATGGATATATCCACCCAGCTTGCGAGTAGCGATCTGTGTAATTATTATGTTGGGGGGTATTTGGATATTTTAATGATTACCGGGTAACGCCGCTAAGATACACTGAGAAAAAAACGTGGTTGAATATGCACGACTCATTTGGTTGGCAGATATTTAGTTGATGCGACTGAATCATAGTCAATTCAACTATATATCTAGTTGTAGTGACATAAGTTGTGTAGTTGGAAGCAATAACCGACAAATGTTCGGCATAACGGTGATTTGGTTGATAGAAGAGTCGCTCAGTTCATTGGAACATTTCATTTTTTTAAGAGGCCTGAACATTGTTTGGTACATCCGATTGCTTCAAACGTATATTTTATTCGTCTGCGATAATGCCAATCATTTAATGAATTGAATATTTGGTTGAATCAGAAGGAGATGTATATTTGAAAATTGCGATTCATATTGATCAAGAATGAGAAATATAAACGAACGAGGCATTGTGTCAAAGGAGAATGATTCAAATTCAAATAATTATTCACTCACTGCAAGTAATTATTGATTGATCAGGTGTCTACGACCTACATAATATTGTTTCGGAGGAATGGATGCATGCTTTGTGTGATTACTCGAATGTATCGCACCAAACACCTCAATGTTTCGGAATTTACGATAAAATATTACGATAAAATATCCGTTGAAAGTTCACACGAAAGTAATATTTTGTTGGTAGAACAAAATATAATTTCAGTCAATCAAATATTTTGTCATGCGAATATTCGAGCTTTACCGCTAAACAAAACATGGCTGGGTAAAACGTACAGATTTGTTGACACAACATGATATTTGATTGACTCAAAAGTATGTGTTGTTCGCCGCGAGATGACGCGATCGGCACGGTAGTGAGATGGCGTTGTGAGCGGTCTAGCGGGTCTAGCGTGATGCCCCGGTCCCCACGCACAATATGGCGGAAACTCACTAGTCGAGTCCGCGAAATCGTCTCCTTGCCAAAGCCGTGTATTTATTTTTGAATTATCTAAATCATTAAAATCGTTCAAATATGGCAGACGAGTACGTACAACAACAGTTAGTGAAGTGGGAGCTCCAGAGCCTCGTCGAATTATTCAAAGGTAAGTGATAAAGAATATCGTTGTATTTTTCTCTTCAAGATGGCTGAGCTCGATGTAACAGCATCATACACGCAAGCAGTTATTCTATTTTACGTGTAAACTCATTCCCATTGAATTGTTTCATTAATCGAAAGGTGCCCTATATAAAAGGTTATCGGTTCATATGTATAAAAGTAACTTCCTACACAAAGTGAAGGGTTTCAGGTCAAGCGTTGCTCGAACGTTGCGATTTCTTTGTCTTCGAAGCACGTGACGGACGGAATGTTGTGTTGATCCAACCCAATATTTCATCGAAATTTTTTTTTTTTTTTTTTGGCGTTAGTTAACGCTGGTCGTTAACATGTAGTAACGACCTTTTTACAAACAAAATCAAATGTTTTAACAAACAAAAGGTCGTTAACTACACGTTAACTACACGTTAACGACCGGCGTTAACTAACGCCAAAAGATCGAGAATCGCTGCCCAGGGGATAAGTACTTGGAGTAGTGCAATTGACTAATTCATAGTTATTTTCTGAAGATTATTAGATAATTCAGTTATTTTTATGCATTTTTTTTTACCGTATGCAGCAAACGGTATCGATCGAGAATCATTCGATCAATTGTCTGAAGATCTGATCAAGGAGCTCATTCCACACGTGGGTCCCAGAATAAAATTCACCACAAAATGGACAGAAAATATTACAAATAATAAAAAGCGTACTCATTCCAAGACCGCAGAAGTATGAAAAAAAAAAGAATTATTTCCAAAACGAATGTTGACAAGCATTTGACCGAAAATTTAACTTCTCAAACAATTTATTGCAGCAACGCAATCCTACCTAGGTCCCCAGTAGTAATAGTACTACTGAGGCGTCGAGCAACAGCGATCCTGATTCAGAAGATTCTGAAAAAGAACAAACTCCACCGACGAATAACCAGCCAAAAAGACAACGATGCTTTGTAGGGGAGTCCATGTTTAGAATGGTCAACCGACCACAAGTGCATGATATCCTTCGAAGCAGTATGCAAGGCCATGCTATATTGAAAGCATATAACAAGAGCAATACTTTGACAAGAGAGTCCAGGATACTGGTCGTTGATATTTTAATCACTGAAATTCTGAAAGATCTCAAATCGTGAGTTGAGTTATTTATTCATGTTGAAACAAGGGGAGGGGTAAAATCAAGATTATTTAAACAATTCAATGGAACGAATCAATCGCATATTTTATTAAATATATTAAATATAAAATGTAAGCACAAGGAACCTTGCGAAGAAGATTTTTCTCACCGCTGTCAAAAATTCCTTGCGTCTACACTTTCATCGCAGGAGGCTGAAACTTCTTTTCACTATCTATACTGACATTACTCAAAAACTGCTGCAAGGATTTTTTTATACACGTCTTTCCAAAGTTGTAATAATTAAAAAACCTGTTTTTACCAAAAATTTCACCGAAGTCTCCCCTTAAAAGCAATATTCAGTAGAGACAGAAAACCATTAGTTAGGTTAATTGGGTTTGTAAATGGATTTTTTTCTTCATTCTCACAGGTGGTTAATATAGAGTGAGAAAAAATAATTGGGTCGTATTTTTTCTTATTTGTTAAAAATCATCATTACGAAAGCTGTAATGTTATAGTTTTCAATCCGTTGTATCAACTTCAATATTTGTTCGATTGAAAACGGAAAAAATACGACTCAATTATTTTTTTCTAAACTACTCCGATAAGTATAAAAAAAAATCCATTAGCAAACCCAATTGGATATGGCGTTATCATCGTTGAAGAACGACTTGAATATCCCAGTTATAAATTGATCGGTGAAATGTAATAATGTAATATTCAGGCGAAAATATGTTTCATTGGCTTGAGTTCTAGATGTACCACCAGGCATGCTTTTACATTCGATTCTTCAAGCAATTTTCTGGGGTTCTTGACCATGTGTATTATTATCACATTGTTTATTTGAAAAAAATATTTCTCATTTGACTTACCAGACCATTAAAGAACGAAGACTTTGATTTCATCTCCAAGGACATTTTGAAAGTATTCCCAACTGAGCTTCGAAGCACTTATTACATAGCACCGGTGAAAAAACAGTTAGCAAAGTCAAACAAAAGTGTAACGTCTAGAGGGAAGTTGGTTGACAAATATCGGAACAAGGTACGCCAGTATAGACGCTTGTCAGGTGTAAGCGCATTGTCTGGAAGCTCACAATCAGCGTCAACGAGTAACTCTACAAGTGACGTCGAGGAAGTTGGAGGTATATATACATATAATTTGTCGTGATGCTAAACAAGAAGTTGTATTGATACTGTAATGCCTCTTCTCTTTACACGTCATGATTTGCATCAGCTGAAACCAAAGCAATATTAACGTGGCTGGAGACGAACCAAGAACCGTGGGAGTTGGTTGTTAGTTACTGGAGAGCGACTTCGCCATTTCGCAGTAATGAGATCAAGCTACGCAAAGAGACAAACCTTATCGAGGTTTTCAAACGCTGGCCCTTACTACGACATCCAAAAGGAGTCACTATAATCCAAGAAGACTTTGACTGTCTCAACTTGGGTGAAGAAAAGAACGCAATTGATAGTTGGCATACATTTTTTGATAAAATTAAAGAATTGTGCCCATTGAAGAACGAGAAACTTGGACTCGAATTGTCTAAGCTGTTACAAACGGAAGACCTTTCTGATGGTGAGAATTAACTGTCATCAGATAGGTGTATGCAAAATTCATCTCTCTTTTATATTTTTCCACTCTATCGCTATCGCTCTTAGATTTTTTCTTAATATTGCCAACCGAATTTAGATTCTTTAAATTCTCTATCTTCTTAATACAATACTTCCATACATATGTGAACCCAAATACATTTGTAGATAGTAAGACAGCTGTCCAATTCAGCCTTTTGCCGTATCTAATACCACCGAAAGGGAGAGTCCGCATGAAGAAAACTCATTGGAAACCTTCTATGAATGAATGCAAAGACAGCCTGCTGCTCCATGCAAAGGTAAATACATATACATTAGACTGACAGTTATTTTGGCTTTCGACGAAATGTTTCGCTCCGAGTACATGAATGGGTTCGAAATAAATTAGAAAAAAAGCCTCTCCAAATTTTAGCCCTTAATTTTAATATTTAGGGGTGCCGACAGCCACTTAATTTTTCCCATTTGAATAACATAGGCCTTTTGACTGTTTTAATCAATTTTTTTCTCGAAGGCCCAATTATTCGTCAAAAAATCTAAGATTCAGCAACAATGTCGGTGATGATACTCTCTTCCAGTAAAACAAAATTTGTCCACATCCATTCGGAATTCCATGTTGGTTCCCATCCCTAACTTATTTTGAGACTTTCAAGCGAAGCGAAAAAATTGTTCTTTCCTACAAAGTTGTTGAATATTCTTCGTCAATGTCGTACCTCATCAACTCATCAGAATGTGTAGTTCGCATTCATGTTCATAACTTCGAAAATCACCCCCATCTCCTAAAAATCGTACCAAAAATGGTGGGTAAGTTAAAAAAAAAAAAAAATGATTTGGCTGTAAAAATGATTCGTTTTCAACAGGAGGGTTACAAAAAGGAATTTTTTTTTTTTACATTTTTCTTCGATACATTCTTTGAGTCACCCCCACCTACGAAAATTAGAAAAATAATAATTTTTTTTTTCATTTTTTTATTTAGTTTTTTTATTTTGTTTTATTTTAAGCTCGCTACATAGAATAACACATCAACCAAAATCGAGAACATTGGATAGCGATTTTTCCAATTTTTGTAGATAGGGGTGACTTAAAGAATGTATCGAAGAAGAATGTAGTAAATAAATAAAAAAAATTCTTTTTGTAAGCCTCCTGTTGAAAACAGATCATTTTTATAGCTAAACGATTTTTTTTTTTTTAATTTACCCACTATTTTTGGTACGATTTTTAGGGGATGGGGGTGATTTTCGAAGTTATGAACATGAATGCGAACTACACATTCTGATGAGTTGATGAGGTACGACATTGACGAAGAATATTCAACAACTTTGTAGGAAAGAACAATTTTTTCGCTTCGCTCGAAAGTCTCAAAATAAGTTAGGGATGGGAACCAACATGGAATTCCGAATGGATGTGGACAAATTTTGTTTTACTGGAAGAGAGTATCATCACCGACATTGTTGCTGAATCTTAGATTTTTTGACGAATAATTGGGCCTTCGAGAAAAAAATTGATTAAAACAGTCAAAAAGCCTATGTTATTCAAATGGGAAAAATTAAGGGGCTGTCGGCACCCCTAAATATTAAAATTAAGGGCTAAAATTTGGAGAGGCTTTTTTTTAATTTATTTCGAACCCATTCATGTACTCGGAGCGAAACATTTCGTCGAAAGCCAAAATAACTGTCAGTCTAATATACATACTAGGGTGTTTCATTTTTAGGCAATATTTTTTTTTCTATGGTATACCAGAAAATCTCATACTTTATAGAAAATAAAAAATATTGCCGCCTAGTAAAAGGTTTCAAGTCTAATAGTGGCTTAGCTCATTCAAAAATTCGATTTGCCACCTAAATAACACAGGAAAATTTTCTTTTTTTTGTTTAATTGAATTTATCGTTGTTAAAAATTTTTTTTTCGAAAAAACCCTTGTATAGCTTTTGTAGGAAATTCAATTCTCTACAAAAATGTCTCTGTGGTCGAAGACCGTACAACCAGTAGTTTCAGAGTTATAGCGAAAATTATTCATGTTTGACGCGCTATAACTCCGAAACTACTGGTTGTACGGTCTTCGACCACAGAGACGTTTTTGTAGAGAATTTAATTTCCTTCGAAAGCTATACAAGGGTTTTTTAGAAGAAAAAAAAAAAAATTGAACAATGAAAAATTCAATTAAACAAAAAAAAAAAAAATTTTCCTGTTATTTAGGAGTATAAGATTTTCTGCTTTACCATAGAAAAAAAAAATATTGCCTAAAAATGAAACACCCTAATACATACATGTTCATTTATGTTTTACTTGCTTCGTGTGTTAATGTAGAAGTGGTTATTTTTTGTAAAGTAACATCTATAAACTATCCAATGAATTCTCATATTGACACTTAGAGACCAAAAGGATGATTTGTAGAGTAGACTATTGAATACGTACGTCGAATGTCAGAACGATAAAATAGAGTATCCATCAAGCTTATCTAATTTTATATTACGTAAGGAAAGGTGTGTGGTGAAACAACAGAGTCACGTGATTTGCTACTGTAACAGTCGTATGTCAAGGTTCCGTCCATTTTTTTCAGACACCAGGTGATGTATCGCGCGTGCAGGAAAATCGAATGGACTGTATGGCAAATCTCGGACTGACGGTGCAACCTTATGTTATTGTAGTTGGGCCGAGTCTCGATAACATTTCAACGACTTACGTTGCCGTTGACAAAGTACTCTACCTAGTACCATCAGTGAGAATAGCAATCGATACATGCTTCAAGACATTCTACGCATTACACCTGTCTTATCCGCCTGAGAGTGAGCACCTTTGGTTCCTCATCCAGCTTGGTCTGTACAAAATATCCGCAAAAAATGAGAAAAAAATATCATATGTTTTAGAGATTCTGAGTGCTCTGCTCGCCAAAACGTGAATGCATTTCATTTAACACACGCAGAGAAAAAATTCGATGAGTTGACCAAACGTAGTTGAAGAAATTAATTCTGTTCAATATTACTTACTTAGTCAACTTGAATAAATCGCATTAAACTTGACAATATTGATGGCAATAGTCACTACTATTTATTTGAATATACTTTCATTTCATTTCATGATAGTTTACTTTGTACTGTCAAATACATACCACTTCATTGCAAGAATTATTTCTCTGCGTGTACTATTAGTCTTACGCGATGTATCTATGTCCATTATGTCAGCATGTGAGTTTAGCAGAGCTTCATCTCACAGCACATTTGAAATTAAGACACAGCACGAATTTGCATTCACCCATTCATTGTAAACAAGCCGAATGTTTACGAAGTTTCAGCAACATATACACTTATAAGCAACATTTAAGACTCAAGCATTCCATAACCACACGTCCGTCTAACCAAGAGCTTTCAAATAAAAATTGTGAAGAAAATAGCAACAATAACGTAGCAAACCCTACTCAAACATTGGAAAGTATTGACGATTCGTATGACTCCGATACCAATGATTTCTCAACACTTCAGAGTAGCTGTGACAGCCCAAGTATAGACGCATCCCCCATTTCTTTACCAGCGTTTAAAAAATATAATTTCTGAAACTACCACTTCTTTTGTAGCTAAGCTTTATTCAAACCCCACGCTGACACGAGAATTTATAATTGACATAATACATGAGTTTAACAAACTTCAACGCAATGTTGAACTTATTAAACAAAATTATAATGTTGCTGAAGGTTCGGACTCCTGCTCTGAATTTAAAACCATGATTGATATCTACCAGCATGCTTTCAAAAGTTTCGAGACTGAACATAAAGCGATGCAGATTTTTGAAAAATTAGACTGTCTCATCCGACCGCGATCTATCTGTATCGGAGCATTCATAAATCCACAACGCATCAGAGGACGTACACAAATGCACGTAATTAACGCCATTATACAAGTAATGCCTTTGAAACTTGTATTAAAAAAGTTTCTCGAGTTGCCGGGAGTATTGAGTTTAATTAGAGAACACATAGAGAACGTTTATAAAAGTGAGACGATTGTGTCCATTCTTCGGGGTAAGTTGTGGCGTGATATACAGGAGTCGTTTGACGGTAAATTTGTGCTGCCCATAATTTTGAACTTCGATGATTTCGAAATTAATAATCCGTTAGGGACACATCGAGGCGTGCACAAATTGGGGGCTGTATATTGCACGATCGCTTGCCTTCCTGACGAATTTTCCAGTAAACTCGAGAATATTTTTCTTACCCAACTCCATAATACAAAAGATCATGCTAAATATGGTAACAAGATGTTATTCGCTAACCTTGTCGAGCAGATCAGGGAATTTGAAAGCAATGGCATAATGGTTGACGATGAAGGCTCCGAAATACAAATTTACTTTGCTTTGGTGTTAATTACGGGTGATAACCTTGGAATTCACACTCTCTTTGGTCTTCCAACCAGTTTCAACGCAAATTATATTTGCAGGGCTTGTATAGTTGAAAAACCAATGTCGCGCACTCTATTGTCTGAAGAATTTCATAATCTACGTACAGTCTTGAATTACGAGAGAGACGTTGAAAATTGCACCCACGGCGTCAAAGAGGAATGCATCTTCAATGTTATTCCCAGCTTTCACTTGACAAAAAATATTTCTTTTGACATAATGCATGACATCGATGAAGGAATCTGTCGAGGTGAAATAGCAGAACTTTTATATTCTTTTATATATGTAGATGAGCTTTTTTCTCTTGAGACTTTGAACGATAGGCTGCTTTTTTTTGATTTTGGTGCCAACATAGTAAAAAATATACCCCCTCCGATTAAAAAAGAATCCTTGCAGAAAAAGATGATACTGTATTCAGCATCTGAGATGTCTTGCTTTGTCCAGTATCTTGGATTAATTATAGGTGATCTTGTACCACAAACAAACAAAGCCTGGCAGCTTTACGTGATTTTGAGACAAATTATATGTATTGTTATATTTGATGAATTCACCCCTATATATTACTTTCATACGATCTAGATCAAGTAGTCTATATGATAAAAGACATCTCTCAAAATATATGAATCGCCGTTGCCGTATCAATAAGTATTATTGTAAAACAAATTAGTCTGTCTTTAGCCTCGTACTGAAGCAGACCTGTATTTTCTGAATACATAAACCTTTTGCCCAATTAATTATATTTCATCTGATTCATTTTATTTCCCTCGGGAATCCATAAATATTAACTTATTATTACAACAAATATTAAAAATATTACATTGGTGTCAGAATCGGGATCTTACCGGGATCGATAAAGTGAATTTTTGAAAGAGAGTTCGTGATTGTGAAAGGATTTAAAAAGAATTTAAAAAAAAAAAAAAAGAAATGTCTTCTCGTCGACGAGCTATCATCGACGAACCTCAACAAGCTCCAGCACCTCAACCCCAGGTTGATATGATGGAACGACTATTACAAGTTATGGCTGCACAACAACAAGCAAGCCTAGCTGCTCAAACTGCCCAACATGAAGCTAATTTAGCAGCACAAACAGCTCGTGAAGAACGCGAAATTATAGCAAAACGCGAAGAAAGAGAAGCAAAACGAGAAGAAAGAGAAGCTGAAATATTAGCAAAACGTATCGAAAAAGAAGCTGAACTATTAGCCAAACGCGAAGAGAGAGAAGCTGAACTATTAGCAAAAAAAGAGGAAAGAGAAGCTGAACTATTGGCTAAAAGAGAAGAAAGAGAAGCTATTTTATCAGCACAAAAAGAAGAGAGGGAAGAACGCCGAGCTGAACGTGAGGCAAATTTGACAGCTCAACGAGAGCGCGAGGAGCGCGAAGCTGTTCGATTGAGAGAGGAAAGAGAGGCGAATTTAGCAGCTCAACGAGCTGACCGGGAAGCTAATATGACAGCCCAACAAACCACCATGTCCCTACTGATGAGACGCCTGGAACCACAGGAAACAATGTCTCAAACTTCGACTCCCCGACGATCCCCAGTGAGAATCGAGGAAATAATTGAACCCACAAATATACGGTCTGTACAAAACTATGGGGAAGAAGAACCTTCCCCAACAATACGTAGACCTCGTACGGGTGGAGCGGCAACTTTTACGCCACACACCCGTACTGTAGCTCAAAGCGACCGAATTGGAGGTACAATTCGGGATGCACGAGGCGTAGAAAATACTAATTATATGGCTGGTGACCAAAACGTAGATAATAAAACCAATAATCTTCCTCTCAATTTATCTCCCGCCGGGAGTAGTCGCGATAAACAGATCAACGATACAATTATTACTCGTAATGAAGGTTGTACTGAGTCGACAAAAAAATCGTCAAACCTTAAAGTAAATTTCTTCGACGGATCAATTCCTTGGGCTGACTATGAGCGACAATTTCAAATAATTGCAAAAGTAAACTCCTGGTCTTCTATTACTAAGGCCGGACAACTTGCAGGTAGCTTAAGAGGTCCTGCCTTAGCTGTTCTATCAGCTCTTGCTGATTCAGATATTGAAAATTACGATAAACTCAGCGCAGCCTTACGTTTGAGATTCGGAAATCAACTTATATCAAAACTATCTTTAACTCAATTAGACCTTAAAAGACAAGCTAAGGAAGAAGGTCTTGCCTCACTCGGAGTAGAAATAGAAAGATTAGCTAGAATAGCCTTACCCAATTGCGATGAACCTACTAGAGATATGTTAGCCTGTAATAAATTCATTAATGCAATAACAGACCCAGAGTTGAGACATACTCTTAGCCTGACAGGACCTTCTTCTGTACAAGAAGCGGTCATTAAGGGTATGGAAATTGAAGCATTAACAAAACACCATCTAGGAGTAGGAAAAGTTCGACGTATCGAAACAGATAAAACTCCTACTTTTCCTAGTAAAACCAATGATTCAGAGAAAACTACTCCCAGGCAGCAAAATAATTATAATAACGGATATAATAATAATAACTATAATAGAAATAATAGTAATAATAATTATAAAAGACCAAATTACGGAGACAGACCCCCGTTAAAATGTAAATATTGTCAAAAGATTGGACATGACGCCAATCGTTGTTTTTCATTAGAAAAATTAAATCAAGCCAATAACGAAAATTCTTCAGATAAAAAAATGTCGTGGAGGAAAGATAGTGAAAATAATACAGACAATTCTCATAAAATTTCAGAAAAACCTCAGGGTTCTTCTAATCAAAAAAACTAATTATTGATGATTTAGAAGGGCGAAAGTCATCAAGTGTTCGTCCTGTAGATAAAGAAGGTGTTCAAAGTTTTATAGGGCTCTGTACTTATTATCGTCGTTTTGTTAAAGGGTTCGCCTCAATAGCTAAACCTCTTCATCATCTAACAGGGAGTAAGGTTCAATTTGAATGATCTCAAGAATGTGAAGAAGCTTTCATCAAATTAAAGACTTATTTAACATCTTCTCCCATCCTTGCTTATCCCCAAGTAGAACAACCTTTTATTTTAGACTCAGACGCTTCTCTTTCGGGAATAGGTGGAGTTTTGTCTCAAATCCATGACGGAAATGAAAGGGTAGTCAGTTATTATAGTCGAGTCCTTAGTAAGACGGAGAGGAATTATTGTGTCACTCGTAGAGAACTTTTAGCTGTGGTAAAAACAGTAATACATTTTCATCATTATTTATATGGGAGAAAGTTTTTGATTAGGACAGATCATGCTTCTCTTAAGTGGTTGCTTTCTTTTAAATCTCCAGAAGGACAGGTAGCTAGGTGGATAGAGAGACTGGGCCAATATGATTTTGATATTCAACACCGCGCTGGATTATTACATGGAAACGCAGACGCTCTATCCAGAAGACCTTGCGAAGGACCTGTCGAATGTAAACAATGCACCAGATTAGAAAAACAACTAGACGAACCCTATAAAATCCGATCAATCACTTTTGAAGGAGATCTGAACCCATGGAAGAAGGCTCAACAAGAAGATGAAGTTCTATTACAGATTAAAACATGGAAAGAATCTGAATTACGCCCTGAGTGGCAAGATGTTTCTGCTAAGAGTCAAGATCTAAAAATCTATTGGACTCAATGGGATTCTCTGTTTTTAATGAACGGAATATTATATAGAAAATGGAAATCTCCAGATTTAAAAATAATTAGATGGCAGTTATTAGTACCAAAGAACAAAATAGAAGACATCCTCAAGCAATATCACGATTCACCATCAGGTGGACATTTCGCTTCCAATAAAACTTTAGGTCGGATTAGGGAACGATTTTTCTGGGCTCGTAGCAGAATCGATGTGGATGATTGGTGTAGATTATGTAAAGTCTGCATTGCAAAAAAAGGTCCACGTGGTAAGGGTCGCAGTCCTCTCCAAATATATAACGTCGGAGCACCCTTCGAGAGAGTGGCTATGGATGTTCTCGGGCCACTCCCTCTTTCTAGATCTGGAAATAGATACGCCCTAGTTATTGCTGATTATTTTACTAAATGGCCCGAGGTCATCCCTATCCCTAATCAGGAAGCAAAGACAGTCGCCCAAGTATTTGTTCGAGATTTTGTTTGTAGATATGGGACTCCTCTAGAATTACATACTGATCAAGGTCGTAATTTTGAATCAATTTTAATAGAAGAAATATCAACAGTTTTAGGAATCAGAAAGACTCATACAACCCCCCTTCATCCTCAGTCTGATGGAATGGTAGAACGGCTAAATCGAACTCTTCTAAGTTATTTAGCTTCTTTCATTGACAAAAGTCAACGAGATTGGGATGAGTGGATTCCTCTTTTTCTTCTATCTTATCGGTCAGCTGTTCACGAGACGACTAAACAATCTCCAGCTTCTATGCTTATGGGAAGAGATCTTCGGTTACCTTCAGACTTAGATAAGGGACCTATTCCTTCGCCAGATCCTCTTCAAACAGACTTCGTATCTAATTTAAGGAATAAATTAGAACAAATTCATGATTTTGCTAGGGGAAGAATTGAAATCGTTTCAGATAGGACAAAAGCTCATTATGATATTAGGGCTAGAGATCTTGAATTTGAAACTGGAGACTTAGTATGGCTCTTCCAACCTAGACGAGAATAAGGACGTTGTCCTAAATTACAATCTAATTGGGAAGGTCCTCATTCAATAATTGACAAAATAAATAATGTAGTTTATCGAATACAAAGATCTACTCGTACGAAACCTAAGGTGGTACACTTAGACCGCCTGGCTCCTTATAATTCAGATAAAATTACTCACAATAATAAAATAAAGAATCTTCGTTCTTTAAATATGGATGAAGATCATTCTGTAAATAATAATTTCTCTCTTCTAAGGGATGATCAAACCTTTACATTGGATTCTTCCAGGTGGTCTGAGGAACTGCCTTATGGAATTAAACGAAGAGATTATAGACCTTTAACTATCCTCATTGAAGGAAATATTGGATGTGGTAAAACGACGTTTACTAAAAGATTTTTAAATGATAAAAATATTCTTACACTATTAGAACCTTTAGATGAGTACCGTAACGTAGCTGGTGAGAATCTCCTAGAGAAAATGTACAAGGATCCTAGCAAATATGCATATCATTTTCAGCATCACGCGGCTATGACAATGCGAATTAGACACTTAACTCAGACCGCGTTGCCTAATAAAATCATGGAAAGGTCAATATATAGTTGTAATTGCTTCGTTGAGGCACGTAGACGAATGGGAGATTTTGAGGACCTTGAAGCTCATCTTTTATTAGAAAATGTTAGGGTTTTGGTTAGCGAGTCCCCAGCCTTCGAAGTAGATCTGATAGTTTATTTGAGGTTATCTCCCGAAGAGTCATTTTCGCGTATAAATTCACGCGCTCGTTCAGAAGAAGATGGTATTCCATTAGATTATTTAAAAGTTCTTCATGAAGTACATGAAGATTGGTTAATTAGAAAGAAATTTGCGACTCTTCCAGCACCAGTCTTGATCTTAGACGCCGAAGCTTCCGCAGACGACGTATATATGAATTTTTGCGAGGTTATGAAACCATATGATTTCTAGCATAGACTCGGAGTAAACTCGGAACAACTCGGAACTTTTCAGAATAGCTCGGAAGAAATTGGAACTACTAATAGTAGAACAATTTAAACTAAGTCGGTAAAGAAAAATGTTTCACGATAATAGACATTATATTCACGATAATTAACATTTTTCATTTTATTTATTTTAAACGAAATACATTATTTGTTCTGCTAATATTTGTTATCCATGAACCTTTCCACTACGAGTTTGGCTAAGATCTCCATCTTAGCGCAATCCTCGCATTCCGAATTGCTAACTTGAACCATCAGCGGACTTCTGCAAATATAGCAAAGACCGTAGTCTCCAGTCTTGTCCAAAACACCCACAAAACTACGATGTAGTTCTATTCTTTTTTCTACGTACTCTGTTGGAACACTAAAAAAAAAAAAAAAAAAATTAAATTATATATTATTAAATTGAAAAAAAAAAAAATTGAGAATTGAAAATTTTCTTATTTACCCTATTACGAAGCAATGTTCGCACACGTATCCTGTCGAATTTATCAATTTTAAAGTTATGCCTCTGGCACATTTAACTTTTTTCCATTTATTCTCGAACCACGCTTTAATATCGCAAACATAATTGACGTCGAGAACTTCTCCTAAATTTAATTGAGAAATCAGAACTCCGAGACGGATCGCTTCTTCATTCAATGCACTCATGATGATGAATGACGCTTCTTTAGCTTTCTTCCCCTTTGTCTCTTTTATTTCTTTTCATTTGTTATAAACAATTTTGCATTTGTTTAAACAACTTTTCATTTATTTATAGATGTTTTATTGAAAGGGTTCGTTATAGGTCGTTTAAAAGACCCTCGTTTATTTCAATCTCGCATCCCGCGGAAATGTTACAAAAATGTAACGCTAGGTGTCGTTACAATAGACTTATATAATAATGACGTCTAGATGAAAAGAGATCTGAGCGGAAAATCTAGATATAATAGGTTATGTTTTAGTTTACAAACATTAACCCAAGTTTTTCCAGCTCCCGATATTCCGATAGTAGGATATTCTATTTAAATGACGAAATGATATTCTGAGACGAGAAGAAGGAAGCCTAATTCATCCCATCCTGACCTATTATTCCGGTTTCCTCACTTCTATTCAGATAAGATCGTTTCAATTTATATTTATAACATTTATTTAATAGAATAATTTAATTTATTAATTTATTATATTTGAAATAATCTATCTAATATCAAAAAGTTTAATTTATCATTTGAAAGAAAATATTTAAAAAGGAATTTATAATTTTGATTTAAAAGAGATTTGAAAGGAATCTATAATTTTGAAGAGTTTTTAGAAGAGAAACTCATATTTATGACCTTATTATTTCGAGAGAATAACATTTGTCCTCCCATTTAGGTCGTATATGATTTATTTCGAAGAGGTTTGGAGTTGGATCTCCTGGAGTTTAGAATCGGACTTTCCGTTCCAGCCTTTGGTCCTTCTACCCCTCCATCCCCTTCCTGTTCCAGTATTCAGGACTTCCTTCATAACGACCAAGGAATTCTTCACCTTGTTCCTGAGTTTCTACTCTTATTTCCTGATTCCTGTCTACTGTTCCTGTATTCCTGAGTTTCTACTATTGTTCCTGGTTCCTGTTCTTGAAGATTTTTGTAAAAACCCATGTTGTGATATTAAGTTAGACTATCTTTTTAGAGGTTTTCTGTGGTTTCCCTACTAATAAGAGACGAATGTCAGATAGTACTTAGGAAAATTTTTAATTATTTGAGCCACAGCTCCGATTTTCCTAAATAGAGCACATAGATTTTATGATTCAAATATCGACTTGCTAATCCTTATGATGATTTTAAATAGACAATTTTTATTATACTTACCTTACGAGTCGGGTCGACTCTTTCACTAAGGGGGGAGTAGTGTTATATTTGATGAATTCACCCCTATATATTACTTTCATACGATCTAGATCAAGTAGTCTATATGATAAAAGACATCTCTCAAAATATATGAATCGCCGTTGCCGTATCAATAAGTATTATTGTAAAACAAATTAGTCTGTCTTTAGCCTCGTACTGAAGCAGACCTGTATTTTCTGAATACATAAACCTTTTGCCCAATTAATTATATTTCATCTGATTCACTTTATTTCCCTCGGGAATCCATAAATATTAACTTATTATTACAACAAATATTAAAAATATTACAGTATTATAAGGGCGCCGTCCGTTACTCTTGAAACATGTGATCTGCTTGGCACATTAGTATCAGAGCATCATGCTCTTTACATCGAACTGTTTGAAAAACCTTTAAGGTAGTATCTCCACGACAGTCTGATACAAAAATAAATTCTAGTGTGAACGTATAATAATATGAGCATCAGCAGTCCGATGTCCATTATTTTTGTCTGAGAGTGTCCTCTATACTCAGGCACAGCGTGTATACTGATACACACAACTACATATTCATAACTTAAAACAAAAGGCATGGCAACCTTGTGTTCTGTCACCTGTCAATCTGCGGTCGTATATGTTGTATGTGTCTTTTATACTAACCTAAAGGCGAAAACTCCAGAAACGTGAATGAAGATTTATATAAAAATTAAAAATGCCTAATTATCACGATCAGTTGCGGGACAAGAAAGGAAAATTTTTAAAGCAGAAAAAATCAACAAAAGTTTAATCACTTGCACAGTGTTGCCAGACGCTCATTGACATTCGCCTCCACTAACCGAGCAAAGCTTAAACTTGCAAACTTTATGAATTTTTATCTTCGCAACTAATCGGGCAATAACAGTGGTTTTTTTTCAAAATATTCAAAATAAACTGATGTTCAAATAAGTGGTTTTTGGAAAAAATATATAGAAAACTCTTGAAGTTATTATGTGAAATGTGTAACTTTTAACCAACTGGTACCTTCAACCCATGCTAAAAGTTCAAACTTTGGTCGCGAATATCTCCGATAATCGACGGGCGAAATTTTTTTATTTAAGGTATTAAATTCGAGAAGGCTATTCCTTATGCATACCCAAAGTTTAAATAACTTCCGCAGAAAAGTGGTTTTGTGGAGGTACTACCTTAAAGCCAAAACACCACCACCTTACTCATTATCCCCGTACGATGAAGAGTGTTGGTCCATTGAAGCAAGTTTCTGTGATCCGTTTTGAAGGGAAGCATCAAGACTTAAAAGCAAATGCAAAAGTAGTTCGCTCTCACCGAAATCCGGCATACACATTAGCCTTGAAGCAGCAACTCCAATTAAATTATAGATTAATATCCAAGAAAGGATTCGAAGAGCAATTGGCTTTCGGAACTATAGTTGAAGCTGAAGATTTCAAAAAGTCTTGTGTAGATTATCCTGATTTTCGACACGTTCTTTCACTTGGAAAGGAGTATTTCTCCACATTGTGGTCAAGGTGAACGGGACAGTCTATCGACCAGATATGGTTATCACCATTAATAATGATGATGTGCTATCCACATTTGGCAGAATTAAACACATGCTGTGCGACAAGCAAAATCGCGTATTTTTCGTTTATTGGAAGCTATCTACTTTAAGCTTTTCAGATCATTTACATGCATTTCAGGTTACGGAAACAAAAGAGTGGGGCTGCATCTCCCAAAAGCAGTTACCTAATTATTTACCATACAACTCGCATATTATGATAGATGGAAATATGTATACTCCATGCGTCTGATAATGCATATAACATTCCTTCAAACTTCTCGACTTTTTTTTCTGCCCAAACATAATTTCTATTTCATATTTAATGTTTTACGAAGAAGATAATTTTTATGTTACATATTTTAAGATTTCCATGCGCTAGTCTAGTAAGCATGTGTGCATTATATTCCATACAGTTGACTGAATGGACTAAAGTTCCTCATATAGTCTAATTATTCGTTTATTGATAAGCAAAAGCTGTTATTATTCATCACATATTATATATTTAATATTAAGAAATGAAGTAAAACCCTAATCACGAAGGTGATTTTTTTAGTATAATGTTATATTATACGAAAGGTATATTTTAAAATTTCCATGTACTAGTCTAGTAAGCATGTGTGCATTATATTTCATACAGTTGACTGAATGGACCAAAGTTCCTCATATCGTCTAATTATTCGTTTATTGATAAGCAAAAGTTGTTATTATTTATCAAATATTATATATTTAATATTAAGACATGAAGTAAAACCCTAATCACGAAGGTGATTTTTCTAGTATAATGTTATATTATATGAAAGGTCATATACTATGTTGTTGACTGAAAGATAATAGCACTGGTAATGAACTGTTACTATTGGAGGTAGGAGAGGGGATGGAGGGAGGGGGGGCCACCCGCCCACCCACTTCCCCCCCTTCCTCCAGGGGGTTACTTGGACTCTGAGGCAGGACAGGTCTATAAAGATATTACCGGCCGATAAAGGTAACGCCACAGTAGTCTTGGACGCGGACAGCTACGAAGCGAAGATCAACCAAGTGTTGCAGAAGGGTAAGTACAGTTTGTTAAAGAAAGACCCCACCACTAGTCATGAGGGCAAGGTGTACAGAACACTGAAGAAGCACAGCGGTGCACTGAGTGATAGGCTCAGAACACGACTGACGCCTCACCATAGCAAACCACCCCATCTGTATGGCTTACCAAAAATCCACAAAGTTGGAGTCCCTCTGAGGCCAATTGTCAGCTCAAGGAACTCGCCGTGTTATGCATTGGCTAAGTATCTCGTACCAATTATAAGACCACTCATTGGAAAGAGCCCGTCGTACGTTAAAAATTCCTTGCATTTTGTAGAACTGATGCGTATCCAAAGAGTACAACCCGGAGACGTCTTGGTGAGCTTTGATGTTGAAAGTTTGTTTACTAATGTCCCTACCGTAGAAGCTCTGCAAGTTGCCAGAGAAAGGTTGGAACAGGACCTGACGTTGAAGGAGAGAACGGAACTGAGCGTAGAAGGTATTATCGAACTACTCGGTCTGTGTTTAAACACCACCTACTTTCAGGTATCGGACAAGTTCTACAGCCAGGACGAAGGTATGGCAATGGGTTCCCCTTTGTCACCTGTGATGGCGAATCTATACATGGAACATTTCGAAGAACTGGCCTTACGGACGGCAAAACTCCAACCATCTCTGTGGGTCCGATATGTTGACGATACCTTCGCGATCTGGCCGCATGGAGAAGAAGAGTTACAGGTTTTCAGAGACCACATAAACAGCGTAAGGGAGTCGATCCATTTTACAATGGAAGTCGAAGATAACAATACGCTCCCATTTCTGGATACACTAGTAGAGAGAGGCTGGGAAAATACCTTACAAACAAGCGTTTACCGGAAACCCACGCACACGGGAAAATACCTAGATTACCAGTCGAACCACTCAGGTAGCACGAAGAAAGGTGTGGCGCACTGTCTTATGGATCGCGCGTTCCAGATCAGTACGACGCCAGAAGGCCTAAGGAAGGAACTAGAAATAGTGCGAAAAACTCTACGTAATAACGGCTATCCTGAGAGGGTCATTCAAAAAGCGCAGCAAAAAGCGCAACACCGGACCAACACTACACAAAGAATGAGGTCAGAACACCCTGTGGACGTTGGCACTCCGAGTTTCGCCATGACGATTCCCTATGTAGCGGGGACTGCAGAGAAGATCCGCCGCATATGCAGAGCATATGACATTGAAGTACGGTTCAAATCAACGTCCACTTTGCGTGGCTTGTTGACAGAAACCAAGCCCCGACATGCTGCGCAAGAAAGCAAGGAGTGTGTATACGGAATCCCATGCCAATGTGGGGACGTGTACATCGGCGAAACAGGAAGGCCCTTGAACGTCCGCATCCGGGAACACCGAAAAAACGTTAAAATGTGCGAACGATCGAAATCGAGATTGGCCGATCACGCCTGGGAGGATGAACACCACTTCCAGTGGGATGATGCTCGGATATTGTTGAAGGAATCCAATCCTATCAAACGGAAGCTGAAGGAATCAGC
Source organism: Tenthredo mesomela (assembly GCA_943736025.1). Classification (NCBI taxonomy): domain Eukaryota; kingdom Metazoa; phylum Arthropoda; class Insecta; order Hymenoptera; family Tenthredinidae; genus Tenthredo; species Tenthredo mesomela. Next base: position 31,861,981 of record OX031013.1, read on the forward strand.
GTGCATAGCAGTGACACCAAATGCTGTAAGTCAACCCAGCATAGAACTTAGCAAATTATGGTTACCTTTGTACAGGGATGAGGTGAGGGAAGCCATGAGCAGGCCAAGGCGGCGCCACCAGTCGTAGCTGGCGCCACCTACAAACAACCTATATATACCGGTGAGCGCGGAATTTGATCACTCTTTGATGGGAAGTCGCCAGACAACCTTTCCTGAGGACGGGAGCAGATATCAGCGCCCGAAACGTCGAAGATGAATAATCTATAAGCAGTGGAACTAGTCCAAGTAACCCCCTGGAGGAAGGGGGGGAAGTGGGTGGGCGGGTGGCCCCCCCTCCCTCCATCCCCTCTCCTACCTCCAATAGTAACAGTCATATACTATATAACTGCAGTATACTACCAAAATCTAATTTTTGACTAGGGTTTTTCCTTGAAAAGATACGATCTTTTTCGTTTACTTTTCATACCTCACCATCAGTGTTGGGCGTTTTTTCAATTAATTACTTTCTAATTACAAATTACAATTGTAATTAGTAATTGAAATTTTTCTAATTACAAATTACAAATGTAATTAGTAATTGAAATTTTTCTAATTACAAATTACAAATGTAATTAGTAATTGACATTTTTCTAATTACAAATTACAAATGTAATTAGTAATTGAAATTTTTCTAATTACAAATTACAAATGTAATTAGTAATTGAAATTTTTCTAATTACAAATTACAAATGTAATTAGTAATTGAAATTTTTCTAATTACAAATTACAATTGTAATTAGTGATTGGAAATTTTCTAATTACAAATTACAATTGTAATTAGTAATTGAAATTTTTCTAATTACAAATTACAATTGTAATTAGTATCGAAAAATCTTCTAATTACAAATTACAATTGTAATTAGTAATTGAAATTTTTCTAATTACAAATTACAATTGTAATTAGTATCGAAAAATATTCTAATTACAAATTACAATTGTAATTAGTAATTGAAATTTTTCTAATCACAAATTACAATTGTAATTAGTATCGAAAAATCTTCTAATTACAAATTACAATTGTAATTAGAATCGAAAAAATTTCTAATTACAAATTAAAAATGTAATTGAAAACATTTTTCGAGCTAATTACATTTCGAAAATGTAATTGAAACCATTTTTCGAGCTAATTACATTTCGGAAATGTAATTTAAATCATTTTTCGAGCTAATTACAATAATTCTAAAATTTAATTATGCATTTTCAGTTCAACCATACGAGTTGATACGAGTATATGGGTGATTTCGAGCATATATGGGTACATCTGAGTATATATAGGGTATTTTCATTATATATCGGTATTTCCAAAATATATGGGTGATTTCGAGCGTATATGGGTACAACCGAGTATATATGGGGTATTTCTATCATACATCGGTATATCCAAATTATATGGGTGATTTCGAGTATACATGGGTATATCTGAGTACGTATGGGGTATTCCCCATCATGTATCGGTATATCCAAATTCTATGGCTGATTTCGAGTATACATGGGTGATTCAGACTAATTCAGAGTATGGATGAGTATATCCGGGTATATATGGATGACCGAAGCATATACGAGTAATTTGAGTGTATACGGTTGACTCTAAATATATATGGGTCATTTTGAACTTATATGGTACATCCGAGTATGTATGGGTGATTTGGACTAATTTACAGTTTGAATGGGTATATCCGGGTATGTATGGGTGATTTCGGTTATGTATCGGTATATCAGAGATTATATGGGTAATTTCGAGTATATATGGGTATATCCCACTATGTATAGAGTATTCCGAATAGATCGGTATATCCGGGTATGTATGAGTAATTTAGAGTAAATATGGGTATATCCGAGTGTGCTCTTCGGCTGGAATGCTCAGTCTTTTATGGGCCATTCCACCTCAAATCGGCCAATTTTGGGTGTTCTTTGACCGCTTATTTTTTGAAACGACTTGGAATTTTTTTTACGTGAAATCTACGTCAAAAAAGTATACCCGTATTTTTTCGTTGGTCCAAAAAATTTTGTTCACTCTAGTTATGAATTATCGCATTTTACTGTAAAAGTGGCGCGAGGCCGGCTTTGAGAATTAATATCTCGGATCCCCTTCAGCGTAGAGAGATGTTCCAAAACGCGTTTTAAAGGCGATGAAAGACACTTTTCGATAGAATTTTTTAACTTTTCGAAAAATATAGTTTTGTTATTTTCATGAGTAATCAAAATGTTTATCGATTTGTTTCGCAAACTGAGGCCATTTTTAAAATTCTAAAAAAAAAATATCATCGCATTCCTTATTTAATTCTGAAGATGGCGAATTTTTTAAATTGATAAAGCAATTTTAGTAAATATTTTTTTTAGAATTATTTGTTCAGCGCTGCGTCAGGTTGCCGCGCCGTGTGCCTGTAAATATAATACATAGCGCCCGTAAAATGCGATAATTCATAACTAGCGTGAACAAAATTTTTTGGACCAACGAAAAAATACGGGTATACTTTTTTGACGTAGATTTCACGTAAAAAAAATTCCAAGTCGTTTCAAAAAATAAGCGGTCAAAGAACACCCAAAATTGGCCGATTTGAGGTGGAATGGCCCATATAAGACTGAGCATTCCAGCCGAAGAGCACACTCGGATATACCCATATTTACTCTAAATTACTCATACATACCCGGATATACCGATCTATTCGAAATACTCTATACATAGTGGGATATACCCATATATACTCGAAATTACCCATATAATCTCCGATATACCGATACATAACCGAAATCACCCATACATACCCGGATATACCCATTCAAACTGTAAATTAGTCCAAATCACCCATACATACTCGGATGTACCATATAAGTTCAAAATGACCCATATATATTTAGAGTCAACCGTATTGGGAACTCACATCGAGGGTAGCGCGCCCTCGTGGCGAAACAGTGAATCAGACGAAAACACAGAATCGGAGTATATATATCCTTTCGCTGCTTTACGCATCACGTGTATTTCATATTAGTTCGATTTATTCTTCTTTGAATTGTTATATTAAAAAGAGAGTGAAAATGGAAATTGCAAACTTCCATGATCGTAAAAAAAGTAATTACAGAGAGTACTGTTGTGTGGAAAATTGTGATTCAAAAGCGGATAAGAACTTGAATGTAGGCTTCCACTATTTTCCAAAACCAAACAAATGGTATGTAAACAGAGAGAATTCGTTTGGTAAAATGGAAAAAGTAGACTTGCTAGTCGCATGGAAAATTGCTCTGAAAAAAAGTGTGGTGACTTCAAGAATGAGAGTGTGCTCTTTACATTTCAGAAAAGATAACTACATACTTCCAAGTCAGTGTATTATTATGAAGGTTAGCTTAGTTTTGTACATGAATAGTGAAAAATGATGTAATAATTTTTTGCAGATATTCCATGCAACAGAAGAATTTTGAAAAAAAATGCTGTTCCTTCCGTAAACCTACCAATAAATTCCAACGAGATAAATAATGCAAGGAACAACTCAGCAAGATTAGAAAGAAGGATGAACAGGAATAAATTGTCTAAGAAAGCTGCCGTTGATAGTTATGTGAAAAATAATCCTGTGGATTTAGTACAAATCAACAATTCAGACATTTTTGATGTGAGAGATGAAAGTAGTCAGTCTTATTTAGAGAATGTGAATGCGTTACAAGTTGTCGATGAAGTTCTAAAAATTGATGCTTGTACTCAAACAGATGAAAGTATTTTTAAAGAAAATCTCAGTGAAACACCAGTGAAACAGTATAAAGACAGTGAAATACAAGTGAATACATACATTGAGAAACAACAAAATCTCGTACATTTCATAAAAAACAACAGTGAGTTGAGTACGGTAACAGGAATTGAGTCGTTTGAAATTTTAGATACAATAGTCGACATGGTAAAGCAGGTATACGGTGATAAATATGAAAGAAGTGATATGCAAGCAAATACAAAGGATCGTGTAATTATGGTCTTTACAAAACTCAAACAAAATTTATCATACAACTTTTTAGCTGTCATATTCAATACATATACAGCAACACATTACCAGAGAATTTTTGATGAAATGGTGAGAGTACTTAGCAGTGTATTGAAAGCAATGATTCCATGGCCAACGAAGGAACAGATTCTCTCCAATCTCCCTAAATGTTTTGAAGGTTTTGAGGACACTCGAGTAGTACTTGATTGCACAGAAATTTTCATTCAAAATCCGAAGGAAGCATGTTGTCAAGTATTGACATATTCTTATTATAAAAGTCATGTTACATGTAAAGTTATGACAGGTGTCTCTCCATCAGGATCAATTACTTTTGTTAGTAGAGTGTACGGTGGAAGAGTTAGTGACACAGTGATTTTTCAGCAAAGTGAATTATTTAGACTGTTGGAACCTGGAGATGCAATTATGGTGGATCGTGGTTTTCTCATTGATGAACATTGTCAAGTCAATCGCTGGAAGTGCATCAGACCACCCTTTCTTAAAGAAAAAAAGCAGTTCTCCAAAGAAGAGTCACTCTTAACTGCCAAGATAGCTTCAGCAAGAGTTCATATCGAACGGTCAAATCAAAGGATCAAGACTTTCAAAATTCTTGGATCGGTATTGCCAGGGAATCTTGTAGTATTATTAGAAGATATATTTATTATAATTTGTGGAACTATAAATATGTCTTCACCAATTTTGAAGGATGACAAGTTTATGCAAGATTAAGGAGGAATTATTCTTTGCAGGACCAATAATAAAATGGAAGATATATTTACAATGAGAACTGGTTTAATTTCTTTTCATCAAATAATAAATTTTACTGAACAACCTTATAAAACTGTAAAATAAAAAGTATAGATAAACTATTTAAGTATCAAATATCACATTTTTTTATATTTTATCCCCTTTTCACATTCTCATTTGCAATCAAGTATACAAGTAATTATCACATGTTTTTTCAAGTTCAACGCTTCTTAAAATAGTACGTAAGATATTTTCTTTAACTAATTTTTTTTCACCTTACTGTTACAAAATACTATCTAGGAACTATTTGCACTTTGATTTTCAGGTAGAGTTTCGATATTTAAATGCTAATCTATATTATTATTTTCCTTGAAACATAGGAAATGTAACATCTTACTATAATAAACTTTCTTCAAGGCACACAACATATTGAAAATAAATAACTCATCACGAGTAACTGGAAGGATAAACACTTTCTTATCATGACTAGAATATATCACAAAGTCAGCTACTTCAACATTCAGCACAGCCATTCCTAGCTGAACCTGTCCATAATACTTATGTTTGTTCCGCAGTTTTATATTTTCATTTTCGTCCAATGAAAAAAAAGTTTTCATTTGCTTCTGAACTGTTTGCTTAATACCTTCGGTTTTTCCGACTACTGGACACTTTACTTCGAGCAAACCCACAACTTTGTTATCTTTAAGAATAACTCCATCTGGAGAATATCCCAACCAAGGGTTTTGTTGCGAGATTATCAGTCCAGTCTCTACAACATTCTTGTTAGTTACCGTGATGTAAGTTTTACGCGCTGCTTTTTCGAATTTTTTACCATATTCTGTAAACTCTGACTTAAAATCTTTAGGTGTAAAAGTATCCCTGGATTTTTTTTCCCAATCTGCTTTTTTATTCATAGTATAAGTAAATATTCCATAACAAGTAGAACCAGTGATTCGTAGACGCCTTTCTTTCTGCCAGGCATCGTAGAAGTTTTTGGTATTCACGCATATTTCTATTGCATCTCCTTCCAGAGCCTGTAACGTGCGATTGCAGCATTCTTTGGGAAGGTCAATAACAATACTTTGAATTTTCCTCATTAATTCACTTTCTTGAAATTCGAAGATCGTTGCAAAAACTGTTCTCTCATAATCTGTTACTTTGCTAATCATTGTAACTGTTTTCATACTGTGTCTTAGCGTCCTAAATTGAAAATGAAATGAATTATTCAAATGTATTGACTTCATAGAACTATTTATATTTCAACTTACATGTCTTTCGCTACAGAACATTGAGGAAGCTTTTCGCAAGCACTGGTGCGTAGAAGAAGCAATTCAGTATTACTTAATACTTTCACAGAGTCTTCTTTCTTTTTTTTCTGGTCCCATGTATTTCCATCAACATTTTCTTTTGCAGCATTATTACCAGAATATCTTTTCTTCGTTTTGTTCACATAGCAGTCGTGCAACATTAAAGGTGCAGGAACAAAATTCTGCATAGCATTATCAAATGACTTTTTCCATGCACATTTCTTATCAGTGCATGATAATGCTACCAGATCTTCTTCTCTCCTGGAAAAATATTTATTATAAGTTTATCAAAAAAAATAACAAGAAAATAAAATGAATTTGGATCTGTTTATTTCGAAGAAATAGGTTAGGTTGACTTACTTCTCTAGGTATTTCAAGACAGACATAACATGTTTGCACTTTCCCCCTTTTCCTGCTGCACAAGAACATTCGCAGAACAGAACTTCTCCGTTGTCAGTGAATTCTCCATGTACTTCATGAGGTTTCTCTTTGAAATGAGATATTGACAAGCAGAAGGCCGTGAAGTTCACGACGCCGGGTCTACATTTTTCTTCGTTTTTACCACACTGGATCACGAACTTCGATCTTTCTAGCCGTTCACCTTCTATATGCTTCCTCTCATTCAAGTTTTCTCCACCATATCGTTTTACACTTTCCTTGTTAATTAACATTTTGAAAAAAACCGAACTCTTCCCTGTCTACTACACGTGTTGCTGTGTTTTGCGGTCGCCATGTTGTGACGTAGCCGAGCAAGCCCCGCCCCCATGTGATTTCCCAATACACTCAAATTACTCGTATATGCTTCGATCATCCATATATACCCGGATATACTCATCCATACTCTGAATTAGTCTGAATCACCCATGTATACTCGAAATCAGCCATAGAATTTGGATATACCGATACATGATGGGGAATACCCCATACGTACTCAGATATACCCATGTATACTCGAAATCACCCATATAATTTGGATATACCGATGTATGATAGAAATACCCCATATATACTCGGTTGTACCCATATACGCTCGAAATCACCCATATATTTTGGAAATACCGATATATAATGAAAATACCCTATATATACTCAGATGTACCCATATATGCTCGAAATCACCCATATACTCGTATCAACTCGTATGGTTGAACTGAAAATGCATAATTAAATTTTAGAATTATTGTAATTAGCTCGAAAAATGATTTAAATTACATTTCCGAAATGTAATTAGCTCGAAAAATGGTTTCAATTACATTTTCGAAATGTAATTAGCTCGAAAAATGTTTTCAATTACATTTTTAATTTGTAATTAGAAATTTTTTCGATTCTAATTACAATTGTAATTTGTAATTAGAAGATTTTTCGATACTAATTACAATTGTAATTTGTAATTAGAAAAATTTCAATTACTAATTACAATTGTAATTTGTAATTAGAAGATTTTTCGATACTAATTACAATTGTAATTTGTAATTAGAAAAATTTCAATTACCAATTACAATTGTAATTTGTAATTAGAAAATTTCCAATTACTAATTACAATTGTAATTTGTAATTAGAAAAATTTCAATTACTAATTACATTTGTAATTTGTAATTAGAAAAATTTCAATTACTAATTACATTTGTAATTTGTAATTAGAAAAATTTCAATTACTAATTACATTTGTAATTTGTAATTAGAAAAATTTCAATTACTAATTACATTTGTAATTTGTAATTAGAAAAATTTCAATTACTAATTACAATTGTAATTTGTAATTAGAAAAATTTCAATTACTAATTACAATTGTAATTTGTAATTAGAAAAATTTCAATTACTAATTACAGTTCTAATTTGTAATTTGAATGTAATTGATTACTGAAAGTAATTAATGCTGCCCAACACTGTTCACCATACGGTTGTACGACAATTTGTCATTCATTTTTTAATTACTTCGAAATAATAACTTGCGGAAACAAAAGAGTAGGGCTGCATCTCCCAAAAGCAGTTACCTAATTATTTACCATACAACTTGCATATTACGATAAATGGACAAGTGTATACTCCATGCGTCTAATAATGCATATGGGGCATTCCATGCCAACTCGACCTGCCGCCAACCCTCACCATCTTCGATTTTGCTCTAGAATTAGAATAATGTTGAGGGTTTTGAAAAATGAACTTCCGAATTATTTCAGATTTTTTCGATCACTGGTCTAGAAGTTGCCTTATATTTATACTAATTTATATCTCAACATATTCAAGTCCTACAAAAAAATCAATTGAACAAAAAATCTTTGCAATATTCTTAAATAGAAGAAAACATTTTTTGGTAAATTTTTCAGCTACCAGAAATGCATTTTTTTCGCGAAAATAGTATAAAATCAAGATTTTGTCGGCGATGGACATGTTCGATTTTCATGAAATGTTTATCACAAATTCCTTTTCAAATTACGAACATTTTGACACATTGCGGAAAGTGGGGAGATTTATAGTTTGGATGCTACAATCGATTGAATGTCGAGGAAACGTGAAATGCGGTAGTAGTAAACTAAACAAACCCAAAAAGCACCTCTGGTGCAAAAACCTTCCGCCAAGTACAATAATGATCACTACCCCCAAAAAAATCTACCAATCAAAATTCCTCCTTGACAAAAGTGGTACTATAAAAATGTCTACTTACAAAAGGATTGAAATCAGATACAATTGCCAAGTACATGTCTTTTGTATATTATATTACACTAGTAAAAAAAAAAAAAAAAATATCCGAAATTAATCCGAAAAAAATAAAAATTTGGAGGTAGTCGTACTTGGCGGGCAAATATTTCATATCAATATAAGATTACTGACATAGTTCAATTGCTGCTTTCTCGCACTTGTCTACAAAAGGCCCGCCAAGTACGACTACCTCCAAATTTTTATTTTTTTCGGATTAATTTCGGATATTTTTTTTTTTTTTTTTACTAGTTTAATATAATATACAAAAGACATGTACTTGGCAATTGTATCTGATTTCAATCCTTTTGTAAGTAGACATTTTTATAGTACCACTTTTGTCAAGGAGGAATTTTGATTGGTAGATTTTTTTGGGGGTAGTGATCATTATTGTACTTGGCGGAAGGTTTTTGCACCAGAGGTGCTTTTTGGGTTTGTTTAGTTTACTACTACCGCATTTCACGTTTCCTCGACATTCAATCGATTGTAGCATCCAAACTATAAATCTCCCCACTTTCCGCAATGTGTCAAAATGTTCGTAATTTGAAAAGGAATTTGTGATAAACATTTCATGAAAATCGAACATGTCCATCGCCGACAAAATCTTGATTTTATACTATTTTCGCGAAAAAAATGCATTTCTGGTAGCTGAAAAATTTACCAAAAAATGTTTTCTTCTATTTAAGAATATTGCAAAGATTTTTTGTTCAATTGATTTTTTTGTAGGACTTGAATATGTTGAGATATAAATTAGTATAAATATAAGGCAACTTCTAGACCAGTGATCGAAAAAATCTGAAATAATTCGGAAGTTCATTTTTCGACACCCTCAACATTATTCTAATTCTAGAGCAAAATCGAAGATGGTGAGGGTTGGCGGCAGGTCGAGTTGGCATGGAATGCCCCATATATAACATTCCATCAAAGTTCTCGACTTTTTTTTCTACCTGTACGTAATTTTTATTTCATGTTTAATGTTTATAAAGAAGATAATTTTTATGTTACATATTTTAAGATTTTCATGTACCAAAAAATCACCATACCCATGTTTGTACGTTTTCAACACACGCTATAGTCTAGTAATCGTGTGTGCATTATATTCCATATAGTTGACTGAATGGACCAAAGTTCCTCATATCGTCTAGTTATTTGTTTATTGATAAGCAAAAGCTGTTATTACATACCATATGTGAATTTATCGGACCAGTCGAACCAAATTTTTAAGTCTTCTAACTGAAGCTCACCTCTATATAGAGCGTGCAATCTCCAGATAGACCGAACAAAACGGAAGTGCATCATAATTATTTTTTCAAGTAAAAATTCCTTCAGCCCGGGTTTGAACCGGGACCTCCGCATTTGTACTGCGACGCCTTGTCCAATTAGACCACTGAAGGACTGAAGGAATCTTTACTTGAATTTCATGTTATCGTCATTGACCTCTTAGTCCACAGGTCTGTGTTTATTTCATTGTGTAGTGACTCTATCGTTCGAAACCTATTAATTCATACCATATGTGAATTTATCGGACCAGTCGAACCAAATTTTTAAGTCTTCTAACTGAAGCTCACCTCTATATAGAGCGTGCAATCTCCAGATAGACCGAAAAAAACGGAAGTGCATCATAATTATTTTTTCAAGTAAAAATTCCTTCAGCCCGGGTTTGAACCGGGACCTCCGCATTTGTACTGCGACGCCTTGTCCAATTAGACCACTGAAGGACTGAAGGAATCTTCACTTGAATTTCATGTTATTGTCATTGACCTCCTAGTCCACAGGTCTGTGTTTATTTCATTGTGTAGTGACTCTATCGTTCTAAAAGCTGTTATTATTCATCACATACTATATATTCATGTAAAATAGTATATTGTGTACCAAGGGCGAGAAGTGGGCCTTTTTCGCCCGCGTGTGGAGTTTGCAGTACGAGTCGAGGCGAGCAAGCACGAGCCGAAGGCGAGTGCGTATCGCGAGCCGGAGACGAGTAATGCAAACACACGAGGGCAAAAAAGCCCTCGCCCGTGGTGCACACCATATTTTTTGTGACACATGCACGATTTTGCGAAAAAAAAAAAAAAAATAAAAAAAAATAAATAAAATAAATAAATATTTTTTTGCCCGCTAAAAGTCGGTAGCGGGCGCAAAAAGTTCTTTTGCGCCCGCTAAAAGTCGGTAGCGGGCGCAAAAAGTTCTTTTGCGCCCGCTAAAGGTCGGTAGCGGGCGCAAAAAGTTCTTTTGCGCCCGCTACCGACTTTTTTCGCCCGCTACTGACTTTTTTTGCCCGCTACGAACTTTTTTTTGCCCGCCGGTCAATAAACGGCTACTTTTAGCCCTATTATTAGGTAAAAAAAACGCAAAAATCGTGCATGTGTTACAAAAATAAATATATTACCAATATATCATATTTTCAGACATTTTCATTTGTATATGACACCTATGTTTCAATTGTATATGCGGTGAGGTGGATGTCTCGGAATGATTGGAACAAATAATCCGCACGATGGATGAAGTTACGTTCTGTCCCAAGAACGTAATATTTGATTTTCCTGAGTGAGTCTACGGATACAAAGTGAGAATGTTTGGGAACCCGATGAATGCACTTGCTGGAAGTGAGTGAGATATTGCATCAATCATAGATTTAATTAAAATGATAAAATTTATAGTTGTGTGAACTAGGCGTCAAGTTCGAAACATCAAACAATCGGGTTTTAGAACAGAATATTTTGTTAAATCAAACAGATGGTGTATTGCCGAAAGAAAATATCACTACTTATGTGATTACATTGACTCGTTGTAAGAGATCATCTTGTTAGTCGGAACGGTGGAACATTCCAATCAACAAATGTTATAGACGGTCTGACAATATATTTAATCCGAGGAAATAAAGGTTTTGTCTACTCAGCTGAAGGTACTTTCGCTTTTAATACCAGCACACTTAAAGGAAGCATCTGCCGTCACTTCCGATTTTGATTCAACCATTCGTTACTTTGCCTCAATTAGTTGTGTGTTGAATCTGCTTCATCTTAAAATTGCTTCGATTGAATCTTCCATTATTTCGAGTATATCGTGTTTGGAGCGGCCGTGTGACTTTGACTTGATTACATATTAAGTTGAATCAACATGTTATCTGGATGATGGATATCACGAATGAGTGTTTTCAATTTAAAACTCAGTTGATTTACCCAATTTATTGTTGGTCTGACCGGACATCTGTTTCATTCAATTCTAGCTGAACTATCCGGAATGATCATATTTTTGATTGTTTCAACCGAATCGTTGTTTCCCCGCCCGCGACCGCCGAGTTTAGTTCAGTCAATCAGTTTTTTTTTAAATCAACCACGTTTTTTTCTCAGTGTAGTGAAAAAAAGTTTCAGCCTCCTGCGATGAAAGTGTAGACGCAAGGAATTTTTGACAGCGGTGAGAAAAATCTTCTTCGCAAGGTTCCTTGTGCTTACATTTTATATTTAATATATTTAATAAAATATGCGATTGATTCGTTCCATTGAATTGTTTAAATAATCTTGATTTTACCCCTCCCCTTGTTTCAACATGAATAAATAACTCAACTCACGATTTGAGATCTTTCAGAATTTCAGTGATTAAAATATCAACGACCAGTATCCTGGACTCTCTTGTCAAAGTATTGCTCTTGTTATATGCTTTCAATATAGCACGGCCTTGCATACTGCTTCGAAGGATATCATGCACTTGTGGTCGGTTGACCATTCTAAACATGGACTCCCCTACAAAGCATCGTTGTCTTTTTGGCTGGTTATTCGTCGGTGGAGTTTGTTCTTTTTCAGAATCTTCTGAATCAGGATCGCTATTGCTCGACGCCTCAGTAGTACTATTACTACTGGGGACCTAGGTAGGATTGCGTTGATGCAATAAATTGTTTGAGAAGTTAAATTTTCGGTCAAATGCTTGTCAACATTCGTTTTGGAAATAATTCTTTTTTTTTTCATACTTCTGCGGTTTTGGAATGAGTACGCTTTTTATTATTTGTAATATTTTCTGTCCATTTTGTGGTGAATTTTATTCTGGGACCCACGTGTGGAATGAGCTCCTTGATCAGATCTTCAGACAATTGATCGAATGATTCTCGATCGATACCGTTTGCTGCATACGGTAAAAAAAAATGAATAAAAATAACTGAATTATCTAATAATCTTCAGAAAATAACTATGAATTAGTCAATTGCACTACTCCAAGTACTTATCCCCTGGGCAGCGATTCTCGATCTTTTGGCGTTAGTTAACGCCGGTCGTTAACGTGTAGTTAACGTGTAGTTAACGACCTTTTGTTTGTTAAAACATTTGATTTTGTTTGTAAAAAGGTCGTTACTACATGTTAACGACCAGCGTTAACTAACGCCAAAAAAAAAAAAAAAAAAAATTTCGATGAAATATTGGGTTGGATCAACACAACATTCCGTCCGTCACGTGCTTCGAAGACAAAGAAATCGCAACGTTCGAGCAACGCTTGACCTGAAACCCTTCACTTTGTGTAGGAAGTTACTTTTATACATACACTGAGAGAAAAATTTGTTTAAGTCAAGTAAACACATTTATTTGAAATCAAATTACTTGAGTAGAACCAGTGTTTATTTGAGTCAAACAAATCGTACTTGTTTAGAGTAATTGTGAACATTGAAGTAAAAAAATAATTTTCCATATTTTGATGTTCGTGATGCAAATAAGGTTTTTTGATTTTGAGATAATATTTATTAGAATCTAAAAAATCAGTTTTCAAAATCAAACACCATCATTCACTTCCCGAAAAATCCACCACGTAAGCAAATATTTACTCAAATCGAAATTATGGAATATCGTAGGCAAGTAAAAGTTTTCCTAATGCAACAAAATCTGGCCGTCCATTTCATATATTTGAAAAAAAGAAAAAGTTAACTTCGTTGAATAAATATATCGACTTGCTAGAAACAAATATTTATTTGCCAAAAAAAAATATATAACAGATACAATTCATGCAATAAGGCTTGATTCGAGAGCATAAATACTCATACTGTAGAAATATCTACTTTAATCAAGTTATTAAGTCATCAAAACCAATACCACATAGCTCACAAAATATTTACTAGAATTGGGTAAACATTATACTTATATTACAGAACAAAGTTTTCCTAATGCAATAAAATATGGTCGTCTATTTCATATAATTGAAAAAAAAAATTTACTTCGTTGAATAAATATGTCGACTTGCTAGAAATAAATATTTATTTGCGAAAAAAAAAGAAATAATAGATACAATTCATGCAATAAGGCTTGATTCGAAAGCATAAATACTCATACTGTAGAAATATCTGCTTCAATCAAGTTATTAAGACATCAAAACCAATACCACATACCAAACCATAGCTCACAAAATATTTACTAGAATTAGGTAAACATTATACATATATGACATAACACAATTCGATAAAATGAAGCAATTCATTAATTTGACGGAAAAAAGTGATTTTGTACATGATAAAAAACAAAAATTGAATTAAAAAAAAAAAAAAATTGTCATTAAATATTATAAAAATATATAATAAATTATATAATATATTATACATTATACATTATATATGATATATAATATATAATATATAATATATTATATATTATATATTATATATTATATATTATATATTATATATTATATTATATTATATAATTATCAAAATATTATATATACATATAATTCAAATCTTCTACACAGCGGGTTTAGTGTCTTTAGACATATCGCTTGGTTCAAGAAAGTATTTACTAAGGAATTGAACGCGGGAACAAAATAAAAGATCACGTGATCATCGACATGCAGGCATTGGTCGCTTATTTGAATGTAGTCTGTACGAATTCCGTACAAGTTCCGGTGCGCTGTAGCATCCGCCATTTCCGTAGAGAAGCGAGACCGGCCTGATCCTGCTCAGCGTGGCGTCGTTTACGTACGTGTTCGGCTGGCTTGCGTAAAAAATTAACTCTTTTCTTGGTGAAAAATATAAATATAATACAAAACTATGGCTGACGACGAAATGCGAGTGATCCTGGAAAGCCTGCAGCTAGAAGATTGCGTTGAGATGTTTAAAAGTAAGTGAAATATTTTTTATTCAATTTACTTGGATTTTTTCAATCCGTTGTCAGTCTGTGGCGATTTAACATGTTTCCATAATACTAGACACATTACTGCTTAATGTGTAAAAACATTTTAGAGAAATCTATTAAGCTGTTTCAGACTCTATACGAGATTTATATGTCGTCATCATCAGGTAATTTTGCCATGTGGTATACGAAACAAAGCTAATAACAAAAAAAAGTGCTATACTGACGCATTGAATGATTTTGTGTCGTTTAGCGATGAAAGAATCCGCTCGCTTGATTGTCCCACGTGCGAAGGACTGCTCTTTGCTCGCCTAATATTTCCTCTGTGCGATAATATTATTTCTATTGAATCATTCGTTGAGCAAGTAAACGTTTATTTGAAATCTTCAAAATAGTTTCTTGATAATGAAAAACATTTATTTGATCTGAATAAATTTAAATTACTTGCTTTCATTTGTACACTGAAAAAAAAGTAAAAACTCGTATATATGCGATACACTAAAACGACGTTTTAGTCCTACGACTATACTTTTCGCTACCACACCGATACTCGTATACGCTATACACTTAAACTGAGTTTTAGTCCCACCACAATACTCGTGTAAGCTCCACACTTAAACAGATTTCTTAAAAAGTAAAAGGTTATGACAGAAGACATTATAAATGTCATTATAAAGAAAATGATAATATAACCTCTTTCGTGTTATTACTATTTGTTATTGAAAATATTACAAGTTACTCCTTACGATTAAATTAAATGCAATCCATATATATAAAAACTTCCTAACGATTTGAAGGTTATGGTTTGATTAGAGATACGCGCAACGCGGGAACTTTTTTACTATACTCACTGGTGGCTTGCTATAGTATCGTACGGCAAATATAAGTCCTACAGCGATACTAAGTATTGTGTATATTCATATACTCATATTAGTACCACGGCGATACGTATTTATATATAATAATATATAAATATATAATATATAATATTATAATATATATAATATTATAATATATATTGATATATAATTTTCTGTCAATGTTTTAGCTGTGGTATTTTCATTCTTGGTAAGGTTGCATTTTCTATAGATTCAGATTCAATGAATGTGATGAAATATCTTCTAAATGTTATGATTACAGAACATAAAATAACAAAAGAGACATTGCATGAAATGACCGAAGACATGATCCGGGAGTTGATACCTCTTTTGGGTCCGCGAGCAACTTTTTTGTCATACTGGAGAAAAAACTTTTCAAAAGTTCTTATGAAAACTACTGAAATTAGAATCGATGAGCCTTCATCGCGAAAAAAGATTGTATGTTATATCTTTTTACATGAAATTATTTGATATTGTATGAATCTAATTTCTAAATTTCTAAATTTTTGCTGCGAATAATATTTATAAAAAATATAAAAAAGATATCTCCAGTCTGGATTCATGAATTGAAATATACGTTTCTTTGAAATCAATTTCATAAAATTGGTTCAATATCTTATACAAATCATAATAAAATTCAATTTATTGTATGAAGAAGCTGCAAAATGCAGACGACGAAGAGTTAGAGGAAGTCATTGACGACGTTGATGCTGAACCTCAGTCTGTTCATAAACCGGGTACTTTAGAAAGACAGAAAGCTTTCTGTGATTCTGAACAGTTTGCAATGCTGACAATGCTGCCATTGAATGAAATGTTGTCAAATTGCTCAGCAGGCAGAAAATTATTAAAAGCATATGAGATAGAAAAAGAGCTGAGCGAGAAGAACAGAAACAAACTATGTGACATAATTCTAACAGACTTGGAAGATCGTAACCCATCTACGAGGTATATATAATTGTCAGACTTTATATTATATATATTGGAATTTGTTATAGCAAATCATCATATGGAATATGTTCTATTATTAATTTAGATTCAATAATGACGTTGCACATCATATTGCGAAAAAGATTACCAAACAATTTCCGACAGAAGTAGTTAGTACTTATTATGTCCCTGCAATACAAAAACAGGAATCAAGACTAAAAAAATCAATAGTAGCCCGAGGGAAGTTGATAAGCATGTGGCGAAATCGAACGTATCAATATAACAAGCTGTGCAAAAATAAAAATGAAGATGAAGACGTAGATGAAAAAGAAAGTGAGTGTATTTACTCGACATGAACGTTCTAGACATACGACGAATTGAATATTTTATTTCTATCAGTACACCTTTTTTTCATGTATTCTATTGCCATTTATCAATTTGAAGGAATATCTATGTATATTACAAGTAGTAACCCATTTTATTTGTGATTGATTTTGTACAGATCATGAGAACGATGCTGAAATTAAAGCAAGTTTAGATTGGATGGAGAAAAATCAAGCTCCATGGGAACTTGTAGAAATGCATTGGGGTAACACTTTTAACATGCGCCAGAAACACATTGAAACGTGTGAACAAAAAAATTCATGCGAGATTTTTCTAAAATGGCAGATGTTAAAACATCCAAGCGGCCATATCCTGATTAAACTCGATTTTGACAAAATGAATTTAACAAAAATAGTACTAACTATGGAGGTGTGGAATACTTTTATGGAACAAATAAAAAAATTGAAATCCATCACTGCCAAAGATGACACTGGAAATGAGTTGGTTGACAAATTGAAAAACGAGAATATAAGTAATGGTAAAGAAGTTCTTAGATCTTTACTATTTTTGCAATATGCAATTTCGATAACATAAATATACATAAACACTCACTGAAATAGAATCGGTATAATTCTTAGAATCTTACAAGCTGTAAGTCAGTGTATAAATATGCTGATACAGGAAATATCAAATATAATATGTTTTATCATCCAAATAGATATTTCAGAATGTTGTGTAAGATTAAAGGGGTGCGTATATACACCTCTAAAATAATTTTTTTCAAATCACTGCTACGCTCTGAGAAAACATTCTATTGACTTGGTTTTACTACAGTTGATTACTGCTATTTTGATACATAGTTCATGATTTTTCCAGATTTGAGGTCCTCCGCTGAACATAGATTCAGTCCATCGAAGAAAAAGCAGTTGTCGTAGGATACAGGTTGCTGCGTTGGATGATATTTTTTCAAATTTTGAGAAAATATCCTGTATGAATGTAATTTCGGACCAAACCAATAATATTTGATGAATTTAATTTTTAGACATAGACATTTTTGGTTTCAAAACATTTTTTCCAAAATAATGTAAAAAAAATCTTACAATCAAAAATTTCTATGTCTAAAACTTAAATTCATCAAATATTATTGGTTTGCTCCTAAATTACATTCATACAGAATATTTCCTTAAAAGTTGAAGAAATTTCATCCAACGTAGCAACCTGTACCCTACGACGACTGCTTTTTCTTCGATGGACTGAATTTATGTTCAGCGGAGGACATAAAATCTGTAAAAATCATGAACTATGTATCAAAATAGCACTAATAAACTGTAGGAAAACTGAGTCACTAGAATGTTTTTTCAGAGCGTGGCAGTAATTTGAAGGTGTATATATCCCCTCAACGATATAATACAATTTTCATCGACGATTAACAAAAGGTTTTACTTTTTGTTTAGATTCAAAAGTAGTTATTGATCTCATGTCGCTGTCTCATTCAATTCCACCAAAAACAATGACAAGAAACAAGAATAAATATTGGAAGCCATCAATTTCGAATTCAAAGGACAGCATGATAAAACATGCACTAGTTAGTTCTTTTCATTATATATTATATTTGAAACATGTAAATTGTTATATTCTAATTTTTAATGTATCATTTCTTTGATGACTGTTACAGCTTCCTGGAGATATAACAAGAATACGAGAGCATGTAATTGCAACAAATAAAGAGTTGAATATTTCTGTTCAACCATACGTCATAGTAGTTGGACCCAATTTAATGGAGATTAATAACTCATATGTTTGCATCGACGATATTTTATACAGTACAGCCTCAACTTTAGAAGCTGTCGATGTTTGCTTTAAAGCATTCCATGCTCTGCAAACAAAATATCCAGTCGCTAGTGAACACTTATGGATACTACTCCAAAAAGGTATTTACCAATTTTCTACAAAGTGGGACTCTACCATCCCGGCCATCGAACATATAGTACAGAAGTTACAAAAGTCATGAGCTTCCGGGCCATCGATAACATGAATTATTACGTACTCTATAGAATGAAGTAATTACGTACTCTATAGAATAAGTATATTTAGAATTATTTATCAGGTTATCTGTTTAAGTGCCTAGTTTTCTAGTCTACTCTAGTTCGTAATTATCATGTTGTCGTGTTTTTTTTGTACAAGTTCATTTTTATCCATGGCATATGTAATGATACATATCAAGCTAAAGCACAAATTGCTTATGTACTCTGAAATTTCCTGCAATTTCAAAAATTGCTCATCTACTTACAATAGTGTATACTCGTTAAAACGGCACATAGAAACTCGGCACATCAACTCTCCTAGGCATTTTAAAACAAACACCTTTACGCACGAACAAAAATTAGAAAGCCCAAGTAACGTTACCCTGCAACCTTGCAATGCATTTGTGGATATTCTCTCAGATACATCAGTAATGAGAAACGACAAAACTATCAATGAAGAAGAATTTAAGCAGCGAATTTTCGATTCTGCACTCCGATATATGAACAAACTGTATGCTTGCAGCTCGTTAAGTAGAAGTTTAATTCATGAAATAGTTGCTGAAACATCTGAGTTTTATAATTCTACCTGTCTGGTAATTTTAGCAACAAGATTTAAAAATGTCAGTGACTTAGATAATTTCTTTAACATTGTTAAGAGTGCTTTTGAAAATTTTAGAACGGAGCATATGACGATTAAGTATTTAAAGGAGACGGATTGTCTAATTGTACCAAAATCAATTGTTATACATAAATCGATAACTTATGGTCGGATCAACAATAAGAAACAAATTGTACCTCTCAATAGTAAAATAACCGTTGTGCCAATAAAATTAGTTTTACAAAAATTTCTTGAATTACCGGACGTTTTATCGAGTACATTGTCATACATCAAAGAGTGCAGAAAAGAAAGTTCGTCGATCATTTCAATTATTCAAAGCAAATTTTGGCAGTCAGTTGAAAGAAATTCAGGAGATCGGATTATTCTCCCGCTAGTAGTTTTCTTCGATGACGTTGAAATAAATAACCCACTCGGATCACGGAAGTGCATAAATAAACTTGGTGCAGTTTATTGTAACATTGCGTGCTTACCCCCTCAATATTCGAGCTTGTTAGAAAATATATTTTTATTTCAACTTCATAAAACACATGATCATAATCGCTTAGGAAATAAAAAAATATTTTCCAACATTATCGAACAAATAATTGATCTGGAAAAAACAGGTATTACCGTCAACGTCAATGATGCAGAAAGGAAAATCTTCTTCAAGTTGTGTTTTATCGCAGGAGATAACTTGGGCTTAAATACTATACTAGGGTTTGTGAGAAGTTTTAATGGAGAACATTGCTGTAGAATATGCACGAGTTCCAAAAATGAAATGAAAACTCAGGTTGTTGAAAAAGCTGAGAATTTGAGAACCGTCGAAGACTATTCAGTCCATTGTAATAATAAGACTTTTGGCGTAGTGGAACCATGCGTTTTTAATATCATACCAGATTTTCACGCAATAACCAACAGTTCTGTTGATAAAATGCATGACCTGTCCGAAGGTATATGCAGGTACGATATGGGAAAGATTATGTATTATATTGTATACACTAAAGAATTCGTAACTGTAGACGTATTGAATGAA
The DNA here is from genome assembly GCA_943736025.1 of Tenthredo mesomela. Taxonomy (NCBI): domain Eukaryota; kingdom Metazoa; phylum Arthropoda; class Insecta; order Hymenoptera; family Tenthredinidae; genus Tenthredo; species Tenthredo mesomela. Next base: position 31,882,609 of record OX031013.1, read on the forward strand.
CGAATTCGATTTTTTAACCATTCTTCCAATGACAAAAATATTCCTCAATTTACATCACAGTCTATTAAGCGAAAAATGTTAATCCTATCTGCGTCCGAGATGAACTACTTAGTTCAGAGCCTTTCTTTATTCGTGGGAGACCTTATACCTACTGGAGATGAAGTATGGAAACTATATTTGATGTTACGCGAAATTTGGTTCATCGTCTTTTCACCTATTATCGACAACCAAAGAATCGACTTCCTCGAAGTACTCATAACTAATTATCTCACATTATTATTACAAATTTTTGACGACGACACACTTAAATTCAAACATCATATCCTACTGCATTACCCGGGCCTTTTGAGGAAATACGGTCCTTTAAAAGTAATGTGTTCTACACGGTTTGAAGGAAAGCATAAAAAAATAAAAGAAAATAGCAAAGTTATTACAACGCGCTTGAATCCTGCATTCACTCTATCTTTCAAACATCAATTACAATTGTGTTACAGATTCATTTGTAATACAGGTTTTACCAGACGTGTGATCTGTGGACCAGTTATTTCAAAATTACATTTCATGGATGATTACAATAGTTTTGAGCAACTTTTACCTTCTACGGTTTTTAACGAGTATAATTGTGTGCCATGGATAAAAATAAACGGAACTCAATATAATATTAATAGCTTAATAAGTGTAAGGACGGACGGTGCCTTAGTTTTTTTCGGATGCATCAAATTTATTATTGTTGAAGCAAATGAAGTTTTTTTTTTATTTCTTAAACTCGACACTATAGGTCATTGTCAGCATTTGGGTGCTTTTCAAGTAGAAAAGACCCAAGAATGGGGTTTCATATCTCATAAAAATATTTTAGATGGTGTCGTTAATAACATGCATATTATGTCTGATGGAAACACTTATGTTCCTTGCAATTTCTGATGTGATATTATCTTATATAACATAAATATAATATAATATAAAATAATATAATATAATATAATATAATGTATAATATACTTTGTCTTCGTATGGAAGGCTCATTAGGAGAACCAATGAGTTGGAGCTAGAACGCTTTCATCGGTTCAAATAGCATTATAGGATAGTTCTTTTCTACTTTGAGTCTAGCAGTCTTGTCCAGCTCAGCGCTGCAGGCCACAGCAAGCAGCGAGACCTATATAGTATAAAAGGACAGTCCTGTGGATATTCAAACCGATGAAAGCTTTCTAGCTCCAACTCATTGATTCTCCTATGCGAGCCTTCCACACGATGACATATTAATATCTTATGTATAAGATGACCTGCGTTTTTTTTTTTATTTCACTTTTTTGTTTCAAATATTTGTTACATATCTTTTTCATCGTACCTTTCATAACCGTTTACGATTTATACGTATTTATGCTTTGTATGATTTTATTATAAGTTTCAAATATATTATGGATTCATTTCATAAACGTTTAAACCGAATAAAATATTATCATTCAATACTCATTGATATTATATTTCTTCACTGAAACCTATTGGATGTCCTTGATAGTCATATATTATGTGTAGTCAATATTATACAACATGAATGGTTCGATTCAATTGTAGATAATATAAAATTATCAATAGTTTGACGTTGAATAATACATAGCCAATCAATATATAAACCTCTTGTAAACGAAATATTGCTTCATCGTATGCAATTATATATTTTGGGGAACTGTGTGTGGTAATGGTTTTTGATCAATAGCTATCAAATACAGATCCTTTCAAAGGTTCTTGTGAACCTCATGAACCATTTCTTGTACAATATGTAACATAATTAAGTATACTATTGGCTTTGTTTCAAACGGAACGAAATTCTATGTCTTTCAACATTCTTTGCAGATGTTCATCTGTACAATAAACTTGTTATTGTAGATCTAGTAGAAATTCTGTTGATGCAGGTAATTATTAATTTCTTTCCCAGCTTAGAGTGTCTCAGTAAAAAACATAAGTTCCGCATTCCAGTAAGTCTGCGTTTGAGGGAGGACCCTACTGAAATGCAATAAGGTAATCATTTCATAGATAGGACAATATTTATCTCCATTTAGTAACGATAATTGTAAGAGTGAATATGATTCAATGTTTCAAGTGAGGACCCTACTAAAATTTCGAAATAAAAATGGTTCTGAATTATTTATATTAATGCAAATGGTCCAATCAGAAAGATGCATACCAAGATTTTAAGATAATGGTAGTTAGATGTCCACAAAAAAATGTCAGCCTCCTTCGATGAAAATTCATGCGCCAGAAACCTTTCGCAGTCAAATTTTAAGTGACTTTCACTGTGAAAAGTTTCCTGCGCATGGATTTTCATCGAAGGAGGTTGAAATTTTTTTTAAGACATCTACTACCATTATCTATAAAAATCTTGGTATGCATTTTTCGATTAGACCAATTGCAGTATTTTAAATAATTCAAAACCAGTTTTTTCCAAAATTTGAATAGGGTCCATTGAAATATTGAATCATATTCTACTTGACTTACAATTATCGTTGCTGAACTAAAATAAATATTGTCCTATCTATGAAATGATTACCTCATTGCAAAACAACAAACACTTCGCTGAAGAGAGATAGCTACTTGATTTAAGTAAACATGTACTACATGTGAAGTGACATTTGTTCGATAGACATTTTGTGGTTTTCAATTCAAAAAATAATTTTCAATAGAAAAGTGGTGATTTACTTGTCTATAACTAACGAATATTTCAGTTGAACGAGTATCACTTCACTCGAAATAAATATTCCTTCTATTGATTCAAGTATCTACTTGCTGCGTATAAATATTTGCCCAACTTAAGAAAATCGGTTTTTCATTGGGAAGATAATTTTTGATAGAAAAGTGGTGATTTACTTGTCTATAAACTACGAATATTTCAGTTGAACGAGTATCACTTCACTCGAAATAAATATTCCTTCTATTCATTCAAGTATCTACTTGCTGCATAGAAATATTTGCCCAACTTAACAAAATAGGTTATTGTGTATCACAATTATTTTTTTCTAATTGTAATTATATTCTTGGTACGAATGTTGATCGACTTCTTTGGAACATTTATTTATTTCATTCGATTAAATGTTTGTTACATCGGAATGATAATATTCATCTGAGACTAATAAATACTCTCTAAGGAGCCATCAATTATGAAATTTACTTGAAACAAGTAAAATTTTTTTGAATCAAGTATTTTTTTGGCTCAGTGTATGAACCGATAACCTTTTATATAGGGCACCTTTCGATTAATGAAACAATTCAATGGGAATGAGTTTACACGTAAAATAGAATAACTGCTTGCGTGTATGATGCTGTTACATCGAGCTCAGCCATCTTGAAGAGAAAAATACAACGATATTCTTTATCACTTACCTTTGAATGATTCGACGAGGCTCTGGAGCTCCCACTTCACTAACTGTTGTTGTACGTACTCGTCTGCCATATTTGAACGATTTTAATGATTTAGATAATTCAAAAATAAATACACGGCTTTGGCAAGGAGACGATTTCGCGGACTCGACTAGTGAGTTTCCGCCATATTGTGCGTGGGGACCGGGGCATCACGCTAGACCCGCTAGACCGCTCACAACGCCATCTCACTACCGTGCCGATCGCGTCATCTCGCGGCGAACAACACATACTTTTGAGTCAATCAAATATCATGTTGTGTCAACAAATCTGTACGTTTTACCCAGCCATGTTTTGTTTAGCGGTAAAGCTCGAATATTCGCATGACAAAATATTTGATTGACTGAAATTATATTTTGTTCTACCAACAAAATATTACTTTCGTGTGAACTTTCAACGGATATTTTATCGTAATATTTTATCGTAAATTCCGAAACATTGAGGTGTTTGGTGCGATACATTCGAGTAATCACACAAAGCATGCATCCATTCCTCCGAAACAATATTATGTAGGTCGTAGACACCTGATCAATCAATAATTACTTGCAGTGAGTGAATAATTATTTGAATTTGAATCATTCTCCTTTGACACAATGCCTCGTTCGTTTATATTTCTCATTCTTGATCAATATGAATCGCAATTTTCAAATATACATCTCCTTCTGATTCAACCAAATATTCAATTCATTAAATGATTGGCATTATCGCAGACGAATAAAATATACGTTTGAAGCAATCGGATGTACCAAACAATGTTCAGGCCTCTTAAAAAAATGAAATGTTCCAATGAACTGAGCGACTCTTCTATCAACCAAATCACCGTTATGCCGAACATTTGTCGGTTATTGCTTCCAACTACACAACTTATGTCACTACAACTAGATATATAGTTGAATTGACTATGATTCAGTCGCATCAACTAAATATCTGCCAACCAAATGAGTCGTGCATATTCAACCACGTTTTTTTCTCAGTGTATCTTAGCGGCGTTACCCGGTAATCATTAAAATATCCAAATACCCCCCAACATAATAATTACACAGATCGCTACTCGCAAGCTGGGTGGATATATCCATCATATATATATTAGGGTGGTCGAAAAAAAAAAAAGAAGTTTTTTCGTCATTCTATTCTCAAAATCGCAACTTCCCAATTTTTTAATTTTTGTTATTTTTAATTTTTTTTAAATTCTTTTAATTATTGAATTTTTTTTTGTTTCGTTCCAAGCCTGATAACTTTTTATCTGTTAAGATTACGAGAAAAATATTTCAGAGCTTTTTTTGTAGAGAATTAAATTTCCTACTGAAATATGTGCATCAAAATTTAAATAAATTTTTTTTTTCAGAGTTTTACGTGAAAAAAACAAAAAATTTTTTATAAGTGTTATTTATATGGGAAAACGGAAAATCGTTGAGTGTCTCGTAGAGTTGAGATATCGAGCTGCGCTTTTAGGAGACTTTGTTCTATACCTGAAAGAAACTTTTGAAATGATAAGACTTGAAAAAATATAAAAAATGTTTTTTTTGGACCACTCCAATTTATATGCAAGAAGTAGCAGCTATCTGCCCGTCTGTCTGTATCATTTATTATTTTGATATGTTTTGTACTATTTTTTCCCTGCCATTTATTCGTTTAAAGTGGCATTCATAGATAGAAATCTACGTCAACAATAAGTGTTCTCCATACTTTGCAGAGCATTTTTTTTTTTTTTTTTTTTTCAAGTGTTAATATTATGTACACATCTTGTTTCATATGATATAAAAAATACAGTCGTTTATCAATTGTGAAAGTTTGTTCGATGTGATAATTACCTAACTGATATCATTTTTAGAATCACGGCGTATGAAAAGACAGCGACGGCGAAACCGGCGAGCTCATCCTGAACTCGCGGATGTATCTGCCGCTCCAGTACAGACAGCTACGACTGCAGCACCTATGCCGCCTAAGCGTAAGCGTCGCAACAGGAGACGAAGAGGTAGGAGGTTTTTTGGAAATTTCATTTGACATGACATTCATTGTCCGTAAAATTACAGATAAAAGGCTAAAGGGAGAGGCGACCAAAGCACAGGCTGAAGCAGAACGCCTGAGGGTATTGACCGAAGCAGCGCAAGAGGAAGCAAGGCGACAAGCATTGCTAGCCGAAGCAGCGCAGGCCGAAGTACAGCGCCAAATAGAACTGGCACGAGTACCGGGTAATAACCTCATTCTTTATTTACTTGTTTTCGAAACTTTGTTTGTTCATAATTTTTTGAAGAATTGTTACTTTATGAAAGGTCGTTGCGCTCTTTGATAGATACGAAGATCATTTACTCAGCGCGTGTTAATAGCCTTGGTTTATGAGGCTTGTTTATTTTTGCTACTCTTGATCGGGTTGAATTTTTCATGAAAAAAGGAAAACAACGTTTACGTAGCTCTGTCTATTTCTAGTTTCATTATCGGTCTGCAATTATAATTTTAAAAATAAAATAGCATTTGTTATGCAGCGCATCTTTTCCCTGACCAAATTAGAAGTCAATTATCTAATCATACTTGTTGCGACAAACGGAGGTCGGAATAATTAAATGTGTCAAAGTGTAAAGTTACTACGGTAGTTGTGTGGAGAACGATCGTTCGCTGTACCCTGCCGTAACTGGCAGCAGACACCGTAAGCCCGCTTCTCTACGGAGAAGCGTGGGCCGCGGTGTCGCCAGCGCTATCCCAATAGTGCTGAGGGGAAGGCTGCTCCAGATCTTCTACAACGCTATCGTTGTATATTCCTTATATCGATCCCTTTTAGCTTGGTTTTTATGCGTCGTTGAATAGAGAATCAGTGTCGACGAGCGAACTCCGGCGCGATATGAACGAAATTTGGTATATACAGATGGTAGCTTTGTGGAATACGAACGTTCGCTGTACCCTGCCGTAACTGGCAGCAGATACCGTACGCCCGCTTCTCTACGGAGAAACGTGGGCCGCGGTGTCGCCAGCGCTATCCCAATAGCGCTGAGGGGAAGGCTGCTCCAGATTTTCTACAAGGCTATCGTTGTATATTCCTTATATCGATCCCTTTTAGCTTGGTTTTTATGCGTCGTTGAATATGAAGAATCAGTGTCGACGAGCGAACTCCGGCGCGAAATGAACGGAATTTGGTATATACAGATGGTAGCTTTGTGGAAAACGAACGTTCGCTGTACCCTGCCGTAACTGGCAGCAGATACCGTACGCCCGCTTCTCTACGGAGTCACGTGGGTCGCGGTGTCGCCAGCGCTATCACAATAGCGCTGAGGGGAAGGCGGCTTCTGAATTTCTATAACGCTATTGTTGTTTATCTTAATTTTGTTATGCATGCACAATACTATGTGGGACGTCCTATGCCAAATCGGTCAAATTCTGGGTTCGCCAAGGTATAAATTCAAAAACGTTCAATTCAATTCGATTTGGGAAAATTCAATACAATTTTTTTTTTTTTTTAGATTTCCAGAATTTCATATCTTGGACACCACGTCAGATCATAATCTAACAAAATTCAGTTATGTTATTGTTTGAATAGGTTCATTACTACCGACAATCACGAACGAATCCAAAACAGAACAATTCGGAACAGAAAGGTGATTCGAATAAATTTGTAACATGAACACATGGTTTTGTTGTCATTCCCAAAGACACAGATTATTAATTTTTTTTGCTCGTTTCTGAGACTTATGTAGTTCATTGTTTCAAAAATAAAATTACTTACAGTTCTTTTCCCTGCTTGTTTTCTGGGATTGAAATTCAGTTGTTATAAAAAAGCTACAGAGCATTTAGGTGCATAGCTCACTTCTCGCTGCAGGTTTTGTTACATTTAAATGATGCGATTAAGGAATGGAATTCTATTTGTAGAGCGCGCCTTTCACAAATTTTGTTGTTTTCTGAATCGATTATTTGACCTCCTTACGGTAACGGATGAGTATTCATCTACTATTTTTCCGATCTGCTTTTATATTGATATTTCTATTACTTGATAGTTTAAATGAAAAAATATGTGGTCGTATATGGGGCATTCCATGCCAACTCGACCTGCCGCCAACCCTCACCATCTTCGATTTTGCTCTAGAATTAGAATAATGTTGAGGGTGTCGGAAAATGAACTTCCGAATTATTTCAGATTTTTTCGATCACTGGTCTAGAAGTTGCCTTATATTTATACTAATTTATATCTCAACATATTCAAGTCCTACAAAAAAATCAATTGAACAAAAAATCTTTGAAATATTCTTAAACAGAAGAAAACATTTTTTGGTAAATTTTTCAGCTACCAGAAATGCATTTTTTCGCGAAAATAGTATAAAATCAAGATTTTGTCGGCGATGGACATGATCGATTTTCATGAAATTTTTATCACAAATTCCTTGTCAAATTACGAACATTTTGGCACATTGCGGAAAGTGGGGAGATTTCTAGTTTGGATGCTACAATCGATTGAATGTCGAGGAAACGTGAAATGCGGTAGTAGTAAACTAAACAAACTCAAAAAGCACCTCTGGTACAAAAACCTTTCGCCAAGTACAATAATGATCACTACCCCCAACAAAATCTACCAATCAAAACTCCTCCTTGACAAAAGTGGTACTAAAAAAATGTCTACTTACAAAAGGATTGAAATCAGATACAATTGCCAAGTACATGTAGACTATACATGTACTTGGCAATTGTATCTTATATAATTATAATTGTATATTATATTAAACTAGTAAAAAAAAAAAAAAATATCCGAAATTAATCCGAAAAAAATAAAAATTGGAAGTAGTCGTACTTGGCGGGCCTTTTGTAGACAATTACGAGAAAGCAGAAATTGATATCAATAATCTTATATTCATATGAAATATTGGCCCGCCAAGTACTACGTACTCCAAATTTTTATTTTTTTCGGATTAATTTCGGATATTTTTATTTTTTTTTACTAGTTTAATATAATATACAAAAGACATGTACTTGGCAATTGTATCTGATTTCAATCCTTTTGTAAGTAGACATTTTTTTAGTACCACTTTTGTCAAGGAGGAATTTTGATTGGTAGATTTTGTTGGGGGTACTGATCATTATTGTACTTGGCGAAAGGTTTTTTCACCAGAGGTGCTTTTTGGGTTTGTTTAGTTTACTACTACCGCATTTGGCATTTCCTCGAGATTCAATCGATTGTAGCATCCAAACTAGAAATCTCCCCACTTTCCGCAATGTGCCAAAATGTTCGTAATTTGACAAGGAATTTGTGGTAAAAATTTCATGAAAATCGATCATGTCCATCGCCGACAAAATCTTGATTTAATACTATTTTCGCGAAAAAAATGCATTTCTGGTAGTTAAAAAATTTACCAAAAAATGTTTTCTTCTGTTTAAGAATATTTCAAAGATTTTTTGTTCAATTGATTTTTTTGTAGGACTTGAATATGTTGAGATATAAATTATTATAAATATAAGGCAACTTCTAGACCAGTGATCGAAAAAATCTGGAATAATTCGGAAGTTCATTTTTCGACACGCTCAACATTAATCTAATTCTAGAGCAAAATCGAAGATGGTGAGGGTTGGCGGCAGGTCGAGTTGGCATGGAATGCCCCATATATACCAAATAACAATTGCGAAGTCTTGGCGATCAGTGATGCTGAATTCTTTAATTACAGATACATTTCAGGATTCGGTCGGTAACATTTCGAGTTACTGAGATTTTATTATTTTCACACGATAATGCTGACAATTATTGTCGGATAATAAGAATGAAGGCATCATTCCTAGTCTGCTCATTACGTTCAAATATCTATCAAAGCATACGTGCGACCTTGTTAACATTAAAATTTGTAAGTCGCATCAAAAAATAATTGCTATAAGATTTTCCATATTTAATTTTATAAGAATGATGTTATTACTGATACATATGGGTTATCATATATATTTGCACAATGACTTTGACGTTGTCCAAAAATGATTTTCCAATACATCAAATCATTTGATTTCGTTCATCAATTTTTTTCTTCAAATATATCCATTGCGTAAATACGTGTTGGTCTCTAATAATAACTATATAGGAACGAACAATTTCGATTCAGATCATTGATACTTGGAATGTCGCAGTCATTGTGATATATTTGGCATTGAATGCTCCGATTTCACCTTATGTATCCTAATTTCTATGAATTATTTCATAGCAATCGAGGAGGACGCTGAGTGCCGCGTCTGCCTGCTCGCCGATATCACCCATTCATTCTTGCCGTGCGGACACAGATGCTGCTGTGCCACATGTGCGGACAGACTGTACAACCGCCGGAATCCTCGCTGCCCCGTCTGTAGAAGCGTACTCACTCAAGCTCCTGTGAGGATTTGGCTGCACAATTAGTTTTTTTTTTTTTTTTTTAATCCCATTTTTATAAAATAAATGGTGCCCTTTCATTTATAAAACCAGATTTTGATTCTTTCTTGTGAAGTGACTTATTTCTTATAACCTTACCCTTCTTTGGATAAAATACAGAGCTCAATTATTCTCCACTTTGGTGACGGGAGACCAGGAAGGGCGTTAACTTATCTAAGGTAGAACATAATTACTCCCGATTAATGATGATTTCAGTAAGGGCTGATATGATTCACTTGACTGTATATTAGGCATTATGTCACTTGTTTCTCGAAGTTAAAAAGAAGGCTCGAATGGGATGTATCTGATGGATAAAGGTATTCAGCCAGATAGTTTATGAAAATGATGTTTTCATGACATCTGCTCTGAAACTGCAAGTTTCGTTGCCAGTTTTGTCAGTTGAAAGAGACTGATTTCAGGATGATGCCGTGAAAAGTTGTCAAATCGCGAATTCAATGAATCAGCGGTGTGAATTGGTGTTTTTCAATCCCTTGGGATTGAAAAATGGGTCTATTACAATCCCTTGGGATTGCAAAGAGAAATAACTGCCCTGTTGCAGATTTCAAACTATTGAAATTGACAGTTGAAGTTCCAGAGCAAATGTCATGAAAAACATAGTGTGTGACACGGGATGAAACATGAATGCAGGCACGGGTGATGTCTGCCCTCGCCTTCGGCTTCGGGCAGACAACTTCACCCTGGCCTGCATTCACCTTGTTTCATCCCTTGTTACACAATATACTATTTGCTAATGAAACCAGCGAAATATCGAAGTATAAATTATTTCAAACTCTTGAGGGGGTACATATACACCTTGAAAATAACTTTTTTCAAATCACTGCCACGCTCTAGGAAAACATTTTAGTGACTCAGTTTTTTCACAGTTGATAAGTGCCATTTTGATACATAGTTCATGATTTTTCCAGATTTTAGGTCTTTCGCTGAACAAACACTTAGTCCATCGAAGAAAAAGTAGTTGTCGTAGGGTACAGGTTGCTGCGTTGCATGAAACTTCTTCAAATTTGAAGGAAATATTCTGTGTGAATGTAATTTAAGGGTAAACCAATAATATTTCATGAATTCAAGTTTTAGACATAGAAATTTTTGATCCTAAAATATTTTTTCCAAAATGATGGAAAAAAAAGTCTTACAATCCAAAATTTCTATGTTCAAAACTTGTATTCATGAAATATTATTGGTTTTCCCCTAAATTACATTCACACAGAATATTTGCTCCGAATTTGAAGAAGTTTCATGCAACGCAGCAACCTGTACCCTACGACAACTACTTTTTCTTCGATGGACCAAATGTCTGTTCAGCGGAGGACATAAAATCTGGAAAAATCTTGAACTATGTATTAAAATAGCACTAATCAACTGTAAGTAAGCTGAGTCCTTAAAATGTTTCCTTATAGCGTGGTAGTGATTTGAAAAAAATTATTTTCAAGGTGTATATACCCCCTTAAGTGACTCGGTTTGCTTGAACGTATAACATTAATCGACGAATGGATTGAAATACCTCAAATCTGATCTAATTGTACAGTCGGGTAACAAAGTTCTTGTAGGGTCGAAACTCAGGCTTATGCGGTTCACAGTATGCGCCTGAATTTCGACCCTACAAGAACTTTGTTGCCCGACTGTACAGCAATAGACAGGTTTTGTATAGAGAAAAAAATGGGCACATCGTATAATAAAAAGCGACCATATAATGAATGGTGGATGATTTAGTTTTACTAATGAATTTAACCATATGGGCAATTCCACCTCAAATCGGCCGAGAAATGACCTCGTATTCTTTGAATCGACTTAAACTTTCTTTACGTGAAATCTACGTCAAAAAAGCAGACCCGTATTTTTTCGTTGGTCCAAAAAGTTTTTTTTACGCCAGTTATGAATTATCGAATTTTACTGTGAAAGTAGCGCGAGGGCGGCTTGGAGAATTAATATCTCGAGTCCCTTTCACCGTAGAGAAATGTTTAAAAACGCGTTTTAAAGGCAATGAAAAACACTTTTCGATAAAATTTTTTAATTTTTCAAAAAATATAGTTTTGTTATTTTTATGAGCAATCAAAATGTTTATCGATTTTTTTCGCAATCTAAGGCCATTTTTAAAATTCTAAAAAAAATATGATCGCATTCCTTATTCAATTCTGAAAATGACGATTTTTTAAAAAAGATGGAGCTATTTTTCTAAGTATTTTTTTTACAATTATTTGTCCGGCGTTGCGTGAGGTTGGCGCGCCGCGCGCCTCGCTACTACCGCGTCGTACGGGGCTCGGCCAATGGCATGACGCACGGCTTCCCGTACATGGAATAACGCGATAGTAGCAAGGCGCGCAGCGCGGCAACCTCACGCAACGCCGGACAAATAATTGTAAAAAAAATACTTAGAAAAATAGCTCCATCTTTTTTAAAAAATCGTCATCTTCAGAATTGAATAACGAATGCGATCATATTTTTTTTTAGAATTTTAAAAATGGCCTTAGATTGCGAAAAAAATCGATAAACATTTTGATTGCTCATAAAAATAACAAAACTATATTTTTTGAAAAATTGAAAAATTTTATCGAAAAGTGTCTTTCATCGCCTTTAAAACGCGTTTTTAAACATCTCTCTACGGTGAAGGGGACCCGAGATATTAATTCTCAAAGCCGCCCTCGCACTACTTTTACAGTAAAATTCGATAATTCATAACTAGCGTAAAAAAAACTTTTTGGACCAACAAAAAAATACGGGTCTACTTTTTTGACGTAGATTTCACGTAAAAAAAGTTTAAGGCGATTCAAAAAATACGAGGTCAAAAAACACCCAAAATTGGCCGATTTGAGGTGGAATTGCCCATATACTATCAATAGGAAATCGCATCAGACAGATTGTGCAATTCGGCGGGAATAGTCTTTTATACATTTGGATTTGATAGATGATGAGAATAAACACATTCTTCATACGAATATTTGATCACTGCGAATTGAATAGAACTATATTCAAACCGAATAATGGAAATAATGTGGTGATTCGAATATTTACATGAATTCAAAAATTCAGTGAATCCAAATTCATAATTGAACGTCAAAAATAATCGATGCACTGTAATTAGTTAACATGAGAATGAAAATTAATTTGGAAACTCATCTGCGAAATACTCAAAACGTTAGTCACATTTTCTAAATAATCCGTAAATAGCCCAGCTTCCATATCAAGATCTATTCTAATTTTTAGAATTATTCAAATTTATTCAACTATTCTGATTTTTTCGGACAGTCAAATTATTCCACGTGTTTTTCGATTCAAATAGCAGTATTCGATTCAACCTGACCCTATCGTCTGAAAATGATATTTGAAAAGAAAGAAATATATACATATATAATATATAATATATTGTTACGTTTCGGTTCTTGAGCGATACCATCGGTATCGCGAACCGAGTGTAATTGTGAGTTCTTTGCTCGATTTTATATGTTCTAGACCTTTATATCAATAATTTAATGTTCCCTATTACGGACTTGAGTCGCCGTGCAACTAAAGCCGCTTCCCCACAGACCTGAACACGTAAACGCGCTAAGGCTGCACTTTACCCACCTAACCTTTTGATTTCAGTTACGTTAAAGTTAGTTTATTCCCAAATTTTCTAAACAATACAACCTGCTGTGCCAGACCTGAGTGTGTCAGAGACACCCTAAGGCTGTATTTAGCTTTGGTTGGTTATACAGACGAAGAAGAACCTGGAAATGGCGGATAAGGGATCTGCATAGACTTACTTTTAGATAATCAAGAAATTCGATTTATTTTAATTTTACCTAAACATGCGGTTGCAACCAATTCCTATATTATATTTACAATGATTGCTTACTTACTAAAATTTTAATATCGAAGACTATTTATTACTCGTTATTCGTTATTCGAATTTTGACAGGCTCGTATTTCAGTTATTTTATTTGATAATTTGATTTCATTCGACTATGAATACTTTGACTAAATGATATACTTTTTCCGAAGTTAATTTCTTCTATGATCTTTTGGAATTTATTTAATTTATGTTGATTCTCGCGAATAAAATAGAATAGAATTTATATTGAAGTGAAGCTACTAGTACACAAGGCGCTCTGCCTATTGTGACTGATGAGAAAGAGTGTTGCGAGTCAACCCGGTGCTATACCGTAGAATTGCTGCTGCTGAGAGCTGTGTCTCGACTTATATACTTGCTATGACGTCACGCGACTTGTCGCTCTCGTCGAATGTTCTAGATCGTTCGACGTTCGCAACGGCTGATGTTTGAATTGCTAACGGTCAGGCCTATGTTGTCTGATCCGTTACAATATATATGTATAATATGTATATTATGTTTAGGTGCTAAATATGCTACGTATTTGCGGTTTTCAAAAAATTCGACACAACGTTGGTAATTACGGGGTTTACCCACTTTCTCAATTTGAAAAAAATCGATTTTTTTTTTTTTTTTTTTCATTTTTCAGCTAAGAGAATGCTAATTTTGATATTACAGAAGAGATATTGCATGGTGCAGGCATCGATGATGAGACATGAGTAGTATTTTTTTACGATTTTTCATAAACCAAAATTTTAAACGCGTTTTTCTCGGAACTACGGTTTTACAAGGTTTGTTGATAAAATTTCTGAAACTACTGAACCAATCCTCATGAAATTTGGATGGTATAGTCTGTACACATAAAGACATATTGCACACCTCAATTATGCCCAAATTTCCAATTTTTACCACCTTTTTTTTTTTTTTTAAAAAAAACAGTGAAAAACACGCCTTTTTTTCGAAAAATGGCCGCCGTTTTGTCATTTTTTGTTTATATACCAAAAACCGAGGTTTGCAATGAAGGGAGAGTCATGAATTTAAAATTTTTCGGTTTTTTGATTGCGGATGTCTCATTTTGAAGATTTCATTAACACAACACGCATACCTACTTTTAGAGGAGTTATGTTTACCTTGTTGCAACCAGAGTATCAAGGTGTTGCAATCCAGATGTTTTGAGACACACTTTGGCAATACTCTGGAATGTGCAAGTGCGAGGCTTGACGCAACTAACAACAATTGCAGAAACAAGGCGACCTCCTTATACGTAATAAATAAGCGATGATTATAATACTCATCGTCAGAACATCAAGACCGATATTAGGGCAGGTTATGCCAGATCTCAGTTAGACGTAGTAAATCACCTTTTGTAAACTCTTCATACATTAATAAACTTGAATCACTTTGTACGACCGAGTTCCAACTCCTAATTCGACAACGGATCCTTAAACAAATCGTAGTTGTATAAAGGATCTCAGGATCCCAATTACAACAACCTGAACTCAGCGCCGGCCCTAGGCGTGTGCGACGTGTGCCCCGGCACACGGCGGCCAAGTTATTGGGGCGGCCAGTAGACCATTTTTTGTCAGAAAATGATCTTCGATCTATGAATTTATAAATATATACACCGTGGTCTCCCTCAAGCGGGATATTTTTTTCTGCGCATAGGTCACCGATTTTGGTGCCACGCGAGATGTTGACTCTTAACTGGTTCACAACAAAAAAACTAGAGCCATTCGCCTTAGTATCAAGTGGTTCGCAGAAGTTATTCGATGTTTAAAACATGAAAAAATCTGTTTTCGAGCGCACCGGACTATCTTCAGGCATACGTAAATTCGGTTTGAGCGATCATACAGATGTTTTCCCCTAGTGATTCGGAATCGCAAGACTTCCACCTTTTACGCTGTGAGCTCAAATTTTTTGAAGAATAATTGGTGCCTAGGACTTTTTCAAAAAAATTTTTGTCTTTCAGTTTTCGAAGCGGAGGGCATAATTTTTTCTGATGGAAATTTTACTGAAGGTAGTCCTTTGAATATTTAAGGATCTCTGAAATTTGTGGAAGGGTGTTCGGCCTCGTTTGTGTTCAAATAATTCGACGATGAATTTCAATTATTGGAGTAACGCGCTGGAGTTTCTTCTGTTGAACCAATAGGGCATAATTTTCACTATCAAGATTTTACGGAACTTAACGTATCCGGAAAAATTGCTATCAGAGAATCACCAAATTATGTTATTTTCGAATTGATTTAAAAAATTTGAGATTTCGTCTCCGAATTTGACGCCCAAAACCAGCGTCAAGCGTCAGCATGAAATCGCACCTTAACAATTGAGTCTGCGACGGGCGCGTCGGGGGTGAAATGCAGCAACGAATATCGCGGTGGGAACACTACTCGGCACCGTGCAAATTTGAAAAATTGTTGACGTCGATTATAGAAAGTTCACTATTGCGAACCAAAAATTGATTACGAAATCACAAAGTGTATATTTGACGAAAATTTTGAGCTATTTCAAGTTCGCCCGTACCAATCCATTTCCCAAACTGCACCGTTGGACCTTTTTGCACCTGGCGTCCAAGTTTTTAAATATCTTCGAAATTACCAAGCGCTATCATGTTCGTTAATGTTCAGGGAATATTTATGAATTCATCCCGATTTTTGACACTTATCTCAGACAAACGGTGACGAGTTGAAGTTGACGTACGGCAATGAACTCCGCAG
Organism: Tenthredo mesomela; assembly: GCA_943736025.1. NCBI lineage: Eukaryota > Metazoa > Arthropoda > Insecta > Hymenoptera > Tenthredinidae > Tenthredo > Tenthredo mesomela. The sequence goes on from OX031013.1 coordinate 31,898,918, forward strand.
GAACTACGTTTTTCAACTTTTCGGAGATCATAACGGTTTTCACGATTTTCACACAGAAATTTGTGATTAACCATCGCCGCAGAAAACTTGGCGCGTTACAATTTTTCCTGACTCGATGCTCTATCAATTTTTTTGCAGAAGTTATAATCACTCAAACAGAGGGGCCAAACCTTTTTACACCGACAGTAGGGACTGGAACATTCTTTGCCCTAATTGTTAATTCTACTTATCGTATGCCCAGAACAACACTATAACATCTCAAAAAATATATTTTTAGGGGATTTGCGTTCAAATGAATGTAAATGCTATTGGATGGAGTCTCATGGGTATTTTGAAGAAACAAGATTTTCTTGAGATGTTACAGTGTGCTTTCAGGGGTACGTTAGTTACGCTTCTCCATATGAGGGGCGGCCCGAGGGTACTCCGCACACCCACGAAGATACCTCAAGGCCGGCGCTGCCTGAACTTTTTGTATACTTGAACTGTAAAAATGAACGAAAATAAAAATATTTTCATATATCCTAAGAATACCTATATCTATTAAGGGGTGACACCACTCTAGGATTTTGAAAAAATCGATTTTTTTTTTTTTTTTTTGCCTTAAAAATACTTTAGGGTCATAAAAACAATAACCAATTGGTCCTATGGTAAAAAAAAAGAATTTCAGAGGTTTCGATTTTCAATTTCGCCGCAACGCCTCGGAGCACACATTCGGCGTTTATGCGGTAACGCTTCGATATTTTGCTTTTGACTGTCGAAATAATGCGTGCCTTCCCTACTTACAGAGTAGAAGGTCATTACCCAGACAGCACGGAATATTGCCCAATATTGTAGCAACATTGTAGCAACATCGCAATATTGCTACAATGTTGCTACAATATTGCAATGTTGCTACAATGTTGCTACAATATTGGGCAATATTCCGTGCTGTCTGGGTAGGTCACCTTTGTAGGTCACCAGGATGCTCTGATGCTATAATATACACTATAATATACGTGTATGTGCAAGTACTTATAAAACTTTGAACGCGTTTTTGTTGAAATCACATTCTTCAAACTGGGCGGAAACGCTGCTCGAAAATCGTTCGATGAATTGTTTTGAAATTTTGACTGTAGCTTCATAATCACATTATCTAAAGAAGTACATAGCCGTTTTTCGATTGAATGTAAACTTTTTTCTTTATAAACAATTTACTGCAAATTTTTTTGCCGAAAAATTGAAATTTCTTTTCAAACTAGTGCCATTTTTTCAAAAATGGATTTAAAAGAAAAACCCTCTATGTACTTCTCTAGCCAATTAGATATAGATTGGGAAAAAATTAATTTTCTTGTTTCACCTCTTATACTTTCGGAGTTACACGTCCGCCCGTGAAGGTATCGAAAAAAAAGCGTTCTTAAAGACTGGCTCTGTCGCCGCCATTTTGTATCAAAAATGCAATCACAAATTTTTTCTACATTATTTTCTTCAATATGTGTTTAACAAGCCCTGAAAAAAGAAACCCGATCCCTTCTCCAATATTCTAGAAAAAAATCATCAAATTTAGGCCTTTTTTGCTGACTCTAGAGTGGTGTTACCCCTTAAGGAGTTTCGGTACACCAAAATGACTAATTTCTTATAAATTCGTTACGGCATAGTCGTCACATTAAATATTCATCAAATTATTGTATTCATAAACTGATGGTTTCCCGGAAATTCCAGAAAAAAATAATACCGAAATTATAAACAAATGGCTAGATATCGATTTTTGATTTTCAAGTGCTTTAAAAAGTTGAAAATGGTTAAAAATCTAGTAGATTGGTTCGATTACAGTCTACGATGGCTTATTTTCTTCAGGAAACTATTCTCTTTAATCCGACTGTGACACATATTTTTCATCATGTTGGTGATGGTGAATATTCAATTTCACAACATTGCACGTACATCGCTTTTAAGCAACAAATAACCACATTGAATTGCCGATTGACAGGGAAAATAATCTGTCACTGTGAATTTGTGGGAAATAGTTTTCTGGATAAAATGAGCCATCGTAGACTGTAATCGAACCAATCTACTAGATTTTTAACCATTTTCAACTTTTTAAAGCACTTGAAAATCAAAAATCGATATCTAGCCGTTTGTTTATAATTTCGGTATTATTTTTTTCTGGAAATTTTCGGGAAACCATCAGTTTATGAATACAATAATTTGATGAATATTTAATGTGACGACTATGCCGTAATGAATTTATAAAAAACTAGTCATTTTGGTGTACCGAAACTCCTTAAGCCCAACAAGTTTTATGTCATTAACTTTATCAGCAACCTCAGAAAAAATGATTAAAAATAGCCTTTTTTTCGACAGAGTAGGTAGATTAACCGATGTGGTAACGCTGAAACACTAGTATTTGACGGCTTACAGACCATCTACGTGAGGTCTCTGGCCCGGTGGCGCCCCTACCGAAGTGCCGGATTCTCTTGATTCGAGATTTTGACCCTTCTACGTTCTGCGTTTATGAATTTTACTCTTTCGGAATTCTTGTACTCGACGTATTTATGTTCGGTTTATTGACTATTAAAAATATTGACTATTCTAGATTTCAAATTTCGATAATACATACTTTCGATTTGATCGAAATCTACTTTCTACTTATTCGAAATACAAACAATCTGAGACTACAATTTCGATTTAACAACCTTTTGGATAAATAACCTTTCGACGAAACACTTATTCGACTCAGTGGTCTGTCGGAAATAAAAAAATTTGAAATCACAGTTCTCGTTATTTTGGTATTCGCTTATTTCAAAATTCGAGATTTTGGTCAGTCTACGTTTTGGACTTTCGAAATTTTGACCCCCACTCCCACCTGTCCCCTACAATATTTTTCACCCCCAGAATCTAACTGCAATAACTCAAGAGAATCTGGTTTCCTACCAACTGTCATGAGAACCCAATGAAGTACCATATTTACTCTAATTTTAACGAATATTCACACAAAAAAATCCACAAGTGACCCAAAAATTTTCTCAGAGTTCCAGGATTGTCCATGCCAATTAGGAAAATCCTCTGAGAATTCTAGGACTTCCAGATTTTTGCAGGAGCTAGATACCACGTTGTTGAGATATTACAGTTGTTCCGTGCATGCAATATTACTCGAACAATAGATTTGTGAACAAAAAAGGTTTTGTTGGGTGAGGTATATCGAAATAAAGAGATTGCATTTTAATAATTGGATATTAATATAAACTTTATTATAATCGTGTTGCAACCATAGTTGGTAGATACGGAAGAAGGAAGATGGAAACTTAGGACTAGCGGCAACATGCCTAACTTATAAACTAATATGGCGTCAGCCCGGGAATATTTGAATAGATGCAGTATATCAGTATTACATTTCTAACACTACCCCTTAGACAAATATCCTTATACTTTATTTTAAACCTAAAGCTTTAATATATTTGGCATGTTTGTTTCCAGCCAAAGGTTTCGTTAAAATGTCAGCCACCATGTCATCGGTTTGTCTATATTTTATTTCTATTATTTTCTTTTCAATAGCATCCTTGATAAAATGGTGTCTCACATCTATATGCTTTGTTCTCCTATGATGTTGAGTATTATTAATGATCTTTTGTGCGCTTTGATTGTCATTGTATAAAGTTATCATTTTTGTCTCTCCTATTATTTCTTTTAACAAATTTTTATTAAAGATAACCTCTTTAGCTCCATCACTTATACTTAAGTACTCAGCCTCTGTACTAGATAACGTGATGGTCTTTTGCTTTCTCGACTCCCAATTTATCGCACAATCTCCTAACTTCATCACTAAGCCTGTATAAGATTTCCTATCAATTACGTCATTAGCCCAGTCCGCATCCGCAAAAGCTTCAACTTTTTCTCCATTTTTCTTAAACGTTAGTGCATAATCAATTGTACCAACTAAATATCTAAGTATTCTCTTAGCGGCTATCCAATGTGTATCGTTATGACAAGAATTGAATTGACTTAGCAAACTTGTTGCATACGCAATATCGGGTCGTGTGCACACGGCAAGGTATAACAATCCTCCTATCAACTGTTGATACGGATATTTGGTTGTATTTGTTTCTGTCTTTTCTAATTTGACGTTTAATGCAACTGGCGTTGCGACAGGTTTTGCTTCTGTCATTCCAAATCTGGTAAGTAAATTTTTAATGTATGCATTTTGGCATAAACTTAGAGTACCTTTAGATCTGTCTCGCATAACTTTCATACCTAAACAATTTTTAATAGGTCCCAAGAATTTTATGTCAAATTCTACTTTCAGTGCATTAACAAGTTTTTGTTTTTCAGTCTTATCGTTACTAAAAATAAAGAAATCATCTACATAAAGTGCTATTATGATTAACATATCCTTATTTTTCTTTATATAAACACATTGCTCATGGTTTGATTGTATGTATCCGTTGTTTCTTAAAACTAAATGGATTTTTTTATTCCAGGCTCTACTTGCCTGTTTCAATCCGTAAATACTTTTGTTCAGTAAACATACTTTCTCAGTTCCTTCTATTTCAAATCCTGGGGGTTGTTCAATGTAAATTCGCTCGTCTAACTCTCCATTCAAGAATGCCGTCTTCACGTCTAAATGGTCCATATCCATGTTTCGCTCATTTGCAATAGCAAACAATAATCTTATAGTCGAATGCCTAACTACAGGAGCGAATGTTTCCTCGAAGTCTATATCATACCTTTGGCTAAAACCCCTAGCAACCAGACGTGCTTTATAGCGTTCAAATTCCCCGGAGGTATCTTTCTTGACTTTATACACCCATTTACATTTAACTACATTTATGCCTTTGGGTCTATCTACCAATTCCCATACATTATTTTTAATCAATGAATCGTATTCAGCCCGCATGGCTAATTTCCAATCTTTTTGATTTGCACATGAGATTGCTTCAGTAAAAGTTAATGGCTCATTTAAATTTATATTATCAACAAAGGATACAGCTGAAGTCTCATAATCTTCCATCCAGATTGGTCTGCGCCTCTCTCTCATCGGCCTTGCGTCGTCGTTTCCTCCAATTACAATTGGTCGATCTCCTGCGTCAGGTACATCGGCGTCGTCGTCATCTGCGCTAACAAGTGTGTCTGAACTATCGTCGTCCGACACGTCATCTTGTAGTAAGCTTTCGATTGTAGATGCTTCCCCTGAATCTAGACTGCTTATTTCATGTTCGTCATCTTCGTTTTCAGACATGTCTTGACGCTCCTTATCTTCTAGATTTTCATGAATTATTTCCTCAGCTTCTGATTCAAGTTTCTCATCTTTGTCGTTTTCAAGAAATATGACACTTCTTGCTTTGATTACTTTTCCAGGTTGTCCTGGATCTCCAAGCCTATAGCCTTTCGTGTTTTCACAATATTCGACCATGAGATATTCCTTCGATTTAGCATCAAATTTCTTTCGGAGTTCGTTTGGAATATGGGCGTACGCTTTACATCCAAATACTCGTAAGTGACTTACGTCAATTTTGGATCCTGTCCAAATCTCTTCTGAGGTTGCTCCTGAGACAGCTGCAGTTGGACTCAAATTCTTCAGATATATTGCTGTCATTATAGCTTCACCCCAATGATGTTTTGACAACTTTGAATCCTGCAACATTGTTCTTGCTTTTTCAACAACCGTCCTATTTAGCCTCTCTGCGACACGATTTTGTTGAGGCGAGTAAGGTACTGTTGTTTCGTGAATTATTCCACATTTCTTAAAAAGGTCTTCAAACGGTTTGTTATTCCAATCCGTTGTCGGTTCTGAATCTTTTGATTTTTAAATTGCTTTGATTTTCTACCAGGTTTTTGAATTCTATAAATTGATTAAATACCTGTGCCTTTGTATGTAGTAGATATCCGAATGTTTTTCGTGAAAAATCGTCTGTAAATGTGAGCAAATATCGAGCTCCGCTCCAAGTTGATTCTGTCATAGGACCGCAGATATCCGAGTGGGTCAATTCCAGCCTCTCCTTGGCTCTGGTTGCACTACCTTTTGGAAAAGAGTTCCTCTTCTGCTTTCCTTTGATACATGGGACACAATCTCTGATTTCCCCTTCGTCACGAAAGTTGATCCCAGTGACCAGTCCATTCTTCATCATCGTCATGCTTCTGTGGCTCAGATGTGCTAGTCGCCTGTGCCATGTCTCCTGAGATGTTGCCATGGCAACAGGTTCCACAGTTGTAGCCACGCAATTTTCTGACCTTTGACGCTCTTGTTTCTGGGCTTGGTCTAATTTATATACTCCATGTATATTCGTTGCGGTAACTTGACTGTAACCCTCAATTTTACATTTATTTTTGTCATATACATGACATTTTTTGTCATCAAAAAAACTACTATTAATCCTCGTTCAGTCATTTTACTCACGGACAGTAAGTTAGCTGCAATTCCTGGTACGTGCATAACATCTGTGATAGTTCTGTGTATATCATTGTTTAATTTTATATTAATCTCACCTACGCCTTCACTTTGCAGCTTGTGATTGTTTGCCACGGTAACTTGTTTTAAATCAACGTTAGAATAATTTGAGAACCAGTTTCGGTGCATACTCATATGAGTAGTACAGCCCGAGTCAATATACCAATCGTCGTCTTGAAAGGTGGTAACAGATAGAGCAGTCGTCAATAATAAGGAGTCCTCGTATTTCTTGGTTGAATCTTTCTTGGTCGAGTCTTCCTTTTTCTTGAGTAATTCACGACATTTGGGTTTAATGTGACCTTCCTTTCCACAATGATGGCAAATTATTTTCTTCTTTTGCCCTGTATTTTTGTATACAGTTTTTGCTCCAAACGCTGCATCCATTGAGGATCCTGTGCTTGCTTCGGTTCTACGATATTCTTCTTGCATCAGCCTAGATTTTACTGTTTCACTTGAAATTTTTGCATTTGTTGCTTCTAAGGCCATGACCAGAGGGTCAAATGCCGATGGGAGTCCACCTAGTAGCAGCATTGCTACTTCTTCATCATCGACTACATGATTTATGTCTGCTAATTCCTGTACCAACGAAGTCAGACCACTGACGTATTCGCCCATCGTCTTAAAGTCTTCGTATTTAGTTCGAAGCAACTTTCTTAAAAGACTGAGTCTGCGACACAAACCTTTATCTTCAAATGCTGTTTTAAGGTTTTCCCAAGCATCTTTAGATTTTTCTGCTTGCCTTATATATGAGTAGCACGAAGGTTTTACGCTTAGAAAAATTTTTGCTAAAGCTTTTTGATCTTTATTTATGTCTTCGTCTGTACCTAGTACACAATTCCACAGTCCTTCCATGGTTAATAGCATCCTCATTGAGAATTTCCAATTATTGTAGTTTTTTGTTCCTTCGAGCTTTTCAATTGAATGGCCCATGCCGCCAATGGTGATACTACTTCCCACGTTGATTTGATCCGCCATTTTAAGTATATGTACGAGTCAACAAACACACGAAAGAGTTTATACAAGTCCAACCACGCGACCGGCTAACCTCGAAAGAAACAGTTTCTAACTTATCAAAAATAATCACTTATTTCACTTTTTGTCACTTGACTATTATGTTTATTCAACTCTAAAAACCTCTGGGCCCATAACCTGTTGGGTGAGGTATATCGAAATAAAGAGATTGCATTTTAATAAATGGATATTAATATAAACTTTATTATAATCGTGTTGCAACCATAGTTGGTAGATACGGAAGAAGGAAGATGGAAACTTAGGACTAGCGGCAACATGCCTATCTTATAAACTAATATGGCGTCAGCCCGGGAATATTTGAATAGATGCAGTATATCAGTATTACATTTCTAACAGGTTTCATACTCGATCGTAGTGCACACTACAGCCAGCAACATGAGCTTGATCGAACACCTCTCTGCAACTGTTTCGCAAGGCTTGTTCAAAATCAGTCATGACAACTTTCACGCAGGCGACGTTTATAATTTGGGAGACAGCTCTCAATACTGCCGTGTAAGCTGCCTGAGTTTTACTGGCCATCAGAACATGCGCAAAGGGTATGGCCTAGAAAGCAATTATATAAAATAAGATTAGATACTCAAAAAGCACATCGAAAATTTAATGAATAAGTGCAAGCTTCCAAGATTTTTAAGCAGCCAGTGATTTGGTTGAATTTCTAGACGGTTGACAAATTACACAAAAATCAATCGCTATGTTTAAAAAAATCGGTGCGCGCGTTCAACGGGATACTTGTTTGAAATAAGGAAAATGAGATACAAATTTACGTTATCTTACATGATCATATCTGATGCCTAAAATCGACACAAGCTGGTATACGTCTCTCACTCGCGGCGTTATTTGGAAGGTGCCATCGATGAAAATTTTCGACACAGCGTTGAACTCATTTCTGACGAATTCTGCGTTGAAAATGAGCAAGTGCAACTTTCCTTGCGTGTCGATGATCCTTCGGGTGCTGAGTAATTGCACGCCTCCATGCTGCAGCAATCTAACATGCTCAGGATTTTCTAGCTGATCAGCCATTTCCACCAAAGAATCTGGACATGCGGGAAACTCCCACCGTCTCCAGCGTTTCAAATTCGTCAGATTGCTGTTGAATGGTTCAAGTACCCGCACATCCCCTCGTGCATCTCCTTCGAACCTATTGTATCAATAATAGGTACGACAAAAATTACTAACAATTATAATATTCGTAAGGATGCAGTATTAAAATATTGTTGTGACTGACTAGAAACAAGAATATCAATTATTCTTCGCGAGCTCAGATGATGGAAATTTCACTATCTTGGCCGGAATCCTACCAGTACTAATACTTCGGAGTTTAACAAATATGCACCCAAGAGGGAAATAACTCATTGAATTGACGTGTCAATAGTTCATGAATTAATTCGTAATTCACCTGAATTGATGAGAATTAACCGAAAAAACAAACGAAAGAAATTAAGATGATCTTGAAATGAAGTGAACTATCGAGAATTGATGGAATAACTATTGAATTGATTGAATTAAAACGATTGAGTTAGATTAAAAAGAATTAATCTAAATTCAAAGAATTACGTTAAATGAAATGAATTATTCTGAATTATTTTAACCCTAAGAATCAATGTGTCACTCAAATCTTGAGTTATTTCTCCCTCGGATGTACCTTACACATATCGACGCCTCAACGTAGAACTATGATATCTCAAATTGTGGTAGAAAAACATGATATCTCAAATTCTGGTTGGAAAACACGATATCTCAAATTGTGGTAGAAAAACATGATATCTCGAGTTAAAATCGAAAACTATGCTATCTCGCTAGCACAATTTTGTTTTTTGATTTTAGGTTGGTAATAGCTCGAGATGAAAGTATATAATTTTTGTTGAATCCTTTAACATGTAAAATTGAGGGAGGGTTGTAGTGCTTATGAGACTACTGCAAATATTAGGAAATATTTGAACAAGTCCATACACAAAAAATATATTTTTGTAACACATGCACGATTTTCGCGTTTTTTTTTTTTTTTACCATTAAGCTGGCTTAAAGTGGCGGTTTCCAGACGAGCGGGCAAATAAAAAATGAAAACGCCTGCTAAATTATTTTTCAATATTTTCGAGAAAATTATAAAAAAAAAAAAAAAATAGAAAAAACGCGAAAATCGTGCTGTTACAAAAAATTTGGTGCGCATCAAGGGCGAAGTGGGCTTTTTGACCCTGTGTGATTGCAGTACTCGTCTTCGGCTCGCAAATGGACTCGTCTTCGACTCGTGCTAGCTCATCTCCGACTCGTACTGCAAACTCCACACTCGGTCTAAAAAAAGCCCACTTTACGCCCTTGGTACACAATATTCTATTATTTCAACTATTTTGACACGTTGCCATTGCTAATGATAATGACAATAGTAACCGTGACGTAATAAGGTAACTCTAATTAGATATTCGACAAGCTTAGTTTTTACAGAACTAATCATAGGCTCCGACGATAAGGTCGTCATAGAAGGACCTGCAACGTTCTGGGATAAGTCCTTCACAGAGAGCTAACATATTCATTTTAATTTTTTTTAAGGGGACCAGTACAGTGACTTTTCGAGAAATTATCATAGTCCGAAATCAATTTATTTCATAACCAAAGTTCATTTCACATCAAAATATTTTTCTTTTTCAAAATCATGTGTCGTAAGGATTTTAGAGCACCGTTGGAACGATTCAGGTGATCTTGGATTCATTTTCTTCAGAAAACAAATCCTCATCATGTGAATGTAGGAATTTTAAAATAAAAAATTATGTCATAAGTTATGATCAATTTACCAAATTTGCAAAAATTATTATCACTCATTTCTTAAATAACTTGGCCAAAATGAAGAATTTTCAAAATTCCTACATTCACATGATGAGGATTTGTTTTCTGAAGAAAATGAATCCAAGATCACCTGAATCGGTCCAACGGTGCTCTGAAATCCTTACGACACATGATTTTGAAAAAGAAAAATATTTTGATGTGAAATGAACTTTGGTTATGAAATGAATTAATTTCGGACTATGATAATTTCTGGAAAAGTCGCTGTACTGGTCCCCTTAAATAACCATTGTACATATATCCAGGAAGCTGGTTTTTTAAGCTTTCCAAACCTATATAATAAAAGTCGATTACCTTAACTAGAAGATTGAATAAAGTCATTCAAAATCTAGAAATTTTGTTGCTTTAAAAAATCTTTAGATTTTAAATGACTGTATTTAATCTTCTAATTAAGATAATCGACTTTTATTATATAGGTTTGGAAAGCTCAAAAAACCAGCTTTGTGAATATACAATGGGTCTTTTTGAAAAATCAAAATGAATAGGTGTAATTTCAGTTTGAATAAAAAAACGAAAATTCCCATGTTAAATGAATAGGAAATTAAATGAAAATAGCGACCTCTTAGAGTTGAGCTACAGCGACCGATTTTCGCGAGGACTTTCGTCTTATCCATCTCAAGCATTTGAGAGGGTAAGAGGGGAAGAGTTGAAAAAAAAAATTAAAGAATTTTTATGAAGCACCCTTATAGTGTAGATACTCTGTTTCGGTGAAGCACCGAAACTCCGCGATAACACGTTACGCTCGCCGCTCTAAAAAAATGTGTTGTAATCGGTTGTTTCGAAACAACGTGCGCGTCGTGCCGAGTCGGCATAACCTCGGAAATGGAGAATCTTCTGAATTCTGAAGGCAAGTAAAATAGGAATGTGAATGATTTGATTGAAAATTTAACATCATTGACGGGTGCCAACTCTAATTTATTAAATTGTCCTCACATCACGATGAATTTTCTCGGGGAAAAAAACTCATAATAATATTCTATTCTATATCTTAATTTGAAGTTTTATCATTCATTTTTTTATTTTTTTTTTATTTTTTTTATTTTTTTTATTTTATTTTTTTTTTTATTTTTATTTTTTTTAAATTTATTCATTTATTTTTTATTTTTTATTTTTATTTTTATTTATTTTTTATTTATTTATTTATTTATTTTAGTGCCAAAGAGATGATACAAAAAAGTGAATTCAATGTGTTTTATGTATTTAAAATATATATATTGAAAGAATTTGAAAATACAAAATTAAAATTGTTAATATGATTCATATAAAATTTTTTTTCTAATTACTTTAAAACAAAAATTTCAATGTGGGGGGGGGGGGGGGGGGGGCTTCGCCCTTCACAACACCCCACCGGGGGTAATAATGATAATTCATGTCCATACCATATGTGAATTTATCGGTCGAACCAGTCGAACCAAATTTTTAAGTCTTCTAACTGAAGCTCACCTCTAGAGGTGAGCTTCAGTTAGAAGACTTAAAAATTTGGTTCGACTGGTCCGATAAATTCACATATGGTATGAATTAATAGGTTTCGGACGATAGAGTCACTACACAATGAAATAATTCATGTCTCTCAAAGCTTCTTCCATCTTATATTTCTCTCATGACACTTCCATACATATTCTAGATTTAGATTGGTGGAGTAATGCTGCAAATGAACCCGTGGCTATTGACATTCTGCCATGCGAAGCTACAACCGACAATCGTATGCATAAGTGTTATATTGCTTTTGAGGTATACATGGAATACGTAGAATCGAATAACATGCGAATTTTTATTTTTATTTTAGAATTTCCGGAATATAGATGTTTAGATGCTGCGTACGCACAACAGGAACGGCGTGAGTTCTTAGTTAAAAGTAGCACGATTCAGAATTCTGACGAAAATTAGCACGTATCGGCCTCTGCCGAAAACTAGCACGTTCTAGATCTCACCGCGAAAACTAACACGTTTCGATTTTCACCGCCAAAACTAGCAGGTTTCGCGTCAATGAAAACCGAAAAGTGTTATAGCGATTTCGATTTACTGCACTAGTGCGCACTGAGTGCACTTTTATCCTTTTCTATCTCGTATATCATTAGTGCAATAAAAGTACACTCAGTGCGCCATAGGGAAGTAAATCGAAAAAAAAAAGTTGACTGTTTCAAGGGTGTTTGTAAAATTGATTATTTTTATTGTATGGATTCAGAAGAGGTTACGGAAATATTTGATATCAGTAATCGATGATTTATCTTTTAACCGTGATCCCGAAATTCTGTTACGTCATGTGCCTGGATTGTAGATACTATTGACGTCGAAAGTACAACGCAACCTGCAGAGCCTCTGCATCCAGAATCGACAAGGAAGCGGTTAAGAAATGTTTGCCAGTGGAAGAGTAGTGTAGTGAAAAGAGCTCGAAATACTGGACAAGCAGGTGTTACGAGAGCCGGAAAATCGTTCAACGCTAGAAAGATGGGTTCCGGGTGTAATGCTAAAGACTGTCGGTTTCGTTGCTCAGACAAAATCACCCGTAAAGAGCGTACCGACATTTTCAATCATTTTTGGCGATTAGCTGATCATACGCACCAGTGGGATTATATCGCAAGATACATGAGCACAGCTCCTGTGAGTCAGAGGACGGTACAGGAAGATGATAATGCTCCACGCAGGAATATATCGCATCAATTTAGGCTCGCAACAGCGTCAAAGGAAATAAAAGTGTGTCGCACGACATTTCTCGATACCTTAGGTGAATTCATTTATTTATCAATCATCGCGTGGCTAATGGTATAAAATCGTATCCGCCAACATACGATCTCTGACTACTAGCTGCATGAAAAAATACGTCAGCTAATGATCTACGGTCGTATTCGCCAGATAATTATTCTTGTTATTTCTATAGCTTGGTCATCTCCGAATAATTTGTCATATACGACCTTTTACCATTTTACGACGTTAAATCATTAAACATGCGATATATTATAATAATCGCCAATTGTTTATCGAATTTGAACAGGTATTAGTCATCAATGGCTGACTACTGTTGATAAAAAAAAAAAAAACAGTATGGCTAATGGTAGTTTCATACTGGCTGATAATCGTGGGAGGCATTCGAATAGGCCAAGAAAAATATCGAATTCTGTGACTGAGAGTGTTCATACACACATAAATCTTTTTCCGAAAGTCGAATCGCACTACTGTAGGCAATCAACGAGTAGGCAATATCTGGACGAAACTCTAAATATTGAAAAAATGTACAGGCTTTATAAAGATCATATGGCTGAAACCGGTGATGGTGATATTGCATCAGCTTCTCAATACAGAAAAATTTTCAATACGCAATATAATCTCAGCTTCCATAAGCCAAAGAAAGATGCTTGTGATGAGTGCACAGCTTATCGTCACCTGGACGACGATCAAAAGAAAGATAAACAGGATACTTATGACACGCATCAGAAGAATAAAGATATTGCCAGGAAAATGATGAAAGCTGATAAAGCAGTAGCTTCGAAAGATAGTACAGTCCGATCTCTCAATAAACCCTCTCTCTATAAACCCGCTTCCCCAGTTTCTCGCTCGAAGCGTTCCCCCACTCTGCCTATTAAGACATAGCGTAGCGAGGAAAGAGAGAGACGGAAAACCATTGGTGCGACTAGCGAAGAAGGCAGAGTGGGGGTACCTCATTTCGTGGAAATACTCTTCCCCTTGGCGGCTTGGGAGGGCTTATAGAGAGATCGGACTGTACCATATGCGTTGCATGCTTTGACTTGCAGAAAGTCTTGTCAACACCTCGCGCAGAAACATCAGCGTTATATTATAGACGAAAGCTGTCGATCTATAATTTTACTATATACGACATGGCAACTCATCATGGCATATGTAATGTCTGGAACGAGACGACAGCTAAACGAGGAGCTAACGAGATAGCTAGTTGTTTATGGAGATACATCTCAGAGAAGGCGATCAGGCATAAAACTAAAGAATTCAGATTCTATAGCGACAATTGTGGCGGCCAAAACCGAAATAAAATTTTGTATTCAATGTATGTGAAAGCTGCCACAGAATTCAACGTAAAAATTATGCACAGGTATTCATAATAACGTAAAAATAAGTAATGAACACAAAATCTTGTACAAACTAGATGGGGTGGACATACGATTTGGTTCAAAATTGATTTCAATGATTTTATGACAAAGAAAGGGGTAAATCATTTCTTCTTAATTTTCTGGACAGATACCTGGAAAGAGGCCATACACAATCTGATGGTGACTCAATGCACGCTCGTATTGAGGTTGAGAGTAGACACAAAACCGTGTACACTCAAGCTGAATGGTGTAGAATTATGAAACAAGCAAGGATCACTAATCCGTACACGGTATACGAGGTTCAGCAAGATGAAATCTTTGCGTTTTCGGCTCTCGCAGCGAAACATAATTGGAAGATCATCAAAATATCTCAATTGCGAGAAATAACATTTAAGGGGGGGGTTTACCCAATCAGTTACCGATTTGTCTATTTTCTCTTAAACGGGGTAATCAATTGACTTGTCCTTTCGGCAGCCGATGTTTGACGAGTAATGAGTTCGAACTGGTACGTTTGATCGGATGAAATCGGGATTTTTTTATTTTTTTCGATCGAAAAGTATTGGCGTGCCATTTATTGCGACTTATATCAAAGCCCACGCATCAAAAATGCAAAATCGACTCCCTGAGCCCGATTCTGTGAGAAATTCTGAACATAACCATCCCAAAACATCTTTGTTTTCGACAACGATGAAGGTGGAAGTTGTATTCCACGTTTTTGTGGTAATTTTCGCGATTGTCAGAGACTGGGGGCGGCCATTGCCGATACAGCTGCTGATATAACGTGGTGGTTCCCAGAACGCCCGTGAGATGTCGCCACGCGCCCATCTGAACTTCATCCTTTTACTATAGTATAGTATACTTTCACGGTGACATCTCACGGGTGTTCTGGGAACCACCGCATTAAATCAGCAGCTGTAGCAGCTGTAGCGGCAATGGCCGCCCCCCAGCCTCTGACAATCGCGAAAATTACCACAAAAACGTGGAATACAACTTCCACCTTCATCGTTGTCGGAAACAAAGATGTTTTGGGATGGTTATGTTCGGAATTTCTCACAAAATCGGGCTCAGGGAGTCGATTTTGCATTTTTGATGCGTGGGCTTTGTTATAAGTCGCAATAAATGGCACGCCAATACTTTTCGATCGAAAAAAATAAAAAAATCCCGATTTCATCCGATCAAACGTACCAGTTCGAACTCATTACTCGTCAAACATCGGCTGCCGAAAGGACAAGTCGATTGATTACCCCGTGTAGGAGAAAATGGACAAATAGGTAACTGATTGGGTAAACCCCCCCCTTAATCCTGGCAGTGAAATGGTTGAATTTAAGTATAATTACGATGAGCAACCACGAGCACGTTCAGTAACGTGTGAAAAAGACGATTGGCAAAATCACGTCCTCACAGCTGCATATGAAGAAAAAATTCAGTTGGACGCAAATAAGAAAAAAGACCTGTTAAAAAGGACTTATCCCAGAACGTTACAGGTCCTTCTACCGTGAATATTCGGTGAGAGTAGACAGTCCCCTTGCTACGGTAAAACCAACACAGGCGCGCACCGCGTGGTGAGGCTCGGTCGGGACGAAATGAGGTGCCAGTAGCATTGCATCCCCTCCCGCACGGGCCTCACGCACGCGGTGCGCGCCCGTGTTGATTTTGCCGTAGGAAGGGGACTGTCTACTCTCACCGAATATTCTCGGTATGATGACCTAATCGTTGGAGCCTAATTAGTTCTGTAAAAACTAAGCTTATCGAATATATAATTAGAGTTACCTTATTACGTTACAGTTACTATTGTCATTATCATTAGCAATGGCAACGTGTCAAAATACACGGAGAAAATTTTATAGGAGGGATTCCCATACTACGTATAGTTGCGGTGGGATATACTTGTAATATGGCGATGGTTCCGATACTTTTACTTAATTTTCCATGAAAATAAAAAAGACATTCCTATATTCGTGGTGATGTTTGGTATACAGTATAGGAACGATCGCCATATTACAAGTATATCCCACCGCAACTATACGTAGTATGGGAATCTCTCCTATAAAATTTTCTCCGTGTAGTTGAAATAAATATATTTTTTGTGTATGGACTTGTTCAAATATTTCCTAATATTTGCAGTAGTCTCATAAGCATTACCACCCTCCATCAATTTTACATGTTAAAGGATTCAACAAAAATTATATACTTTCATCTCGAGCTATTACCAACCTAAAATCAAAAAACAAAATTGTGCTAGCGAGATAGCATAGTTTTCGATTTTAACTCGAGATATCATGTTTTTCTACCACAATTTGAGATATCGTGTTTTCCAACCAGAATTTGAGATATCATGTTTTTCTACCACAATTTGAGATATCATAGTTCTACGTTGAGGCGTCGATATGTATTCGAAAAATATTGTCTTGCAAATAGAAAAAAGACGAAACTTTTTTCCTTTGTGATTTTGCGATTCGATGTAAGGTTCTTGCTCTGTGAGAGAAAAATACGAAGAAACTGCTACTCAACGAATGGGGGAAAATTTCAAAAATGCAGAAACTTATCATTTTGTGTAGTAGAAAGTGTTCCTGATGAGAGGGGCGATGAGCCTTCGAAACGTTCAACAATAATTCGATACCTGCGCGGAATAACCGGCTATCTCAGAGTCCGGTTGAAAAAGCGGCTATCTCAGAATCCATTCGAAAAAGCGGCCTTTGCCTATATAGGCAAGTTATATTAATAATATCATTTAACAATACTAATAATATAGGCAAAAGCTGCTTTTTCGAATGGATTCTGAGATAGTCGCCTTTTCAACCGGACTCTGAGATAGCCGGTTATTCCGCGCAGGCATCAAATTGTTCTTTCTTTAATGACTCGACTGGATTGATTTCTTTACCTTGTTTACAATCCATATTCAGATGCAAAAAAGAGTATTGCCGTGAAGATTGATACCGCGAAGACCACTGTGCCTGTCAATATTATAGGGGCGGGGGGCTATACAATCAAATGAAATGTTTAAAAATATTGACAACGCTTGAAATGTATTTCAGTCGAACGTTATACGTTTCTCAAGGGGCCTACTTTGCCCGCCCCCACCCTACGTTACTGCAAGGTACGAAAAGTAAATGCAAAATTGTATTCAATACTCACATTGCAGCCACAAGGTCATAGGCTTGTCGAGGTTCCCAGTAATTTCGTTGAATGCATGTCTTTAACTGTTCCAGAAAATCTGCTCTTAATTGGGCGGTGTGATCTGCGTGGCAAATTTCCAAATTATGTGCCTGCCTCCCAGCAACAATATCACCGTTTCGCAATTTTTTAGCGGTGCCGAAGCAAAACCTGGTTGCACATGTCATGTACCTGTAAAATGTTCATATTGTGTTTCAACGTAAGTGTGAAAAATGTTCACGTCGATTCATATGAAAAAAAAGTTAATAAAAAATTGCGCACAAGAGGAAATACTGCTGTTACGCTGCATTTTTGTAGAGCTCGGGTATATTTCTTGCGTTTGGCTAGAATTATCATTGCAATAGATTATGGATATATATATTTGAGAAGTAATACCGTTTCAGCCGCTTATTGCGATTCACATTTGCATGCACATAAAATGAAAAAAAAAATATTGTTATCAAGCTGGTCGACGAGTCATTATTGAGTATTTGACTACGAATAGAACAATTTGTTTCCAAGTCGAATACATTATTACAATTTGATAAACCGATTTAATAAGAAATAACGGCGATTTCACTCCAAATCGGCAGGATTTGGCGATTTTTTGGCCGCGTTTTTCTTAAGGGGACTAGGCAGCGAAAATGGGCCGAAAATATATTTAGTTTAGCCGTTTTTCAGAAATTCGAAAAAAAACGTAAAATTTTGCTGTTTTCTCAAAACTGTGACCTTGAATCTCAAAAATGACTTCAGATTCGGTTTCCTGAGGGTCGAAAACCCCTTAGTGCCAAAAATGCAGGCCACTTCGGAATTTGTTTAATTCAGACCTTATTTGATTGGACTAATAGGATAAAATTCAAATAGCATTAGTGAAGAACCGAAACAACATACAAACATTTTTTTTTTTTTTTTTTTTCAAGTTTTCACTAGAGTCTTAGCCATTAGATTGAGTGGTTGAAGTTTCAAAAACATAAATATTTGAGGGAGATATGGGCGGATAAAAAAGATCATGAGGTTGAAGTTCGTAACGTAAATGCAACAAAATATTCGCCAAAAATTCTCAAATTCAAGGCTCGAACATTTCAAATGGATCAAGAACGGTGCATAATTTCTCAAATTGTGTGAAATATGTTTATCTCGCATATTTTATCATGCTAACAACATTTGAATCATGAAATATTGCATTTCTTCAACAAATATTCTGTTACGTTAACGTTACGAACTTCAACTTCATAAAAGATCGCGCATCTCATGCATTGCTTCCTTATTGCCACGATTCCGAGTGGCCGGTTGAAGTTTTCAGCAATTCTAAACCGCCATTCTCTTGATGGGATGTTTCTCTACAGACTGAACCGAAATTTAAAAGAAAAACATGAAAATCACAAAAATTCCGGCCAAAATTTGAAAAATATCGAAAAATGGAGGACATTTGTTGTAATAACAATAATAATATTGATTTTTTTTACATAAACGTCGGTTCACTTTGTAGAGTAAACTGATATCTTCATTTGAAAGAAAAATCAAGGCGATATCTTCAATCGTTCTAGAGTTATCGCGGAAAAACTACTACAAAATGCTGTTTCCAGAAAAACGCGTTTAGGTTCTCGCGCAGTTCACCACGCCGGTAGCGGAGTATTGGAGTATTGCTCTTCTGAGCTTAATTTGCGAATTTTCCAGTTTTCTTTGCGCCAAAATGTTTGGAAGAGATTATTGTAACAGAATACAGAGAAAAAAACGAAAAAGTTTGAGATTTTTCGATGCCTAGTCCCCTTAAATCGATTGAAACTTTTTTAGGTGAAAAACATGTGGAAAGAAGCCGACACGGATGTTAATGAATTTATGTGTCTAGGCCCGAAAAACCGCGATTCTAACCTCGCTTCGCTCGCCTTGAACACAGTTTTTGGCCTAGCCACACAAAATTGTATACGTCATACTGCCCATAAATATATAACGCAAGCATGTTTTCCTCGCTTTCTGATGCCTTTGTATAGGACCTAAAGTAATACTTTCAAGTGATTGATTAAGACCGTCCTCGAGAAAAAAAAAAAATACTTCTTAGTCCTAGGATTTTTTTTTTCAGGGTCGAATGAATTTTTTTAAGAAACGTTGCTTGATTGGACGTATGTGTTCTGAATTGAATTTGAATTCGCGCAGCGTTGTCTTTTTTGCGTTTTTGACGCCTGGGCTCGGATAATAATCATTAATCGCCATGTGATACATTTCGACCAAAGGGAGGTGGGCGACTAGGGATGGGCCTTAAGGTAGTTGTCGTGCGAATCAAGTTGTCTCAAGAAATTGATGAAACTTATCTGAGCCATATTAGTCCAGTAGATATGGCCCTAAGTAAGACAATTGCGTCGAAATGCCCACAAAACTCATATAATACGTTTTTGGACCTTCTAAATCGATCTACGCATGAATTTTAACTATTAACGCATATCGCGCGAACGAATGAGAAATCGAGAAAAGGTTTCAAACGAATGTTGAAGTTCGCAAAATTTCACGTAAAAAACATTTGAACTTTTTTTTTCTATCATTCATAGATACTGAGCTAGATAAGTCCAAAGTTTCGCTACCTCTAAAAATGACAAAAACGCGCAGAGCACCACTGGAGCGCCGAGAGAGATAGCAGCTATGCTATCCTACTTCCACTCACAGCGGCGTTTCCATGGCTCTGCGCATGCTCCATCGACGGCAGTCAGTGAGTGCAAGTGAAAGCGAGCATGTTGTATTTCGTTCGCCTCGACGTTTGAGGAAGTATTTGTCTTTGCGACTCTTAATACAGTATTTTTGTCCAAACAAATTTTTTTAGTTCTGTCGGGCAAAGACTACTAGGCCAGTAAAAATAGAATTTAACTTTGCACTAAATTTTAGGCGTTATTTTATTTTTTTTATAAGGTTTAGTATCCCTTACTGAGTATAAAATCACAAAATGCTGACAGATTCCGATTGAGCTTTAGGCGCCATCTTAAAAAAACGTTTTTGGCCGATATCTCGGAAACTATGCACTTTAGGGCAAAAGTCATAGGAACCATTATTGTAGAAAATAAAATTTCGCGTCTTTTGTTTCCCATGAACTTTTTTGTAAAACTTACCGTTTACGATTTATGGCTCATTTGATGAACAGGTTTTTCTATTTCGGCCGATAACCTTTCTAATATTGGATTCAGCGCCGTGCCTAGGCATGGGCCTACGGGGCGCTGGCCCAGGGCGCCATCACGAGGGGGGCGCATTTAAGCTCAC
Organism: Tenthredo mesomela; assembly: GCA_943736025.1. Lineage (NCBI taxonomy): Eukaryota > Metazoa > Arthropoda > Insecta > Hymenoptera > Tenthredinidae > Tenthredo > Tenthredo mesomela. The sequence continues at coordinate 31,919,663 of OX031013.1, forward strand.
AGTTCGTTTCTTTTTTTCATTTCATTTCGTGCTTTTCAGATTCTATTGAATATATTTCGTTATTAAATATGAAGTTGAAGTTCGTAACATTAACGTAACACAATTTTCGGAAGAAATTCACTATTTCATGACTCAAACGCTGTTAGAGTTGCCAAATAGGCGAAGTAAGTGTGTTTTACTCGATTCGGGAAATGATGGACCGTATTTTGCTTTTTCCGAACCGTTCAAGTCATGAAATCAAGAAATTTTTCTGAATTATTTTGTTGCGTTAACGTTACGAACTTCAACCTCATTATTGAATCGTAATCTGACAGGCTGTATTTGTGACCACAGTGTAGGTATACGTAGACCGTGGTAGTTCGTAGTTGTTTTTGTTTCCCCTACAGTTTTCTGCTCGCACAGGGCCTCGCAAATCGGTCAAACTGTGCTGGTGCTAGTGTTCAGTTTCAAATTGAAACTTTTAGTGACATCTGCATTAGATTGCGTTTGAGTATATTTTTCAGTATGCGCCCGTAAAAAAAAATGAATTAGATCAAACTTTGTCCAGTAAGATCTGAATGTTGGGAAAAAAAATAGATCTAAGCAGATCTCCTGATATCTATTTCAGATCTTTGTAGATCCATCCCTAGATCTTGTTGGCTCTAGACAGATCTCAGAAGAATTTTTCTAGATTTTACTAGATCTAGCTAGATTTGAGTAGATCTAAACGGATCTCCCAAAATCTATTGAGATATAATTTTTTCCAAAATTTAGATCCAACTAGATCAAATCCAATCAAATTTGATCCAATTTGATGTAATCCATTATTTCGGGGGGAGGGGGGGGGGGGGGGGGGGGGGAATTTGTTTTCATACTGCCCAGGGCGCGAAATCGTCCAGGCACGGCGCTGATTGGATTAATCAATAAAATGCTTCCGTACATTTTTGGAGATCAATTAATTCCCCACAACTTTTATTTGAAACTTTTTTTCTAATGTTCATACCTTTCGAGTTATAGGATGTTTAATAGGGCGGAGTGAAAAATTCGCTTTTTTCAAATCGCTATCTCCTTAGCACTCAAAAATTACGTCTTGACATACTGAAAACCCACACCAAAGGATTTTTTTATGAGACCACATTTTGAGGTGCCTAGATGAAGATTACATTTTCACTTCACTTTCGGGAACTTCCAGACTCGGATATATCCTTCCATTCACTAGAATGCAATTTTCAGCTAACAATTAAAATTTCGAATAATGATCTAATTGGTTTCATTTCAAACCTTCAAAGAAACAACAGAAATTTGGTTATTCTGAGTATGACACGGAAATAACCAAATTTCTGTTGTTTTTTTGAAGGTTTGCAATGAAGCCAATTAGATCATTATTCAAAATTTTAATTGTTAGCTGAAAATTGCATTCTAGTAAAAGGAAGGATATATCCGAGTTTGAAAGTTGCCGAAAGTGAAGTGAAAATGTAATCTTCATCTAGGCACCTCAAGATGTGGTCTCATAAAAAAATCCTTTGGTGTGGGTTTTCAGGATGTCAAGACGTAATTTTTGAGTGCTAAGGAGATAGTGATTTGAAAAAAGTGAATTTTTCACTCCGCCCTAATGTTTAATGTTGGACTACCGGGTGCAAGGTCTAAAATAACGAGTACGCATACGTATAATATAATAGTGAAAATTCAAGAAATTTTGAAACAATATCCCTAATGTTGGTATACTTAACAATCAGAAATGTATCTCCTTACCTGAAATGGGAACGATTTTTTTTTTCTTAAACTTTATTATATTTCAAACAATAAAAAAATATTTAGTACTTCGGATTGCTCCTGGATTAACAAGTAATTAATAATTATGAAAAAGTAATTATTGAAATGAAAGAATCGGGAACGGAAATATTTGTTAAAAAGATATTTAAAATTTATTTTCAGAAAAAACGTGCCACAACCCGAGTCGAAATTTAGCGCCTACATCTGACCCTACCAAGGTTTATTTCACTACACCGTTTCTGAGAAATTAATTTTTGAATTTGCTTCTTATACACGTAGAGGTATGGAGAGCTGATAAGGTTAGTATGAAATCTTTCGTATCACCCGCGCGGTAAGTTAGATTTCATACTAACCTTATCGGCTCTCCATACCCCTTTGTGTATAAGAAGCAAATTAAGAAGTGGATTTCTCAAAAACGGTGTAGTGAATCGACTTGAAATTTTGGCAGTGAACATTTCAATTATCTATCTTTTGACGATACAAATTTCAAAGATTTCTCACTATTCGAATGTATCTCCCAAACATCCTTAAATCGTCCGCCCGGCTTTTTTTTCAATAGAATCATATGCGCTAATCTCCTGCCCAAAATGAATGGTTGATTATGTTTTTTTTTTTGATATTTGCCGACAGCGTAACAGGTCAAAATGTTATCTACGTTTTGTTTTGTTTTTTTTTTTTTTCGGTGGCTATTCCTCCCATAAATCGAAATTCTTGACTTTTTTTTTTTTTCTACTTTCAATTTCAGTTCTAATTTCCCTTAGGGTTCGGCCTTTTTTCGTTAATTATTTTTCCCTATAGTCGAGGTGCTTCCTTCCATCTCCCTTCCCTTTTCCCAACCTTGAACCTCGACTGGCTCTACTGTTTTAGGTGGGATCCGAACCACCGAGCCGCGGTTGAGGCACATGAGTTTTTTTTTTTTTTTTTTTTTTTTAATCTCAGTGGTGCCAGGAGGGACTTGAACCCACGATCTATCGATTCGTAGTCTGTGTTCTTGTCCACGAGCCACCGCGGCCCTTTTAAGAATCACAGTTATTACCATTAGTGAACAGTCAATTAGCAGCATGCTCTTTTCTTCCTATGATCAAGAATACTCACAGCTTCTTAATTATTAATTGTGAAAATTCATCAAAACTAATGATTAGAAAAAAAAGAAAAAAAATTCATCACTATAGGCCCTACAGGATTATCCGAATTTGCAATAATAATGCCTATGTTTTATTTAAGGGAACCTATAACCAGTTATGTTTAAGAAAATATGTGCCATCCCAATGATACTCATGTAAAAATCATGTATAAATAAGGCGGGATATCGTGGGATTCTGAAAGTCTACGCAGTCAATATTTATTTCCGATGAATGGCACTTTTCAGGATTATCGTTAGACTACGTAAACATAGACAATAAATACTATTTTTTAATCGAAAAATGTGAAAAATCTTATGCATTTTACTCAAATTCTGACATGAAAAACCTAAAAACCTGCGAAAAAATAGTAAATATTGAGATCCCATCATCGAGTGATGCTTACAAATCATATTTTAAATTATGAAATTTGTGTGAATTTTTTCAGATTTTTGAAAATGGCGTTTCCGGAATCGACTTTTCGATTTTTTTTCAAATTTTGCCGTTGGTTAGAAAAATCTGAAATTAATTCAGAGACCCTTTTGGGTCGGTTGCAACATCATACTAAAAAATTATCCAAATCGAAGGGAGTGAGGTACAAAATGGGTAAATGTGACGTGGAAAGCCCCATATATATTATATAAGATTATAAAAATATTTGTCGTTTTATTCCGGGACTAGGGTTATAGAAATGGACCATATAAATCTATACTTTGAGGACGGTCCTCAAGGAATTCTGTATTCAACTTATCGTTTGAGGCCTTTTCAGAAAAATACGGCACTGGGGCCCCAAATTACTTTATACAGGGTGGTCCATTTTAATCTCCGCAGGCGAATATCTCGAAAACTAACAGTTATAAAAAAAAAAAGTTTTACACAAAACTTGAAGGGTTTCGAGGGGGAAAGATGATGCTGATATGTGTTGACTTGTGGACTTCGCCAATTCCGAGATTTCGCAAGTAACTTCGGATTTTAGATAGGGAACACATGTTTTGGTTGGGTGCAGCTGATAGCGAGATCAAAGACGCATTCAAATACGGAAGCATTAAAAATTGGAAAAAAAAAATTTTCCAAAAAAAATTAAAAAAAAAAAAAAAAACGTTGACGAAGAAAAAAAAAGAATTTATTGAAAATTGAAATTAAAAAGATAACAAAACCTCTACATAGTCGCAACCTTGACACTGGTGTAAAGGCTTAAGTCCGGCATGAGCTGGAACATGTTGTCAGTGTAATTATGTCGGGCGAACTAATGCGGTTAGTTTTTTGCGTTATATTGATCTGCGAATTTTTTTTACTAATCTGGTGTATTCAAACTTTCCAATTTCAAAATTGGCGAGAAAAATTTTGAGCTGGAGTGATAAACAATGAATGTGTTCGAAAGTTAGGGACAAAAAACCAATCTTTTGCAAAAAAAAAGAAATTCGCGAAATTTTTTTTTTGAATTTTTTTGGCAAAATTTTTTTTTTTCAATTTTTAATGCTTCCGTATTTGAATGCGTCTTTGATCTCGCTATCAGCTGCCCCCAACCAAAACATGTGTTCCCCATCTAAAATCCGAAGTTACTTGCGAAATCTCGGAATTGGCGAAGTCTGCAAGTTAACACATATCAGCATCATCTTTCCCCCTCGAAACCCTTCAAGTTTTGTATGAAACTTTTTTTTTTATAACTGTTAGTTTTCGAGATATTCGCCTGCGGAGATTAAAATGGACCACCCTGTATACTGATCGCTCACTATAGAGACTCCCACACACACCAACAAGTGCTAATCAGCATCCGGTGATTATCCCAGGATCGGGATTAGGCTCCCAAAAAGTCGATGTCCATAATTAAATACATATATGGGGTGGTCTCCCTCAAGCGGGACACTTTTCTGCGCATAGGTCACCGATTTTGGTGCCATGCGAGATTTCGACTCTTAACCGATCCCCAACAATACATCTAGAGCCATTCGCCTTAGTATCAAGTGGTTCGGAAGTTATTCGATGTTCAAAATATGAAAAAATCTGTTTTCGAGCGCACGGGACGATCTTTAGGCGTACGTAACTTCGGTTTGAGCGATCATACAGATGTTTTCCACTAGTGATTCGGAATCGCAAGACTTCCACCTTTCATGCTGTGAGCTCAGAAATTTTGGAAAAAAAATTCTTGACTACGATTTTTTTTAAATACTTTTGTTTTTCAGTTTTCGAAACGAAGGCCATAATTTTTTATGATGAATATTTTACTGAAGGTAGTTCTTTCAATACTGAAGAAGTCCTGAAATTTGTGGGAGGGTGTTCGGCCTTGTTTTTGTTTGAATAATTCGAAGGTGAATTTCAATTATTGGAATAGCGCGCTGGAGTTTTTTTGTTCAACCAATACGGCATGATTTTTACTGTCAAGATTTTACGGAACTTGACGTACTCTGAAAAATTGCTTTCAGAAAATCCCAAAATCATGTTATTTTCACATCAATCCCAATTAATTGTTATAGCATTGCGGCAGACTGGCGACTTTCGCGAAAAGCTATATAAGAAAAATGCGTCGTGGTTTCATTGGTTCTTTTGTACGCTCCTTGTGAAGAAAGTTTCCGATGAAGAGTGCGTCTTGAAAATCATTTTGTTGACTTGATTGGTTGTCAACACTGTATGGAAACGTTGCGATCCTTCCACTGTTTTGGCCTTTTGGAACCTCGCCTTTAAGTGTGACTGAGCCCATTCGTAGTTTTTTTTTATACTAAATTCTAATTTGATTCCCTGAATGTTTCTATCCGCCCAATCGAACAGATTCACCGGCGTAAGGATTTGGTCTTTGGGTGGAAGTTGTAAACTTGCACGAGCTGCAAGCCTCTTGATAGTCCCGGAAATACCGTCACACAGGCCTTTTCCGTGAGCTGTGGCGAAGTAATGTCATTCGGCATCGATGTCAAAGTCCGTTTTATGATACATTAGGTTGATAAAATTTTTGCAATTTTTGTATTGCTGGGGTGCACCATCTGAAAAATAATATATTTTTTTCGTATTATCAAAGTTCTCCTTAAGAAACTCCACAAGAACTTTTTGGAAAGCATACACTGCAGTTGTGTTATGTTCTAAAGAGTCCGAAATCACTGTCATGGTTTTATGTTCGATTCCGTGACTAGTTTTGTAGTAGATCACAAATGGATGAATCGTCGCCTGATCATTATTCCAATGGAATCCTTGGGCAGCGTTTTGAACTATGAAAGAGTAATTTTGGGCGAAATCCAAGTCTACCACAAATTCTCCGTCGTTCAAATTGTCTTTCATTTCTTTGTGGTGTGCCGCTTGCTTTTTAGCTATAAAATCATGTAATAACAGCTTTTTTAATTGACTACAAAAATTGTCAACAAATTCATCAGCAGGCAGTTCGATCGTCTCTAAAGTAGATCTGTCAACAGCAATCCACCGCGAAAATTTCACATTATCAATCATTGCGTCATCTAGCGCATTTTCCAGCGTTTCGGACAGTTTGCTTGTTCCAGGGCATTGTTCGCATTCGGTAAAATAGCAACATGACGTTGGGTTCTCACAGATTATGGCTAGTAGGCAATCGTGGTAATTTTCAGGGATAGATTCTCCATTCGCATTTAGTTTTTCGACATTACATGCTACAAGCATGAGTTTAACATTGTGGTGACTCGTACATACACACACCGTATGTGTTCCACTCTGACTGGCAAGTACATAGTACGGGGGACGAAGTTTGGCAAAACTCGAAAATCTGATACTTAGATCGGGACGCTTTTTACAAAAATTCTTATACAACTCTTTTAAGTTGCATAAAACTAATCTCTTCTGCATCCTCATCCGCACCCCTGAAGATGTCTTATAAGATACGAAATCCTTCATTCTGGGCAGAACACGACTATTCTCATCATCGAGAAAAAAATCTTTTACGGTTGACACGATGTAAGGATCTAAGGGATGACCTGTCTTCGCCCCCGGAATAGCCAGAACTCCTGATTCCGAATACAGTTTCTTGGAGACCTGTACCATTCTTTTGCTCACATCAAATTCTGCCGACACTTTTCTCATGGACCAATTTTGAGGTAGGATTGTTAGAAGCTGTATCTTTTCTTGGCGCGTAGTTGCTTCATCGGCAAACTTCTCACGCATTTGCCGCATGATTTCGTCGTAGTCATCAGATTTACAGTCCGATCTCTCTATAAGCCCTCTCAAGCCCCCAAAGGGACGAGTTTTTCCACGAAATGAGGTACCCCCACTCTGCCTTCTTCGCTAGTCGCACCAATGGTTTTCCGTCTCTCTCTTTCCTCGCTACGCTATGTCTTAATAGGCGGAGCGGGGGAACGCTGCGAGCGAGAAACTGGGGAAGCGGGTTTATTGAGAGAGGGCTTATTGAGAGATCGGACTGTATTATCGGCTAATGATTTACTCAATCTTGGAAGGTGCGAGGTTTTCAATAATTTATTAACTTTCGCATGAATTTTTTGCTTTTTGGCGGCAGTGTATCTCTGTGAAGCTTGTCTTTTCGACGCTATTGGTGATTCGCCTACGGCAGTCAGTAGCGCACGAATTTTCAAATCTGGTTGTGAGTCATTGGAGAGCATAGAATTGTGTGATGGTAGTGATGGTTGTGAACTTTGACTTCCAGAAGCTTCAGCGGATTTCACAGGGCTATCTAGCATACGTTTTTTCACCTCGAGTCGACATGAAATACACAAATATTTCCCTATTATGAGCATCGGTAGCTTAGATACTTCTCTGACCGAAACAATTTTTTTGAGGCCTTTTCTGACAGACTTATGTCTTTCCTTCCCAAACGGGTTTAGGCAATTAAACGTCATTTTATGATAATATCCTTCAAGAACACTGGAATGATACCAAAGCCTCGAAAATCAGTTGCGCACGTCATAATCTTCTGCCTTTCCTTTTATTTGGCTATCGGCGTACGTAACAATAACTTCTTCTACGTCTTGTTCCTTATACTTAACCCGTAATGGGAGATAGCAAGACGTAATAATAACTCACAACTTAGGTGCGTTTCGGAGTACCAAACTTTGATACAATAGAGTCACAACCATCGATGTAATCAATCATTCTATGCGACGCCACGGACGCCAAACGAACTAAAATTTTGTCCAGCAACAAGCAAGACACGGCAGACGGAGCTGCAGGGTTTTGTCCATGGATTTGTCTACGCTCGACTGCCTACAACTTATCGCGAAGGCGACAAAATCTTAATTTTTTTTTTAATCGATTTGAAAATCACATAATTTTGTGATTCTCTGATAGCAATTTTTCAGAATACGTCAAGTTCCGTAAAATCTTGACAGTAAAAATCATACCGTATTGGTCGAACAAAAAAACTCCAGCGCGCTATTCCAATAATTGAAATTCACCTTCGAATTATTCAAACAAAAACAAGACCGAACACCCTCCCACAAATTGCAGGGCTTCTTCAGTATTCAAAGAACTACCTTCAGTAAAATATTCATCATAAAAAATTATGGCCTTCGTTTCGAAAACTGAAAAACAAAAGTTTTTAAAAAAAATCGTAGTCAAGAATTTTTTTTCCAAAATTTCTGAGCTCACAGCATGAAAGGTGGAAGTCTTGCGATTCCGAATCACTAGTGGAAAACATCTGTATGATCGCTAAAACCGAAGTTACGTACGCCTAAAGATCGTCCCGTGCGCTCGAAAACAGATTTTTTCATATTTTGAACATCGAATAACTTCCGAACCACTTGATACTAAGGCGAATGGCTCTAGATGTATTGTTGGGGATCGGTTAAGAGTCGAAATCTCGCATGGCACCAAAATCGGTGACCTATGCGCAGAAAAGTGTCCCGCTTGAGGGAGACCACCCCATATATATCTCTCTACACTGTAAGAAATGTTTTGGAATTTCAAATGCAAATGAATGAAAAATTTGAAAATCCTGCTGTTTGAATTAGATATAATTGGTGCAAAAACATTTCGCCAAGTCCATTAATGTGTAGACCACCAAAAAATAATCAAAAGTTGTGCTCGTTCGCTGCACGGAGAGACTTTTCCTAGTAATATTTCTTAAAATTCTTACCAGAATTTACTATTTTCGATGCAATTTTGGGATATATCGGCATTTTAGCACTTATTACTAGTTTGCCTAGTAAACCTGTAAGTTACTATCATCATTGGAATATAACCCAAGATATTTGTACAAACTCTTTTACAAATGAGAAAGTTTACTAGTTAGGATGGTAATAAGTATAGCGAATCTTATACTTATACCTAAAACGAGCAGTACCTCTTCCAAGTCAGTATGGTAAAGTCGTGATCGTGGCGCAATGGAATTTACCATACTGACTTGGAAATTTTACCAGTCATTTCAGGAAAAATTCCATGTCAAAAATTAAAAAGCTGGAAGGAGGTGATAGGCGGTTCGGCACTTCCTGGATCTTACATTGTGTAGCTTTACTGTTGTTGGTCATTGTTGTTCAGAGTTTGTTACATGTGTGTGTTCGTCCGCACACTAGGGGCTGGCGCAATCTATAGTCGTCGTCTTAAACTTCCAGCCTAACTTCACCTACTCTACATAACCTCATCTCAACGCTCGCAATTCCGGACGCATCGCAGATACATGTTATAGTGTGGTTTCTAGCTTTCCTTATATACAAACGGATACTGGATCTGGCACAAGTGAGAGAAATATTCTGATATCTCGCCATCTATCGACGACGTAAGACCCGCCGAACTTGTTCGTCAATTCGCGGCGACGAAATTTACCATACTCGCTGGTAATCATTCTAACGTGTGTAGCAAAACGTCTTATTTGACTAGTCTATTATCCAATCCCTCTAGAAATACCTACTAATACCTATGCCATCTTTTACTACTCTCCGTTTTCCTATACGCGGACAGTAATTTTTTCTATCTGCTTATTACTTGTTACTATCACAGAATATCAGAATGCATTATCCAAATAATAGATTTTCCCGGTACTATAAGAAATATTGCGAAATCAGCAGATATATCCCAGTTTTACTCGCAGTTATTGGAATCTTTACCAGGAAAAGTTTCTCAGTGTGGCTACGCTCGCTCACTCGATAGGTTGATGATTATCAACATACAAAAAGCATCGAAATCAGATACAACTGCCAAGTACCTGTAGAATAATAAAAGTTTGGAACTGAAAAATTTGTTCAAACTAAATAACGTTGTACTCGTTCGCTCGCTGCGCTCGCTCACTCGATTGGCTTATGATTATTGGTTGAAAAAACAATTCGAATGAAGAAATTGAAGACGTAAACATTTATCTGAAAATATTCATAACGAAAAAATAATTCAAACAAAATTTAAAAAAAAAAAATTTGGAGTCCGTGGTACGTTGGCGGGCCAATGTTTGAATATCTATCAGATGACAGTGACATGGTTCGCGATCAATATTTTACAGTTCTTTTTCTATAAAAGGCCCCCCAAGTACCACTACCTCCAAATTTTTTTTTTTTTAATTTTGTTTGAATTATTTTGAGTTATTTCTTAAACACCTAAAACGTCATGTCAAGAACGGTTTGAGAATAAAATGCCCTGTTAAGGATTGTGAAAAAAAGCACGATAACGTTCAATCTTTCACTGGACACTTATCAAAATGTCATCGTAACGTTCACGAAAATCAAGTAACATTATAGATCAAGATCGATGAGAAATGCTGTCATGAGAATAATAAGCAAGAAGTAGATACATTTCATGACGGTGACAATTCAATCGTAGAGATTGATACCGCAATTCCTACAGATTCTGACGATACAGACAATCGGTTCCTGTTAAATTTAGCTACTTTATATTTGAAGCTCGAAAGTCAATTTCTCGTTCCTGCAAGTACTCACCCAGACAGCAAAGAAATAGAAGTTGCCTTAAAGTTGTCTTAAAGTTTTCATATAGACGTCTAATGCGCCACTTCAAGACCTTTTTTCGTGTATAAGACATCTTTAAGAAGAAGTACGACTTATACACGTCAGAAAGTGGCGCATAAGACGTCCATACGACGTCTTCAAGATAAATTTTATTTCTTTGCTGTTTGGGCAATATCTTGTATTAGAAATGAATAATGTTTACGGTCAAAGTCAAGAAATAATTCTCCAAAATCTGAGGGAGTACCTTTTGCAGGAAAATATCTCAACTAACATTATCAATCATATACTAACCAAGGTTTGTGATGCAGATACTTTTCTTAAAAGTAATAAATTACCCAATAGCATATACAAAAGAAAAGAATTTTACAAAAAACATAATTCATATATGGGCAAATCTCTGAAACCTCGAATTTTTGTGTCACTCTACATTCTTAATACTAATACATCATTTTTACTCATTTATCAGTGAAAAATCAGATTGTATATGTTGTGTAGATCATGTGAATACAAAAAAAAATACTAGCGCACAAATTTTCAAATCAAAAATGCATATCATATACATTAGGGTGTCCGTTATTTCCCGAATTGACTTTTTCTACTTGGGTATGGGTCAAATCATTAGTTTAGAGCCTAAAAAGAATTATGCTATTTTTTTTTTTTTTTTAAAGTGCCATTAACCCTTGCCTGTAGGACGATACTTGTCCCATTTGATTAACATGGGATTTTTGCCCTTTTTAGACTTTAATTTTTTTTTCGCTTACTACTTTCATTACCTCACCAAATATTGTTGATTCTACTACTGTTCTGACCTCTTTGGATGGACATATTTTTATATTGGCGAAAAAAAAAAGTTTTCACAAGTTTTGATGTTTTTTTCAAAATTTATTTTTACTGTATTTTTCAGTAAATTTCGAATATTTTCGAATACTTTTGAATTTATTGACTTTTCAATGCTTTTTGTTTGAATTGAAAAATATTCGAAAGATATTAGACAATATGGTAAAAAAAAAATTTTACCGCTTCAAAACTCAAAAATTTTTTTTCCATCAATATAAAAATATGTCCATCCAAAGAGGTCACCACAGTAGTAGAATCAACAATATTTGATGGGGTAATGACAGTAGTCAGCGAAAAAAAAATTAAAGTCTAAAAAGGGCGAAAATCCCATGTTAATCAAATGGGACAAGTATCGTCCTACAGGCAGGGGTTAATGGCACTTTAAAAAAAAAAAAAAAATAGCATAATTCTTTTTAGGCTCTAAACTAATGATTTGACCCATACCCAAGTAGAAAAAGTCAATTCGGGAAATAACGGACACCCTAATATACATATAAAATAGCGAAATTGGCACATTCGAAGACGTCACTCCCTCATTTTTATTTTACTTTTATGCTGTAAAATTTGGTGCATTAGTTGGTGATGTTTGAATTGGTGATGAATTGAAGCATTAAGGGAAGACCCTACTGAGATTTTGAACAAAATCGCCTAAAAATTCAATTTTGCGTTTTTGCTGGAAATATACTCTAGGAGCCTGTGTCCACCTTGTGACAAATATTTAAGGCCCTCTGATTTTTTCTAGTTTACGGGCAGCTAATTTTATAAAAAAAATTTATTAAAAAAAAAATTTTTTTTTGCTTTTCCACAATGAACTTCTAGAATTTCATGAAATTATTGAAAATACCATTGAAAGTAAGTTTCATAAGATACAAAGTCAAAGTATAAACTATATACCCATGTATGGGTATATGGGTACTGCAGGACTCCAAAATGCAATAAAAAGCTGGAGCGCTCCAAATATAAAATTTCTTCATGAACATATTTTCTTGGTTCTAAATCCAACTTCTGTAGGACAAGAATTATGTGAAAGATAACTAATGTCCCTGAATTGAAGGAAACCATCAACGCTACGCTGAAAATTGGCAGTCGCTAGATCAAAAATCCTTAAAAATTGAGAAACTAATATCTTTTCATGAGAGATCAGCCATAGAAGAGCTCAGAATTTCAGCGGAAGCCTTTTTCCGCAGCGTATCTGGTGTAACTGCTAAAACAAAGCTCCATTTAAAATGAGCGGCAGCAGTGAGCGCTGTTGGGCGATGCGTGAGTTACTGTTCTAAGGCAACAGCCAGAGATAAACAAGTGTTATAGGTCAGCGCCAAGTTTTTCTGGGAACCAGAATAGCTAATTCAATTCCTATTTTGATTATCTGTTTTGGGACGGTGAATCTACAGATGCAGGGTGAAGAAGATTTGCGGTCCGAGATGCCACCGCAGCAGAAATAGAGAATCTAAGATACGTTGATCATAAAGTTTAATGATATGACCGTTCCAATCATTTTGTGCCATATATTCTGGAGAATTTAATTAACTTATACCAGTTTTCACTAAAATGCCATTTACTCAGAACTATCTTTTCAGCTACGCTAAATGCTTCTTGCGTCTGAGTTTTGCTCCGATCAACTTCTCCTTCGCAGTGAAGATTCACATATACCTTATGCACAAAATGAGGGATCGGTTTCATTCTATTGTAAAAGAAACTTTTTTTTCAGATTTAAATAACATGCAAAATGCTAAAAATTTGAAATAAAAAATAATAAATTCTCTCAATATGGAACGAGTGATCCAATTTCAAATCCGATCCCTCACTTTCTTCGCCTCAGTTTGCTGAAGACCTCAGACGAAGGGGAATATGATGCGATTAAAACTCAGACGCAAGAAGCATTTTGAAGTTCGGTACGTTTTTACCATTGAATGTTGCGTAACTTCTACATTTCTTAAGTAATCTTGAAGCTCAAGGTGTGATTTTCTTAGTTTTGGAGTACACTTTCACGTGATCTATAAATAATTTCAATCGTATGAAAAATGTAAAAGTTTTCAGTTTCACTAGGGTCTTCCCTTAAGGGGGTTATCGTGCTACAAACAGCCTCAAAAGTATAACATGAGCGCTTGACTCCTGACTGTATCCCCTAGCCCCGCTTCCGTAGCGAAACTTTTGTTAGTGACTGTTCACGCACACATAGTGGCGCTTTGTGTGTTCACACGCATACTATGCGCGCGCTTAAAACTAGCGACCCAGCAGCGCCACGAGTGAAGCGAAGCAATGAGATCAACGCGTAATGTCAATGCAGAGCAAACTTTACAAAGCTATATCTCGAAAACCGTGACGTCAAATGTCTTGATTCTTGGATATGTTATTTCAATATTGATGTTGAATTGTGTGTTAGTTTTTGGTGAAAATCGTAAGAAAACTTTTTAAGTTATGCCTCAAAACGTTAATGCTAGACGACGCTTCCCATAAGATGCCATGTATAAGATTCTCAATTTGCCAATTTTTTTCTCGAGTTTGGTGCCGCTAAGGGCTCTGAAATTTTAACGTGTTAATTGTGGTACTAGAAGCTACTCATGTGAATTTTTTCACGACATTCGTAAGAAAATGAAATATCACAATAACCCCCTTAAGAGAGCAGAATGAAATGCAACATGTTAGAAGTATGTGCTCACAATAAGAGAAAAGTTATGAAGAGTCAAAGTGGTGTCACTACTTTTTTAAACTTGTAATATTTATGACTTTTATAGCGCACCATGGTTGGTGCGTACCTGGAATCGTTATTAGACAACATCGATCGTGTTCTAGGGCACAAAAGAAATAAATCTAGACGTGACAGGATTATGTGCTCGCATGAGGGGGTAGTTAAAATACAACTTATTGAAAAGTAGACAATACGTGCACCGAAGTAAAAACGCATACTTTTTATTGGCACATCGTCTGCTGATGAAAAATCCAGCTGAATACATTTATGCACTGCTGTTTAGTACACTATTGAATCAAAATTCACCCGCACCATCTCCTTAACAATTATTCAAGAAGTTACGGAGCGAAAAGTAAATGCGAAAAATCCAAGATCATACAATTACACGCGTTAGGTGAGCGGATCACGTCACCTCACTCAAAAAAAACCGTCAAGTCACGGAACTTTGTGCCATTCAAAATATCTTTAGTACTATGGGAAAAAAAAAATACAACTTCAAGGATTTCGAAAATTTTTTTAAAATGGCGGACTTAGAGCTATGTTAATTTTTGTAAACCGCTGTTGCACCGCTGTGTTTGAAAATTCATATCCCCGAAAGTATCCATCGGAGCACACTGATCCTGGAATCATTCTGTTCGTAAAAAAATGCGCTTTCATACAAAAAAATGTGATTAAAAAAACGGTTATTTCAATTTTTTTTCGTCGGTTTTGGAGATGTCTTGAACACTCTGTTAGATATTTGTAAAAGAATGTACTTCAAACATTCGCGCCCTTAAGACGCCATTTTACTCACGTCGCTGCTGCGCAGCTTTTTAGTTGAGCAGTAGACATATATACGTTCGTTAACTTTCTCATGTATAAAAGAATTTTCCACATGTAATAATAAAGTTTATAATATCCATTTATATCTAAGGAATCTTTTATTTAAAGCATGACCTGCCCAACAGGTTATGGGCCCAGTAAAGTTCTAAACCAAAATAGCATAAAGTCGAGTGACTGCTAAAAGTGTTTAATAGTTATTTCGAGCGACTAGTATATCGAACTTTTTTGAGGTTAGCCGGTCTCGTGGTATAGAGTTTTTGCATAAACTATTGTCAGTGTTTTATGAATCAGAAATATATTCAAATCACCTCAGTATGGCAGAAACTCAAACCACTGTTGGAGGCATGGGGCATACGATCGAGAAACTCGAAGGAACCAAAAATTATAACAACTGGAAATTTTCAATGAAAATGTTGCTTACCTTGGAAGGACTTTGGAATTGTGTGCTCGGTACGGATCTAGACGTGACTAAAAACCAAAAGGCACTCGCAAGAATATGTCTAAGTGTAAAACCGTCATGTTTTTCGTACATAAGAGAGGCTACAACGTCCAAAGATGCATGGACAAACCTTCAAACAGCCTTTGAAGACAAGGGTCTATGTCGTCGACTCAGTCTCCTACGAAGATTACTCAGAACAAAGTATGAAGACTTTGGAACTATGGGTGACTACGTAAGTGGTGTGATTTCACTCGTACAAGAACTAGCGGATATAAATCATAAAGTGGATGACGAAGAGGTCGCGATGCTCCTGCTGGGAGGTCTGCCACCAGAATTTGAACCACTAGTAATGGCTTTGGAGGCAACACACTTGGTGATCTCGAGTGAGATAGTGAAGGCTAGACTGATGCAGGAAGATTACCGGAGAACTGATGCAGCATCAGGATCAACAACCGACACTGCATTTGGCGTCAAGGCTTCAAGGAGACAAGAAGGTCCAAAGAAAAAGGTAGTTTGTCATCACTGCGGGAAGGAAGGCCATATTAGGCCAAAATGCCGTGATCTGAAGAAAAAGAAGGAAGATCACAACAAGAAGCCTGAAGAATCGCTGTTATTGACAACTGCTTTATCCGCTGCAGTTTTCAACAATAATGACTGGTATGTCGACTCCGGCTGCACAGCTCATATGAGCATGCGCCACGATTGGTTCTCAAATTATTCTAATATCGAGCCAAAACAAATTACTGTTGCGAATAATCACAAGTTGAAGAGTGAAGGCTTAGGAAAAATTAAAGTAGAACTAAACAATAATATTCAAAAAACTATAACAGATGTGATGTATGTTCCTGGAATTGCAGCAAACTTGCTCTCAGTTAGCAAAATGACTGAGAAAGGACTTATAGTGATATTTGATAGTAATAAATGTCGCATATATGATAGAGATAAATGTAAAGTTGAAGGTTTTAGCCAAGTCACCGCATCAAACGTAGATGGCGTATACAGGTTGGACCAAGCTATGAAACCAGACTGTCAAGGACAAACAAAATATACAACTGAAGCTGGAAATCCTGTTGCCATGGCAATATCCCAAGATACATGGCACAGAAGATTGGGTCATCTAAGTCAGAGAAGTATGGTAATGATGAAGAAAGGATTAGTCACAGGAATTGATTTTCGCGATGAAGGAGATATCAAGAATTGCGTCCCATGCATCGAAGGGAAGCAAAGGCGGGATGCGTTCCCAAAAGGCATCGCAAAGCGAGCCAAGGTACGATTAGAGTTAATTCACTCAGATCTCTGTGGTCCCATGACGGAGTCAACCTGGGGTGGCGCCCGTTACCTACTCACTTTCACGGATGATTTTTCAAGGAAAACATTTGGTTATTTACTAAAATCAAAAAATCAGGTATTTAACAAATTCGTTGAATTTAAACAATTGGTAGAAAACCAAACTGATTTAAAGATTAAGAAGCTAAGAACCGACAATGGTACAGAATATTGTAACAGGATTCTCAAAGATTATCTCACCAAGCACGGTATAATTCATGAAACTACTGTTCCATATTCGCCACAACAAAATGGGGTGGCCGAGAGACTAAACCGTACTATAATAGAGAAGGCGAGAACCATGTTACAGGATTCAGGATTGACGAGACGCTATTGGGGTGAAGCTGTGACAACAGGAATATATCTGAAGAATCTTAGTCCAACGGTAGCGGTTCCAGGAGCAACACCGGAGGAAATTTGGACTGGATCAAGAATTGATGTAACTCACTTAAGAGTATTTGGCAGCAAGGCTTATGCCCACATACCAAATGAGCTAAGGAAAAAGCTTGACGCTAAATCAAAAGAGTACATCATGGTGGGTTATTGTGATCACACCAAAGGATATAGACTGGCAGATCCCACACAACCTGGAAGAGTAATAAAAGCGAGGAGCGTCATATTCCTGGAAGATTATACAAAGGAGAAGAATGAAGAAACACATATCACAGACATGATTCAAGTCAATGAACATCAAAATGTACAAGTTGTTGATGAAGACAATAATGAACCTGAAAATATAAGTATACATTCAGGGGAAGAATCTTTTCCTGAAGATGCATCGGAGGATTATGAACCCGACGATGACAGTTCGGATACACTAGTCACTGCGAACGAGGAAGATGATGAAATGTTCGACGCTGAAGAAGAACAAGCTGTTCAAGGAGAAGTTAACAATGCAAGGCCAATTCGAGAAAAACGCAAGCCAAGCTGGATGGAAAACTTCGAGACTTCAATAGTATCCTTTATGAAAAATAGAAGTGGGAACGAACCACTAACATATAACGAAGCGATCACATGCGAAAGGCATAACGATTGGAAATTAGCTATGCAAACAGAGTACAATTCACTAATTAAAAATAAAGTCTGGGAGTTAGTTGATCGACCTAAGAAAGAGAATGTAGTTAAATGCAAATGGGTTTACAAGGTTAAGAAGAACATATCTGATGACTCTGAAAATCATAAAGCGCGGTTAGTAGCTCGCGGTTTTAGTCAAAGGTACGGTATGGATTTTGAAGAGACTTTTGCACCCGTGGTTAGACATTCGACCATAAGACTGTTATTTGCAATAGCAAATGAACGAGATATGGATATAGATCAC
This sequence comes from Tenthredo mesomela, assembly GCA_943736025.1. NCBI lineage: Eukaryota > Metazoa > Arthropoda > Insecta > Hymenoptera > Tenthredinidae > Tenthredo > Tenthredo mesomela. The sequence continues at coordinate 31,937,820 of OX031013.1, forward strand.
GTAGATGTAAAGACAGCATTTTTAAATGGTGAATTGGACGAAACAATTTATATGGAACAACCCACTGGATTTGAAACTGGGGGATCAAATAAAGTATGCTTATTAAAAAAGAGCATCTATGGTTTAAAGCAAGCCAGCAGAGCTTGGAACCAAAGAATTCATTCGGTTTTAAAGGAAAATGGTTATAATCAATCAAAGTTTGAACAATGTGTTTATATAAAAAGAAACAAGGAGGAACTAATAATAATTGCGTTGTATGTAGACGATTTTTTCATATTAAGTAACTCAAAAGCTCAGAAGCAAACACTTGTCAATGCGTTAGAAAGAGAATTCGAGGTCAAATTCTTAGGACCAGTAAAGAATTGTCTAGGAATAAAAGTAACCAGAAATAGATCAGAAGGAACGTTAAGCTTATGTCAAAGTGAATATATAAAAAACTTACTGACCAGGTTTGGTATGTCAGAGGCAAAAGCGATAGCAACGCCGATAGCATTAAATGAAAAACTAGAAAAGTCTGAAGTAAATGAAACAAAATATCCCTACCAACAATTGATTGGAGGATTATTATATCTTGCTGTATGCACGCGTCCAGACATTGCATATGCCACGAGTCTATTGAGCCAATTTAACACTTGTCACAATGAATCTCATTGGATAGTTGCAAAGAGAATACTAAGATATTTGAAAGGGACAATTGATTACTCGTTAACATTTAAGAAAGGTGAGAATAAACTTGAGGCATTTGCAGATGCAGACTGGGGTAGTGATTTAGTAGATAGGAAATCATACACCGGACTAGTACTTAAGTTAGGAGGTGGTGCAATAAGCTGGGAATGTAGAAAGCAGAAAACTATTGCATTGTCAAGCACCGAAGCGGAATACTTAAGCATAAGCGACGCAACCAAAGAGATAATATTTGTCAGAAATTTGATGGAGGAAATACTTAATGATAAGAAAACAATAACACTGTACAACGATAATCAGAGTGCACAAAAATTAATAAATAATGGTCAACATCATCGTAGAACAAAACACATAGATGTGAGACATCATTTCGTTAAAGATGCTGTTGAAAATAAAATAATAAAGATAGAATACAAACAAACAAACGATATGGTAGCAGACATTCTGACCAAACCTTTGCCAAAGATTAAACATAATCAATATATAGTAGATTTAGGTTTAACGGCATCATGGGAATGTTAAAGTAAGGGGAAGTGTTAGATATTTGTAAAAGAATGTACTTCAAACATTCGCGCCCTTAAGACGCCATTTTACTCTCGTCGCTGCTGCGCAGCTTTTTAGTTGAGCAGTAGACATATATACGTTCGTTAACTTTCTCATGTATAAAAGAATTTTCCACATGTAATAATAAAGTTTATAATATCCATTTATATCTAAGGAATCTTTTATTTAAAGCATGACCTGCCCAACACACTCTTAAGGGGGATAGCCACTGTGACGGCCGAAAAAGTAACCGATTTTTGAGAATTTTTTTTTTACTGCGATAACTAATTAATAAGGGGATCGGATTTTTTTGATTTCATTATATCAAACTTGGTTTGTATACATTTTTATTGAAAAATAATGAAAACGAACAAAGATATAGGCCTTGACTTAGGGCATAGAAAAAAAAACTTCCCCTCCATGGTCGCATTGATATCTCGGTAACGGGTTATCTGACAGAAAAAAGAAAAAAAAATTGTTAATATCTATTGTAACTTTTGGCGAGTATCTTGAACCCGAAAGTTAAGAGATACCCGCAGTTATTGTGAGTTCTTTACCTATAAAAAAGGGATTTAAATTATCAAAATTAATAGGGCTTTTCTTTAAGGTCATAGGTAGGGAAAAGGGATGGGTTAGCCACCAAAAGCCACCTATGTAACCTTGTGATTTTACATTAACTCAGGACTCGGGTAGATTACTCCACCAAAGCCTGTTCCCTTCGGACTCGGGTAGAACCAAAGCCGATCCTTCTCCTATTTGAACAGAGCCGGGAAGTGAATCCAAGCCTGCTTTCCTAAACACAAAACCTATTCTTTACTCGGATCCGGGAACCTTGCGATTCCAAGACCGTGTCTCAGACTCGGAATCGTATTTCCTTGGCCCTCGGACGCGGGAAGTTAATCCAACGCCGTTCGCTCTAGGATTGATTCAAAGCTGGTCCCTATAGGCTTATTCAGGGATTGAAATTGATTAGTTAGGAGTCAGTGCTGAAATATCCGACAAAGTTCAAATTAGAAAATATGATTGTATTCAATTGGAATCTAATAAACTAATTTTACATTGATTTTCTTATTCTACTCCTATTCTAATTGCGTGACTCTACGTCGCGTTTGTTTGTTTGTTTCGTTTAAGGTTATCGTTCTATTCGTATAATCTATTTTAATATTTTGGGCTATGCGCGTTTATGCTTTCTGTTTTGATTCTATTTCGTTTCGTTTTATTGTTCTCCTATTCTCTTCGATTATATTTTAAGTTGTGACCAATGATGTTTTATCTAAAGGTATTTGATTTGATCCTATTTCATGATTTAATATTAGTCATTTGGATCTAGGCGATCTAAAGCTATACAAGTGAATTTAAATTTATCTAAAGTTTTGAGTCGCACCGGTGCTCTACCTGACTACGCTATGTGTTGTTTGAGTCGACCGGCCTTTTGCTCGTGTCGCTCGAATATAGAATATTGTGAGTCGCAAGGCCTCTATGGCTCAAATACGCTAGTTTGATTATTGTGAGTCGCACGGCCGCTCTGGCTCGAATACGCTAATGAGTGATTGAGTGAGCCGTTTATATACTCTCTATCCCCACTTCTTAGCGTGACGTCAGACACTTGGTCGAACGTAGAGGATTAGTGTAATCCTTTCCTTTGTTCGGTGTTTGGAGATATTTCATGTGCAATATAGCTGGATATGTTACACTATACAAATGTAGTTACCGTTGTACGTAGCCGTTTTTCTTTCTTATGATTCTTCACAAAATGGCGACTGATGAAAACTGCTTGAGTAAAAAAAAAAGGGCCTCAAAATTACAAACAAATTTCAATCCGTCGCCATTTTGTAAAGAATCAGAAGAAAAAAAAACCGGCTACGTACAACGATAACTACATTTGTATAGATATTAACAATTGTTTGTTTAAACCAATAAAATAAAAAAATAAATAAAAGAAAGAAAAAATCCGATCCCTTTATCAACTAGTTATCTCAGTGAAAAAAATTCTCAAAAATCGGTTACTTTTTCGGCCGTCACAGTGGCTGTCCCCCTTAAATACTCTTGACCGGCCCTGTCTTGGTCACTCATAAGCTCTCTGATCGATATCGAATCGATATCCCAACGCTGACTTTAATGTTTACATTTATTAAGCTTCTAATGTTAGCGCTAAATTAGTTTAATAAATTGATGTATCTGCTCAAATAAATACAGAAGTCTACGATGAAGTAGGTAAAATGAGTAAATACACAGAAGAGCAACTACAATTGAAGCGAGTAAGCATTAAAAGAAGGCGTGCCGAAGCTGCTTCTAAACACGAAGAAGAGTGTATCAGAAAACGTAAATGGAAAGAAGCCAATGCTTTTTTACAAAAAAAACAAAGCCGGATACAGTACGTTACTTTTAAAATTTTGGTTATGAACCTTTTCGTTTTGATTGCAATAATTTTCAATACCATTGAAAATTTTTCTATTTGAAATTTGTAAAAGGTCAGATACTTCAGCATCCCATCCAGCGGAATCCTTGTCAACCTACAGTTGTAGGGTTACTAGATTAAGTGATTCAACGCGTACTCAAACGAAATCTGTGTCATTATGCAACACAAAAGTAAATATAGAATCACAGGATACGAACAATCAAAATGAGGAATGCGATTACGATGATAATGGGAGGGAAAATATTGTCAGTAAAGCTTTCAAAGTAGTGAAGAAAAAAGATCAAAACATTAAATCAAAGTTTTCAAAATATAAGTTACTGGCTAAAAGAAAAGAGCAAAAACTTCGTCGAGTAATATCAAAATTGAATAAAGTAATAAAAGAAAAAACTAAAATAATTATTCGTTGGAAAAGAAAATATTTAAGGCTCCTAGAACGACATTCGAATAAGGATAGTTTATTACAAAATGTTAAGAAAATCGAGAGCAAAGGTAAGAAAGGTGTCCGAGAAAGGCTACTATATTGTGAAGCTTTAGAACAACAACTCCTGGAAAACAAACAAGCTATGAAAAGTGAAAAAGAAAAATCGATATTTGCTCAAGTTTCAGCCGGCAAAATCCTCAAAAAATATCACAATCTCACAAAAAAATCGGGTATTGTGAGTAAATATTTTTTAAATAAACATTCTCAAAAAAAATCATTGACTTTTCGTAGAAATACTACGAAGAATCAAAATAACTTGAAAAAGTTTACGGACTCAGTTCTAAGTGTCTTAGAAAGAGATGAAAACTCCACGCTTGCACCAGGAGTAAAAGATACTATAGTAGAGGATGGTGTAAAAAAAAAGAAAAAGATATTTGGCAGATACTACCTATTCATAATTTCTATGAAAAATATAAAGCAGAGGGTTTAATGAAAATGTCTCGAGCAACATTCTATCGCCTTAAACCGTTTTGGATTGTATCAAAACAAGTTTCAGCTCGTGATACTACCATGTGCAAAATGCACACAAATATGAAATATTTGATAGAAAAATGCGCATTTTTAAAAGTAATAAGTAACAGTAATACGAAAAGCTTCGTACTTTCACGTACTTGCAATGCCGAATTACCCACTAGGCGACCGAGGCTATAGCCTAGGGCGCCACGGTTTAGGGGGCGCTGTTGGATCGTTTTTTCCTGAATTGGGGTTTTGCATCAAACATTTTTTCATTCTTAAGGGGTGCATAATGTAGAGTAAGCCAAAATAATGAGGGCGTATTTTTTATTTTTCGTTAAAAATGATAATTGCTCATGTTATAGGCAATTGAATTTCACTAATTTTGACTATAGATACATCTTAACATGGGTAACGTCACATTGTTGTAGTTTTCAATCTTTTGTATCAACGGCAATTTTGGTTGGATCGAAAAAATGAAAAATACGTCCCAAATGGTTTTTCCGAAACTACTAGAATATGAAATAAAAAATGAAAAAATCATGCAAAACCCCAATTGTACCGCCAAAGGGGCGTTTCGTTAGCCAAAGCCTAGGGGCGCTCAGATGCTTAATCCGGCGTTGCGTACTTGTAATCCAGAAAGCAAAGATTGTTTTTACGGTTAGTGTTTAAGATGTAAAGATAAGCTTATACCTACGTGTGATAATTCCTTTAAAACTTGGTATTATAAATGGATTACTCAAGACGTTGAAAGACCAGGAGCGAAAGATCTTATGTATCGAGTAAAAATTACATCAAAAGAAAAAGTTAATTGTGCAGTTAGCTAATTAGTCAATGATGTAAATGAGCAAATACCTAGTTATTTTAAACATATTGATGATACCTTACACCAACATAAAGCAATTGCAAAGATAAAGGATAATTTGAAAGCAAATGAAGTTTTTGTTGTTATCGATTTTTCACAAAACTATGTGTGTAATGTAACTTTGCGAGAGTATCTTGAACCCGAAAGTTATGAGATACCCGCAGTTAGTGTGAGTTCTTTACCTATAAAAAAGGGATTTAAATTATCAAAAATACTAGGGCTTTTCTTTGAGGTACGTAGGTAGGGAAAAAGGATGGGTTGGCCACCAAAAGCCACCTATGAAACCTTGTGATTTTATATTAACTCAGGACTCGGGTAGATTGCTCCACCAAAGCCTGTTCCCTTCGGACTTGGGTAGAACCAAAGCCGATCCTTCTCCTATTTGAACAGAACCGGGAAGTGAATCCAAGCCTGCTTTCCTAAACACAAAAACCTATGCTTTATTCGGATCCGGGAACCTTGCGATTCCAAGACCGTGTCTCAGACTCGGAATCGTATTTCCTTGGCCCTCGGACGCGGGAAGTGAATCCAACGCCGTTCGCTCTAGGATTGATTCAAAGCTGGTCCCTATTGGCTTATTCAGGGATTGAATTTGATGAGTTAGGAGTCAGTGCTGAAATATCCGACAAAGTTCAAATTAGAAAATATAATTGTATTGAAATGGTTAATAAACTAATTTTGCATTGAGATCTCTATCCTATCTTATCCTACTCGTTTGACTTTACGTCTCGTTTGTTTGTGTTCGTGTAGTTTGAAGTTATCGTTCTATTTATCGTATTTAATTTTTATATTCTATATTCTTTTCTCTCCTTCATCGATAATATTAATCTATACTCAGTGATGCTATATCTAACGGTATATTGAAATGGAATCTAATTGCAAGAATTTATATTAGTCACTAGTCCTAGACGACCTAATGCTAGACCAGGGGTCGGCACACTCATTAGTCGAAAGAGTCAAAGCTGTTAATCCTATTACCCCGTTCACCGGCACTAATCCTTTTAACGCCATTTCTTGGATTTTGGTAGGTATGAGTGGGGATATGCAGGTTAGGGTGGTCGTTAATATAGCTATTTCGGAATTAGATTCATTCATACCCTTCATTCGAAAGTAAAAAAAAAAAAAAAAATTTTGACCCCAAATTGAACCCTTTATCTCAATTAGAAAGGGTGCCTGTAAAGGCTTACTTTTTTGTATTGATTTTACATTACTTTCGGCTACTTTTTCATAAAATAAATATTTCGGCACCTCTTAAACGGCTTAAAAATCCATCGATCATACAGATAGTTCATAAAAACAACAAAAAAAAATACAAAAAAAAAAAAAAAATACAAAAAAAATACAAAAAATACAAAAAAAATACAAAAATACAAAAAAGTAAGCCTTTACAGGCACCCTTTCTAATTGAGATAAAGGGTTCAATTTGGGGTCAAAATTTTTTTTTTTTTTTTTACTTTCGAATGAAGGGTATGAATGAATCTAATTCAGAAATAGCTATATTAACGACCACCCTAATGCAGGTACGACAAGACCTGCACGGTCGGACGCAGTTCTTGCCGTCGCAAACAGAGCAAACCACCCCTTAGTTCCTTTTATTTCTCCTGAACGCTGCCCCTACTATCGCATTTCCAGGTAAGGACGAGTGACCGTTTTCAGGTAGACCGAGGGGATTTACGGTCGCACTAATTGACACTTAGAGCCGGCCTGGCTCGGCGAGCCGGCGTGGCCGACTCCTGTGCTAGACAATTGAATTTAAGTTATCTATGATATGAGTCGCACCGGTGCTCTACCTGACTACGCTCGCGAGCGATTGCGTGAGCTGTTTATATACTCTCGATCCCTACTTCTTAGCGTGACGTCAGACTTTTGGTCGAACGTAGAGGATTAGTGTAATCCTTTCCTTTGTTCGGGATTTGGTGATATTCGAGGTGCAATATTGCCGAGTATGTTACAGTAAATATAACGAGGAAATACACAGCGCTCATTTTGGAGCTTCTAAAAAGCAAGTGACACTGCATACTGGCACATTTTTCTATCGAGATTCAAAATCAGAAAAAGTTCAATTTGTTTCTTTCTGCACAGTTTCGGAATCTTTAAGGGGTTACATACACTTGTAATTTTCAAAAAATCGTAGACAGCATCAAATCGAATTATTAGAAGCTGCCAACGATGCGAACGGATTATTATATGGCCCTGGAATAGATGACTCCATGTAAGTTGAAAAAAAAAAAAATTTACCACATGTAATACGCTTTTGAAACTTTAAACGCGTTTTTCTCAAAACTATGTTTTCAAAATCGGTGATCAAGATTTCTCGAAAATGGCTGAACCGATCAGTCTCAAATTTTAACACAACCTTTTTAACTAGATTTTTTAGTAATTAATCGAAGTTTTTTTTTCTCCGATAAATATTTTCCATTTTATAAACAATTTAAGGCTTAAATTTTCGTTCAAAATCGAGTCTTTTATTTTGAGAAGTCGCCATTTTGTCAAAAATTATTTTTTCGTTAATTCCTTCGATTAAATACTAGATAATGTATTATATTAACGAAATTTATTTGGTTTTTTCATTTCAGATAATCCGGTCCAGAGATATCGTGATCACCGCAAAATTGGTTTTTTTTTGCGGAGCTCTAGGAGATCGGCGATAGCAACATTCGCGATGATTATTTTTACAAATAAAAAATATGTTAATATATTATAAGGTTATTATAATATGTACACCAATTTTCAAATTAATAAATTGAATAGTCTGCGCGAAAAAAATTCTTGAAAATTTATTTATTTATTTATTTATTTATTTATTTATTTATTTATTTACTTATTTCCCAGCTATATGGGCTCATATGAAACCTATCCTGCAGTTGATCAAAAGCATTGTACTAGACGTAAAGACGGTTCACTTTCAAAGTGACGGACCAACGACACAGTATAAAAATAAGACAAATTTCTTTCTGTTTCAATACTTTTGTGAAAGCTATAAATTAGGTCATGCTACATGGAATTATACTGCTCCCAGTCATGGTAAAAGTACAGCAGATGGGGTGGGAGGTACTATCAAGAGCTTTTGCGACCGAGTTGTTGCTAGTGGACAAGACATAATGTCTGCTGAACAAATTGCCAATGTAGTAAAATCGAAAAAATTAAAAACAGAAATATTTTTAATTTTGGAAGAAAACATTAAAGAATTTGATGAATTAGTGAATGATAATGTGAAACCATTTCCGAATACAAAAAAAGTTTTTCAATTAATTTGGTCAAAAAACAACAAAAAGGTTTTAAACCTTCATTATTTATCATGTTCGTCTTGCGTACTGAATAGTCTGTACGATCCGCCATGTAGCCACTTTTCACTGCAACCAAACAGCTGTTCTGTTGAATGCGATAGTAAAACCAAAAAAGTAAATGCAGTAAAAACAAATAATAAAATACAAAATATTGCTGAAAAGACTGTAAAAAACCACAAAGATAAGAAAACTATGCAAAAGATTACTCGAAAGACTGTAAAAAACCAAAAAGATAAGAAAACTGTTCAGAAAGTTGTTCAGGAAATTCCCAAAAACAAAATAATACGACAAAAAGGGCAACAAAAACGTGAGGACATGAAAGTAAAAAATGCCGAGAGAAATGTTAAAACAAGAACTCGTCCCGTACGCAAATGTACTAAGGAAAATTAGAATAAGAGTTTGTCATGTTCATTAATGTTATGTTTTTCGTTATTCTTGATTCAATAATTGATTAATTTCATGAAGTTCATTATGACACGTTAAAAATTGTTATACCTAAAAAATTATATTGTGTATAAGAACCTGGATCAGGATTATGAAAGAGAAAAATCTTGTACAATCTTCTACGTGAAATATACTTGTTTTTATAATTTGACTCCATTGATTTATTTATTTATCAATTTACTAATGATTTATCACCTTATTTTCCAAAAATGATTCGAAAATCACAAAAATATGAAAAAACGTTGATAACGATTGGTGCGTTGCTTCAAAACGTTGCACCACGTTAGATTCTGTATTCTAACAGCTGACGGGACGTATACTCAAAATTTCAGGCATGTGCTCAAGAATTGAAAATAAAAAAAAATTCCTTAAAAAAATTCGAGGTTTCAGAGATTTGCCCATATCCCACCAGAACGAGTAGTTATTAAAATTGTGAATGGTAAAGAAATTTTTTTCCATTATGTATCGATTATCGAAACATTAAATGCCATGTTGAAAGATAAATCTTTGGAAAATTATATCGATGAGAAAGCTCCAGCGTTGACTGAGTATTCTAAAGACAGCTCACCCTGGGCTATTCCGTGAGCCGACCAAGTGGGCTTGAAGTGGGCTTGGGGATTGAAGAGTGCCCGAAGTTACCGACCGAATTACCATTGCAGTATATCTATATATTCGTACACTATAGATATACTGCAATGCTATTTCAGTCGGTAACTTCGGGCACTCTTCAATCCCCAAGCCCACTTCGAGCCCATTTTGCCGGCTCACGAAGTCCCATAAGGGGAACCGTCTTTATAATATTCAGTCAACGGCTCCAGTTTCGGAAAATTTACTACGCGACTTCACAGATGGTTCCGTTTTTTCTGAATTTTTTTTTTTTTTTAACAAACCCTGATGCACTACAAATAATATTGTATCAAGACAGTTTCGAAATTGCGAACCCGTTAGGAGCCGCTAAAAAAAAATATAAAATTTTAGCGGTATAGGGGAAGGTGGGGCAGAACGGACAGTGGGGCAGAACGGACACTAAATCCAAAAAAAAATAATGTCGTCGGAAATGATTTTTTATGAAATGTGACGACATATTTTGGATGAATAATGACACAAAAAAAAAAAAAAAAAAAGGAAAACTGAATTATTTTTTTTTACTTTTTTAATTTTTTTTTTTTTTTTTGTGTCATTATTTATCCAAAATACGTCGCCACATTTCATAAAAAATCATTTCCGACGACACTATTTTTTTTTGGATTTAGTGTCCGTTCTGCCCCACCTTCCGCTATATGTCTTTGGGGAACCTACCTGATTACATCCGGACTCACATTACCTCTATTCAGTTAATTGCTTTATGCAGAGAGGATCATTTCGATCACCTGAAAGTCTATGGCCGGATTGTAGATGATCTCAAGATATTAGAGAACAAAGGTATTGAGATATCTTCTAATAATTATCGAAAAGGTGGACTAGTTTTTATCGCTTGGGATAATTTAGGCAGTCACTCGTTAGGTGGATTCGTTGAAAATTTTAGTAGTGCTCCGTATTATTGTCGGTATTGCTTATCTAAACGTGACAAACGAGCCAAAGTAAATAACCCAGCAAACACAGATTGGAGGGCCATTGCTAATAAGGTGGCGGAATGCCGATACTCGAGTTGCCAAACCGCTGTCGGAAGACTTGTGATGGCCCTGTACCCTGGTGTCACAGTGGCCGACAGCTGGGCCAGTGCCGGCAGTGTTACACCGGCCCAACGTTTGGCCAGCGCAAGGCCAGCAATGGCCCAACAAGAGCCCAATATTGATCAGCCGATGACCCGATCATTCCATTTTTGTTTATTTTCGATATTATCCGAACAAAATAGTATATTGTGTAGCAAGGGCGTAAAGTGGGCTTTTTTAGACCGAGTGTGGAGTTTGCAGTACTAGTCGGAGGCGAGGGAGCACGAGTCAAAGACGAGTGCATCCGCGAGCCGAAGACGAGTATTGCAACCACACGAGGTCAAAAAGCCCACTTAGCCCTTGGTACACACCATATTTTTTGTAACGCATGTATTGATTTCTGCGTTTTTTGTGCTTATAAGCGGCATATATCGCGTCACTAATGCCATAAGGGCGTAAGCGCCAAAAAAAAAAAAAATTTCGTGTTTTTGGTGGCAAAATCTTTTTCGTGCCATATAACATCGTTTGGGCATATCCGCAAAAAAAATAATTTTTTGGCGCTTACGACCTTATGGCATTAGTGACGCGATATATTGCGACGTGGATTTTTCCTGGTCCTCAGACCAGACCGGAAAGCTAGTCTGCGAACCGTCCACTCGACAATTGGCCAACTGAAAATTAATAATAAAACAAAGATGCTGGGCGCCAGGCTTATAATCGCCAATTTCTGAAAATCTTACTAATAAAAAAAACAAACTACAGATACTTGAGCGCCGACTAGCGTCAGTACCGCGGAGAGGGGTCGGGATTACTGAAGGATTAGCGTGGCGTATTAACGACTCGTTGATTTGAATGTAATAAAGAAAATAAAATTTATTCAAGAAAACAAATAGAATAGAAAAATAGAAATGACGAGTTTTACAATAATAAATAAACTAATAGCTTCCACGTAGGAGAGTAATAAAAAACCAAAATAAAGAAAAGAAATAAATAACTCGACAAATACGTCCCTCGCGGAACAAAATTTACAACTAAAAGATCGGGATATGCCCGCAAGGGTTAACAAAACTAATTCCCAGAATTATTACTTAAAATTAACTTAAACTAACTCTGCCATCGTAGGCGAAACAAAAAGACTAAACGAAATCCGAAATATAACAATGATCGGTATCTCCTCGTGAGATGGAGAGAGCGCGACAGTGACGTACTATGAGCTGGTTGAAGTTTGGAACGTTCTTCGAACGGTTTTTTTTTTTCAATTTTTATAGGTTTCAAATTTTTTTATATTCATAAAAATGATAGGGGTAATGTGTGGAGACAATTTTTTCACCCCAAAAATACCCCGCGAGTCGGAACGATTGATAGACTGCAAAATAAAATCGAAAATAAATTCCTGCGCCCAAACGAAGTGAATGTGCCGTCTAATATTTATAGGGTGGACTTGTCGGTCGAGAATGAGTTCGGAAAAAAATTATCAAAAATTAGAAAAAATGGCGCAGGTACATCCGGTCCCAAAAACGCGAAATAAAATCGAAAATAAATTCCTGCGCCTGAACGGAGTGAATGTGCCCTCTAATATTCATAGGGTGGACTTGTCGGTCGAAGATGAGTTCAAAAAAAAATTATCAAAAATTAGAAAAAATGGCACGGGTACATCCGGTCCCAAAAACGCGAAATAAAATCGAAAATAAATTCCTGCGCCTTAACGGAGTGAATGTTCCCTCTAATATTCATAGGGTGGACTTGTCGGTCGAAGATGAGTTCAAAAAAAAATTATCAAAAATTAGAAAAAATGGCGCGGGTACATCCGGTCCCAAAAACGCGAAATAAAATCGAAAATAAATTCCTGTGCCTGAACGGAGTGAATGTGCCCTCTAATATTCATAGGGTGGACTTGTCGGTCGAAGATGAGTTCAAAAAAAAAATTATCAAAAATTAGAAAAAATGGCGCGGGTACATTCGGTCCCAAAAACGCAAAATAAAATCGAAAATAAATTCCTGCGCCTGAACGGAGTGAATGTGCCCTCTAATATTCATAGGGTGGACTTGTCGGTCGAAGATGAGTTCAAAAAAAAATTATCAAAAATTAGAAAAAATGGCGCGGGTACATCCGGTCCCAAAAACGCGAAATAAAATCGAGAATAAATTCCTGCGCCTGAACGGAGTGAATTTGCCCTCTAATATTCATAGGGTGGACTTGTCGGTCGAAGATGAGTTCAAAAAAAAATTATCAAAAATTAGAAAAAATGGCGCGGGTACATCCGGTCCCAAAAACGCGAAATAAAATCGAAAATAAATTCCTGCGCCCAAACGGAGTGAATGTGCTATCGATACGGTTATTTTTCTCGTCGACGAGGCGTGCTCCACAAAATTGGCGAGACTTACGAATACAAAGTTACGGTCCATCTTTTAAATCTCTGCTTTTAATTAGCAAACGTCAACTTTTCAATTCATTCATCGAACGTTAGCTTCAACGTTTTTAGAGATGGAGTCATATTCATTCTACTCAGTACGCTCAGTATGAATGCCTCAATGACTGAACCGTTCAGACCAGCATAAAATCAGTATAACAAGATGCGCCCGTTCGGGAGTCCCTCAACAAATAGTGCTTACTTACCTTGGCTTCGTTTCCGAAGCGATCCTCGATTCAATGCCTCACCCGGCGAGGATTCCATCCACCTTAATCGTTGTTACGATACTGTCAGGATGCCAAATCTTTTATAGCTAAATTAAATTCAAATCTACTGTTCTCTCAATTCGACATATATATTTTTCTTACAAGTTATAACGATTTGCATATACGTTCAATTTCATCGACGAAGGCTTCTACCGGAGAAGTATTGATGCAACTGCTGCCTTACTTATCCTTTTAAGTTCCATCTCTGCTTAACATAATATTCTGCATACACATAGGGGAGGTTCTTGCGAAATAAATATAATAACACATCAATGAATAAATTATATTCTTTATTATCTCAAATCATCAACCGTCTACAGTATTTATACACTATACATGTATACATAAACGTGTATTCTCGACGGTGGGATCATCTGAATAAAAAGTGTGTTAAATATCTGCAATAGTTTCCATGCAATCAGCTTTGAGTACGTGCGATCCTCATTTTGTAACGAGGTATCAGTGCTATTATTTGTGATTACCGTTCAATATGAACAGCAATCTATTGCAATTGCAAGATTAGCTATGGCTCATGAGTGTGCGTCCGAGATTCTGTACGGAGTGGATATCATAACCATTACTGTTTTAGAAAAACTGAGTTCTTTTGCTTGACTTGAAGTGCACCCGGTCCTTCGCGCGAAGTTGAGAAAATGACTGAAAATTTGTTCATTAGACTCGAAAGAGATTATCGTTTCCATTCAATAGAAGTGTTACAACAAACTCGCCCAGGATCACTATGATGAATAAGCTTGCAACTTGAATGAAAGATTTCTATCGTGTGATCGATGTGTTCTACGAACATCAGTGCAAGCTTTGTAAAGTGGTCATCAATGACGTAACAAAAATTTCCGGCCAGTCAAAGCGACATATTCAGTACAAGTAACGTTCGTGCATGCGAATAGGTCGAACTTTCGTATTTCCCCTCCGTGCAATCATACAGGACACACTATTCTCAGTACCATATAGCTTGAGACGTGTGATCGCCGTTCAATCTCCTACCCACTTTTGTTCTGATGTTGTGCTATACCTAAGCAATGGTTCTAGATATGAACTCATGTCACAATGTGATGCTAGTGCGCGGCGAATGGCCATGGTAACAAGTGATGAAGTCCATAAGCAAATAATCAAAAATGTAAGTGTTCAATCGTTTTTTCAGCAACAAACCGTCTCTCGCCGTGTTATTGCACAGCAAATCTGTTTGTCAAGTATTCTACATTTACATCATATGATTAGACAGTTTCATTCGAATGCTGAAGCCAATAACAAGCATTTTAAGATTACTCGACCGTGCGGTAGAAGATTGACACACTAGACATGTAATCGTCTGCTTCGAAGATTAGAGTCTACAAGGCCTAAATTAATTGTTGACAATGCTACATTTGTGCAATCAATGCTTCTGATCAGATTTAGTTGTAATGCCTCCGGCTCTAACCTTTGTTTCAGTGATAAGACATGTTACGTGCGCGTCAGATCACACAATTCTCTCGAGACGTGCGAACGAGATTACGCTCATTGGTGGTCGGTTATTATTTTGACGTGCGGCAGTGTAACAACCCTGGTGAAGGTTTCGGATAGATTCGGATAGGGCAACTTTTCTATCCGTTTGAATCCATTTAATTCCGAAATCTGTCCACGAACGAATTGGTTTTATTCCGAATGAATCAGTTAAAAATCCGGATTGTATCCACTTGAATCCGTTCGGATCCGACCGAATCCTAAATCGCGGAGATTCCAATCCGTTCGAATCCGACCGAATCCGAATCGATCTGAAATCGCGGACATTCGAATCCGACCGAATCCGAGTCAAACTGAAATTGCGGATATTCCAATCCGTTCGAATCCGAGTCAATCTGAAAGAGCGGAGATTCCAATCCGTTTGAATCCGGCCGAATCCGAGTCAATTTGAAAAAGCGGAGATTCCAATCTGCTTGAATCCGACCGAATCCGAGTCAATCTGAAAAAGCGGAGATTCCAATCTGTTTGAATCCGAGTCAATCTGAAAAACCAGACAACCAGACTGATAAATTAAGAAAAATTTCTTTCAATCACTTTCGAATGCATATATGAAGGGTTCAGAGCCAGAGTAGCCTAGCCCACATTATCGATAAGGCCTATTTCAAATGGCTAATGACAGTTGAAATGAGCTTGATCAACAATGTGGGTTAGGCTACTCTGGTGCTCAACCCTTCATATAGGAACTGAACTATATAGAGATAACGTACCGATGAAAGGAGCTTATAAATGTTGTCCTTATCAGCAGACTCATTCCGATTGGACTTTTGAATTGATGAGGCGATGAAACAGTATATTATGTGGCATGCCCGTAGACCAAGGGTTTTTCGGCGAGGATAATGATTTCAGGACGAGCTAAGGGCGAGCCGTAAGCGAGTTCTGAAATTATTGTTCGAGTCAAAAACGGTATACGGGTGCGCTCCATACCATATTTTTTTCGGAATAGGGATGAAAAGTCACTTTGACGCCTATTGAGATTCACACTTGTAACCACGAAGAGTGAGGTTATGGCGCGATCTGTCGCGCACTTCGAACTGCGCATCAAAACTACCGTACAAAGACTTCATACGGCAGCATTGGAATGCGCACTTCGAACTGCGCGTCCAGACTGCACAGAGAAAAGAGTTTCTTTATAGTTAAAGAACGTATATATTTGTACATAAGCAAATAAATATTTATTCATAGTTAACGAATATCAGTTGATCCAAATGATGTTGGGTTTAGTGAACACATCTTGTATAGTCATTGTTTGACTCAACCGAATATCATTTGGATCAACTGATAATTTGTTAACTATGAATAAATATTTATTTACTTTTTTTAAATTTATTTATTTATTTATTTTATTTATTATGGAAGTGGTTTTCGGATTCGTGTCAGATTCGCTCGGATTGGATGTATACGGATTGAATAGAATTGAAGTGGGTTCCGGATTAGTGTCGGATTCATTCGGATTGGCTGTACGGACTGAATAGGATTGAAAGTGAGTTCCGGATTGATGTCGGATTCGCTCGAATTGGTTGTACGGATTGAATAGGATTGAAAGTGAGTTCCGGATTGGTGTCGGATTCGCTCGGATTAGTTGTACGGATTGAATAGGATTAAAAGTGAGTTCCGGATTGATGTCGGATTCGCTCGGATTGGTGGTACAGATTGAATAGGATTGAAAGTGAGTTCCGGATTGGTGTCGGATTCGCTCGGATTAGTTGTACGGATTGAATAGGATTGAAAGTGAGTTCCGGATTGGTATCGGATTCGCTCGGACTAGTTATACGGATTGAATAGGATTGACAGTGAGTTTCGGATTGGTGTCGGATTCGCTCGGATTGAACGGACGAATTAGAAAGGACTCGACGTACGGATTGAATAGGACTGAACGTGAATTTCGGATTGGTGTCGGATTCATTTGGATTGAACTCGAAGTCGATGCACGGATTGAGATGGATTAAAAACCTGCTTCGGAATGACTCGGATGATTCCGTATTGTTAAGGTGACAGATTTCGCAATGGATCGGAATAATTTGGATGAGACCGGATTGAAGTCCTATCCGAAACCTCCACCAGGGAACTGAACCTATTTTCCCTTATTTTCGCTACACTATTGGAACGAGCAAAAAAAAAAAGAAAAAAAACAATCTCTTGTACTCGGGTTTAGTGAAACAGCAGAATATGGAATATTTCCCACCAAGAAGGACGTAAAGTTTCATAAATTACATTACTATATCAACAGGTTTGGAACTATGAAGAGGTTAACAAGCATATGGGTTTCTGCTAAGAACTCGCCGACCCCGACTAATTTATACTTATATTTAGGAAGATTTCGATTTACTTAGTGGTGACGGTACTATTACAAATCTGGATATCGTCGAAAATGCGCGTTGTCAAGACTCGATGTATACGCGCTAAATCCGAGCAACAGATGTTATTTGATATTCTATTGTTATTATTATTATTATTATTTTATTATTATTATTATTATTATTTTTTTTTTTTACTTTATTAGCGTCTGTTTTATTCACAATATTGATCCAAACTTCAGCAACACTGAATTTTTTCAATCGAATTATGCCACATTTCATATTGTCGCGCACATTGAAGTCACGTATTACAAACACTTTTGAGTCTGCATAACATCGAAAACCAACTCCCTTTCATCACCATCCAGTTTATATGTTGAATCTACATCTCTTTGCATTATTACATGGTCAGATAGTCAGATTTATTTCGAATGTTTATGTCGAGTGGGAGAACGGTCATCACTTGGGACGTCGGGCCTTCAGAATTGAAGTTTCATATGGCACTTCGTATCGGTCACTTGCACTAGGACGAGGTGCCATTTTTGACATAATCCATGAATCGAATATATATATACATCGCGCTCGATACAAAACATCGACAGCTGATATTGTTATTTTTTTCGACAATTGTTTGGGTACGTATACACGACGTTCGCGTGCCTTCCTACAAATTCACCAAAAAAGAATATACGGCTGGGGGCCATTCGAATATCACGTAGGTAAGTATGGCATAAAAGGAGGTGGGGTGAACAACAGTATTTTTTTTAGAATTTGTCATTTTTGATAGTTTCATGGCAATATTCAATCAAAATTGTTCAAATTTTATTCCAATGCGGTGACATCTACAGTAATGTTCATTAATGGGTTCGCTGTGGCTAACTTTTTCTCTAACTTTTTTGGAAAAGAGACTCCATTCCAGTCGTATTTCATCATGTGCCTATGGCTGAAATTATTATGATAATAATTATAACCCCTTGTAAAAATAATATGATAGTATTTTATTCTATTATATCCGAAGTCAGAAGAAATAGTTAGTCACTGCGAATCCATTAATGAACATTACTCTACAGTATGTATGTATATATACATATATATACATACTGTAACTTTTGGCGAGTATCTTGAACCCGAAAGTTAAGAGATACCCGCAGTTATTGTGAGTTCTTTACCTATAAAAAAGGGGATTTAAATTATCAAAATTAATAGGGCTTTTCTTTAAGGTCATAGGTAGGGAAAAGGGATGGGTTAGCCACCAAAAGCCACCTATGCAACCTTGTGATTTTACGTTAACTCAGGACTCGGGTAGATTACTCCACCAAAGCCTGTTCCCTTCGGACTCGGGTAGAACCAAAGCCGATCCTTCTCCTATTTGAACAGAGCCGGGAAGTGAATCCAAGCCTGCTTTCCTAAACACAAAACCTATTCTTTACTCGGATCCGGGAACCTTGCGATTCCAAGACCGTGTCTCAGACTCGGAATCGTATTTCCTTGGCCCTCGGACGCGGGAAGTTAATCCAACGCCGTTCGCTCTAGGAATGATCCAAAGCTGGTCCCTATAGGCTTATTCAGGGATGGAAATTGATTAGTTAGGAGTCAGTGCTGAAATATCCGACAAAGTTCAAATAAGAAAATATGATTGTATTCAATTGGAATCTAATAAACTAATTTTACATTGATTTTCTTATTCTACTCCTATTCTAATTGCGTGACTCTACGTCGCGTTTGTTTGTTTGTTTCGTTTTAGGTTATCGTTCTATTTGTATAATCTATTTTAATATTTTAGGCTATGCGCGTTTATGCTTTCTGTTTTAATTCTATTTCGTTTCGTTTTATTGTTCTCCTATTCTCTTCGATTATATTTTAAGTTGTGACCAATGATGTTTTATCTAAAGGTAATTGATTTGATTCTATTTCATGATTTTATATTAGTCATTTGGATCTAGGCGATCTAAAGCTATACAAGTGAATTTAAATTTATCTAAAGTTTTGAGTCGCACCGGTGCTCTACCTGACTACGCTATGTGTTGTTTGCGTCGACCGGCCTTTTGCTCGTGTCGCTCGAATATTGAATATTGTGAGTCGCAAGGCCTCTATGGCTCAAATACGCTAGTTTGATTATTGTGAGTCGCACGGCCGCTCTGGCTCGAGTACGCCAGGGGGTACAATCATAGGTGGAGACAGCAGGGTTTGAGTTACGCCAATCCCGTCTCCTTGGAGCGCTAGTGTACCTATTACTTTCTCACTCGCACATCTTCTATTCAATGGAGGGGGAAAGCAGCCAAACGCCACCAAAATTTTTCCACCATTTTCTAATACGCAAAGAGAACACGCGTACAGAAATTAGGAATAGTGAATTGCAGTGAATAACAGTCAATAATGATATCAAGATAGTAACAAAAGATGAACAAACGCTATTTGAAACGGCATATTAATGCAGGTCATCAAACATTATGCAAATAGGTGATGCCGTGTCCGTCGCTTCGCAGAAGCTAGTTTAATATAATAATTTATTGAGGTTATACATTGTATAAGGATTATTTTGTCATGTTATCACTATGAAATGTTTCTGAAATATTTATTGTAAATAAACAAATTTGAAAACATTAATGATTTACTTCGAAAATGCATTCTAATAATCCCATATTGGTTAATTTATTGAAAAGTCAGCGGCTAATTCGGTTGACATTTATATTGGCTATTATTTGTACACCCTATATTTCTCTCATCGATAGTCAGTTGTTATTCGACACCCTATAGATAGTTAGTTCTGGTCCCGTCTTCCAGGATCGCTAGTGAGCTGTGCGGACATAGTTTAATACACGAGATTGTACCCCCTGGAGTACGCTAATGAGTGATTGAGTGAGCCGTTTATATACTCTCTATCCCCACTTCTTAGCGTGACGTCAGATACTTGGTCGAACGTAGAGGATTAGTGTAATCCTTTCCTTTGTTCGGTGTTTGGAGATATTTCATGTGCAATATAGCTGGATATGTTACAATACATAATACTGTTTAGCGTTTAGCATATATTTATATATATTAGGGTGGTCCTTATTTTGGGTTGAAATTTTTCTTTACAAATTCACCTCTCAGTTCAACTCGAAATGGCTGAAAAAAAAGATCTGTGGAAGCTGTAGCCTGTAAGTTAACGGCAAGGGGTGCCGGCAAGCCCGATCTTTATTTTAATTTTAATTAAATTTCTATTTGTTATAAATTTGATTGCTTTTTTTTAATTTCCATTGATGCAACAATTTTTATAAATCAATTCAGAAGAATTGCTTTCTTCTGCATATCATTTTTCAATCATTTCACCTTTGAAATCCCACCGCCTAATCATGTGTTTTCTATGAATCCTTGAATTCTGACATATTTTAATTGATGATTCTGCTAATCTCGAATGCCTTTGACGATAATTAAACAGTTTGTAAGAAAAAATGTCTTATCAACGGTAAGAAACATCGCTGCAGCATAAAATGCCTTTTTTTACCATTTCGTGCTTGCCGGCACCCCTTGCCGTTAACTTACAGGCCACAGCTTCCACAGATCTTTTTTTTCAACCATTTTGAGTTGAACTGAGGTGAATTTGTAAAAAAAAATTTCAACCCAAAATAAGGACCACCCTAATATATATAAATACAAGAAAAATCATATCGATGATCAAACAATATCATTTACAAAAATTTCTCTGTCATTCGAAAATTTAGTATTCCGGTAACCCGGGTAAGGAGAACAATAAATCCATCTTCTGCGAAAGAATGCAATAGCGGGCTATATACCTACGTGAAATATCCATGGTCCCCAGTTGTACTTTCAAGAAAGAGCGACAATTTATCGTACACAATAAGGATGAAGAATGGGTTGACAAGCAGATCATTACAATAATGATAGTTTACATCCACTGTTCACAGTTTAGTTTTACTTGCGTATTCACAAACCCACATAGATACTCAGAATCAAACGTATGGGAAATCTGACGATGAATTTAAATCTTTTTATTTACGCGTTCGACAACGCGCATTTTTCAAGTGTCGCTAGGTTTGATAAACCACGATATTATAGTTTAGCAGGATTTTAGGCAAAACCATGTGTTCATCAACAATTAATATTGAAGTGGATATCTTCCCAAACAGAAGTAACAAGAGACAATTGCATAATTATTCGATCCAGATCTTGAGGCGCAATAAATAACTTATAATTGTAGCATTTTCTACGAATGGTTATGAGCCCATATGGATTTATTTAATCTTTCCAAACCTGTGACTCGCTAACTGACGAAACAACGCGAGTATTCCACATCCTGCTATTTAACTTCACCTGAGTGAGTTCCCTCCACCTAGCTATATTCATACTTTTCATGAGATCAACCGAACACCCAGAGTACGTATTGCTCATGGTCGCACACTTCTCTTTCTATATCGTTTATTTATGAATGGTCATTGATATACAGGGTAAGTTTTCTCCGGGATCCGCAGAGAAGGGGGATTATTATACCCATACTTGTTATCGTCTGCTAATTACTACACAAACAGATATACCTGTCATTGTGTAAGAGTACCCGAGTCGAAATTTTAGGCCTGCTTTGAACCTCCTTTAAACCTCGTAGTCTCGTCGAGAGTTGTCAAATCTTGGGAGTATCGAGGAGTCAAAGGAGGTTCGGTACGTTTAATGTTAGACTCCACTTGAACCTACAAAAGTGGCAGAAACTGAACATTTGAATTCAAAGGAGGTTATGGAGGGTAGAAACGAATCCTCCGGACTCTCCTTTGGGCCTATTGCAGATGTTACACCAGCCCTACAGACCCTGCTTTCGGCCTAAATCGATCTTGCGTAGACCCTACAGACCCTTCTTTCGGCCTGAACCGAATCGCTCGTAGGGCCTACAGACCCTCCTCTCGGCCTGAATCGAATCTCGCGTAGACCCTACAGACCCTCCTTCTCTAGCAGAAATTTCAACCGGGCGCTAACGAGGCAGAAAATTATTAATTAATAATAGTAGAAAAAAAAAAAAAAAAAATACGATATTTGACGGTTATTATTGTCAGAGGACCCAACCTACGCATTATTATGTTGTTAAAATCGCATTATGCACGCACTGAAAAGATCGCCGCATTTTTCGTCCCCGCCGGGATTTGAACCCACGTCCGCTCGGTTACTAGTCGCACGCCCTAACCACTACGCTAAACTATCATATGGCATTAGATTCAATACTCTACTACTTGTTCGAGGCCCATCAAAGTGTCAAGTTATAACTCGAAATATTTCAATGCTATCAAATCTTGGCATTTGAGTATTGGCATTTGAAATTTGACTAGATTGAAGTTCTTGCATATATTATTACCATTAATTACTAAATATTATATTATGCATTCTTCGTTTACGCGGTTATCTGTTTATCCGAATGAAATATGGCATTTCGTCGAGCATTTCGTTAGAAAATAAAATGGTCCAGGAGGTCCACAAAAATGTATATATTCATTTCGACACTTTTTTTCATTTAAAACATAAATTTACTTGAAGTGGAAAATTCCACTTCCGTCGTATGAACTAAAAACAGTGTTGAAATTACCGTAAAACTTTTAGTTCATCTCCTGGAACATTTTTTTTCTCTGACAGTGTATGTACCTACCGAGAATATTCGGTGAAGGTAGACAGCCCCCTTCCTACGCCAAAACCAACACAGGCGCGCACCGCGTGCGTGAGGCTCGGCGGGCGGGGCTATTCGGCCAGTGATGCTTCTACCCAATCTTCCGCGCTATGCCGACTCCGCATAGCCCATCCGCGCTAACTCGATAAATACTATAGCCCATCCGCGCTAACCCGATGAATACTTATCTTAAAAAGCAATCATCACACTGAACACGGAAAAGAATGAACGCGAATAAAATGAATTCGCCTAATGTGAATATTTATTTTCAAAATTTATCAACGAATTTAAAATCAAATATCAATTAATTGGATCTAAGTATTGATTATCAGTGTTTAGGATCGTTATTTGAGACGAAGTTGAACAGGTAAGTGGAGGGTGAATCATTGAAGACAACATGGTCAAAAATTGGTTTATTTATTGATTTATTTATTTATTCATTTATTTTCAGGACATCTTATTTTCAAAACAGAAAAGTGAAATTGAAAAAACAGTCTGAAACAGAAAAATGAAATTTATCAACGATTATTGGTTAATCGAGGGATCCATTACTGTTGAATTATGGTGTACGCACAAACTTATCGGAGATTGAATGCTTGGGAATCGAAGGAAGGCTACCGATGAGCCACTGTCGAACGCAGCACACTTTTACTCAAACAATTTTCGTCTCGCAACGATTACTTCTATCGGAGAACCGAGTGCTGAGATGTACCTCAGCGAGGCATCATAGCGTGCGGAGTAGCTTCGTTGCAGGAGTTGGTAAGTGCGTCGTCGATCTCAGCAGACATTTTCCACTCGTCTGACGAGCATTCAACGTTCATGTCTCGTAGAAGGCGGAGGAGCTTCGTCGCAGATGTTCGTGGTGCGTTGAGACAGCGTACGGGAGCTTCGTTGCAAGGGTTCGTAGCACGTCGACGATATTCATCGAACCTTTCTTACTTGTCTGATGAGCATTCAGCGTTCATGTTTTGCATCTTGCGGAGGAGGTCTCTCTCCGTCACAGTTGTTTGTACCACGTTGGTAGCGTACAGTAGAGCTTTGTTGTCAGATTTTGCAGTGCGTCGGCGAGCATTTTCTATTAAATTTTTGTTCGGCGAGGCTTTGCCAGAGTCCAGAGAAGGACTGCATATCGTCGACGTGCTACGAACCCTTGCAACGAAGCTCCTTGTACGCTGCCTCATCGCACTAGGATCATCTGCGACGAAGCTCCTCCGCCTGCTACGAGACATGAACGTTGAATGCTCGTTAGAGTGAGAAATGTTCGATGGATATCGTTGACGTGCCACGAAACCTTGCAACGAAGCTCCTCGTACGCTGCCTCATCGCACTAGGATCATCTGCGACGAAGCTCCTTCGCCTGCTACGAGACATGAACGTTGAATGCTCGTTAGATGAGTGAGAGATGTTCGATAAATATCGTCGACGTGCCACGAACCCTTGCAATGTAGCTCCTCGTACACTATCTCGTCGCACGACAAACTCCTGCAACAAAGCCCCTCCGCACGCTATGAATCCTCGCTGAGGTACGTGTCAGCACTCGGTTCTCCGATAGAAGTAATCGTTGAGACGAAAAGGGTTTCAGTAAAAGTATACTACGTTCGACAGTGGCTCATCGGTAGTCTTTCTTCGATTCCCAAGCATTCAATCTCTGATGAGTTTGTGCGTACACCATAATTCAACAGCAATGGATCCCTCGATTAACCAATAATCGCTGATAAATTTGATTTTTCTGTTTCAGACCTAAGGACGTGGCCTGTGGGTGGCAGCCTTATCCTCGATGACTCCATTCTCTGCATTGTAGTCTGATCAAATGATTCATTATGTTATTATTAAACTAAAGTTGACACAAATACTGAAAACTTTCTCACGAATTCTTAATTTTCATTAGATTGAATACTGGTATTCCGAACAGATGTTTTGAATAAAATCGAGTTCTGAAAAATGAATAAATAAAGAAATCAATAAATAAACCAATTTTTGTCTTCAATGATTCACCTTCCACTTACCTGTTCAACTTCGTCTCAAATAACGATCCTAAACACTGATAATCAATACTTAGATCCAATTAATTGATATTTGATTTTAAATTCGTTGATAAATTTTGAAAATAAATATTCACATTAGGCGAATTCATTTTATTCGCGTTCATTCTTTTCCGTGTTCAGTGTGATGATTGCTTTTTAAGATAAGTATTCATCGAGTTAGCGCGGATGGGCTATAGTATTTATCGAGTTAGCGCGGATGGGCTATGCGGAGTCGGCATAGCGCGGAAGATTGGGTAGAAGCATCACTGGCCGAATAGCCCCGCCCGCCGAGCCTCACGCACGCGGTGCGCGCCTGTGTTGGTTTTGGCGTAGGAAGGGGGCTGTCTACCTTCACCGAATATTCTCGGTATATATTCCATATTTTACAAATCCGGTGAACCGATCGAGCAGTGATATAGACATCTATTATTGTGGGATCCACAACTGATCCTGATAGGGGCCTTTGGGTTGTCAAGGCTTTAGCGTTGGGCGCACGCTCACGAATCTGTAGATTACGTATTTTCGTGTGAACCACAGAGTTATGGATATAATAAACTAAGAACCGGAGTTGAAAGAACTAGTAGAGTTACAAAAAAACATGTCCCAGAATCCAGATTACTGCATTGACCCTACGTAACCTCCTTTGAATTCAGTCTCCTGCCTTGACCCTACATAGCCTCATTTGGATCCAAAGTTTTTGGTCCTATTGTTCTTGGCCAGCATTGGATCCAAAGTAGGCTGTGTAGGGTCAGAGTAGGAGACTTTGGATCCAAAGGAGGCTACGTAGGGTGAAGACAGGGGTCTGCGGATTCAAATAATGCTACGTAGGTTCATGTCCGCGAGATATTTGCGATCTGAAAGAGGTCTAGGAGGGTCATCGGAGGGTGAAGTGGAGTGAAAGGAGGTTCACCGGCAGCACTGAATTTTGCAAATAGGGCCTGGTAGGTTCAACGGAGGGTGGCGGCTTGCGCGATACAAAAGAAATAGGTTCAGGAGCATTCAAAGGAGGGCTAAAATTTCGACTCGGGTAGTTAAGTAGGGATTTTCATTCAGACGATCAAACGTATAGTTAGAAGAGGCCCCTCTCTCTACGGACCCTGGAAAAAACTCACCCTGTACATGATATATATATCGGTATGTGATTCTGCTCAGAATGCTGTAAGCAATCTCGTTGGCAGTCGACGACTCGAAGTTTGGCACTTAATCGTCTTTTCAGCCACAGTGCGTATTCCAATGATGAGATAATACGTATAAATACTTTTACCTTGATCACAATGGCTTCGACTAGTATCGCATCCATTGTCTTATTCCGCTAGCACAAAGCCCGCATCTATAACGGGATTTCGGTTCGTTCCATTCCTCCAAGGTTTGTTTGTTTCCCAGTAGATTGAGACACTTCCAATGAGCCCAACGTCTGCAAGTGTTACACATAATTAAATCATTGGGCCTTGTACAAAAGCAATATTGGCATACTTCCTTCATATCGCGAGACAGTCTTAGCAACGATTCTGCGATTTCTACCCTATATGTGTTTGGTTCAAAATCAGCGTCCATTTCAACACCTCTAGCCAAACACTGTACATAGTACGTGACGTATACACCGCAATTGTACGAGTCTTTTTGCAACGGGCGCTTCCCTTTGTAACTGATCGTAGTCCAATTGATGTCGCAGAATACATCGGGTTGTATTACTGCGCACTCTTCGACATACTTTTTAAAGTATCGCACGGCTGTTTCGGTTCTACTACCGCGCTTGAACATTGGATCTAAGTGCATCAAAGTTTTTGCGTCAATATCAACTACCAATAGACACCAATGGTTCGAGTACACGTACGGCATGAACATTGTGCCCTTGAATGCATCACCGACGTTGTACATTCGGAACGTTTCAGGTTTATCTTTGTCACGGCCCTCACCTAACAAATAATACGTGTAGGTCGTGGGGACGTAGACCACGTTCTTTGCAAAATCTAAGGTAGGAACAGTATAAGCGTCTATTACTGCCGCATCTAACCATCTTCTTTTACCCAGGGTTTGAAATTGCCCGGAAAACAAATCGAAATGATCAAATGCTATTATCGGAGCACAGGTATTAGAAGAATATCGTCCAATAGTGAACTCGGTATTGTTCAATTCGAGCATATAATACTCGACGTCCATGAACAATCCGTTGGGTAAAGGCCAACGCACACCATTGCCGCTCAGCACCGCACGGCAGCGATCGGCACCGAATTTCATTGTTTGAAACAATAAAATTCGGTCCCGATCGCTGCCGTGCGGTGCCGCGCGGCAATGGTGTGCGTTGGCCTTAACGGGTTCGCGTGAGTCGAACTGTCGCTTCGGTTCAACAGCGATTGGTCATGATTTTCCTGATTGGGGGATTGATCATAATTTTCCTGCCTAGGGGATTGATCATGATTCTCCTGCTTGGGCGTACTTGTTCGAAAGCGAGAAGTTTTAACCTTCTTGGTGATTTTTCCAAGTAAACGACCCTCTAAATGGCTATACTGAGCTTTACGTTTGTGTTGCCACATCTCCTGCACTAACGAATTATTCGGGCTATCTAATTTCGCTACAAGACGAGTCCTACTACACAATTGCTTTTTTACCGCCTTTGCCTTGGATCGGCGACAGTAGAGAGGGTGCAGTATACCGTTTAAGACCCTCCCCCCCTCCCCCCCCTCCCCTTTTTTTTACTTTTTTTTCCCCCTTTTTTTTTACTTTTTTTTTTCCCCTTTTTTTCCTTTTCTTTTCCTTTTTTTTCCCCCTTTTCTTTTCCTTTTCTTTTCCTCTTTTTTCCTTTTTTTTCTTTTTTTTCTTTTTTTTTTCTTTTTTTTTTTCAATCCTAACCTGAGTTAATTTCAACTATCCTAACCTAAGAGAATTTCATCGATCCTAATCTAAGAAAACTTATGTATACTTATCGAATGGAAATAAATATATATGGTGAATGTAGGGAAAGGATAGGGTTGGTAAAAGACGCACAGGTGAATATTGTTATAACAAATGTTTATTCATATCATTTAATATTTATAAAGGTAAAGATCCAAACTTATGTTTACTAAAAAAAGGTTCAAGCTTATAACTAAGATTTATTTAACAGTGTTGCGTATAAAAATTACAACTAATCATGCTAAGGCTTATTCTAGAGAAAAAACAGTCGTTTCTTATGCTCAATGCTCAACGTGGGTATACACTATACCGGGATGATTTCTTGATAGTATACAGGTGACTGCGCATGCGCGAGTTTCGTCGTATGCTGAGGCAGGCTGGCCTCAAATAGCACTGCGTGACGACTTTACCGACCAATGAAAATGAATTATTTGGCGCATGTGCTGTCACCTGTATACTATCAAGAAATCATCCCGGTATGTTGAATCCATGGATCCCTTAATTTCCTCGGATATGTCAAGAGCGAACAGAGCCTTTAGTTCAAGCAAAACAATTTTATACATATACGTACTAAGATTCGGTTTCAAATTCGACTGTACCCCATCCAGCCGCTCGTTAATATCTTTTAAGACAAGATCTGTGAAACGATAAAGAGGTGTATCCGTAAAGCCAAACGCATTTGCCAGTGTAGAGAGTTCCCTTACCATTTCGTCTTTTAGTTCGTTCACAGGAACCGCATGTTCTCTTAGACGACATAAATGATTACAGACGCACCCCGATATGGCATTTAGTCCATCGAACGATGTTTTCTGCAGCACGATGGACGGCGAGTCCAACCTCCGTTTCTTAAGACTGGTGGAATTGTAAGTAGATGACTCATCGTCTGTGTCTCGATCTTCTTCCTTTTTCCACTGCTCAGCTGGTTCTGTTAGCTTGATGGCTCTCAAACCGTGAGCCAAGATGAAGGAAACAGTATAACCGTTCACATCTATGGTCGTAGTATCGGTAGAAACGGCTGGAGTATAGGCTGTGGTCGTTGGTTTAGCGAAGTAATCGTTGATTTTGATCAACATTGTTAAAAAGTTCCACCAAACGTCAGTTTTCATCGCGATGATACTTCCACCTTGACCACTGAGCTGCACAATAGGCTCGAAACGTTCACCGACTAAAGAATATCCAACCGAGACTGCCGTTGAAAACGAAGGGTTTATTCCATATGTGGCTGATAGTAGCATCCGCCTGGTTGGTCGCAGAGGGTCAATTATGAGTGGTTTATCAACTGAATGAGGTTTTTGTAATGCACGCACAGATTGAGAGTTAAACATGATGAAATTATGATTCAGACACTGAAGAATATTGATGCAGAGTAACTGTTTTTCACTGTTGCAAGCACGGGCTATTCGTAACTACTGGCGTAGATGCTTACAGACCCCTTAATATTTCAAGAAAAACCCCCCACTACTGGGTGAGGTTTTATTATTCCTCAGAGGGTAGGGATAAGTTTTTCAGCTAGGCTGAGGGATTTCACGGTTGTAGCAGTGGACGCAGTACTTACATATAAAATCAGCGTGGCTCTGGGATACCATAGGTGCCGACCCCTGCACCTATAGGCAGTATGCCGTTTATGGCTCTAAGGGTTTGCAGGTAGCTGTAGATTTTTGCCTAAAAGTTTGAAGGAAAAGTTTGCAAGGCTTCAATCTGCACGGATAGGTTCAAGTAATTACTTTTGGGTTATATTGCCGTCTGTTGTAAAACCGACCCTAGAAAAAAAAATAAAGAACCCCACGTCTCTTTGGAAACTATTTGTCAGGTCAGGCCTACCAGTTTCAGCCTGTCTAATAGTACGACGCGACAATGGTCCGGTAATAATTACTTTTCTTAGCAACCCAACAATATGAATGTATTATACGGTGTACGCCTTTCAAACAGATAATCGGCCATTTACGGTGCCATTGTTCAAGTAACGTTGGAGAATAAACACTGTATTATATACCCGCAAAATTCGTCGAAAGATGGCAATTATACTCTGCTGGTTAAACATTGAAAGATTTGTTTGTCAGCGGGGTAGCTTAGGACAGTGAAAGGAAATAGATAGGTGTACGATGCAGCTGTCTTTTGTAATTAGCCTGCCCCAAAAATGTAATTAACTGATTTCTATTTTCAAGTTCACGCTTCGGCTACCCCGCAAAGGTGCAAGTGTACGTTCTTTTGTCTCGCGTACCATGGTACGGTCGAGGATTAGCGATGATGGCTACGCCGGTTCAGACTTGCGGGTGTAAGGGACGCAATAGTAAATACCGATTTCCATGTGCAGGTTCACGCTCCGGCTACCCTTGCGAAGGTAGTACATTCTTTTGTCCTGTGTGCAGAGGTGCGGTTGGGGGATTAGAGGCGCACTGCATGCAGGTACAGACTTGCGGGCGCAAGGGCCGGTCGGGTGAAAAGCAATATGAAGGTGACGTCAGTCAGGTCGAAGTATAGTGACAGTGTTTCAGGTAGGCAAAAATGGTCAAGGATTGGCGGGTGGTAGTAATATCAACGATTGGTTCATTTACACTGAGTGGGGATGAGCAGGGTACCAAGCATAACATATATAGACTCGCCAAAAACGTGTCATTTTATCAGTTTGAAAAACTATTCAGTAGGGGAGACTCTGCTGGTTGTGATCTTCTGATTTCGAATGGTTTAACAATTACTGTTGCGTTTGTTTTTTCATTCGTGAAAGGCATTGTAACCAAGCGAACAAGTTTGAGCTTCGAGAAAATTCTGGACAAGTCCTTATTTTTCTTTTGTTTGAATTTATTTTGGCGGATATTTTTTGCGATGAGTCGTGTTGAGGATAAACGTATCATATCAACCGTGAAAGGTATAATCCTGACGGTGATACGGTACCTCGAAACTACAAGACCGGAGGTTGTTACGAAGCGTATGCGTGAGTGGTACCATCGAGTCAAGGGCATGAATACTGAGCAGGAGGTGACGACGGTTCTACGTAATATTATCGGTACCCTTGAGTTGTGGATAGTCTTGCAAATCGTGACGTGTTCGACCTTAGTGGACAGACCTTTTTGGATGAGACAAATGTTGAAAATCGTGAAAACTGCCCTTATACCATCGGATCTTCGAATAGTGGCAAATGCCATCAAGCGGCGAGGACAGGATCTGAAGACGGCAGCATGTCAGGATGCCGCGGCTATAGCACGAGAAGAAGCGGTTGCTATAGAAGCTGTCGAGGCTTATGAATTAGCGGTTGAAAGTGCGATGGCATTTACACAGGAGGATCCTACTGTAGATACGGACGGTGCACCGGCAATAGAGGAGACTATGGAGCGGCTATCACAAGTCTCGATGAAGGATGCGGAGGATGCGAACGAGACGGAGATGATTGCTAAAACGACGGATGAAATTTGTCGACATGCGCCGAGTTTATCGAATGAAAATACGCGGTATACACCTGTGAGCGGTAAGTGTTGTTAGAAAATATGCCACGAGTACACTCCTACACGAAAAATGCTGAATCTTATTCTCTGTCATTCAAATTTATGTAATTTTTTTCATAGTTTTGAATAATTTTACAGATGTTGTACCGAGAACGAAACCAGCGACAGGTCTGTTCAACGTTAACGCTGGAGCTTCTACCTCAACGTCAGGAATTCCATTCAGAATATACGAGGTCAACGAAGGGGCTAGCACTTCAGGAATACAGCAGGGTGGAGCAGCTCGTCGTGCAGGAAAGCGTAATGCTCCATCGGACGATGTACCTGAACAGGAGGATCGATCGGAGGTTGTCAGGCGGGTTAGTGTACCGATTCAGGATGCAGGGTTAGATCCAGAAGTAGCAGACGTAGAAGGCAATAGATCAGGACGATTTAGAATCACACAGCGTGTGAATAAAAGATATCCGCGTTTTGGGTTAGCTGGAAATCAGGTCACGGTAAAAATCATAATTCCGCCAGAGACGGAAAACTCACTACGTTGGTTAGAGGACGCATTTAGGGAACTTCATAGTTATTTCAGATCATTGTGCGGTCAGGGGGATCTAATGGGTATAACATTTGTTACGGATGGTTTCACGAGGGGCGCAGCGGGATTAAACTTTCGACCGGCACGGGATTTTCAATTCGAGGATTTATGGGGTCTTGTGTTTAGAATCACGCAAAGTGCGAGCGAATTTTCGATAGATCAGCCTTTTACTATCAATATATTTACGGTCAATTCACCTGTTGGGAGGGGTAAACGCTTACGGCTGGACGGGGAGGGAATATTAAATAAGCGGTCGATCTTAAAAATTAAAAACGATGATAATTTATGTTTACCACGGGCGTTGTTCGCAGCTGGGGTATACGCGCGTAAGGGTATGTATCCTGATTTTAAAAATATGTGGAACAGGGCTAGGGACAACGAAAAATATCAAAAAGAGAGGGCTCAGGAATTAGTTAGAAAGGCACACGTCACGATACCCGAGCAGGGCTGCGGGTATGATGAGCTCCTGCAGTTTCAGCAGTATTTGGCACGATACGACACTGTCATAACTGTTTACTTTCGGCGTACACTTGGAAAGGGCGGAGAACCTTTTTTTAATGGCGAAGATATTGTGGTAGGCTTGGGACGGACTGCAACCTATAGAATCAACATTATTTACAGCGAACGAAACAGACATTACGACGTCATTTTAAATATCAGTGCAGCAGCCGCCTCTAATTTTTTTTGCATACCGTGCAATGTAGGCTATTCTCGTGGTATGGAGCACAGGTGCTCTAATATATGTCCTCGTTGTTTGACGACGCCCGCTTGCGATACGAGGACTGATCGAAGGGAATGTATCTCGTGTCGACGTGAGTTTTACGGCATTGAATGTCTTAATAACCACACAAAGCCCGGTTCGTTCAGCGGAAAGCGGTCAATCTGCAGTACCCTGCGGATTTGTCAAACTTGTGATATCTATATGGATACATCCAAGGGGAAACATGTCTGCTGGGAAACATACTGCAAGACCTGTCGTTCAAATCAAAAGATAGAGCATAGCTGCTATATGAGACCTGTGAAACATACCGCAGGAGAGCCTGCGAATTATATATTCATTTTTTATGATTTCGAGACACAACAGGACCAGACACTAGACGGAGACGATGCAGTGAACGTACACGTGCCAAATCTGTGCGTCGCGCAGCGGGTCTGCACGCGTTGTATAGATGAGGATTTTAGTGAGGGTTGCGCAGGGTGCGGTGCTCAACGAGAATTTGTTTTTAGTAGGGACCCAGTGAAGGAGTTCATCGAGCTCGTTGATAGGAAAGTTGACGGTTATAGAAAGATTATATGCATAGCACATAACGCCAAGGGTTTTGACGCGCAGTTTATTCTGAAGTATCTGGTGGAGAATGGAGGCGAACCGCCGCGGGTTATACTCAACGGGAGTAAAGTAATACTTTTGGAGACAAACAACACCCGTTTCTTAGACTCGCTGGCATACATGCCGATGGCTTTGTCGGCATTGCCAAAGGCTTTCGGTTTACCTGAGGCCACCCAAAAAGGATTATTCCCACACTTGTTTAATACCCCGGCTAATCAGGGGTATGAGGGTCCCTTACCTGCGGTCGAGTTTTACTCACCAGATACTATGACGAGAGAGGCTAGGGAAAACTTTTTTAAATGGTATAATAGGTCAGTTAGAGAGAATTATATTTTCAACTTTGATGTAGAATTGCTAAGGTACTGTCAGTCAGACGTGACAATTCTACGACTCGCCTGTCTAGCTTTCCGGAAGATCTTTCAACGTACAGGAAAGGTTTGTCCGTTTACGGAGAGTACGACTATTGCGTCAGCTTGCTCGATGGTTTTTCGAAAGAACTTTTTACGTGACAATCAAATTGGGATTATCCCTCCTGCTGGGTACAGACTAGGCGATAAACAATCACGTAAAGCCATTGAGTGGTTGGTATGGCGGGAGCATGAGCTAGGTATTGAGATCGAACACGCTGGTAGAGGAAGAGAGAGACTGGTACAGGGACGCCGAGTTGATGGCTACTACGCGGGGCCCGATGGCGTAGAGCATGTGCTGGAGTTCCATGGCTGTTACTGGCACGGTTGTCCCCGTTGTTTCCGTATCAACAGGGATAAGCGACCAGCGGTTGGCGAAAACATGGATCGGCGGCTCGAACAGACCATAGCCAAGACAAGACGCCTGCGGAGCCAAGGAATGATCGTCGAGGAGATATGGGAGTGTGAGTTTAATAGGATGGTTGAAACAGATGCAGTGCTGCGTGCATATATCGAGGATAACGCGCTTATTCCGATGTTAGGTATAACTAAATTGAATCCACGTGATGCCTTTTTCGGAGGGCGGACCGGTAATACGTCGCGGCTCTACGAGGTAGATGGTGAGGGCAGTGAGCAAATACACTACGTTGATGTTTGCTCGCTGTATCCGTACGTCAATGCGACTGGTGAATACCCGCGTGGTCACCCAAAGGTATATGTAGGGCGAGAATGTGAGTCGTTAATAGGGAAGCAGGGTGTAGATCTTACCAGAGTCGAGGGACTGGTTCAATGTGTCGTGCTGCCACCTCGTAGACTTTATCATCCCGTGCTGCCGTTCCGCATGCATAATAAGCTAATGTTTCCGCTTTGTTACACGTGTTGTCGCGAATTATTACAATCGCCATGCCCGCATCATGAAGAACGCAAGCGATATTTATCCGGCACTTGGGTTTCGGTTGAATTGAAAGAGGCTGTAAAAAAAGGGTACAAGGTCATATCGGTATCGGAAATCTGGCAGTACGAGGTCACCAAGTTTAATCTAGAGACCGGAGAGGGTGGGCACTTCACGGGTTATATACGTACTTTTCTCAAACTTAAACAGGAGGCCAGCGGCTGGCCCGCTGGTTGTAACACCAAGGATGCGCGATCAGACTATATCCGGCAGTATAAGCTAGTAGAGGGTGTAGAGCTAGACCGTGAGAAAATCGAAAAAAATCCAGGGCTTCGCTCTGTGGCGAAGTTATGCCTCAACTCATTCTGGGGTAAGTTTGGTCAACGGGACAACATGTCAAAGACGACCGTCATTGATACGCGGGAGGGACTGTTGGCTCTGCTAACAAATCCAGCGATTTCACTGGAGGATCTAGTCCCCGTCAACGACGACGTGTTGTACGCCCGCTGGTCCTATATAGATCAGAGTATTGAGCCATCCGTCCTCGCGAATGTAGTCATAGCGGCATATACAACGGCACAGGCGAGGCTGACATTATATTCTTATTTGGAAAAGTTAGATCGTCGTGTATTGTATTATGATACAGATTCTATTATTTATGTTCGTTCGGGTAGGGCTGGAGAATACGAACCGCCGGTCGGTAATTTTTTGGGTAATATGACCAACGAGCTTGAGCAGTATGGTAGGGGTAGCTACATACGGGCGTTTGTATCCGGTGGTGCGAAATTCTACGCTTTCATAGTGGTGTGTCCAGACGGAAGGGAGGTAGAAGTCTGCAAGGTTAAAGGAATTAGCTTGAACTATTCAACACGCTTGAAAATAAATTTTAAATCTGTCAAGAAAATGGTAGAGGAGGATGCAGCGCCGATTCAAGTAGAGTTTCGAGGTATAGGACGAACTGTAACACATGATGTAGTGACCAGGAACCAGACGAAGACCTGTCGGCCTGTTTTTGTAAAGAGGCGTTGCTGTAGAGATAGTTGGGATACCCTTCCCTACGGTCACACCGATGAATAGTCGAAGTAGGTCGTGTCGTGTTCGTAGGTCTAAACTCCACTATAGGTCATGACGAACAGATTCACTGTTTCAACCATCCTGTTGAGCTCTTTGCATTTCCGTACTTTTCGCTATCCTTCGTCTTATTTATAATATTAATCTTGCCTATCTTTTTTAACTTATTTACAGGTGATATTTATAATATTAATCTTGCCTATCTTTTTTAATTCCTTTGCAGGTGATATTTACATTATTTACTCTGTCCATAATACTCTTATATTATTTAAGTAACTCAATTGTAATATATGTAACATCGATAATAATATTCATCTTGTTCGTAGTACTCGTATATCCTTTATAGTATTTGTGTCATAACCTTGTTATTAGAAGTGTAAAATAATAGAAACTGTGTAAATATCAGCTTTAAATATAAGCCAATGCATACCTACTTAATTGTCATGGTCTATCGCTGTAATAAATAAAACTGTTCCTTAGTAAGCCCATACCTAACCATTGTAGAAATAAGTACAAGATATTCTATGTAAGATTATTGACCGTATAGCAACGCGGTCAGTTTTTCTTTAAATATACCTGTGGAGAAAATTTCTGTTTTATTGCTACCTCCCCAACGAAATAAACATCTGAATCCGAACCCCAAACATTTCGTATTAATAACCTCCCGCCCAGCATTCAGCCCTAATCGGTATACGTGCTAGTTCAGCCTTTGATACGTATATATGTAGTAAAAACAAATTTTTCATATGATATATCTACTCTGAGAAAAAGCGCGCATCGCATGAGAGATGGCGCGTGCCACGCACTTAGACTCCTTCGGAAAATATTGTAGCATAGTTAGTCGCAGGTTGAGTTAAACTTCATTCATAGTTTCTAAATCGCTCGTCGCGTACAGTCGGAAATAGTGGGAGCCCTCCATAAGAAAAATGGACACACGCTGGCGACACCCTTTTTCAGCGATAATCGCCGGACCGTCCGGTTGCGGTAAATCAATCTTCGTCAAAACCTTTCTGCGAAACATCGACGAATTGTGCGATACACGATTTTCACGTGTGCTATGGTACTATGCTGAGCAGAATTCGCTCCAGGGGTCTCTCAATAAAAACGGTACAACGGATGCTACAATTGAGTATCGGGAGGGCTTACCTCAGGTATCCGACTACGATACGGATAGAACACCTAAGCTAATTGTGGTCGATGATCTAATGCGGGAGGCTTCCAACAACGTAATAGTTGACCTGTTCACCAAGGGTTGTCATCATAAGAATCTGAGCGTGTTTTTCATCACACAGAACCTATTTCATCAGGGTCGGGGTCAGAGGGATATATCGCTCAATTCAAATTATATCGTCTTTTTCAAGAATCCGAGAGATCGTGCACAAATACAACATTTAGCACGCCAGGTTTATCCTGAGGATCAGCGTTTTTTACAGGAAGCCTATCATGACGCAACTGCGCAACCGCACGGCTATCTATTACTCGACTTGAAACAATCGACGCCTGAAAACTGCCGCTATCGCACCAATATATTTCCATCTGACGAGTATCAACACGTCTATGTTCCACGAAAAGATATAAAGTCGCGTTCTATTTCCAATTTACCAGTCATTCGGTTGTAATGCCACGCGTACGGAGGTCTCGTGGTACCTCGGATAGTACCCTAAGTGTAAAAGGTTCAACGATTGCAGCCGCACGTAGACGGTTCGGAAACGGAAATACAGCAACACTACAGGCACTCTGCAAGCTGAGTCCTAAACAACGTCTGGCACTGCTACGTACTGCCGATAATTCTCTTGTGAAAAGTATATGTGAGTGTGCCTTGAACACAGTGCATGGTAACGTCGTATTGACGCAGAAGGAGAAATCTAGACTTGCTAAGCATAAACAACTTCTTCGTAAATTGGCTAGCAGCAAAGGAAGCTTAAAAAGTAAAAAACAGATACTGGTTCAGCGTGGTAGCGGTTTTCTGCCTATGTTACTTGCACCCGTTCTCGGGACTCTGTTTTCACACCTGTTTGGCGGATAGAAATAGGAAAACGATGGAACATGCAAAGAAAATGGTTTTGATACCTTCGGAGAGTGTAGAACGTCTCCAGCGCAATGCCGCGTCTTCAGGACTACTTTCCAGTAATAATTACGAGAATACAGACCAAATCGCTAGAAATCCATTCTCTAGACTCGATAACGAGATGCGAGCCATTCTGGATTCACCTACCGGGGATGACGCTGCGAAATGGAAACTATATCAACAACTACTACAACGTTTTTTATACTTCGCCGAGGATTCACGAAAACCTTTAAGTCTAGAACTTCACACAAAGTCTGTAAACGATAGTTCCGCAGATATCACGCATGAGAAAGAAGCAGAAGTGTCATCTGACAAGCAGCAATTGTTATCACGAATTGTTTCTACAGTACCAAAGAAATACCGATCAAAGGCAGAACATCTACTTAGACACCTTGCCGATGTTCCGACGCGTTTCTCCTGGGACAGTAATGGAGTGGTGACTATAGACAACAAGGTTGTACCTGGCACAAACATCGTGGATTTGGTGAACGATTCTATGCGCTCTAGAAAAGGCTTTCAACCTGACGGCAGACATGTGTACGCACGTTTTCTTCAGAGTATCAATGTTCCGCGGGAATATATTGGGAATCAGAATGTCTGGAAAAATGCGGCAGCATCACCATCGACAGCGGAAAATATCGTGATGTGGAGCGGTGCAAAGCGGCGTCAAGCATCCAACCGTTCTAGAGTCAGCGGGGAAAGCAGTAGTGAACATTCGGCCAAGAACGACGGAAGTACCGACGGGAGAGAGGACGAGTCCTTCTCTCTACCATCAAAACTACCGCGCGATCGAAAAACACCCCGTACTTCTCCGAGCAAATCGTCAAAACAAGGCTGGTTGTCATTCGGATATGGAAAATGAAAGAACTAGAACGTCTGTATTTTGACCCCTCACACCCGGCTGGCTATGCAGGAGCAAGAAAGTTGAAAAAAGCCGTTCGAAAAGTGAGCTCTACAGTAATTGAGAACTGGCTAAGTGCACAGGATGCTTACACTTTACACAAACCTATACGGCGTAAATTTCTACGACTTCGGTACAACATTTCAAATATTGACGAACTCTGGGAAGCCGATTTAGTTGAACTTGGATCGATAAAGGAATATAACGACGGATTCCGTTACCTATTAGTAGTCATCGATGTCCTGAGTAAATTCGCATGGGTGATCCCACTCCGTAGTAAATCGACTGGTGACGTGGCCGACGGCTTCAAGCAGATTTTAGACTCTACCGAACGACGACCTGCTACCGTGCAGACTGACAAGGGTAAAGAGTTTGTTGGTGGTGCTTTTCAAAAACTCCTTGCCCAGAACGATATTCGTTTTCGAGTGACGCGTAACCCTGATATAAAAGCAGCTGTTGTTGAACGATTCAATCGTACTCTAAAAGACCGCATGTGGAGATATTTTACTCATAAAAACACGCATCGATACATCGATATCCTGGAAAACGTCGTTAACTCGTATAATAATACTATACACTCGAGCATCAAAATGGCTCCATCGGCTGTGACGCTCTACAACGCGGCTGAGGCCCGTGCGAATATTCAACGCATGCATCCTCCACAGGGCGCGCAGGCTGAAATTCAATAAGGATGATCTTGTACGCATAAGCAAGACAAAGGGTACCTTCGCTAAAGGATACGAGGCTAACTGGAGCGAGGAGTTGTTCAAAATCAGACGCGTTTTACCTGGTTTACCGAACGTATATGAGTTGGAGGATCTTTCTGGAGAGGAGATTGACGGCTATTTTTATGAAGCGGAGCTGCAGCGTGTGACGGTGGATATTGAAAATACTGAGTTTCAAATTGATAAAATCATTCGCAGCATGGGTCAGGGTCGCAGTAAGAAGGTTCTTGTCAGCTGGAAAGGTTACCCTGAAAAATTCAACAGTTGGATTCCGGCCACCAGTCTTCAGAGTCTTGCACCATAATGAAGTCGCAGTTCTACATAACACTACCTAGCAATAGCTCGATGCAGGTTTTCCCCGATAACAGGACCTGCTGCTATATTACACAACTACCACGGACGATCGAGCTCTCTGGCGAGTGGGAAGTCGATATTGTTGAAATACAGTATCCTCTGACATACATACATAGTAAGAAAGAGGTGTTGGCTCGTAAATTAGCTGCAAACAAATATAGTGTAAATACTGTTAGCAATAGGATTACGAGTGGAGATGACATTTCGCAATTCCGCGATAAACCAGAGGTTATCATTGTACCGCTGCAAACCGGTCAAGAGGTCCAAGAGACCCCATCGCTCATGTTCGTCTATTGCGATATCATAGAACCACGTATCGTGGGAGACGTCTATGCTCCCCTTCTGCGTATACTACAGGTTAAACAAAGGGCCGACACCGTAGATGTGGAAGTGAAAACGTTTTCACCGCCGCACTATCTTCCTTTACTTCTTTCGAGCTTCCGGACCATCGAAATATCTATAAGAGACCACCAGGGTAAATCTATACCATTTGACCACGGGACATTGACAGTCACGCTACATTTCAAGAAAATATACTAGTTCATCGCCAATATTAAGGATACCTGGAAGAACGGAATAATACTATGGCTCAGTACATAGAGTATTACGAATCACAAGTAGGTGGGGGAATCGATCGCGTTTACGTCGGTGCACCCAATCAACGGGGCCATGGAATCGGTAGTTTTCTGGGCGGTCTATTTAGACGAGCTATCCCACTGTTGAAAAAAGGAGCCCGTGTACTCGGTAAAGAAGTTTTGCGCAGTGGTATGAATTTCGTGTCAGACCTAGACAATGACGTACCGTGGAGACAGGCGTTTCAAACACGCGCCAGCGAGACACACCAGAACTTGAAGCGGAAGGCCAAGGATGGGCTTGAAAAGGTTATGAGAGGAGAGGGCTATAAACGCAAGTACGGGGGAGCGTTGGGCCAGTCTGGACTTGTCCTTGCACCGAGGCTATCGATAGCAGCTACTAAGTCTAAATCGCTTGGAAGTCGTAAAACCCCTACGAAGACAAAGAAAAAGAAAACGACCAAATCCTCTTCGAAGAAAAAGACAACTAGTACTAGGGGATCGTCCAGCAGAGGTAGAAAGAAAAAGTGTTGTAACAAAAGAGCCGTTACGGATATTTTCGGATCCTTGTAAAATCAAAACCTACAGTGAATAATCCTACCATTGCACACTACAAAAATGGCCTACCTTCATGCTCACTCCTGTGAATGCTTGAAATCCGAGCTGGATCTCTTCACTCTACCGCCTACACAGACATCTATCGAGGGTGGCCAATGGGTGCAGTACAAACCTGTGTCTGCGCTCACCGATGACTCACCGATTGAATTCGTCGTACCGGGTCAGGGTGATGAGTACTTAGATCTCTTGTTGACTGAAAGATAATAGCACTGGTAATGAACTGTTACTATTGGAGGTAGGAGAGGGGATGGAGGGAGGGGGGGGGCACCCGCCCACCCACTTCCCCCCCTTCCTCCAGGGGGTTACTTGGACTAATTCCACTGCTTATAGATTATTCATCTTCGACGTTTCGGGCGCTGATATCTGCTCCCGTCCTCAGGAAAGGTTGTCTGGCGACTTCCCATCAAAGAGTGATCAAATTCCGCGCTCACCGGTATATATAGGTTGTTTGTAGGTGGCGCCAGCTACGACTGGTGGCGCCGCCTTGGCCTGCTCATGGCTTCCCTCACCTCATCCCTGTACAAAGGTAACCATAATTTGCTAAGTTCTATGCTGGGTTGACTTACAGCATTTGGTGTCACTGCTATGCACGCTGATTCCTTCAGCTTCCGTTTGATAGGATTGGATTCCTTCAACAATATCCGAGCATCATCCCACTGGAAGTGGTGTTCATTTTCCCAGGCGTGATCGGCCAATCTCGATTTCGATCGTTCGCACATTTTAACGTTTTTTCGGTGTTCCCGGATGCGGACGTTCAAGGGCCTTCCTGTTTCGCCGATGTACACGTCCCCACATTGGCATGGGATTCCGTATACACACTCCTTGCTTTCTTGCGCAGCATGTCGGGGCTTGGTTTCTGTCAACAAGCCACGCAAAGTGGACGTTGATTTGAACCGTACTTCAATGTCATATGCTCTGCATATGCGGCGGATCTTCTCTGCAGTCCCCGCTACATAGGGAATCGTCATGGCGAAACTCGGAGTGCCAACGTCCACAGGGTGTTCTGACCTCATTCTTTGTGTAGTGTTGGTCCGGTGTTGCGCTTTTTGCTGCGCTTTTTGAATGACCCTCTCAGGATAGCCGTTATTACGTAGAGTTTTTCGCACTATTTCTAGTTCCTTCCTTAGGCCTTCTGGCGTCGTACTGATCTGGAACGCGCGATCCATAAGACAGTGCGCCACACCTTTCTTCGTGCTACCTGAGTGGTTCGACTGGTAATCTAGGTATTTTCCCGTGTGCGTGGGTTTCCGGTAAACGCTTGTTTGTAAGGTATTTTCCCAGCCTCTCTCTACTAGTGTATCCAGAAATGGGAGCGTATTGTTATCTTCGACTTCCATTGTAAAATGGATCGACTCCCTTACGCTGTTTATGTGGTCTCTGAAAACCTGTAACTCTTCTTTTCCATGCGGCCAGATCGCGAAGGTATCGTCAACATATCGGACCCACAGAGATGGTTGGAGTTTTGCCGTCCGTAAGGCCAGTTCTTCGAAATGTTCCATGTATAGATTCGCCATCACAGGTGACAAAGGGGAACCCATTGCCATACCTTCGTCCTGGCTGTAGAACTTGTCCGATACCTGAAAGTAGGTGGGCGGGTGGCCCCCCCTCCCTCCATCCCCTCTCCTACCTCCAATAGTAACACTTAGATCTCTCACACACGATGCTCAGGGTATGTGCACGTGCAATAAGAATGAAGTCCGATTCAACCGTTACTGATTCGTCACATGTAGCCCCTGTCAACAATTTCCTGCATAGTATCTTTAATCAGGCGGATGTATATTTTAATCAAAAACTGGTTTCTCCGAGTAATAATTCATATGCGTACAGAGCATACATCGAGACTTTGTTAAATTACGGCGACGCAGCTAAAAAATCGCATCTCACTTCGGGCTTATGGTATTCTGATACACCCGGTTATTTTGAGGAAACCACGGGTGTTAACAATACGGGATTTAAAAGTAGAAATAAATATTTCGTTGATAACGGTCCTGTGGATATGCTCGGTCGTTTGCATTGCGATGTCTTCAATCAGGAAAAATTTCTGTTAAACGGAGTGGAGCTCCGATTGAGACTCGTCAGGTCCAGGGACGCCTTTTGCTTGATAGAAACTGGCGACTATCATAAACTGGAGATTACAGACGTGACCTTACTCATACGTCGTGTGAAAATTAGCCCCGGTATTCTGTTAGCACATGCACGAACCCTTGCCA
The DNA here is from genome assembly GCA_943736025.1 of Tenthredo mesomela. Lineage (NCBI taxonomy): Eukaryota > Metazoa > Arthropoda > Insecta > Hymenoptera > Tenthredinidae > Tenthredo > Tenthredo mesomela. The sequence goes on from OX031013.1 coordinate 31,980,862, forward strand.
AAACGACTGCGAAATATCCGATGACGCGCGTTGAAGTCAAGACAATGACAATACATAGCGGAGTGCAAGCCGAGACCCTCGATAATGTTTTCCTTGGCCAACTACCGAAACGTTTAATCATCGGATTTGTCGATAACAAAGCCTATAACGGAGATAAAAAACTTAACCCGTTCAATTTCTCGTCGTTCGGACTAAGCCACCTATCCTTATATATCGAAGGCACCCAGATTCCGTCAAAGCCTTTACAGCCAAATTTCACGAACAACTTATTTGTGGATTCCTACAACACTCTGTTCACGGGTACCGGTATACATTTCCTCAACGAGGGGAACTCGATTCCTCGTGAGGATTATGAGGAGGGATACTGTCTCACGGCATTCGATCTTACCCCTGACCTCTCAGCCAGTGATAACGGTCATTGGAACCTCATCAAGCATGGCAGTGTCCGAATCGAAACGCGTTTTGAGCAGGCTCTGACTACGACTATAAATTGTATCGTCTACGCAGAATTCGATAACGTGATTGAGATTGATTCTATGCGTCAGGTCATCACAGATTTTGGTAATTAGAAATGGTAACGAACATATGGCCTGTACAAGACATGCTTCTACTTGTTTAGAGCCAACCTGTAGGTGAATACACCCGACGCTAGGGAAAATACCTGAGGGTCATAAACCATGCTCAGACCCGTTTGAACCGGCAAACGGTTTTCGATACAGGCCTAGGTATTCCCCTTCGGTAGTGGGAGGTAGTGACCATCATAAAACAGAAGACCTTAAATACTTCCAAGCATACTCCCAATAGTTTAGTTCTCTACTTCTGCTTGAAACGTTCGCATTCAATCCTGTCGCGTGTACTTCGAAAAACCAAAACCATGCATTACATTATCGATATACAGGGCTGTTACGGTAATAACGGTCAGTTTCTACCAAAAGAAGTTGCTGTCGTGACGTACATGTATGACACCGCGTCTCACTGGCTAATCAAACCACCGCACGTGTTTTCCGAACTCTGTACGAAACAACAGATACAGAATAACGTTCTAACTCGCAAACATCACGGTATAGAATGGTTCGAAGGCAATGTGAGTCTTGAGGATTTGAAAGCGGATCTACGCTCTCTTACGCGTAAGGCGATGAACATTTTCACCCGCGGTGCACAAAAAGCTAAATTCCTTGAAGATGTGATGGCACGTGAAATCATTAATCTGGAAGGCGGAGAGTGGGAATCACCAGCATTCAAAGATATGGTAATGGACAGATCATGCATCCTACATTCGGGTAACCGAAAGAACTTCACCTGCGCATTGACCAACGCATTGAAGCTGAAGAAATGGCTGGAGCCGTACGAATTATCAGATCGCATTGTGACATCGTTTTCGTTCTCTATCAAATCGTTGAACGCGCATATTCAACCAGAATTTTCGAAAAAACCTGTGAAGAAGAATACAACAGATTTCGTGGGTATTAACAAGTGTGGTGACTCGTGGCAGGAGCGGGAAAACAAGAGGTTACGCGAGAGGACAGTGTCATCATTTGCTCCCATTACCAAATCCTCGACATCGCCTGATGAACCAGAATGCTGCGAGAGGTCAGATCCAGGCTACGACGAGATTGATGACTGTTCAACATCAAGCAACAGTGATAATTACTTCAGTACCTAGTCAACCAGGTTACAGGATGGACAGTCTTCAAATCTACAAAGCGTTGGAGATGATACCTGCCCGTTCTAGGGGAGTGTTTCCAGCCGACCAGATACCCCTGAGATGGTCATATCCAGCTGTTATCATAGCGAACACGGATGAGCATACCAAACCAGGATCTCATTGGGTTGCCTTTTATGTGCCAGACTCTTACAACGGAATATACTTCGACAGTATGGGTATGCCACCACTCATACCGCATTATCTACGTGCCCTGCGACGAAACTGCACATCCTACCGATGGAATGACAAACAACTACAGAGTTTTTCATCCCGTGTATGCGGACAATTCTGCATTATGTTCCTGCACCATATGAGTCAGGGTTTCACACTTGAACAATTTACAAATATTTTCACTGAGAATCTCGAGTCGAATGATAAAGTGGTCGAATCCTTCTACAGATGTATAAGCCGCAAGTCTAAAGACATGTGTTCTAAAAATGAAACCTGTGTGCTCGAATGTATTCAACACTGCTCGCCGTGTAAACATTAAAGTTTGAGCATTTAGCATAAGAAACGACTGTTTTTTCTCTAGAATAAGCCTTAACATAATTAGTTGTAATTTTTATACGCAATACTGTTAAATAAATCTTAGTTATAAGCTTGAACCTTTTTTAGTAAACATAAGTTTGAATCTTTACCTTTATAAATATTAAATGATATGAATAAACATTTGTTATAACAATATTCACCTGTGCGTCTTTTACCAACCCTATCCTTTCCCTACATTCACCATATATATTTATTTCCATTCGATAAGTATACATAAGTTTTCTTAGATTAGGATCGATGAAATTCTCTTAGGTTAGGATAGTTGAAATTAACTCAGGTTAGGATTGAAAAAAAAAAAGAAAAACAAAAGAAAAAAAAGAAAAAAAAGGAAAAAAAGAGGAAAAGAAAAGGAAAAGAAAAGGGGGAAAAAAAAGGAAAAGAAAAGGAAAAAAAGGGGAAAAAAAAAGTAAAAAAAAGGGGAAAAAAAAAGTAAAAAAAAGGGGTGGGGGGGGGGGAGGGGGGGGAGGGTCATAAACGGTATACTGCACCCTCTCTACTGGCGACCCTTCAAGGGTGTATTAATGGCTGTCTCTGCACATAGACAACTTTTGTAATTCCTCATTTTGTCTATGAATCGACCTATTTTTAAATTCACCTTGCCCTCCAAAACATCTCTTTTCACGAGATTGAAGTAACACTCGACGTTAGCGTTGCTGAGTCTAGCACGATCTGGTACTACATACTTCAGTAGAAGAGCTGACCACATTGGAACGTACGGCATAAGGCTCTGCGTAACATGATCTGCAACCTCCGGCGCAAAATATTCGTTGTCATTGTCGGTCTCCGCGATCAAGTAACTTTTTATACTTAAGAGCTTAGCGTAATAGCGATGGAAAAAAGGAGAATCGGCATAAATTCTACCCTCAAGTCTATCGTCTGATACAGTCTCGACCTGATCTGCGTCATCCACTATCTCACTGGGAGGATCTGTATCTTTTATCAAATGATGCAGCTCGTGAAGCCGAACTACATTGCGGTGAGCCTGCTCACGATTCATAGTCAGAAGGACCGTCATGAATTGTTCGAACACTTTGTCCAAAGCATCCATGGTACGGCAATGAATCATTAACCCTACACATTCAAGAATTAAGTTTTTCACGTGCAAGTATTTCGAAAACTTTTTGTGTATGTTCGTTGATACGCGTTTCTGAAAGTGTGCACAGCAGCTGTGGACAATGATGAAATCGGAGCTCGGGTGTGTTTCTTGCGTCAAGTAGATGTAAGCTTGGTTCAAGTAATTCGTCACAGTCATCCCGTTCCATTCAGTCATAACGGAGTTGATCAACGCCCAACTCCAATCTACAACTACTACGCGAAATAAGGGCCAACTGACATGTTTTGTAGCCAAAAAGTAACGATATCTTTTCAAAAATGTACTAATGGATGCCACGTCATGCTCGGAACTTACCATTTCTGCAATAGGAATTACGGAGCTATTTTTGTTTATTACCATGGCGTAATACATGATTCGTTTGCACTTTACATCTCGTGGCTTACGAACGACGTTTCCCGTGGCATCAAAATGGACAATTATGTCCTCTGCACAGATAACATCGAGCTGCTCCTCCGAGTACATGTGCACATACAACGGGAGGCCCGCATGTCTAATGTAGGAGTCTCGACGCTCTGCATTTAAAACATGTCGCTGAAATAAATCTGAAAGATCATTAGACCGGAGGATTTTGTCGTTTTTGCAATTTTCTTCGGATTTAGCCTTCAGGTACGTCGAAAGACGCATCAGTTCTTGCATGTGACCATCATCGGCGATCTCTGGATCGATTTGACGGGCTGTATCAAGTTGCAATATTCTTGGAGCCACTTTCGACAATTGAGCCTTCACTGCAACTCTGGCCTTGCCTTTGAGTGTACAGTGTATCTTGGGACCTTCGTGAACTATTTCTTCACACTCAGTGGCTGTAATGTAAATAGTCGATAATGGCGTTTCGGAATCAGTCACGTCAAATCTGAACCTCTGTGTATGGCTCGCATACCTGCATTTCGCGTACGTTACTAGAAATTCTATGTTAGATCGAACACCGCCATAGAAACTCAGGGGACAACTGTAACCTACGTTATACAGCATGCATTTTGATATTACGTCCCTAACTTTATCTTTGTCTAGATTCCCATCTTCGCCCAGTAATTGTACCGACGGGATATCGAATTTACCCAAAGAAGTGCAAAATTTTTTCTGAATAGATGGCGATTGGGGCGGTGCAATGTATTCAGACGCGCTTTCATCCGACAGACTGCCGGAATCAAGTATGCCGTCTGAACTTTCAGCACTATACTGAACTTCATACGCATCATCGTTAGCGGCGGAATTATCGGAATCAATTTCGGGAGTGCGCTTACGTGATTTTGGGGTGTCCCAGATGAAATTGTGCTCCGAACTTTCAGCACTATACTGCACTTCATACGCATCATCGTTATTGGCGGAATTATCGGAATTAATTTTGGGAGTGCGCTTACGTGATTTTGGGGTGTCCCGGATGAAATTGTGCTCCAAATTGGGCGAAGATGATAGACTACTTACGGTATCTACATGTTCCGATCTTTCCATAGGATTCTCCATGCCATCATTAAATATCTGTTCCGGATCCGACGAAGATTTTTCGCTCGCAACGGAGTTTCCGGACAGATTTGGCGAGCTGATTGTCTTTTTGTTGAACCGCTGTTTCAACAACTTTTTCACTTAGTCCCGAATACCGTTTTTATTCTCCGTCCAGGTTCTTTGGAGTTGGAGTACCAAGTCCTTGCGGGGTTTTCTTTTTAATGCTCTGAAAATCTTCAACAAATTGTATAGTTCAACTATGAGCATCCAACGAGGCTATCTGCACAGAAGCGATATTTTCGCTGATTTGAGTCCATTTATCAGAATAGCTAACTACACACATAACTGTAGCGCCATTATTTCCATAATTCGCTTAGTAAAACAATATGGAAGGAATAATTTTTGGATGAAAAGATCACCAAATTTTCTTATACGTATAAGGAAAAGGACATGTTAACCATCGTGATATTCTACCAGTCACAATCACTATTGGCCAGGGTGCACGAAAATACTAATACTATTCAATTACCAGTGTGTAACATATCCATGCATACTATCAGCGCCACTAAAATCATGCTCAGCATTTTCTCATGTTCTTATATTCGGCATGTTCTCATATCCTTATATTCGGAATTCTTCAATTATAGAATACCTTTACAATTGAACCCTACATCTGACAGTAATGAAGCTTCAAATAAACCAATCTTTGCAAAGCGCGAAAAAGCTAACTCAATTAAACATGAGAACAAAATTTCTATCATCAAACCTGACTGACCCACTATCGGGCCGTGAAGTCGAGGCACTCGGGTTTGACACACTATATCCGAATGAACAAAAAAATAAAAAAACGGACAGCCTTCGAATATGAATCATTTTCAAGCTTGTTCTAGTCCCCGTTACATCAGCCTTAGACCAGTGTTGTGTGAAAATTCGGAGGGAAGTTATCGTTTAATGTATGTAAACAAACGTAGTTTTTACACATTTTCTCCCGTAGCTCAACTTCAACACATCGCTATTCTTCCAAATCAGCCGGGAAAAATATTCCCAAAATCCATGCTCAATCTTTGAAGCTTTTGGAACGCAACGCTCTTTGGATTTTGGAGAAATTCGCAAAATAATGGTCACGGCAGACTGGATTTGGAATTTTTCCTGAAATTCAAAGAGCGTTGCACTCAGAAAGCTTGAAACTTGAAAGATTAAGCACGATTTTTTGAATATTTTTCCCGACTATTTTGGCAGAATGGCTGTGAGTTGAAGTTAAGCCATTCACAATTAGATATAGTGTGTTGAACCCAAGTGCCTCGACTTTACGGCCCGACAGTAGAGTAGATGAAGCAATGATTTTTTTAAATCAAATTATCTAAAATTAGCATTTAATCCCGATATAAACGAATTCAAAACAGAAATCAATATAAACCTATTGATAAATATATTTCCGTTACAAACTTTTTCAAAACAAATCAACAAATAAACTGCTGCTTCCAATACAGAAAAATGAACAATAGCCCAAGCGGGTTAGCATTTCAAATAGAAAAAATTCTAAGTAGCAATTTTCCTTCGCGAATCGTTAAGGGGGAGGGGGGGGGGGGGGCTCCGTAAGATCGATATTTGTTGATCTAGACTAGAAAAAGGGTGGGGTGAAACTTAGTTATTGCACTATATTGTTTGTTATTGATTTTTACGTGTAAACGATCATGAACAAACTTATTGGAAATTTGATTTGCTAGAACTTTTGTTCCCGTCGTTTTTTCCGTAAGATTGATCTACGGAAAAAACGATGGGGACAAAAGTTATAGCAAATTTAATTCACTACAAGTTTGTTAATTATGTTATATACGTGAAAACCAATAATAAACGAGATAATGCAATAATTAGATTTCACCCCTTCTTTCGCGTCCACATCGAAAAATATCGACTCTAGGGAAAAATAATAGGCACCAAAGTTGCGGAAAATTCAATTTTCAACAACTTTGGTTCCTACCATTTTCAGTATCAAATCTGAAGTGAACGAGTTATTTGATGAAAACGAAAATTCAATTAAATGAAAAACCCTTCAATTAGAGATGGCGGCTGACGCAAACAGGGTGGATTCCCGAAAATCGAGATTCAGACTCTCAGTGACCCCCCTCGACGATTCGCGAAGGAAAATTGCTACTTCGAATTTTTTCTATACAGCGTTATCTTTTGTCTAATCCGCTTGGGTTACAAGTGAACAAACTGATGTAGGAGCAGCTGTCGCTGCAGGTAATCAAGAAAAAAATAATAGAAATTTGAAGCCAGTACAATAAAGTTATGATATGTGATTGATAATCCCCCATATAAATTCATAAACTCTATACAAAAATCATTTTTCCCTTTTCCAAAATTCATCATCCAAGCAATTTATAGTTATGAAAACGTCCCTCAATCATTTTGATAAAACAGTTAATATTCCAGCATTGAAGAATTTCACATTTTAATAATAATTCGAATACCAAACAATAGCAAGCGAAACCTGAACCATCTTTTAAAAAAAACTTTTAGAATGTCTATATGGTATTCGTCGCGAAATTTTTAACGACGCCCTTAATATTGATTATGATGATCGAACGATGCTAAAATTGTTTTTGTATTTTAGGGAATGTGAGGCAATATGACGGCTCTAAATTTCTCAGCAAAAAAAAATTACCAATTTGAAGATGTTATTCATTCTATTTATTGAAAGAAATTATGAACGTTTATTTTATTCACTGGAGTAATTATACAGGGTTTCCCAGAATTCGTGACGAGGAATTTACAGGGTAAATCTTGATTACAAACGGGATCGAAATTTCCTTAGCCCTTTTTTCCGGAAATGCTTAGATTTCTCGTTATAATTATTTTAAGGCGCTTGTCGGTGTGCTCGCCGCTTGGTTGTGTGCATTTTGTTTCGCGGCGACAATAGGCTGGCAGACGCGCATACAACCGAGCGGTAATCACATCGACGAACGGCCGTTCATAGGCCGCGCGTCATTGGCTGGATTTGAAATAATCATAACGAGAAATCTAAGCCGTTCCAGAAAAAACGGCTAAGGAAATTTCGATCCCGTTTTTGATCAAGATTTACCCTGTCAATTCCTCGTCACGAATTCCGGGACACGGTGTATATTGAGTTTGATATCATTAGACTTAATCATAATATATAATACGATTATGTATGATAACATAATAGGTTTCATATCAATCAGGTCTGATCAGATCTAATTATATATAGACCTATATATAGTCAGATCCAATCACACACAGATCTATGTATAAGCATTAGGGTGGTTCATATTGAACTTTTATTTTTTTTTTTTCGCCTCCCACCTGAAAACTTGGTGCCAAATTCGGAAAAAAAATTCTCCCTAAATCGGAGACCATGACAAAAAATATTTAGAGGTCGCTACCGAGGAATAAAGGAAACATCAATCATTTTCGATGTATCATTCATGATTGACTCATGAGCGAAAAAAAAAGGTAAAAAAACAAAAAAAAAAAAAAAATGAACAAAAATCAAAAAATACTATGCTAATTTGAAAAAACTCGTTGCCGGTAGCGACCTCTAAATTTTTTTGTCATGGTCTCCGATTTAGGGAGAATTTTTTTTCCGAATTTGGCACCAAGTTTTCAGGTGGGAGGCGAAAAAAAAAAAAACAAGTTTAAAATGAACCACCCTAATAAGCAGATATGGTGTCAGATTCAATCATGCATGATCATATATAAATAAATCATGCATGATTATACATCGATTTATACACGGAGAGAATTTTATGGTAAATACTATCATCCAAGTATTGTAAAAAGGACTAACATATTTCAATGGTAACGAATACTATTTTTTATTATTATAAATACGATATGAATAATAAAATTTACTATTGGGAACTAACAAATTGAGTCACGACGTCTGGTGGTTAAAATTTTAACTATTAATAGCTTACAAATCTATTGTGTTTGCATAAGTATTTGTAGTCACTAATACTATTTCATATGTGTACATACATAAAAGTGTAAGCTACTTTCCGCCATTTTTTCCTAAGCCACTCCCACGTGTTAGTTCCCAATATGTATATTGATTTTTACTATCTGTTATGTTACCATACGATTGTAACCTTAACTGTCAACTATTGTAAAATTAAATATCTGAATTATAACTGTTACAATCATAGTGATAACTCCAATAATCAATTATGGTAATCATTACCATCAGAGCTCGTAAAATTTTTCCTCCTATTTTCACCAATAATAATAATAATAAATAATAATAATAATATTTATTATTATTATCATTATTATTATTATTATTATTATTATTACCATATGTGAATTTATCGGACCAGTCGAACCAAATTTTTAAGTCTTCTAACTGAAGCTCACCTCTATATGAGCGTGCAATCTTCAGATAGACCGAAAAAAAACGGAAGTGCATCATAATTATTTTTTCAAGTAAAAATTCCTTCAGCCCGGGTTTGAACCGGGACCTCCGCATTTGTACTGCGACGCCTTGTCCAATTAGACCACTGAAGGACTGGAGGAATCTTTACTTGAATTTCATGTTATTGTCATTGACCTTCTTAGTCCCAGGTCTGTGTTTATTTCATTGAGTAGTGACTCTATCGTTCGAAGCCTATTAATTCATACCATATGTGAATTTATCGGACCAGTCGAACCAAATTTTTAAGTCTTCTAACTGAAGCTCACCTCTATATGAGCGTGCAATCTTCAGATAGACCGAAAAAAAACGGAAGTGCATCATAATTATTTTTTCAAGTAAAAATTCCTTCAGCCCGGGTTTGAACCGGGACCTCCGCATTTGTACTGCGACGCCTTGTCCAATTAGACCACTGAAGGACTGGAGGAATCTTTACTTGAATTTCATGTTATTGTCATTGACCTTCTTAGTCCCAGGTCTGTGTTTATTTCATTGAGTAGTGACTCTATCGTTCGAAGCCTATTAATTCATACCATATGTGAATTTATCGGACCAGTCGAACCAAATTTTTAAGTCTTCTAACTGAAGCTCACCTCTATATGAGCGTGCAATCTTCAGATAGACCGAAAAAAAACGGAAGTGCATCATAATTATTTTTTTTTTTTCAAGTAAAAATTCCTTCAGCCCGGGTTTGAACCGGGACCTCCGCATTTGTACTGCGACGCCTTGTCCAATTAGACCACTGAAGGACTGGAGGAATCTTTACTTGAATTTCATGTTATGAAGGAATTTTTACTTGAGAAAAAAAAAAAAAATAATTATGATGCACTTCCGTTTTTTTTCGGTCTATCTGAAGATTGCACGCTCATATAGAGGTGAGCTTCAGTTAGAAGACTTAAAAATTTGGTTCGACTGGTCCGATAAATTCACATATGGTATGAATTAATAGGCTTCGAACGATAGAGTCACTACTCAATGAAATAAACACAGACCTGGGACTAAGAAGGTCAATGACAATAACATGAAATTCAAGTAAAGATTCCTCCAGTCCTTCAGTGGTCTAATTGGACAAGGCGTCGCAGTACAAATGCGGAGGTCCCGGTTCAAACCCGGGCTGAAGGAATTTTTACTTGAAAAAATAATTATGATGCACTTCCGTTTTTTTTCGGTCTATCTGAAGATTGCACGCTCATATAGAGGTGAGCTTCAGTTAGAAGACTTAAAAATTTGGTTCGACTGGTCCGATAAATTCACATATGGTATGAATTAATAGGCTTCGAACGATAGAGTCACTACTCAATGAAATAAACACAGACCAGGACCCCTATTCACTAACTACGATTACGATCGTATCGATGAGTTTACGATCGAGTGTGACGTCAGCGACCAATAAGGTTTCAAGAAAGACAAATCTACCCAATAAAAAACAAGACAAAAGAAGCTGAACCGATCGTTTCGTTAATGAAAAGTTACCGAATAGGCCCCCTGGGACTAAGAAGGTCAATGACAATAACATGAAATTCAAGTAAAGATTCCTCCAGTCCTTCAGTGGTCTAATTGGACAAGGCGTCGCAGTACAAATGCGGAGGTCCCGGTTCAAACCCGGGCTGAAGGAATTTTTACTTGAAAAAATAATTATGATGCACTTCCGTTTTTTTTCGGTCTATCTGAAGATTGCACGCTCATATAGAGGTGAGCTTCAGTTAGAAGACTTAAAAATTTGGTTCGACTGGTCCGATAAATTCACATATGGTATGAATTAATAGGCTTCGAACGATAGAGTCACTACTCAATGAAATAAACACAGACCTGGGACTAAGAAGGTCAATGACAATAACATGAAATTCAAGTAAAGATTCCTCCAGTCCTTCAGTGGTCTAATTGGACAAGGCGTCGCAGTACAAATGCGGAGGTCCCGGTTCAAACCCGGGCTGAAGGAATTTTTACTTGAAAAAATAATTATGATGCACTTCCGTTTTTTTTCGGTCTATCTGAAGATTGCACGCTCATATAGAGGTGAGCTTCAGTTAGAAGACTTAAAAATTTGGTTCGACTGGTCCGATAAATTCACATATGGTATGAATTAATAGGCTTCGAACGATAGAGTCACTACTCAATGAAATATTATTATTAATATTATTATTATTATTATTATTATTATTATTATTATTATTATTATTATTATTATTATTATTGTTATTATTATTCTTAAAAAGTTCTTGTCTTTACTGTGTAGTTTTTATCATAAGATTGGTAACTTTAACTACTTTTGATGGTAAATGTAACCATCTAGATTGTAAATCGTACGATCGCTCGATTTTAGGAATTATCATCTTATATTGTATTGACTATAATATTTAAATTATTATATTTATCATCTTAACTTTTACAAATTTAATTACCATCTAAGATAGAAGGATCTACAAAACAAGTCTTGTTAGCGCTAATATAAAATTCTCTCCGTGTATATAATTAGGCATGATTATATATTATGATCAGGCAAAAACTTTTTTCATCGGGTATAGAAAGAAAAATGAATAATACTGCTCTAAGAAGTAGTCAAAATATTCGAGTCAAAATGAAAGTGATAAGAATTAAAAAAGAATTCCAACTGAGAATATGGAAATCGATGATAAAAATATCAGAAGAAAAAGAAAACGTCAAGAAATATCATCGGAGATAAAAGTATTCCATTATTGTCCCCTTAAATCAGTGGTTTCAATCAAACCACTCAGATAGAATCAGAAAATGAATAATTTATAATTAAAACTAAAAAGAATGTCATGAAACTCGATGTAAAGTTCAAAACAGATAAATACTCAACGTCGTACATACTATATGACATGACGTCGATCTGGATATAATGTAGCGCCCGAGCGCAAGATTGTAAGTTATTTTGAGAACGTGCACGTTACAACAGTGTTGTAGGTACCTGGACAACTAGTGTAAATTACAGTCTAACAATATACATATTGACGGCTCTATTTCGGTCTATTCAGATATATCATAGTGATGAAAGTCAACCCCGAAACCTTATCATGTAGAAAGCCTTTTTTTAATGAATTCATTTATTTTTTATCCCCCGTGTGCTTAATATTCATGAATATTGACAAGTAACAGGTTCTATGAAAAAAAAAAAAAAATCACTGTCCGCAAAACATTCAAAGTATTTTGTTTCATGTAATGAATCTATGCAAGCTATAACTCACAGTAGGTGGTATACCGAGTAATCAGTTAATAAATATTACACTTACCGGGACAATCAAGCTCTTCGGTGAACTCGCAATCAAAACCACATCGTTTATATCAACGACTAATGCAGCAATAATTTCTGCCAATCGTTGAACATAGACTTCACCATTATTATGCTTCGGCATCGTTTCACAATTTTTATCACACGACGTTCAATGTAAACGAACGAACGAAAATTGAATTTTTAACACAAGTTTTGGATAGCAATAAGCACTGCGATTCGCTTGTTGATTATAACCAAGAAAAATATCTCTGACTGCTTTAGCGCTATCCACCAAGTGATAGAGGAGCGGAGCAGAGGCCAACGTTATAAGGGATGGGATATGGGTCCCGCCGTTGTCAACGTCAGCAACGGGACGTCGCGACAGCCAGGGGACTCAACGCAGGTCCCCGCACCCGCGCACAGTAAAAGCGAGGCAATATAGCACCTAAGGTTATTTAGGGCCGATTCACACTATAGATCCGCTCACTGTCCGCTCTAGTCTCGCTCTCGGTTCGATCACAAGCCTAATGCATTCACACTTGTCGATCAAGCTTCGTTCCTGAGACAATCAGTTCACATCAGATAATAATATAATAATATATAATATAATTCATCATTTTTGCCGTGAAAAAATGTCGAAATATTTAAAAGTAAAGGAATTAATGATGATTGCCCTAGCGCTAGATAACAAAAAAAAAAAAAAAAAAAAACGGAAACTGGAAAGCCAAAAAAAAAAAAAAATATATCGCGAAGAAAAGATAAGAAAAGAGGATTCTGGGTTTATCCGAGTTCAATTGATAGGGAATTAGAAGGGAAGACACTGTATTTTGCTGCGGTTCATTAGAATGTTATTACGGCTAGATGCAAATTAGAACTGCTTTGAAGATCGTGCCTGGACCTTCACCGCAATGCCAGTGATTCACACTATGGGTCAGGTATCGGAACAGTACAGGCTCGATTCGGTCAAATATTGTCTCGACTTGATTTTGCCTGACCGACACTGGAACGAGACGGGAACGCTACCCATAGTGTGTATACCACCATTAAAAACAACGAAACAATATTTTACTGGACCGAGGCCGGAGCTAGAGCGGACCGTGAGCGGACCTATAGTGTGAATCGGCCCTTAATGAAAAAAAAAAAAAAAAATTTAGGCATATGGGGGATGGTCCACTGATCTTATATCCAAGATTCTGAAAAAAAAAATCAGTTTGCAAAGTATGCAAAAAAAAAAAATCGTAAACGGTCAATAACGACCGAAACATTGCGCGCCGCCAGCTTCAACTTCAGACGTTGCGAAAACCGTGCTAGATAGAGAAAATTGTATAGGAACAATTTTGTAGAGCACAAAATTTTCAACAAAAAAGTCCGCGAGAGCATACATCTAAAGTCAATAGTGTAGGCGTGGGAGGCGCTTGTATAATTAATGCAGTTTCCTGAGTTCGGAGCCGTCTGTTCCAATAAACACCATAGCTCGTATATTCCGCGTATTATACACGTCTTCCTCGTTGATTTTTGGTATCTATATATCATTATACATCTATGAAACGTATATAATACACGTTTAACAGTAAGCCGATAATATTTGTTTAATACCCACGTTTTTTGAAACAAAGAAATAACTTCCTATACTTTTAATATACACTTATAATTCGGACAACGAATACGTTGTAAATTTACGTGATATATACATTTATTAGCATGGACAAGGATACGTGTGTTCAACTGCGCGTACGAAACTCTCCAATGTACGTATACTGCTACACATATCATATACGTATTGCGTACGTTTGCTCGGAACCTGTTTTTTGAACGTCATTTATACGTTCATTAGACTGAACACGGATACGTACTGCGCGTACGAAACGCTCTAAAGTACATATACTGCTACACATATTATATCAGTTTATAATCCGCCTTCCCGATTACCCTCTATATCAACAACCCTCGAATAGTACCAATCGCATGTGAGCCTTCCAATCTCAGAGTTATGCAGGATCCGTTCGATTATGTTTATTCTTAATATATTATAATTTCATATACGAAAATGAAATCTCCCGATTGTTTTGAACCGCTATACGTTGCATTCTGCGGCTGTTTCTGTACGTATACCAACAGCGCCGGCCTTGAGGTATCTTCGTGGGTGTGCGGAGTACCCTCGGGCCGCCCCTCATATGGAGAAGCGTAACTAACGTACCCCTGAAAGCACACTGTAACATCTCAAGAAAATCTTGTTTCTTCAAAATACCCATGAGACTCCATCCAATAGCATTTACATTCATTTGAACGCAAATCCCCTAAAAATATATTTTTTGAGATGTTATAGTGTTGTTCTGGGCATACGATAAGTAGAATTAACAATTAGGGCAAAGAATGTTCCAGTCCCTACTGTCGGTGTAAAAAGGTTTGGCCCCTCTGTTTGAGTGATTATAACTTCTGCAAAAAAATTGATAGAGCATCGAGTCAGGAAAAATTGTAACGCGCCAAGTTTTCTGCGGCGATGGTTAATCACAAATTTCTGTGTGAAAATCGTGAAAACCGTTATGATCTCCGAAAAGTTGAAAAACGTAGTTCCTGCGGAGTTCATTGCCGTACGTCAACTTCAACTCGTCACCGTTTGTCTGAGATAAGTGTCAAAAATCGGGATGAATTCATAAATATTCCCTGAACATTAACGAACATGATAGCGCTTGGTAATTTCGAAGATATTTAAAAACTTGGACGCCAGGTGCAAAAAGGTCCAACGGTGCAGTTTGGGAAATGGATTGGTACGGGCGAACTTGAAATAGCTCAAAATTTTCGTCAAATATACACTTTGTGATTTCGTAATCAATTTTTGGTTCGCAATAGTGAACTTTCTATAATCGACGTCAACAATTTTTCAAATTTGCACGGTGCCGAGTAGTGTTCCCACCGCGATATTCGTTGCTGCATTTCACCCCCGACGCGCCCGTCGCAGACTCAATTGTTAAGGTGCGATTTCATGCTGACGCTTGACGCTGGTTTTGGGCGTCAAATTCGGAGACGAAATCTCAAATTTTTTAAATCAATTCGAAAATAACATAATTTGGTGATTCTCTGATAGCAATTTTTCCGGATACGTTAAGTTCCGTAAAATCTTGATAGTGAAAATTATGCCCTATTGGTTCAACAGAAGAAACTCCAGCGCGTTACTCCAATAATTGAAATTCATCGTCGAATTATTTGAACACAAACGAGGCCGAACACCCTTCCACAAATTTCAGAGATCCTTAAATATTCAAAGGACTACCTTCAGTAAAATTTCCATCAGAAAAAATTATGCCCTCC
Organism: Tenthredo mesomela; assembly: GCA_943736025.1. NCBI lineage: Eukaryota > Metazoa > Arthropoda > Insecta > Hymenoptera > Tenthredinidae > Tenthredo > Tenthredo mesomela. The sequence continues at coordinate 31,996,646 of OX031013.1, forward strand.
GCTTCGAAAACTGAAAGACAAAAATTTTTTTGAAAAAGTCCTAGGCACCAATTATTCTTCAAAAAATTTGAGCTCACAGCGTAAAAGGTGGAAGTCTTGCGATTCCGAATCACTAGGGGAAAACATCTGTATGATCGCTCAAACCGAATTTACGTATGCCTGAAGATAGTCCGGTGCGCTCGAAAACAGATTTTTTCATGTTTTAAACATCGAATAACTTCTGCGAACCACTTGATACTAAGGCGAATGGCTCTAGTTTTTTTGTTGTGAACCAGTTAAGAGTCAACATCTCGCGTGGCACCAAAATCGGTGACCTATGCGCAGAAAAAAATATCCCGCTTGAGGGAGACCACGGTGTATATATTTATAAATTCATAGATCGAAGATCATTTTCTGACAAAAAATGGTCTACTGGCCGCCCCAATAACTTGGCCGCCGTGTGCCGGGGCACACGTCGCACACGCCTAGGGCCGGCGCTGTATACCAATCATAGGCGGAGTCCCTAACTGGAGTACACAGAAAAAAAGGTTTACTTGACTGAAGATAACTTTTCTTCATCCAAGAAATTTTTCAATAGAGGGAATGAACACCAAGAATTTCTCGAACGAAGTAGAATAATTTCTTGAATTTTTCGATTTTGAATCAAGAAAAAAAATTCTTAAGCCAATAAATCTTTGATACTTGATCAAATGGTAAAATAACTTGATTATATTAATACGAATATGTTTCATTAAAATAAACATAGTCAGGTTACTTTTTTTTTAATGTCATCCAAGAAACCATCAATTCAGCCTTATTCGCCACCAACGGAATTATTTATTTATAATTATTTATATTATAAGTAATATTACAATTCGTAATTGTGGTCCGTTCAGCCGCGAGTGCTCGTTTCGCCGCCTTGGCTGCTTTTAATGCCGCCCTCTTTCGGATACGGCAATTGCGGCGCGAGCGTGCCAAGGCCCCCTTCCCTGGGGCCCCCCGTGTCGTTGAATCTCGCTCTAACAATGAATAACACAGAACAACAAAATCAAAAATTTGTCTTGGTGCCGTGGAAACAAGACCAGATCTTGAATAAATTTAGGACACTGACAAGGAGACATTGCTAACTCCGGATCACAAATTTGGCTCAAACTTCCAGGGATGTCTTCTAGTATCAAAAGATGTGGTGAACGACTCATATAAGGATAAGAGGTATAACTCGATTCGCGTCTGCGAATCAGCAGGATGTCATATCCATCGAAAACGGGATTTTTGGATAGACCGAGAAATTATAATAATAATAGCTCTATTGCGGAATCCCGATATAAATTTTCAACGATATGATAGAATAGTTTTTTCTCTCAGGCAAAATGATCAGACTGAAAAAAAAAAAAAAATTCGCGAGTTTCTCTGTATCAGTTTCAGATGTATCAGTCGAAATTTGACAGAGGTTACTTCAAATTATCAAATTATCCAACCAATTGCTAGACTTACTCTTCTCATCGCTAGACATCTCCTCTACAACTCCGTCCACATTGGCTACTTCGCCGGATGCCGTAGCATTTGATGAAGACGGGGTGTCGTCTGTGACAAATAATTGTAAAAAAAAATACTTAGAAAAATAACTCCATCTTTTTCGAAGAATCGCCATCTACAGAATTGAATAAGGAGTGCGATGATATTTTTTTAGAATTTTAAAAATGGCCTTAGTTTGCGAAACAAATCGATAAACATTTTGATTGCTCATAAAAATAACAAAACTATATTTTTCGAAAAGTTAAAAAAATTTATCGAAAAGTGTCTTTCATCGCCTTTAAAACGCGTTTTGGAACATCTCTCTACGGTGAAGGGGACCCGAGATATTAATTCTCAAAGCCGCCCGCGCGCCCCTTTTACAGTAAAATGCGATAATTCATGACTATAGCGTAAAAAAAAATTTTTTTACCGACAAAAAAATACGGGTTCCCTTTTTTGACGTAGATTTCACGTAAAAAAAGTTCGAAACGATTAAAAAAATACAAGGTCATTTATTGGCCGATTTGAGGTGGAATTGCCCATAAAGCAATCGATGTAATTAATTATTGCGTTGTTTTGTTGATTGTACGTGTAATCGGTCTTACCGATTTTCTGTTGGTTTTCCATTGTCGTGGACATGGGCGTGGAACTGAATAAGTCCGTCAGGAATAAACAAAACTCACGCGCTTCGCTCTCTCGAATGTGTACGAGCCCGCTCGGAAAGTGACGATGCGCAAGCCGCATGCGCAGTCTAGCGATCCGCAACAGTTCAGACTCAGCAGTCGAAGCGTGAGGACTATTCTCGGGAAAACTGAACGTAAGTACAACTTACACCCTTACACCAGTTCAAGTTTTTACATTGCTGCTCTAAATTTTCGATGATATTCTCGAACACATGTCTTGTCATACGTGTACATGTAATGATTTTCTGCATAACCTTTTTTCAGAACAAAGCTGCGGAAAAATGAGCGCGGACGAAACGGGTACGACGAATACCGCCCGTAAGTTGGTTCTCAATTAAATACTATTACATTCGATGGGTGTCAATAATAAAGTTGTGACTGGAGTGGTAGTAAACATATTCTACAGTTGCATGTGGTATTGTCAATGCAAGATCTCTAGTTGAACCATTTTAATCGAATAATGTTATTCGCTTATGTTAAATGCAGCCGGTGCAACAAAGTATAGTCTATGCATCGACGACAGTCGTGTACAGAGTGTAACAGAATTCAATACACGCACCTACAGATTATTTCAGCAAATACGTAGTTTATTACTCGTACGAGCGTCAATAATTTGGATACTCACTGTGGTAGTCTTTTTATATATGGGGCATTCCATGCCAAATCGACCTGGTCCTGACCGTCGACCTCTCAGATCTGGTCCACGATTCTTGGTATCATTCTTCTGACTCTTAATGAGGTTCGAGCGAATCTTATGTAAAACGAGTTTTCCAAGTTTAAGATTTGAAACTTCGTTTACATATAAATGAATACTTCATTGGTGTATTCTCAAAATTTGAAAACAATCCACCGTCTAGTTTCTTAGAAAAATAGTTTTGAATATGACGTTTTTAAAGTTCTTATACACAGGCTCTTATGGCTGACAAGCTACCGTCATGACTTGTTTTATTATTTTCACTATTAATCTCCCAAGTTTAAGGAATAAAAAACCACACGTAATAAAGTTGAATACTTATGAAATATTTTAACATATTAACAATATACCGTTACCGATGTAATTATTGAAATAATTGAAGTTGAACTTGAAAATGGCGAAATTTTGAAATTGGTGGAGCGATTTTTCTAAATATTTTTTTTACAATTATTTATTCCGCTGCTGTGTCAGGTTGCCGCGCTGCGCGCCTCGCCACTACCGCGTCATTCCATGTATGGCAAGCCGCGCGCCACGCCATTGGCCGAGTCCTGTACGGCTGGTACGACGGACTAATAATTGTAAAATAAATATTTAGAAAAATCGCTCCATCAATTTCAAAGTATCGCCATCTTTAGAATTGAATAAGGAATGCGATCAACCTTTTTTTTCAGAATTTGAAAAAATAGTTTGCGAAGAAAATCGAAAAACATTTCAATTGCAAACACGACGCTACATGACATTGTTAAGAGAAAAATAAAAACTTCGGTTCCGTAAAACCATGAACTTTCCCGCCTTCATACATTTTTTTGTAATTGATTGTGAGAGTAGGGGAGAGTGGTCCTGAGTCGGCACTGCGGGTTGAGCCGGCACCATGGCGTTTCTCGGAGATGGTGTGCATGTCGGCTCAATTATTTTGTCGTATGACATGTTGGTAAACACTGACGTAAATTATGCTTACAGGTGTCAGTTTGAATTGTGCTGCGCAGCGTGAGCGCGTCTATATTTTTCGTTTATGACAGAATTTCATTTTCGTCATTCATTCTGAAGCAGCTACGGGTATGTAAATATGTAAAAAATTTGAAATGAGTGAATGCATTGGTTTCTTCATTCTATGTTCTAATTGATCGGTTAGGTCAATTTTCCATTCGGATCTGTGCGCGTGCCTAATCACGTGAAACGTGTAAAAAGTCGTAGTGGTCTTGAGTCGGCACCAAATAGGTGGCCCTGAGTCGGCACCAATTTTTTTGATATTTTTTTTGATCTTGTTGCTTTTTTGTTTCGTTTCTGTTATTACTATTTTTTTTTCTGCATTTTCGGTATTTTTACTATAGTCATGGGACGTAATTTCAAACGCAAGACACAAAAGCGTGATACCCGTGTGCTCTTACGCGCGGTGGCAGCAGTACGCCCCACGTACTGCGAATCTGATGACGATAGCGAGTGATCGTCCCGTTCTCAATTAATTTTTTCATTCAATTCAAAATTCATATTTTTTCAGTTTCAACATTGTATTCGAAATATATTTCCATGTAAAATTGGACAAAAAATGCATGTTTTATTTTTCTAAATGATTCCAATTCGTCCATTTCCTGCTGTGACTTAGAGAATCTGCGCTTCTTCCTGCTTTCAAGCGAAAAAAATGGGGTGCCGACTCAAGACCAGGGGGGTGCCGACTCAGGAACACTATTTTGAGAAATGGTCAAAATGTACTTTTTCATTCCGCACTGCATTGCGACTGCAAACGCCGCACTACACCTTCCTAAATGACATAGAATTGTAGGCAAACGATCGCTGCACGCAACCGAACACTTAGCAGCGCCATAAAATCCGATTTACCTTCTGCTTTTGGACAAAGAGCTTACTGGGCCGACTCAGGACCACTCTCCCCTATGAATTGATTCCGTTAGTTACTTTTCGAATAAAACGAGAAATAGAAGTTTGGCGTCGACTATTGCATGCCCTTAAGATCTCTCGTCAATTTTACTACTAAATTCGTTTTTCACCGTACAATTTTTCAGAACATCAATTATTAATTGACAGCTGAATAGTGTACAATCGTCACTTTTCGTTACCTGTCAATTATATTGCTAATATAGTGAAATATTCGGACTACCGTCCGAACATTGGTACTCGTCCGAGCATTGGTACCGTTACCTTAAGAAGATTATTTTTCAACATCTCGATGGCCGTAATCGGAATATCTGAAAAAATTCTCAAAAATTCGGTGTCCGAAATGAAAATTTTTGAACCAAAATTCACAATGTCTGGACTTTTGCTTGAACCTGTTTTTTTTAATCTTTTTTTCGACGATAAAGTTCGCAAAAATAGAAGCGGAGATCAATACATCGTGGACTGTTGCTTGAATATTTGTTAACGACTGCCAAGGATTTCTGGAAATTTTTTCAGATATTTTGGAGCTTTTTTTTGGAATATCAACGTGAAATCAGATTAGAAAGCTGGAAAAACAGATGACGCCCAGATATTATGAATTTTGGTTCAAGAATTTTCATTGCTGACACAAAATTTTTGAGAATTTTTCAAGATTTTTCGATCACGGCCATCGAGGTGTTGAAAAAAAAAACTTTTAAAATTCATGATGCGCTAAAATATGTTTTGAAAAATCGGAAAAAATTCTGATTGCTATTTAGAGTCAGAAGAATGATACAAAAAATCGCCGACCAATTCTGAGAGGTTGAGGGTCAGAACCAGGGCGATTTGGCCTGGAATGCCCTATACTGGGATGATTTCTTGATAGTATACAGGTGACAGCGCATGCGCCAAATAATTCATTTTCATTGGTCGGTAAAGTCGTCACGCAGTGGTATTTGAGGCCAGCCTGCCTCAGCATACGACGAAACTCGCGCATGCGCAGTAGGGTGGGTTGAAAAAAAAAAAATTTCTTAGCCTGGGGGTAGAATTTGTAGCTTATAAAAAAAGAAAATTTTTCCATTGAAAAAAAAATTTTTTTACTCAAATGTTTGAAGTAGCCCACTCGTGTTTTAAATAAATGAATAAAAAATAAATAAAAAAAAAAGTTGAGTAAGAAAAATCACATTCTACAATTTTTACATGTTTTCCACGATTTCGGACCAAAAAAAGAATTTCCCGTTGGAACTACCCCATTTGATTAAATATTTATTTAAAACACGAGTGGGCTACCTCAAAGCGTTGAGTAAAAAAATTTTTTTTTATGGAAAAATTTTCTTTTTTTATAAGCTACAAATTCTACCCCCAGTCTAAGAAATTTTTACGCCAACAGGCGTAAATAAAAATTTACGCCTACAAATATTCCAAGCTTATTTGTAGGCGTAAAATATAAATTTACGCCTACAAATATTCCAAGCTTATTCCACGTCGCATGAACCCACCCTAATGCGCAGTCACCTGTATACTATCAAGAAATCATCCCGGTATGTATACGGGTTGTTTAGGGTAAAATGTCCAGCGTCGGACAAATAAAAAGGCCGAAAACATTTCCAAAGATCGTCTAGTAAGATTCGAACGAGTACACCAGGTTTTGAATTAAAAACAAATTTATAGCAGAATACTTGGTGCGCAGCATTTTTCGTTGGAAGAACTGTAATGTTTCTGGAACGGTTAATCGTAGCGACAATTCGGAAGAAACTAAATCTGCGTTTTTTTTCTGATTCACAGGGTAAGATTTATTTGGACTTACCTGAATGATTCTAATCGGTATTATCGAACAAAATCATTGTACACATTTATATGCCGCAGAAAGGACGCGGAAAATCATCACCTACACGATAAGATCAAATTTTGTATGTGAACACGGAATTTCCGGCTATTTTTTGTCTTAAGTGATGCCGATTCATTAGCGGGATTTTTCGTTTTCTTACATATAAGGTATAGGTATATAGAGCAAGGTAAGAGTTTTCTTAGGAATTTTTTTAAACTTCGCTCAAATATAGATCATATTGAAACTAACAACTTTTCCTCATGAGCCAAAAACAGTTGACGTCTGTGAAAAAAGATATTCCACTGCAAAATTGCCGGTTTCCCCATATAACGCAATGTAAATTGTCGTGATTTCGAGATTTTTCTCGAATTCTCTAAAAAATTTCTTGAGCTGTCCTTTAAAAACTTCTCAATAACAGTTTAAACAATTATTAAGAATAAAAATTTTTTTTTTTTTTTTTTTCTAGAATTCGGAAAAAATCTCGAAATCACTAGAATTTACATTGCGTTAGGGTAGAAGTCCCGTTTATGGCCACTGTACGTTTTTTGGCCACTTCAGGCTCAAATCAGTATCAAAAACATCCCAAAAATACAGTTACATTATAAATTATATTTATATGATTGGAATGATTAGAAAATTCTATAAAAATAATATAGTACTTTTGGAATGGTTTGCAAGTAAACTTGAATCAGAAGTGGCCAAAAACGGTACTTCTACGTTATATAGGGAAGCCGGAAAATTTTGCAGTAGAATATCTTTTTTCACAGACGTCAACTTTTTTTGGCTCATAAGGAAAAATTGTTAGTTTCAAAATGATCTATATTTGAGCGAAGTTCAAAAAAATTCCTAAGAAAACTCCTACCTCGCTCTAATTAGAGGGTATATGGGTTAATTCATATAGTATTCGATTTTTAAATTATCAATCGATGATCATTCAATTATGAAATCTATTGGCGTTTTCGGTTGCTACACCGGGCTACATTCGGTGTAGCCGAACACCCCCGATCAGCTCCGGAATCGAAGCCTCGGCAACATGTTCGGCAATTATTTTAAAATTTCGGAGCTGATCGGGGATGTTCGACGACACCGAGTGTAGCCCGGTGTAGCAACCGAAAACATCATAATTGTAATAAAATATTATTTCTGAAGAAACAAGAGATACCTGGAAAAATTGAAATCCAGTCCTTTCCTTCAGAGGAATAGGAATTCCGAATCGTAGTTTATAATAAATAATAATATATTCATTGTCAGTCAGATCTCAATGAATTGTACGTATATGGGTACGCGTGAGAATCCGCCGCGGATTTGGTCTTTTTTTGAAATTCATCGTTACGATTGACCGTTTTCGAGATATCACAGCGGTTCGAAATCAGAAGTGAAATTTATCAAGTATATTCAGAATAGAAATAGAAATATAAGATGAATTTGAAACCTGGTGAATTCATTCGAATCGTACAATCTGATTTTTGGATATGTTTTCGTCCTTTTTTTTGTCGGTGTGCTCCATGAAACTTAAGACTTTCATCAATATTCAGAATCCTACCGTGATATGGAGAGGTACAAATTTTCAACACTATATATCATTCTACAGTGACTGGAAGAAATTCTCCCGGCGAAGTTGGAGTCGGGCGTGGAGAGCCCAGCGGAAGTGAAAATAGTGGAGCAGGAGGTGGCGTAGGAAGAGGTGGAGGAGGTGAAAGAGGCGAACGTGGTGGTCGAGGTGGTCTAGGTGTAAGAAGAGGCGGTTAAGGAAATTCAGGTGGAAGAGGCGTACGTGGCGGACGAGATGGAGGAAATGAACGAGGAGGCCGTGGAAAAAGAGGTGGAAGAGGCGGAAGTGGTGGACAAGGAGGTGAAAGAGGAGGACGTCGTGGACGAGATGAAGGAAATGAACAAGGAGGTGAAAGAGGCGGACGTGATGGTCGAGGTGGTGTGGGTGTAACAGATGGGAGAGGTGGGAGAGGTGGGCAGGTAACAGCGAACAGAGGAGCAAGAGGTGGACATGACAATGGGGGTGGAAGAGATGGACGAAAAAATGCAAGTGGAGGAGAGGAACAGATGGAGGTTGAGCAAGATACCAATGGCGGACGAGATGAAGAAAATGAACCAGGAAGCGGTGGACAAGGAGGTGAAAGAGGAGAACGTAGTGGACGAGATGAACGAGATGAACGAGAAGTCGGTGGACAAGGAGGTGAAAGAGGCGGACGTGGTGGACGAGATGAAGGAAATGAACGAGGAGGCCGTGGACAAGGGGGTGGACGTGGTGGGCGAGATGGAGAAAATGACCAAGGAGGCGGTGGACAAGGAGGTGAAAGAGGAAGACGTGGTGGACGAGATGAAGGAGATGAACAAGGAGGCCGTGGACAAGGGGGTGGACGTGGTGGACGAGATGGAGAAAATGACCAAGGAGGCGGTGGACAAGGAGGTGAAAGAGGAAGACGTGGTGGACGAGATGAAGGAGATGAACGACATGAAGGAAATGAACGAGGAGGCCGTGGACAAGGAGGTGGAAGAGGCAGACGTGTTGGAGGAGATGAAGGAAATGAACAAAGAGGCGGTGGACGAGGAGGCGGTAGACGAAGAGGCGGCGGACGAAGAGGCGGTGGACGAGGAGGCGGTGGACGAGGAGGCGATGGACGAGGGGACGGTGGCCGTGACGGACCGAACAGGTGGCCCGAACACCGTTACCAGCCTTATGCCCCTCGTTATATGAATAATAATATTACTTACAACTATAATTATTACGGTAAAAAATAAAAATATAATTAGTTTCGATCGAAAATATGCTGTAATTAATTTCAATAGATCGCTCATCCGCCCTTCTTAGTAAATAAGTTGTAAAAAATTTGAAATAGGTTAAAAAAATATGAGGGAGGATTGTATAGGCGGGTACAACAATTAGAATCTTTTATACCTTTGATGATCACTTGATTCAGTATGTTTCTCAACTTCACTCGCGAGAATTTTTTTTTGAACTCATTTCTAACCGACAAGTCCACCCTATAAATATTAAACGGCACATTCACTTCGTTTGGGCGCAGGAATTTATTTTTGATTTTATTTCACGTTTTTGGGACCGGATGTACCCGCGCCATTTTTTCCAATTTTTTAAAATTTTTTTTTGAACTCATCTTCGACCGACAAGTCCACCCTATGAATATTAGAGGGCACATTCACTCCGTTCAGGCGCAGGAATTTATTTTCGATTTTATTTCGCGTTTTTGGGACCGGATGTACCCGCGCCATTTTTTCTTATTTTTGATAATTTTTTTTTGAACTCATCTTCGACCGACAAGTCCACCCTATGAATATTAGAGGGCACATTCACTCCGTTCAGGCGCAGGAATTTATTTTCGATTTTATTTCGCGTTTTTGGGACCGGATGTACCCGCGCCATTTTTTCTAATTTTTGATAATTTTTTTTTGAACTCATCTTCGACCGACAAGTCCACCCTATGAATATTAGAGGGCACATTCACTCCGTTCAGGCGCAGGAATTTATTTTCGATTTTATTCCGCGTTTTTGGGACCGGATGTACCCGCGCCATTTTTTCTAATTTTTGATAATTTTTTTCCGAACTCATTCTCGACCGACAAGTCCACCCTATAAATATTAGACGGCACATTCACTTCGTTTGGGCGCAGGAATTTATTTTCGATTTTATTTTGCAGTCTATCAATCGTTCCGACTCGCGGGGTATTTTTGGGGTGAAAAAATTGTCTCCACACATTACCCCTATCATTTTTATGATTATAAAAAAATTTGAAACCTATAAAAATTGAAAAAAAAAAAAACCGTTCGAAGAACGTTCCAAACTTCAACCAGCTAATAAATGTTATGTAAAGGATGCGAATCACTAGTTACATGCGTTGAGATTCTGATCTCGAATTGGTAGAGTTCTATGTTTCTTACCGAGCCTTGAATAGATAGTTCTTCGAGGTGTTGTCTAACTCTCATCTATCGATGTAAATGCGTTTCATCAATTGCCACTATGCGGAGGTGAGATAAATGATCGACGAATTCACTTTCAATTAACAATATTCATTTAACAATCTGTCGGAAATTTTGGTTGTTAATCTCGCGCATAAATGCCAATTAACTTTAGTTTGCAATTTTGATGGTTATACAGGGTGTATCACCTCATGTGTTCAGAATTGGAGGGACTCAGTCGACGCGAAGCCACGTCTCTATAGCCAATCAACAAACAAGAGATTTTCGTCCGACATACGTCCGACTGTCCCGAACATTTCACACCACCGGGTAGTAAAATTAGAAAACTTGCGACAACGCTTCTACCTAAGGAAAAATATGTTCTACACTATCGTAATTTGAAACAATGTATCAAATTTGGTTTGAAGCTGGTAAAAGTGCATAGAATTCTAAGGTTCGCACAATCACCATGGTTGAAATCATACATCGATCTCAATACAAATTTCTACAAACTCATGAATAACGCTACATTCGACAAGACCATGAAGAATGTGCGTAACCATAAGAACGTGAAACTAATCACGAAGTAGGAGGGTGGGGGCGGTGCACGTGCTCTCATTGCAAGGCCAACATTTCATAGCTGTACCATATTTTCTGAAGATATGGTGATTATTCAGTTAAGTCGAACCACGGTATATTTCAATAAGCCCATCTACATTGGTGCTGCTATTCTCGATCTTTCGAAAATATTTCTATACAACTTCCACTATAATTATGTAAGAAATAATTTTTCAAGTACCGAATAAAAATTAATGTATACAGATACAGATAGCCTGATATATCAATTTACTGTTCCAAATATCTATGAAATCATCAAGCGTGATGTTGCGAAAATGTTCGACATATCAGACTATCCACCTGATAATACCTACAACATCCCCTTGTTGAATAAAAAACGCCTTGGTCTGATGAAGGATAAGAATAATGGAAAAATCATGACAGAATTTATCGGATTGCGCGCAAAACTCTATACATTCAGAACTTGTGGCGATACTGACAAGAAACGTGCAAAGGGTGTGAAAGGCTTCACATTTAAAAATCTATCACGTTTGATGATTACAAACGATGCCTTATTGATTATCATAACTAAAATTTTAGCTAAGAAACAGTGTATGATAAAAGTAGTCGACATACAGTTAGTACTATTATACAGAATAAGTCAGCTCTAAGCTGGTGTGACGATAAGCGAATATTGATACCCGGTAAAACTGATACTTTACCCTAGGGTTACCAAGATCCTGCAAACTTGTAAATTTCTCACATTTTCTCACATTTTCTCACATTTTCTAAAACAGAATAAAACAATTTCCCATCTACTTTACACGTAAATGTGAGAAAATGTGAGAAAATGTGAGAAAGTGTGTGTGTGAAAACATTTTTCCACAATGATCATGTAAGCTAGCATTAAGATTATCGTTTTATTCAAAACTCTGGTCTGCTATCCTGCAAACTTGTAAATTTCTCACATTTTCTCACATTTTCTCACATTTTCTAACATTTTCTAAAACAGAATAAAATAATTTCCCATCTACTTTACACGTAAATGTGAGAAAATGTGAGAAAATGTGAGAAAATGTGAGAAAGTGTGAGAAAGTGTGAGAAAATGTGAGAAAGTGTGTGTGTGTGAAAACATTTTTCCACAATGATCATGCCCGGGTAACAATTTGAAGTGGCAGCCGTATGGCCGCTACATGGCCAACCGACCAAGCCAATGTGGCCGCCATGTCAGCCGACCCCGGTTTTATCATGGCTAGTACCTGGCAACGACGACCAAACTATGTCGCTCCTTGATGGCAGCTAGGTGGATAAACAGCATGGTTTACTTATGGTTTCGACCTGGCAGCGATATGACGGCGCTATCTCGCTGCCATGTGGAGGCCAACTAGTTGCCAAGTAACAATCCAACGCGGCAACCATACGGCCGCTACATGGCCAACCCACCTAACCAATGTGGCCGCTATGTCGGCAGTGGTCGGTTTTATCATGGCTTTTACCTGGCAACGACGACCAAACTATGTCGCTCCTTGATGGCAACTAAGTCGATAAACAATATAGTTTATTTATGGTTTTGACCTGGCAGCGACATGGCAGCGCTTACTCGTTGCTGTGTGTGGGCCATCTGGTTGCCAGCAATTTTGATACCTCTCTGAAACATGAAAGCCATGAAGTAACCGTGAAATTTCCCCAGTTAGCTGTCATGTGACAGTCACCCTATTCTGGAACCAGCACCGCTCCTTGAGTTCTATTTTACTTTTAAGTATATATTTCATTCATACAGTAGTCATTCCAAAAGAACTGTTATGAACTATACTACCGGGTAGGCGGTATGAGTCACTTGACTCGTAGGTGAATTATGATTGTGGTCGGCCGGCAACGGGTAGGTGTAGTCAAGCCAACGTTACTTTACTTGCGAGCGTTGTCGCTCATCTACCGGCATAGCAAGGTACTAAGGTAGGTGGCGACGCATTGTATAGACCAGGTCAATGCCAGGCTACCTTAAGACATGGCCGTGCCAGCTTGCCCCACGTAAAAGCTATATGGCAATGCGAGGTTGCGGCCAGGTAGTTGCCAGCGGTCGCCAGTTAACGTTAAGACACAGCAGTACCAGGTTGGCCCACATCAAAGCCATATGGCATCGCGAGGTGGCGGCCAGGTAGTCGCCAGTTAACGCGAAGACACGGCAGTACCAGGTTGGCCCACATCAAAGCTATATGTCATCGCGGGGTGGCGGCCAGGTGGTCGCCAGCGGTCGCCAGCGGTTGCCAGTTAACGTTAAGACACAGCAGTACCAGGTTAGCTCACATGAAAGCCATATGGCATCGCGATGTGGCGGCCGAGTAGTTGCCAGTTAACGTCAAGACACGGCAGTACCAGGTTGGCCCACATAAAAGCCATATGGCATCGCGAGGTGGCGGCCAGGTAGTCGCCAGCGGTCGCCAGTTAACGTTAAGACACAGTAGTACCAGGTTAGCCAACATAAAAGCCATATGGCATCGCGAGGTGGTGGCCAGGTAGTCGCCAGTTAACGCTAAGACACGACAGTACCAGGTTGGCCCACATCAAAGCCATATGGCATCGCGAGGTGGCGGCCAGGTAGTCGCCAGTTAACGTCAAGATATGGCAGTGCCAGGTTTGCCCGTATGAAAGCCATATGGCATTGCGAGGTGGCGGCCAGGTCAATGCTAGGTAGTGACGGGACATCGCAGTGCCAGCTTGGCCCACATAAAATCGATGTCGTGGCGCAAGGTGGCGGCCAGGATGGTGCAACATTGGTAGCCTAGCTTAGTTAGCCATATTATCGCCATGTGAAAAGGCCATGTTGAAACCATATAGCCGCCGCATGGTTATCGAACATTGGCCTGCTATGTGGCTGGCCGACAGCATTGCCGTGCTCATGCCACATGGCATTAATGTGGCTTGTGGGCTGGCCATGTAAATTGTTACCCGGGTGTAAGCTAGCATTAAGTAAGTAGATGTATATACGATCCCTTGAATTTGAAAATGGAACCACATTTTCTCACATTTTCTAACATTTTTTTAAAACAGAATAAAATAATTTCCCATCTACTTTACACGTAAATGTGAGAAAATGTGAGAAAATGTGAGAAAGTGTGTGTGTGTGTGAAAACATTTTTCCACAATGATCATGTAAGCTAGCATTAAGATTGATGGGGAGTGAAGAAACAAATGTAAATATGTTGATAATGAATTTATTCATGACAATTATATTACACATCCGATTTATTTATCCAACTATTATGTGAACCGTCGAATCCCAACCATTTTACATAGAGTTGATCATCACGCCTCCGCAAGACCTTTTCTACAAGATAGCCATCGGGATATTGCACCCTGCTGAGCTCCTCCTTATAAAACCCGCCTTCGATGAGTTGATTCAGGTAGTCGGTGAGTTTGTAAGTTGGAGGGTTGGTATTTCTCACCTCGTGAACCGTAAATATTTCTCTTGTCCAATTCGGCGTATAACCCTCTTCGAACACATTTTTTTATATTTGCTAATTCGAACTTTATCGCCGATCTTAAATTTACGTTTTTGTTTGCTTCTTTTTATTTGACGCGGTTTATACACCCTTCGATACAGTTGTTTTTTCATGAGTCGTAGTTACATCTTTCGGCTTCATTCCAATCGTGCGATGTTTGGTGTTGTTATACGATGCAATTAAGGTGGTTCTTGCATCAAAAATGGCTAGTTTTTCATGAATTTATTACGGCATAGTCGCTACATTGAGTATACATCGAATTATTATATTCGTAAACTGATGATTTCCCTGACATGTCCAGAAACAAAATAATACCCAAATTATGAACAAATGGCTAGATATCGATTTTTCATTTTTAATTGCTTCAAAACCAAAAAAAATCTAGTAGATTGGTTCGATCACAGTCTACGATGGCTCATTTTGTCCAGAAAACTATTTCCCACAAATTCACCGCGTCATATTATTTTCTCTGTCAATCGGCAATTCAATGTGGTTATTTGTTGATTGAAATCGGTATACGTGCAAAATGTAAAATGTTGTAAAATTAAATATTCACCGTCACCAACATGATGAATAAAAAGTGTACGGTCGGATTGTAGAGAATAGTTTCCTGAAGAAAATAAGCCATCGTAGACTGTGATCGAACCAATCTACTAGATTTTTTTACATAATGAAGCAATGAAAAATGAAAAATCGATATCTAGCCATTTGTTCATAATTTGGGTATTATTTTGTTTCTGGACATATCAAGGAAATCATCAGTTTACGAATATAATAATTCGATGAATACTCAATGAGGTGACTATGTCGTAATAAATTCATGAAAAACTAGTCATTTTTGATGCAAGAACCACCTTAAATCTAGTAGAATACTAGTCCACTTATATGAACCTTGAAGTGTGAACTGTTTTTACATTTTATTTTTTAGTGTACGATTGCAGATTTCATTGCAGCTGTTACATCTTTGGCATTTCTACTCTTGATCGGCATGGCCCACGCAAATTTTGAAAATATATCAATTACTGTGAGCAAAAATTTTGAACCCTTGTTGACGGATGAGTATGCGGACATATCCACAAGTTCGGCTTGCCGGGTGTCATCCAGACCGCGTATATCGACATAACGCCGTGGATAATTACGTCGGGCGGGTCTATGAAGTTCGCTCGCTATTACCGACTTCATGCTCGTGCATTTGCACCTACTTTTTAGTTTATTTATTTTGATTGTTGTTCAACAAGTTGGCCGGAATCGGAATTCCGCGGGTGTAGTGCTGGATGATCCTGTGTAAATGCCATCACACTTTCCGCCGCCAATTCATAAGCCTCGGCGGCTTCTATAGCAATCGCTTCTTCTCATGCTATAGCCGTGGCATTCTTACGTGGTGCCGTCCTCATCTTCCGTCCTCGCCGCTTGATGACATCCGTCACTATTCGAAGATCTGATGGTATAAGGGCAGCTTTCGCGATTTCCAGCATTTGTCTCATCCAAAAAGGTCTGTCCACTAAGTTCGACAATGTCATGATTTGCACGACTGTCGGCATGTCAAGTATACCGATAATATTACGTAGAACTGTCGTCACTTCCTGCTCAGTATGCATTCCCTTGACTCGGTAGTACCACTTACGCATACGCGTCGTAATAACTTCCGGCCTTGTAGAATCGAGGTACCGTATCACCATCAGGATTAAACCCTTCACGGTTGATATGATACGTTTATCCTCAACACGATTCATCGCAAAAATATCTTTCAAAATAAATTCAAACAAAAGAAAAATAAGGACTTGTCCAGAATTTTCTCGAAGCTCAAACTTGTTCGCTTGGTAACAATGCCTTTCACGAATGAAAAAACGAACGCAACAGTAATTGTTAAACTACTCGAAATTAGAAGATCACAACCAGCAGAGTCACCCCTACTGAATAGTTTTTCAAACTGATAAAATGACACACTTTTGGCGAGTCTATATATGTTATGCTTGGTACCCTGCTCATCCTCACTTAGTGTGAATGAACCAATCGTTGATATTACCTCCGCCCGCCAACCCTTGACCATTTTTGTCTACCTAAAACACTATCGCTATACATCGAGCTGACTGACGTCACCTTCATATAGCTTTTCACCCGACCGTCCCTTACGCCCGCAAGTCTGCACCTGTATGCACTTCGCCTTCAATCCCCAATCACACCTTTGCACCAAAGACAAAGAATGTACGCTCGCACCTTCGCAAGGGTAGCTGGAGCGTGAATTTGAACATAGAAATCGGTATTTACCGCTGCGTCTCTTACGCCCGCAAGTCTGAACAGGCATAACCTTCTTCCTTATTTTCGACTTATCGCCCTTTCGGGCATGTAGTCTAACAGGCATAACCGTCGTCGCTAATCCCCAACCGCACCATGGCACGCGAGACAAAAGAACGTACACTTGCACCTTCGCGGGGGCAGTCGAAGCGTAAACTTGAAAATGGCCGCTTCTTCTTACCCTCTGACGAATAGTAAAACTTCACCCGGTAGTAGGGGTTTTTTTCGAATACGGAAAGAGCTAGTTAACACCATAAAACAGGGAAGCTTAAATAGCTGTACCAGCCTAGTCCTCCCATCAGTCTACTAGTAGTGCTCCGGATCTTCTTAAGTAACAATCGTTCAGTTTCTTCAAGCAACCATGAACTACGTCATCGATATACAAGGCTTCTGCGCTGAGAACGGCTAGTTCATGCCGAAAGAGGTTGCGGTCGTCGCCTACGAGAATAAGGCTATGGCTCACTGGATCATCACACCTCCACACTCCATCGGCGAACTCAGTTCATCAAGACGTATGCAAAACAATTGGTTGACAAGTAATCACCACGGAATAGAATGGTTTGAGGGCAATATGACGCATAAACAACTGAATGCGAATTTACGGGCTGTTACGCATATGGCGAAGAACATCTTCTGTCGCGGGGTGCAGAAGGCTGAATTTCTTCAAGAGGTGATGTCACGTGAAATCGTAAACTTGGAACGTGGTGAATGTGAGTGCCCGGCGTTCAGAGATCTGTCATCGGACAAGTCATGTCTTCTGCACTCTGGTGCCCGAAGGAACTTCAACTGTGCATTGCGTAATGCTATGAAACTGAAGAAGTGGCTGCAGTCACGTGGGTTATCCGAAAAAAGCATCTCTTCAATCCCTTTCCATACTGGGTTGCTAAACTCGCCTGAACAACCTGGGGATAGGGAGAAAGAAACTGCAAACAATCCTCTCGAGCAACGAGAGGACGAGTGCGGTCCCAACGGTATAGAAGAGATATCTGCACGCATGAAGACTGCCTGCCGAAGCCTGTGATTAAAGATCTCACAGTTTTTCCATCAAATTTGCCAGTGAGTGCACAACTGGCAAAGAGGATGGATACTTCTCAAATTTTGAGCGCACTGGAACAAGCCCCTGTCCGGACGAAGGGGGTTTACTCAGCTGATCAGATCCTATTGCACTGGACATACCCGAGTGCTATCGTAGCGAATACAGATATCCATATACAACCCGGGGCACACTGGGTTGCTTTCCATGTAACAGACGATGGACAAGGCGTATATTTCGATAGTTTTGGACTACCCCCTAATATACCTCAGCACATCGGGGCTCTGCGTCGGAACTGTATAGTCTACCGCTGGAACGATAAACAGCTACAGAGTTCTTCCTCTCTGGTATGTGGACAGTTCTGCATCATGTTCTTATATTACATGATGCAGGGGCTTTACTCTCGAGCAATTTACAAGTATCCTCACTCAGAATCTGAAGAGGAACGATGGACTAGTCACTTCATTTTACAGACGCTTAAGACTAAATAAATTTAAAACGTAGAATACAGAACAGTATCAACCGTGTAAAACTGTATCCGGTGATGTCGCCGTAAAAAAGGCCTAATGGTGCCGTCCCATGTAGGCCCGGATCGCCGGAATCCGGAATCACGGAACGGAACGCAGACGAAATCTAGTGGATTTCCGAATCCGTTCCGGGTCTTGAAAAACCCTGCCGTCCCATGTACCAAAACTGCACGGAACGACGGAACGGAGCCAATCCATATTTGTGCTATTCGGCTTTATTTGTCTGTTTAGATACAATTTTTGTATCAATATATGTAATTTATTTAATTAGCTTCTATGTAAGATCAAATTCTGTAACTATAATTGATTATTTCATCAAATAAAAGTTGATGTTCCGGTATTCCGTTCCGGAATTTGGGTACATGGGACGCAGGGAAATGCAAATAGACGGAAAGGAACACGGAACTTATGTATACTTCTACATGAACATAACCCTGCAAATTGTAGAAAGCCGCGTGTCTAGATACAGATTTGATCATGGATCCTCAAATGTGTCTGTTAATGATGATTCGGTTATTCAAGACTTCCAAAAGAGCATCAATTTCTCAAAGCAAAATTATTTACGACTATAATTTGCGAATACCGGACGGATCCACCATTCCGTAAAAATACGACGGAATGAAATTAGCGGAACGCGGATTCTAGTGACTTTTCCGTCGATTCCGTTCCGTGATTCCGGATTCCGGCGATCCGGGCCTACATGGGACGGCACCATAAGCGTTCACCGTATATATCCCTCTTTTCTTTTTTTCTGTATCATAGTTAGAAATAAGTATGTCCTGTTCACTAGTAATAATCTAATTTGATTATGAACGCCGATATGTAAAATCGTTGGGATTCGACGGTTCACATAATAGTTGGATAAATAAATCGGATGTGTAATATAATTGTCATGAATAAACTTATTATCAACATATTTACATTTTGTTTCTTCATTCCCCTCAATCTTAATGCCAGCTTACATGATCATTGTGAAAAAATGTTTTCACACACACACACACACACACACACACACACACACACACACACACACACACACTTTCTCACAGTTTCTCACATTTTCTCACATTTTCTCACATTTACGTGTAAAGTAGATGGGAAATTTTTTGAGAAAATGTGAGAAAATGTGAGAAATTTACAAGTTTGCAGGATCTTGGTAACCCCAGGGTAAAGTATCAGTTCTACCGGGTATCAACTTTCGCTTATCGTCACACCAGCTTACAGCTAACTTATTCTGTAGAATAGTGCTAACTGTATGTCGACTACTTCTTATCACACACTGTTGCTCAGCCAAATTTTGATAGTCGAAAGGGCATCGTTTGTAATCATCAAACGTGATAGATTTTAATGTCGAGCCTTTTACACCCTTTGCACGTTTCTTGTCGGTATCGCGACGAGTTCTGAATGTATAGAGTTTTGCTCGCAAGCCGATAAATTCGGTCATAATTTTTCCATTATTCTCATCCTTCATCAGACCAAGGCGTTTTTTATTCAACAGGGGAATGCCGTAGGTATTATCCGTCGGATAGTCTGATGTATCGAACATTGTCGCAACATCACGCTTGATGATTTCATAGATATTTGGAACAGTAAATTGATATATCAGGCTATCTGTAACGGTATACATGAATTTTGATTCGGTACTTGAAAAATTCTTTTTTACATAATCATAGTGGAAGTTGTATAGAAATATTTTCGAAAGATCGAGAATAGCAGCACCAATGTAGATAGGCTTATTGAAATATACAGTGGTTCGACTTAGCTGAATAATCACCATATCTTCAGAAAATATGGTACAACTATGAAATGTTGGCCTTGCAATGGGAGCACGTGCACCGCCCCTACCCTCCCACTTCGTGATTAGTTTCACGTTCTTATGGTTACGCACATTCTTCATGGTCTTGCCAAATACAGCGTTATTCATAAGCTTGTAGAAATTCTTCTCAAATTCGTTTTCGATTGCTTTCGCATATTTGTATTGAGATCTATGTATGATTTTAACCATGGTGATTGTGCGAACCTTAGAATTCTGTGCACTTTCGTCAGCTTTAAACCAAATTTGATGCACTGTTTCAAATTACGATAGTGTAGAACATATTTTTCCTTAGGTAGAAGCATTGTCGCAAGTTTTCTAATTTTACTACTCGGTGGTGTGAAATATTCGGGACAGAGAGGTAAGTCGGCATGTTGTTATTATGAGCATGGTATCCCTTCTCACAAGAATAGAGGATACAATTTCTTGGTGTAAAAAAAAATGTCAACAACGATTTAATGTGCTTGTTATAAGTACTTATTTACTCTGACGCTGACACATACGCCTCGAATTGTCTGCCCTCTCTATCAATACAAATATTAATAGTCGTTGTTGACATTTTTTTCCAAAACCAAGAAATTGTATCTTCTATTCTCGTGAGAATTTCGCTCTACGAAAATCTCTTGTTTGTTGATTGGCTATAGAGACGTGGCTTCGCGTCGACTGAGTCCCTCCAATTCTGAACACATGAGGTGATACACCCTGTATAACTATCAAAATTGCAAACTAAAGTTAATTGGCATTTATGCGCGAGATTAACAACCAAAATTTCCGACGGATTGTTAAATGAATATTGTTAATTGAAAGTAAAATCGTCGATCATTTATCTCACCTCCGCATAGTGGCGACTGATAAAACGCATTTACATCGATAGATAAGAGTTAGACAACACCTCGAAGAACTATCTATTCAAGACTCGGTAACAAACATAGAACTCTACCAACTCGAGATCAGAATGTCAACGCATCTAACTAGTGATTCGCATCCTTTACATAACATTTATTCATGACGTAACACCTATGGGAATATCATAGTAAGTACTTGTATTATAGATTTCTATTTCCCGGCAATGCTTCCAGTTAAGGCTGAAACCCATTAGCCGGCAGCGAGCGGTGGCAAACGGCAAAACAGTGGTTCACATCCCATACATCGACCAAATCTGGCGTTAAAGTTAGATTTGGTTCGTGTTTTGAATGTGAATCACTGTTTTCGGCCGGTCACCGCCGTTCGCTGCCGGCTGGTGGACCTCGGTCTTTATACTTTTGTCCAACAGAATTTCATTTGATTCTAATATTATATCCAATATATTTGATCATTCAATGGACATGTTTGAATCTGTTTGTCGTGGGTTGTACACCTGAATGGATTCAAGAAGATTCGTTTTGAAGGAGGATATGGATGAGAAATGGCTGAACCGAGCTTTTTTTTATTTTTTTTTTTATTTTTTTTTGTGCAACAGCTAGAGCTAATCACCAACCATGGGATGATGTCCACCGACGAATCCGATTTTTTCGATAACAGGCAAATGACTGAGGAACGGTGGTGGGGAACACGACTCTATTATATAATTAGCATCACCCGGCGAATGTCATCACAATTTCATTGTTATTTATTCAACTCATCCCATCGCATTACATGTGTGTGTGTGTGTGTGTGTGTGTGTGTGTATGTGTGTGTGTGTTTATATTTTGCCGGAAAATTCAAATTTGTTGTATAATCTTTTGAGATAGAGTAGTCCTGCAATCATTTTTCATCCACCTCTTTGTTCAGCAGGTCTAGTCGAATAGGGTCCTTGTCTAGAACCTTCCCGATTCTCGTTGATTAGAATATGATGTATTTGACCACTATTGTTGCAATAACTTTACAACCAAATTCTGTTTATAAATCAAACGCAGATGGCGTTCCGCAAAAAATTCAAGCGTTTAGAATCACCGAAGAATGGGCGAAAAATTCGGATGCTCTGAACAGCATTTATTGCTTTATTCGTCAAGGGTTGACTGATTTTATGATCAATTTTCCGTCCTGATCAGCGAAAAGCGTGAAAAACTTCTGAATGACGTTTTATCGCTCTATCCATTGAGACTTGCCGATTTTATCTGTGGCGAAGTATTTTGATAACTGTTTGGCTGGGGTTGATTCTTTTTTGTGGTATACAGCCAATAGGATGCAACCCACCCGCCTGATCAGTTTGAGAAAAGAAGACAACTTCCAGTTTTTGAAAGAAGATCGGTGAATAGTGAAAGTTCATAGAATCATAGGAAAATCGTTGAACGTGATGGCTCGTAATTTCGCAAATATGCACCACCGTAAGTAGGGCCTGATATCTTTATATGATATTATTTGACAATTACCAAGTTAATCATGTGTTATATTCGAGGATTTTACGCACAATATGACTGAAAAAACCCCGGTAGAATGGAATAATGATCCTCATCTTGGTGGATTGGTTGATACACAGCTAAAACTATATACAGCCAGGCAACGTGTGAATGCTGTCATGATAACAAAGAATGGTATCCAGGCAAGGCTTCAAATAGACAACAATATTCACTGTTGGTTGTTGAGGAAGGTGGATAATTATCGGTATTACCAGGATCCTGAAGATTATGCACGATTTTTATGGGCCGAGGTGTGCTCGTTTGATTATTGCGATCTGTGTCTTCACAAACTTCTAACGTTTTGAGCGGCAAGAGGGTGTGAAAAACTTCTGAATGATATTTATTGCTCGATCCTTTGAGATTTGTCGATTTTTATGGGCCTAGGTGGTATCTTTTGATTATTGCATGCAATCTTCGTGTTTGCAGAATTCTAGCGTTTTTCGAGCGACGAAAGTATAGTGAAAAACTTCTGAATGATATTTATTGCTCGATCCTTTGGGACTTGCCGGTTTTTATGAGCCGTGGTGGTGTCTTTGAGAGCTGTTCTCTGGTTGGTTGAGTTTGATTTTATTTTGGGGATGGTATGCAGCAAACAGGATGCAACCTAACCCCTGCCTGGTTAGTTTAAGACGAAAAAGACAATTTTCAGTCTGAAAAGATCGGCGAATAGTGCAAGTTCATAGAATCAAAGGAAAATCCCTGAACGTGATGGCTGGTAATCGTGCAAGCATATACTATTGTAAGTAGAGCCTGATGTCTTCATATGATATTATTTTACAAGTGCTAAGTTAATCTTGTGTTCTATTCAAGACGTTTCCTCACGATACAATTGGGCAACCCCTGTGGAGTGGGGTAATGATTCTCATCTTGGTGCATTGATTAATACACAACTAGAACCATATGTAATCAGACGACGTGTGGATCGTGCCTTAATAACAATTAATGGTATCCAGGCTGGCCTCCGAATAGACAACAATATTCGCTGTTGGTGGTTTAGGAGGGTGGATCATTATCAGGCTTACCCTAATCCTGAAGATTATGCAATCGCCAATGTTCTTCGGTATCGAATAGACGAGATGATGGGGAAAGATATCGATGTGATGGCTCATAATTCCGCAAACATGCGCAATCGTAAGTAGAGCCCGATGTCTGGATACAATATTGTTATTTTAGAATTGCTAAGTTGATTATGTATTTGTTCAAGGAATTCACGCACGATATGATTGGGCGACTCCTATGGAATGGGGTAATGCTCCTAATCTTGATGACTTGGTTGATCCACAGCTGAAGCCATATGTAACCAGGCGTTGTGTGGATGGTGCCGTGTTAACAATTAATGGTGTCCAGGCAAAGCTTCAGATAGACCACGATATTCGCTGTTGGTGGTTTAAGAAGGCGCATGATGAACATTATTACCCGAATTCCGAAGATTATGCAGTCTCTATGGTTCTTCGGGATCGAATAGACGAAAGACTGGATAGCGGTAGCGAGGGCGAATATGATCAAGATACCCGAGTCGAAATTTAGCGCCTATTTTCAACCTACGTAGGAGCTCCTACGTAGGGGTTAAAGATAGTAAAGTAGGTTCTATTTCAATGCAATAGTAGACCCTACTTTGACGTTAAAAGTGTCCGAAATTTCCCGATTTGCCAAGTTTAGGCTCAAAGTAGGGTCTGTTTAAAACCTCCTTTAACTTCCCTCAGTAGAAATATTTCAACCAGGCGCTTCGAGCGCCGGGTTAGCTAAACTCATAATCGGGCCGCCCTCATATCGGAGTCCCTGATTCATTTCCATGAAATTAAAAGGTAATAATAGTAAAAGAAAAAAACAATACCAAATGTGACATTTTTTGTCGTCGGTTGATCCAGCCTACGCGTCCTATCGATGAAATTGCATTATACACCTACTGAAAAAACCGCTGCATTTTTCGTCCCTGCCGGGACTTGAACCCACGTCCGCTCGGATACTAGTCGCACGCCCTAACCACTACGCTGCCGTGCTAAGCACAAAGGTGGTAACTGCATTTTTGGCCATCTTGAGATATTGACAGTTTTCAATTTTCAATTTTCACAGTAATTAAGAATTATATTCAAAGTCGAACGATTTTAAAATTTGATTTGAATCGAAAAGATAAAAGCTTATCTTATTCGTTACTGTTGTATTAATATTACTGTTAAATACGGCTAATTATTCTAGTAATTGACAACTTTAACGAAGATACGGTAACTTTAATAGCGTAATTTTATTATGAAAAAATGAATTAGAATGTTTAATAATATGATGAAAATATTCGTCGATTGTTATTATACCATCTTAGAGTCCTAACTCGTTTTTGACGAAAAAGTCAGTTACCACCTTTGTGCTTAGCACGGCAGTACGCTAAGCTACCTTATAACATATGACCCAACACTCTGCTACTTGTTCAGGGCCTATCGAAGTGTCAAGTTATTACTTGAACTATTTCAATATAATCAAAATTTTGCATTTGCTGGACTAGATTGAAGTCCTTGCATATATTATTACGATTAATTACTAAATATTATATCATGCATTTTTCGTTTAAGCTGTCATATGTTTATCCGAATGAAATATGATATTTTGTTAGAAAAAAAATGTTCCAAGAGGTCTACTAAAAGTTTCATGTTTATTTCGACACTTTTTTCAGATATTACAACATAAATTTACTTAAAGTGGCGAATTCTTCTATAGTATGAACTAAGAACAGTGTTGAAATGACCGTGAAAATTTTAGTGGATCCCATGGAACATTTTTTTTCTTTAACAGTGTATAATACCTATATATTTTACAAATCCGGTAAACCGATTGAGATATTGAGATCTATTATTGTGGAATCCACAACTGGTCCTGATATGGGCCTTTGTGTTGTCAAGGCCTTACCGAACAAATTTCTACACGGGTTTCCTCATCGCATTTCGAATAGCTCGAGATTTTTTTCATTCGCAACCACCCAAATTCGGTCTTCGCTTACTTACGCCGACGATCCATGTCACTTTTGAAAACATACGCGTGCCAGACAATCCGAATTTGATCAACAGGTCTGAAAATTCACGTTTCCGTTGAAAATAGTTAGTGCAGTTATAAATTCATAGGTTAGGAATCGTACGATTTATTGTGAACACTTGAATGGCGCCGTAATAATATCTATGGGAGAGGAGTTATACATAGGTTGTACAGCGTGAAAATAAGTTCAATCTAAATTTGTAGGTGTTGGAGGTTCAATGTAGGGTTGAAATTAACATTTGTAGGAGTTCGAGGTTCAATGTAGGATTTTTAGGAGTTCGAGGGTCAATGTAGGATCTCTAGGTTCAGTTTCCTCCAAAGGTTTAAATAAACCTTGGTAGGGTCAGATGTAGGCGCTAAATTTCGACTCGGGTATACAGAATGCGCACGGAAAAAAAATTGTTGTTGAATTTACTATGTGAGCAGCTACATATAGGACAACACTTTTTTGCAGTAGAAATTACAACAATTGTGGTAACATTTACTCATTAGGACATTAAAATTTACTCGCTCCTATGTACCAAATACTAAAATTGTGGTAATTTCTACTACAAAAAAGTGTTGTCCTATATGTAGCTGCTCACATAGTAAATTCAACAACAATTTTTTTTCCGTGCGTCTGAAGAAGAATAGTGTGTACGATTTATCATTAAGGAATCATTATGACACATCTAAGCTCACTTTTTCTATTTTCAGATCCCATTCTCATAGGGAATGATGATGAATACAGATGAGGGATAAATGTTACGGCCATTATTATTATTATTATTATTATTGAAATTGTTGTATTTTAGAATAGGTTAGACTTGAGACATAACAAATAAACGCATATATTATCAGATAATTCGCGTCATTGATTGCATATATGTATATATATATATATATATATATATATATGTATGTTATTTAGCCATTTCGATGACATTTTTGAATATAATTTGTGCATTTCCGTGACTTCACGACCTTTCCGTGACGTCACCGAAATGTTTTTCGGTTAATTCGTACACTTCGGCGACAGTCATCGAAATGCACATAACACATATTCATCTATACATGACATTTGAACATTTCCGTGACAGTATTCAAATTTCAATTTTTGTACAATTTGACACAATATTCACTGATTACTTGATAGCTCGATCACTCTGATATCAGAAATGGAATCAGAGGTCTTAGTCTGAATGATTATGATCATAAATAGATCTCGCTCACATGTATCAGTGCGAATTACATACTGTCACCAAAATGTCCAAACAATCGTTATTGAATACATTTTGGTGACTATCATATAAACATAAATTGTACATTTCGGTGACGTCACCAAAATGTTTCTTTTTTTTTCGGAAATATGTGAATGACCTGCCAGCTGCATTTTGAACTGCGATTTCAGAGAGTTAAGCGTAAGGTGAGAATCTCGGGTCGTTTGCGGAATTATAATAATCAGCGAGCTCTGGATCAGCACTGCTGATTGTGAGATATAGACATGTGTCACCGAAATGTACAAATAATCATGAGTAGAATCATTTCGGTGACTCTTTTGATTATGAATTGAGCGTAGGGTAAGAATCTCAGGTCCTCGGCTCCGTAGTTCTCGTTCTCCAGGTCGGTCGCTTTGTGTTCCTCGTAGTTCAGGTCGTTCGGCTTCGTATTTCTCGTAATCCTGGTCGTTCGCTTAGTATTTGGCGTAGTCCAGGTCCTTGGCTTCGTATTCCTCGGAGCCGAGGACCTGGACTACGAGAAATACAAAGAAAAGGACCTACACTACGAGAAATACGAAGCAAAGGACTTAGACTACGAAAAATATTTAGCGAACGACCTGGACTAGGAGGAATACTTAGCGAACGACCTGGACTAGAGGGAATACTGGGCGAACGACCTGGACAGCGGGAACTACGAAGCCGACGACTTCGACTACAAGAAATACAGAGCAAACGACCTAGACTACGAGGAATACGAAGCGAACGACCTGGACAACGAGAACTACGAAGCCGAGGACCTGGACTACGAGAACGGATGCGTATACCGTACAGAGACATCTCCAGGAGATAAAGCCATCATACTCATCCAGAATAGGACTGAAACGTCGGACGATAAGAATCGATCCGACGCGGGCACTGCTCGACTATATATACGTCGTTGCGTACAATTTTTCACTCGAACCGGTAAAAATAACAGAAATCAGATGTTTTCTACGATCGACTTAGTGATTGCATAAATCACTATCAAACGCTCGAGACGGAACGTGGATACAGCGGAATAACATCGGTCCCTCCAGCTGCATTTTAATCTACGATTTCAGAAAGTTGAGCGTAAGGTGAAAATCTCAGGTCGTTTGCGGAATTATAATAATGAGCAAGCTCTGGATCAGCACCACTGATTGTGAGATATAGACATGTGTCACCGAAATGTACAAACAATCACTCTTGGAATCATTTCGGTGGTCCTTTGGATGATGAATTGTACATTTCCGTGACGTCACCGAAATGTTTTTACTCTGGAATATATATACACATATATTTGTGACGGCTGATTGTTGTTCGACAACCGCCGTCCAAATACGTGGTTGAAATGTCCTAATTGATAATGAACGTCGTTGCGTACAATTTTTCACACACACCGATGAGAATAACAGAAATCAGATGATTGTAGCTTAGTGATTGTATATATCACTATCAAACGCTCAAGACGGAACGTGGGATACAGCGGAATAACATCGGTCCCTCCAGCTGCATTTTGATCTGCGATTTCAGAGAGTTGAGCGTAAGGTAAGAATCTCAGGTCGTTTGCGGAATTATAATAATGAGCGAGCTCTGGATCAGCACCGCTGATTGTGAGATATAGACATATGTGTCACCGAAATGTACAAACAATCATTCGTGGAATCATTCCGGTAACCCTTTGGATGATGAATTGTACATTTCCTTGACGTCACCGAAATGTTTTTGCTCTGAAATATATATATATACATATGGGATATTCTCGCTCATCCTAGACACTTTTCTGCGCATGAATTACCGATTTTAGTGCCACGCGAGATTTTGGTTCTTGGCCAATCTCTCACAACAAATCCAGAGTCATACCCCCTGATTTCAACTGGTTCATAAGTTATCAGATCTACAAAATACGAGAGAATCAGTTTTCGAGCGCATCGCACTGTCTTCAAACGTACGTATCTTTGGTTCGAGGGGTCCAAAATATATTTTCAACCAGTGCTCTAGAATCAGAAAACTCCTACCTTTCACGCTGTGATATCCAAGATTTTCGACAAAGTACTTTTGCCAACGAATTTTACAATGTATTTTTGTTTTTCGTCCTGTGATCGAAGGGCATAATTTTTTTTGATGAAAATTGGACCGTAGGTAGATCTCTATGTACTTAAAAGACCCTACAATTTTCGAGATGGAGTTATTTTTCATTTTTGTTTTTTAATAATTCTTCAGGTTTTTTTTTTTCAGGCTTTTTTTTCATCTCTCAAGACGGAACGCGGGATGCAGCGGAATAACATCGGTCCTTCCAGCTGCATTGTAATCTACGATTTCAGAGAGTTGAGCGTAAGGTAAGAATCTCAGGTCGTTTGCGGAATTATAATAATGAGCAAGCTATGGATCAGCATCGCTGATTGTGAGATACATAGACATGTGTCACCGAAATGTACAAACAATCACTCTTGGAATCATTTCGGTGGTCCTTTGGATGATGAATTGTACATTTCCGTGACGTCACCGAAATGTTTTTAGTCTGGAATATATATATACATATATTTGTGACGGCTGATTGTTGTTCGACAACCGCTGTCCAAATACGAGGCTTATATGTCCGAATTGATAATGAATGTTGTTGTGTACAATTTTTCACTCACGCCGATGAGAATAACAGAAATCAGATGATTTCTACGATCGGCTTAGTGATTGTACACATCACTATCAAACTCTCAAGACGGAACGTGGATACAGCGGAATAACATCGGTCCCTCTAGTTGCATTTTAATTTGCGATTTCAGATGAGTTGAGCGTAAGGTAAAAATCTCAGGTCGTTTGCGGAATTATAATAATGAGCGAGCTCTGGATCAGCACCGCTGATTGTGAGATAAAGACATGTGTCACCGAAATGTACAAACAATCATTCATGGAATCATTTCGGTGACCCTTTGGATGCTGAATTGTTCAGTCCCGTAACGTCGCCGAAATGTATTCGCTCCGTGACATACACATCTTGAACCTCTATCTGTATCTCAGTACTGCTGAAATATGGATAATTGTCACCAAAATAGAAAAACGATACTTCTTTGACTCAGTTTGCCGTCCCATGTAGAGCCGGAACGGAAAAACGGAACGGAACGTTGAATGTGTAGGTGTATACATACACGCAATACATGGAAAAAGTCACTAGATTCCGTTCCGTTTTTCCGTTCCGGCCCCACATGGGACGGCAGCCTGAGGCTGGATTCCCATGGGGCCGGACTTCACGGATCCGGAACGGAATTCTAGTGACTTTTTCTATGTATTGCGTGTATATATATACATCTACGCATAGAAAAAGTCACTAGAATTCACGGATCCGGAACGGAATCCGAAATCTAGGGGGTTTTCAA
Organism: Tenthredo mesomela; assembly: GCA_943736025.1. Lineage (NCBI taxonomy): Eukaryota > Metazoa > Arthropoda > Insecta > Hymenoptera > Tenthredinidae > Tenthredo > Tenthredo mesomela. The sequence continues at coordinate 32,026,861 of OX031013.1, forward strand.
GAGCCAATCAGAGACGTTTCGGTCAGTACGTTCCGTGTGCATTGCGGCCATTTGTCATATGTCAACGAAACCGACGGATTGCCCTTTGTATGTATCTATGTGTGAACAGTGAAACAGCCACGAGAGACAGTATTATTGTTGAATATTATAAAGAATTGGTAAAAATGAGTCGCGTTGCAAATCCCGTAAGTATACATATTTAAGGATTGAATAAATTTTTATTCGCATAGCGTTTATAGCACGGGTTTATAAGAACTGCATGGTTGTGTGAGTATACGGATCCGTTCCTGTTCGAGTCCATGGCTCCCATGGACCGGAATTATTAATACCGGAACGAGCGGCAGCCAATCAGAATGATAGATTTTAAATTTACCGGTAGAAAGAAACGCTGTGATTCGCAACTGAGCGTTCCGTCGCCGTGAATTACGTACCATGGGAACGTAGGAAAATATTCTCCCGCAACAAAGAATGACCGGAACATCTCTGATTGGCTCTTGAAAACCCCCTAGATTTCCGATTCAGTTCCGGATCCGTGAATTCCGGGCCCATGGGAATCCAGCCTTACTACTCCGATATCGCTATTTCTGCTGATTCCGGTGCTCGATTCTTATATTCTATGGTTTACACTACCAACATATTGTTTTTCGACAGAAAAAGACCATATAAGGAGGTTAGATTTTATGGGGGAAAAAACGGTACATGTAAACATCTATGCATACGAGATTTTATAATATAAAATCTATATATATGAGATTGTATATACAGTGTCATGGAAATGCACAAATGCTCAGAAAAAATGTATATATGGGGTGGTCTCCCTCAAGCGGGACACTTTTCTGCGCATAGGTCACCGATTTTGGTGCCACGCGAGATTTTGACTCCTAACGGATCCCCAACAAGGAATCTAGAGCCATTCGCCTTGGTATCAAGTGGTTCGGAAGTTATTCGATGTTCAAAATATGAAAAAATCTGTTTTCGAGCGCACAGAACGATCTTTAGGCGTACGTAATTTCGGTTTGAGCGATCATACAGATGTTTTTCACTAGTGATTCGGAATCGCTAAACTTTCACCTTACACGCTGTGAGCTCAGAAATTTTGGAAAAAAAATTTTTGACTACGATTTTTTCAAAAAACTTTTGTTTTCCAGTTTTCGAAACGAAGGCCATAATTTTCGATGATGAATATTTTACTGTAGGTAGTCCTTTGAATACTGAAGAATCTCTGAAATTTGTGGAAGGGTGATCGACCTCGTTCTTGTTCAAATAATTCGACGATGAATTTCAATCATTGGAGTAACGCGCCTGGAGTCTTTTTGTTCAACCAATAGGCCATAGTTTACACTATGAAGATTTTACGGAACTTGACGTATTCAGAAAAATTGCTATCAGAGAATCATGAAATTTAAAATTTTTAAAAATTTTAAATTTTGAATATAAAATTTTATGATTCTCTGATAGCAATTTTTCTGAATACGTCAAGTTCCGTAAAATCTTTATAGTGGAAACTATGGCCTATTGGTTGAACAAAAAGACTCCAGGCGCGTTGATCCAATGATTAAAATTCATCGTCGAATTATTTGAACAAAAACAAGGCCGAACACCCTTCCACAAATTTCAGAGATTCTTCAGTATTCAAAGGACTACCTACAGTAAAATATTCATCATCAAAAATTATGGCCTTCGTTTCGAAAACTAAAAAACGAAAGTTTTTTGAAAAAATCGTAGTGAAAAATTTTTTTTCCAAAATTTCTGAGCTCACAGCGTGAAAGGTGAAAGTTTTGCGATTCCGAATCACAAGTGAAAAACATCTGTATGATCGCTCAAACGGAAGTTACGTACGCCTAAAGATCGTTCCGTGCGCTCGAAAACAGATTTTTTCATATTTTGAAGATCGAATAACTTCCGAACCACTTGATACCAAGGCGAATGGCAGAAAAGTGTCCCGTTCGAGGGAGACTACCCCATATATAGTGTCACCGAAATGTACAATTCATATAAAATTGTTTCTCAAATCCAAAAGGTTTTGAGAAGTCAAATTTGGCTTGCGGGATTGAGAAGTTGAGGTCGTTTCGCACTATTTTCGATGAAAAAAAAAAGTGGTGTCACGAAAATGGCTGAATAACATATATATATTTCACCAGAAAGACTGAAGTCATTCGTTTTGATTTCTTTCTTTTCAGGGGTCACACGTATTTCTTTCGCGTGAGGTTGAGACGTACGGAAAAAGTGTGGAAAAAAAATAAATAACGACCTGAGATTCTTACCTTACGCTCAACTCTCTGAAATCGCAGATTAGAATGGAGGGACCGATATGTTATTCCGCTGTATCCACGTTCCGTCTTGAGAGTTTGATAGTGATGTATACAATCACTAAGCCGATCGTAGAAATCATCTGATTTCTGTTATTCTCATCGGTGTAAGTGAAAAATTGTACGCAACGACGTTCATTATCAATTAGGACATTACAACCACGTATTTGGACGGCGGTTGTCGAACAACAATCAGCCGTCACAAATATATGTACATACATATTCCAGAGTAAAAACATTTCGGTGACGTCACGGAAATGTACAATTCATCATCCAAAGGACCGCCGAAATGATTCCAAGAGTGATTGTTTGTACATATCGGTGACACATGTCTATATCTCACAATCAGCGGTGCTGATCCAGAGCTCGCTCATTATTATAATTCCGCAAACGACCTGAGATTCTTACCTTACGCTCAACTCTCTGAAATCGCAGGTCAAAATGCAGCTGGAGGGACCGATGTTATTCCGCTGTATCCCACGTTCCGTCTTGAGCGTTTGATAGTGATGTATACAATCACTAAGCTACAATCATCTGATTTCTGTTATCCTCATCGGTGTGATTGAAAAATTGTACGCAACGACGTTCATTATCATTCAGGACATTTCAACCACGTATTTGGACGGCGGTTGTCGAACAACAATCAGCCGTCACAAATATATGTATATATATATTCCAGAGTAAAAACATTTCGGTGACGTCACGGAAATGTACAATTCATCATCCAAAGGACCGCCGAAATGATTCCAAGAGTGATTGTTTGTACATATCGGTGACACATGTCTATATCTCACAATCAGCGGTGCTGATCCAGAGCTCGCTCATTATTATAATTCCGCAAACGACCTGAGATTCTTACCTTACGCTCAACTCTCTGAAATCGCAGGTCAAAATGCAGCTGGAGGGACCGATGTTATTCCGCTGTATCCCACGTTCCGTCTTGAGCGTTTGATAGTGATATATACAATCACTAAGCTACAACCATCTGATTTCTGTTATCCTCATCGGTGTGATTGAAAAATTGTACGCAACGACGTTCATTATCATTCAGGACATTTCAACCACGTATTTGGACGGCGGTTGTCGAACAACAATCAGCCGTCACAAATATATGTATATATATATTCCAGAGTGAAAACATTTCGGTGACGTCACGGAAATGTACAATTCATCATCCAAAGGACCGCCGAAATGATTCCAAGAGTGATTGTTTGTACATATCGGTGACACATGTCTATATCTCACAATCAGCGGTGCTGATCCAGAGCTCGCTCATTATTATAATTCCGCAAACGACCTGAGATTCTTACCTTACGCTCAACTCTCTGAAATCGCAGGTCAAAATGCAGCTGGAGGGACCGATGTTATTCCGCTGTATCCCACGTTCCGTCTTGAGCGTTTGATAGTGATGTATACAATCACTAAGCTACAATCATCTGATTTCTGTTATCCTCATCGGTGTGATTGAAAAATTGTACGCAACGACGTTCATTATCATTCAGGACATTTCAACCACGTATTTGGACGGCGGTTGTCGAACAACAATCAGCCGTCACAAATATATGTATATATATATTCCAGAGTAAAAACATTTCGGTGACGTCACGGAAATGTACAATTCATCATCCAAAGGACCGCCGAAATGATTCCAAGAGTGATTGTTTGTACATATCGGTGACACATGTCTATATCTCACAATCAGCGGTGCTGATCCAGAGCTCGCTCATTATTATAATTCCGCAAACGACCTGAGATTCTTACCTTACGCTCAACTCTCTGAAATCGCAGGTCAAAATGCAGCTGGAGGGACCGATGTTATTCCGCTGTATCCCACGTTCCGTCTTGAGCGTTTGATAGTGATATATACAATCACTAAGCTACAACCATCTGATTTCTGTTATCCTCATCGGTGTGATTGAAAAATTGTACGCAACGACGTTCATTATCATTCAGGACATTTCAACCACGTATTTGGACGGCGGTTGTCGAACAACAATCAGCCGTCACAAATATATGTATATATATATTCCAGAGTGAAAACATTTCGGTGACGTCACGGAAATGTACAATTCATCATCCAAAGGACCGCCGAAATGATTCCAAGAGTGATTGTTTGTACATTTCGGTGACACATGTCTATATCTCACAATCAGCGGTGCTGATCCAGAGCTCGCTCATTATTATAATTCCGCAAACGACCTGAGATTCTTACCTTACGCTCAACTCTCTGAAATCGCAGATTAAAATGCAGCTGGAAGGACCGATGTTATTCCGCTGTATCCCACGTTCCGTCTTGAGCGTTTGATAGTGATATATACAATCACTAAGCTACAATCATCTGATTTCTGTTATCCTCATCGGTGTGATTGAAAAATTGTACGCAACGACGTTCATTATCAATTAGGACATTTCAACCACGTATTTGGACGGCGGTTGTCGAACAACAATCAGCCGTCACAAATATATGTATATATATATTCCAGAGTAAAAACATTTCGGTGACGTCACGGAAATGTACAATTCATCATCCAAAGGACCGTCGAAATGATTCCAAGAGTGATTGTTTGTACATTTCGGTGACACATGTCTATATCTCACAATCAGCGGTGCTGATCCAGAGCTCGCTCATTATTATAATTCCGCAAACGACCTAAGATTCTTACCTTACGCTCAACTCTCTGAAATCACAGATTGAAATGCAGCTGGAGGGACCGATATGTTATTCCGCTGTATCCACGTTCCGTCTTGAGAGTTTGATAGTGATGTATACAATCACTAGGCCGATCGTAGAAATCATCTAATTCCTATTATTCTCATCGGTGTGAGTGAAAAATTGTACGCAACGACGTTCATTATCAATTAGGACATTACAACCACGTATTTGGACGGCGGTTGTCGAACAACAATCAGCCGTCACAAATATATGTATATTAGGGTGGTTCTTATTTAGGGCTTGGTAGAATTTAAATGGGTTCGCCCCCCTAATCGATCACAAATAATTAAAAACAAATCACTCTAAATTTTGAGCTCTTAGTTTTAACATTAAGCTATGCCGACAAAGGCTTTTGTATTTTTTTTTTTTAATTTTTTTTTTTTTTTTTTTCTTCTAATTTTGTCCAACTAAACATATAATATTGGGTCTTGTGCACTGCTAGACCTTTTTTCCTGCGGCACTAAAAACCTTGTGAAACATCGATACCGCGGAAAGAGCTGTTTCTTTATTCGAAGATTATAATAATATTCTGACAAAAGACGAAGCAGTATATTTTGCAAATCGTGAAAGACTACCGCCAAAAATATCCAAATGCCAACAAAGCAGTAGTAGTAAAAGATTTGTAAAAAAAAATTTATTCAAAAGTAGAATAAACATGAGATTTATAAACAAACATTACTTCTGTACCGTTGTTTTCTGAATGAATTTGAGTGCCGCAGAAGTAAAAGATCTAGAAATGCACAAAACCCAATATTACATGTTTAGTTGGAGAAAATTAGAAAAAAAAAAAAATTAAAAAAAAAAAAAAAATACAAAAGCCTTTGTCGGCATGGCTTAATGTTAAAACTAAGAGCTCAAAATTTAGAGTGATTTTTTTTTAATGATTTGTGATCGATTAGGGGGGCGAAACCATTTAAATTCCACCAAGCCCTAAATAAGAACCACCCTAATGTATATATATATTCCAGAGTGAAAACATCTCGGTGACGTCACGGAAATGTACAATTCATCATCCAAAGGACCGCCGAAATGATTCCAAGAGTGATTGTTTGTACATTTCGGTGACACATGTCTATATCTCACAATCAGCGGTGCTGATCCATAGCTCGCTCATTATTATAATTCCACAAACGACCTAAGATTCTTACCTCACGCTCAACTCTCTGAAATCGCAGATTGAAATCGCAGCTGGAGGGACCAATATGTTATTCCGCTGTATCCCACGTTCCGTCTTGAGCGTTTGATAGTGATATATACAATCACTAAGCTACAATCATCTGATTTCTGTTATCCTCATCGGTGTGATTGAAAAATTGTACGCAACGACGTTCGTTATCATTCAGGACATTTCAACCACGTATTTGGACGGCGGTTGTCGAACAACAATCAGCCGTCACAAATATATGTATATATATATTCCAGAGTAAAAACATTTCGGTGACGTCACGGAAATGTACAATTCATCATCCAAAGGACCGCCGAAATGATTCCAAGAGTGATTGTTTGTACATTTCGGTGACACATGTCTATATCTCACAATCAGCGGTGCTGATCCAGAGCTCGCTCATTATTATAATTTCGCAAACGACCTAAGATTCTTACCTTACGCTCAACTCTCTGAAATCGCAGATTGAAATGCAGCTGGAGGGACTGATATGTTATTCCGCTGTATCCACGTTCCGTCTTGAGAGTTTGATAGTGATGTATACAATCACTAGGCCGATCGTAGAAATCATCTAATTCCTATTATTCTCATCGGTGTGAGTGAAAAATTGTACGCAACGACGTTCATTATCAATTAGGACATTACAACCACGTATTTGGACGGCGGTTGTCGAACAACAATCAGCCGTCACAAATATATGTATATATATATTCCAGAGTAAAAACATTTCGGTGACGTCACGGAAATGTACAATTCATCATCCAAAGGACCGCCGAAATGATTCCAAGAGTGATTGTTTGTACATTTCGGTGACACATGTCTATATCTCACAATCAGCGGTGCTGATCCATAGCTCGCTCATTATTATAATTCCACAAACGACCTAAGATTCTTACCTCACGCTCAACTCTCTGAAATCGCAGATTGAAATCGCAGCTGGAGGGACCGATATGTTATTCCGCTGTATCCCACGTTCCGTCTTGAGCGTTTGATAGTGATATATACAATCACTAAGCTACAATCATCTGATTTCTGTTATCCTCATCGGTGTGATTGGAAAATTGTACGCAACGACGTTCATTATCAATTAGGACATTTCAACCACGTATTTGGACGGCGGTTGTCGAACAACAATCAGCCGTCACAAATATATGTATATATATATTCCAGAGTAAAAACATTTCGGTGACGTCACGGAAATGTACAATTCATCATCCAAAGGACCGCCGAAATGATTCCAAGAGTGATTGTTTGTACATTTCGGTGACACGTGTCTATATCTCACAATCAGCGGTGCTGATGCAGAGCTCGCTCATCATTATAATTCCGCAAACGACCTGAGATTCTCACCTTACGCTTAACTCTCTGAAATCGTAGATTAAAATGCAGCTAGAGGGACCTTTGTTATTCCGCTGTATCCCACGTTCCGTCTTAAGAGTTGAAAAAAAGCCTTACGCTCGACTCTCTGAAATCGCAGATTAAAATGCAACTGGAGGGACCGATGTTATTCCGCTGTGTTCCACATTTCGTCTTAAGAGATGAAAAAAAGCCTAAAAAAAAAACCTGAAAAAATTGCAAAAAAAAAAAAAAAAATGAAAAATAACTCCATCTTGAAAATTGCACAGTCTTTCAAGTACATGGAGATCTACCTATACGGTCCATTTTCATCAAAAAAAATTATACCCTTTGGTCACAGGACGAAAAACAAAAATACATTGTAAAATTCGTTGGCAAAAGTATTTTGTCGAAAATCTTGGATATCACAGCGTGAAAGGTAGGAGTTTTCTGATTCTAGAGCACTGGTTGAAAATATTTTTTGGACCCCTAGAACAAAAGATACGTACGTTTGAAGACAGTGCGGTGCGCTCGAAAACTGATTTTCCCGTATTTTGTAAATCTGATAACTTTTGAACCAATCGAAATCAGGGGATATGACTCTGGATTTGTTGTTAGGGATTGGCCAAGAACCAAAATCTCGCGTGACACTAAAATCGGCAATTCATGCCCAGAAAAGTGTCCCGGATGAGCGAGAATATACCCCTTATATACAAATATTCATGACGGCCGATTTTTGTTCGTCAACTGCCGTCCAAATACGTGTTTTAAATCTTCCAATTGATAATGAACGTTGTTGCGTACAATTTTCCACCCACACCGATGAAAATTACAGAAATCAGATGTTTTCTACGATCGACTCAGTGATAGTATAAATCACTATCAGACTCTCAAGACGAAACGTAGATACAGCGGAATAACATCGGTCCCTTCAGTTGCATTTTTATCTGTGATTTCAGACAGTTGAGCGTAGGGTCAGAATCTCAGGTCGTTCGCGGAATTATAATAATGAGCGAGCTCTGGATCAGCACCGCTGATTGTGAGATATAGATATGTGTCACCGAAGTGTCCGAACAATCATTGGTAGAATCATTCCGGTAACTCTTTGGATGATGAATTGTACATCTCCCTGACGTCACTGAAATGTTTTTGCTCTGAAATATATATACATACGTATATTTATGGAGGCTGATTGTTGTTAGACAACCGCTGTCCAAATACGTGGTTTTAGTTTTCTAATTCATAATGCACGGATAAATATGCGTATGATAAAAGTCTGGGATCGCTCGCGGGATTATCATAATGAGCGAGCCTTGGATAAGCCATAGAGATATAAGAGATAGAGTACGTGAGCCATAGGAGCGTATACCGGGATGATTTCTTGATAGTATACAGGTGACTGCGCATGCGCGAGTTTCCTCGTATGCTGAGGCAGGCTGGCCTCAAATACCACTGCGTGACGACTTTACCGACCAATGAAAATGAATTATTTGGCGCATGCGCTGTCACCTGTATACTATCAAGAAATCATCCCGGTACAAGTGGAAGCCAGCACGGGATAGAAAGAGAGAGAGCAAGTAGTACGTCGGATTTCTTTGTCTAATCACTCATGCGCCAGCCATAGACTCTATGTAGTGAGCGAACTGCGCATGCGTCATTAGACAGAAAATACCGACGTACTACTTGCTCTCTCTCTTTCTATTCCGTGCTGGCTGTATCGGCCGACTCACGCACTCTATCTCTTATATCTCTATGGGATAAGCGCCCCTAATAGTGAGATACAGACAAATGTTACCGAAATGTACGAACAATCATCCGTGGAATCATTCTGGTTACTCTTTTGATGATAATTCGTACAGTAATGTTCAATGATAGGTTCGCGGTGGCTAACTGTTATTTTCGGACTTTTTCGGATACAATCAAATAAAATAATATCATATTTTTATAAGGGGTCATAATTATTATTATTATAATTTCGGCTATCGGCACATGAAAAACGACTAGAATGGAGTCTCGTTTCCGAAAAAGTCCGAAAAAAACAGTTAGCCACCGCGAACCCATTAATGAACATTACTGTACATTTTCGTGACGCCACCGAAATGTTATATATATATTATATATATTCATGTGGATTGATGATTGTTCGACAATCACCGTTCACTCACCTGGTATCAGGGTCATGAGCCATTAATTACTTCAGCAATACGATATCCGATTTGATTATTCATGACATGCGTAATATGTAGTTGAACATTTTTGTAAAGTAATGGTAATTGAAAATGTGATGGAATCACATTTTTAATTACAATTTTCACAACCCTTCCTGGTATGAATTTGTATAATAATTTAAAAAAAAAACTATATAAATGAGTTACTATACTAATGGAATTACATTTTTAATTAAAATTTTCACAACCCTATCTGGTATGAATTTGTATAATAATAAATAAATAAAAAAAAAAAAAAAAAAACTATATATATATGAGTTACTATACTAATGGAATTAGATTTTTAATTAAAATTTTCACAACCCTGCCTGGTATGAATTTGTATAATAATTGAAAAAAAAAAAAAAAAAACTATATATAGGGGAGAGTGGTCCTGAGTCGGCCCAGTAAGCTCTTTGTCCAAAAGCAGAAGGTAAATCGGATTTTATGGCGCTGCTAAGTGTTCGGTTGCGTGCAGCGATCGTTTGCCTACAATTCTATGTCATTTAGGAAGGTGTAGTGCGGCGTTTGCAGTCGCAATGCAGTGCGGAATGAAAAAGTACATTTTGACCATTTCTCAAAATAGTGTTCCTGAGTCGGCACCCCCCTGGTCTTGAGTCGGCACCCCATTTTTTTCGCTTGAATGCAGGAAGAAGCGCAGATTCTCTAAGTCACAGCAGGAAATGGACGAATTGGAATCATTTAGAAAAATAAAACATGCATTTTTTGTCCAATTTTACATGGAAATATATTTCGAATACAATGTTGAAACTGAAAAAATATGAATTTTGAATTGAATGAAAAAATTAATTGAGAACGGGACGATCACTCGCTATCGTCATCAGATTCGCAGTACGTGGGGCGTACTGCTGCCACCGCGCGTAAGAGCACACGGGTATCACGCTTTTGTGTCTTGCGTTTGAAATTACGTCCCATGACTATAGTAAAAATACCGAAAATGCAGAAAAAAAAATAATAATAACAGAAACGAAACAAAAAAGCAACAAGATCAAAAAAAATATCAAAAAAATTGGTGCCGACTCAGGGCCACCTATTTGGTGCCGACTCAAGACCACTACGACTTTTTACACGTTTCACGTGATTAGGCACGCGCACAGATCCGAATGGAAAATTGACCTAACCGATCAATTAGAACATAGAATGAAGAAACCAATGCATTCACTCATTTCAAATTTTTTACATATTTACATACCCGTAGCTGCTTCAGAATGAATGACGAAAATGAAATTCTGTCATAAACGAAAAATATAGACGCGCTCACGCTGCGCAGCACAATTCAAACTGACACCTGTAAGCATAATTTACGTCAGTGTTTACCAACATGTCATACGACAAAATAATTGAGCCGACATGCACACCATCTCCGAGAAACGCCATGGTGCCGGCTCAACCCGCAGTGCCGACTCAGGACCACTCTCCCCTACATAATTGTATATATAAAATCTATATATATGAGATTGTATATATAGTGTCATGGAAATGCACAAATGCTCAGAAAAGATTTATATATATAGTGTCACCAAAACGTACAATTCATATAAAATTGTTTCTCAAATCCGCAAGGTTTCGAGAAATCAAATTTGGCTTACGGGATTGAAAAGTTGAGGTCGTTTCGCACTATTTTCGATAAAAAAAAAATGGTGTCACGGAAATGGCTAAATAACATATATATATATATATATATATATATATATATATATATATATTAGGGTGATTCAAAAAAAAAAAAATTTTTTTTTTTCTTTCACTAACAGGCTCAAAAGTTTCATTTAGGTAAAAAAGTATGCCTGTTAAAATATGAGCTCTTAATATTAATATTAAGAGTGGGCGCATCGCACTTTTCGATTTTCCATAAGAATAACATGGGATCAATTATTTTTGCCTCTTCTGATTCTTATAACTAGCAAATGATACGTCACACAAAGAATCTACAGACATATTTTGGTTGGAAAATGAAAAACGAAAAATACAAAAAAATAAAATCATTAAAATTTAAAAAATTAACATTAAAATCAATTAAAATAAATTAAACTTTGACCTTGAATAACTTTTGAACGAGTGGACTTATTGGAAAATAACTCGGAACTTTTTTGTAGAGCGTTCAATTATCTACAAAAATATGTCTGTAGATTCTCTGTGTGACATATCATTTGCTAGTTATAAAAATCAGAAGAAGCAAGAATGATTTATCCCATGTTATTCTTATGGAAAATCGAAAAGTGCGATGCGCCCACTCTTAATATTAATATTAAGAGCTCATATTTTAACAGGCATACTTTTTTACCTAAATGAAACTTTTGAGCCTGTTAGTGAAAGGAAAAAAAAAATTTTTTTTTTTTTTGAATCACCCTAATATATATATATACTAGGGGGGCTACGCCCCCCTGCGCGCTACGCGCGCCAACCCCCCATTGTGTATCATCTGTTGAAGTCAAATAATCTGCGGATTTTTTCGAAAAAAAAAACCATTTTGTAATGAAATCTAGTGAAGGTTTTGTCACCCGCGATTATTCATCTTTATATTGGCTATTATTTATTTCTTATTATATAGCCAATAATCATTTTGGTAACCAAACTTGGCGCGCCAAGCCCTATATTATCTTATTATCAATGTTGGTTTCAAAGCAATGGAAATTTTCAATGGATCTTTTAACGTATTATATTGTAACGGATCAGACAACCTAGGCCTGACCGTTAGCAATTCAAACATCAGCCGTTGCGAACGTCGAACGATCTAGAACATTCGACGAGAGCGACAAGTCGCGTGACGTCATAGCAAGTATATAAGTCGAGACACAGATCTCAGCAGGAGCAATTCTACGGTATAGCACCGGGTTGACTCGCAACACTCTCTCTCAATGGTCACAATAGGCAGAGCGCCTTGTGAACTAATAGCTTCAATTCAATATAAATTCTACTCTATTTTATTCGCGAGAGTCAACTAAAGTTAAATAAATTCCAAAATATAATAAAAGAAATAAATTTAGAAAAAAGAATATTATTTAGTCAATAGATTCATAGTCATACGAAATCAAAGTATCAAATAAAATAAATCAAATACGAAACTGTCAAAATTCAAAAAACGAATAACGAAAAACGAATCGTCTTCAATATTAAATAATTTAGTAAGTAAGCAATCACTGTAAATATAGTTTAGGAATTGGTTGCAACCGCTTGTTTTGGTAAAATTAAAATAAATCGAATCTCTTGATGATCTAAAAGTAAGTTACTATATGCAGATCCCTTATCCGCCATTTCCAAGTTCTTCTTTGTCTGTATAATCAACCAAAGCTAAATACAGCCTTAGTGTGTCTCTGACACACTCAGGTCTGGCACAGCTGGTTGTATTGTTTAGAAAATTTGGGAATAAACTAACTTTAACATAACTGAAATCAAAAGGTTAGGTGGGTAAAGTGCAGCCTTAGCGCGTTTACGTGTTCAGGTCTGTGGGGAGGCGGCTTTAGTTGCACGGCGACTCAAGTCCGTAATAGGGAACATTAAATTATGGATATAAAGGTCTAGAACATATAAAATCGAGCAAAGAACTCACAATTACACTCGGTTCGCGATACCGATGGTATCGCTCAAGAACCGAAACGTAACATTTGGCGCCCAACGTGGGGCTATCATAACATTTGGCGCCCAACTGAGGGGCTTTTATAATCAATATTTAATAAAAAACTTACTCAAAAAATATCTAGAGTCATTTATTCAATTTAACTTAACTTCGTTGCACTAATTAATTTAACTTCATTGCTGGTAGAGTCATTTTTGCGGATTATGTCAAAGTCCGGTGTCACAACCAGGCAAATGGCGGACAAGGGATCTGGCATCAGTTCGGCTACAGAGCTAGGGTTAGGTGACAGGAATCAAGGACGGCATAATAAAGAAAAAGACGCAGCAAATTTAGATAAAGCATTTATTGATACAGAAAAAGAAAAAGAAAAAGAAACAGAGCGTCGAAGGCCGATGGTCGTCGAGCAAGCTTCGGTGATAGAGGCACTGGAAAAAATTCATAAAAAGATAGATGAAAAATATGCTAAATTAGAAAGAACAATCGTCGAATCAAAATCAGTAAATACCGATAACATATTATCAAGCGAGGATAATTTCAGAAAAAGGCTCGAAGAGCAATCATTAAAATATAGAAAACAATTAGAAGCATTAGATAAGAAACTAGATATAAATAGCGAAATATTCAACGAAAAATTAGAAGAAAGTCAAAAACAATACAATAAAGAGCACGAAACGATAAGAGAAGAGTTTGGCGACGGTCTAAATTGTTTGGAAGCTAAAATAGATAGACATCAAAAAACCAATGTGGAAAAGTTGATAGAGATCGAGAAAAAACATGATAATTTTCGAACAAGCGTAAACGCTGAAATTAGGCGAGTAAGATCGAACAATTGTAATCAAGGAGGAGACTACAATAGTTTAATTTCCAAACACGTTAGACTGCCGCAATTCTCCGGAAAATGCTGGGAAAGACCGGCTAATTATATAAAAGAAATTGAAGAGTACTTTACCTTCATCGATGTACGGCACGATGACATTTGTTCAAAACTAGTAGGGCAAAGTCTCACTTTGGATGCGAAAGATTGGTGGATCGCGCGTCGCGACGTAATCAATTCCTGGGAAGAATTTAAAAAACGATTTCTAAAAAGATACTGGGGAATCGAAACACAGCGGGAATTAAGAAAAGATATTGAGTTCGGGTATTATATTCCAGACGCGAGGGTAACGTGGTCTGAATATGCAAATAGAAAATTCGCATCAGCCGTGGGTTTAGATCCGTGCATGTCAGAAACGGAGATTGTTCGTAACCTTACGCGACATTTCGACGAACCGATAGTAGAAGCTGCTAGGTGCCGCAACATAGTTGACATCGACGCACTACTAGAATTTTTAGACGAAATGCAATTCGGTGGTAGATCTAACGCACCAAGACCGAAAAATACGTACACGAACAAACAATATCAAACCGTCAACCATCCGAGCGAAAACCGAGACAAACAAGTGTCATGGCGGAATGAAATGACTAGTCAGAATTTCAAACCAACAAACAACGAGCATGAGACGCGACATCAACCTGGACAAAGCGAACATGACAACAATAGGTTGAACTGGACAAATCGCCAAATCAAAGCGACCGTTGTAAATACAGATAATGACCAGTCGGTAAACGATGTCAATTCAACTATTGCGGGAAACTAGAAGGCGCTGTACTGGAAGAAGAATTCTTACCGACACCAGTACAGCGTGTTCAAAGCATTTCGGCGGTAGAATTAAATGAAAATAACACAGAAAATAATTTGTTCGAAAATCCGTTTAATTATCTTATTAAAGAGGATACAGGAGAAGGTCAACCATTAGTACAATGTCCGGAGGTTCTCTTGCGCATTGAGAATGTCGAAGTAAAGGCTCTGATAGACACGGGTAGTCATATAACGTGAGTGTCGGGTAGCTGGTACAATCGACATAAAACATCTTTAGCAGACTGCGCAAAATTTCCTGTAGTGAACTTTCAGATATCAGGAGTGCTAGGGGGCAAGCCTACTCGGGTAAAAGAGCAAATATTAGCGAGAATCAAGATCGGGTCGTCATCCGATGAGATATGTTTTCTCATCGTACACGGATTAAAGCAAGATGCCATAATCGGGATTGACACCTTACATAAATGGAAAGCCGACTTAGATTTAGACTCAAATAAATTACAGTTTCAAATAAATACAAAACATGATCAAGTCGAGATAAATACAATGAATGAAAATAAAAACGCGAACTGGGATAAAGAGACAATTTCAAACATCGAAGCAATTAATAGTCATCAGTCTGGACATAATCCGGGATTAACTGATGATGAGATTAATAGCAAATTATCAGAATGTCAGATACTAGAAGCTTGTGAGATTAACGCCAGTGGCGGATTTACCAGTAGGCTGAGTAGGCTTGAGCCTAGGGCGGCAAATTTTAGGGGCGGCAAATTTAGGGACCGATTTTTTTTTTCTCAGCCGTCTTACAGAAATCAAAAAGATTTCTGATTTCTTACAAAAATCAAAAAGATTTCTGTAAGACGGTCTCCTGATGTCCTTCAGAAAGAAGTCTACAAGACGTCTTTCCGATGACTTTTCCCTCTTCCCTTTCATTGTATACATTCAACGGTACCGCAAACTTCTATATTCCATGGTAAAACACGCAGTTCGGGGCCCCAACCAGTAATCGGCCTCTGCCCACACTTCGTATGAGTGAGAAGAGATGAGTGAAATTGCGGAAAATATATTTCACACTCTTCCCACTACCCATGTATACAAGTTCGACTACTGGTTGGGGGCTACGAACTGGGTGGTTTGTGTACCTATTACCTATAGGTATTTGGTATTATTTGGGTATATCTGATGGATAAAAAATTGTTGCAAAGAAAAAATGTTTAGTATAAAATATTCTTCGTTTTGAATGGATCAAAAGATTCAAAAATAATAATCGAATAATTTTATCGATTTTAATCTTATGTGTTGACTATTGTTTGTTGAACATGTACTAACTTTAGGAAATTTTATTTGAATCATTTGAATGCTAAGAAAAAAACTTCAGATTGAAAGCTAGATATAATCGACGACGTTGAATATTCGTACGTGCGAGTTCATCTGGAATCTAGTTGTTATGTTTTATATTTATTATGATATGTTGATATAGAAATTAGAAATAGCATAATTATCAATATTTTATCCTAACTCGGACATAGCTCTTCGTATGACATTATGTACTCCAGCGACAAATCGTTCGGGTAAGAGAAGCTTTTCTTGTCTGAAAAGGGTAAAAAATTATCTGAGATCGACCTTAAGGTGGTTCTTCCGGTAGAGTCCCACCAAACGTGGGTTTCAGAGAAGATTTTGAATGCTTCTCGATGGTAACAAAATCTGAAAAAAATCAAGCATATAGAAGATCCTCGGGAGATTGATTTTGCATAATAATAATAAGTCAAAAAAGTTATCAACAAATTGATGGAAAAAAAAACTGTTCAAGAAATTAGCCGGTGACCCAACTTTTTTTTCGGGTGAAAATGATTTGTCAATTTTTCTAAACACGTATGAATTTTTTACGAATCTTGTCAACTTTTTGAAAACTGCGTTTTTGCATACCTGACAAAACGCAATTTTCCAAAAGTTGACAAAATTCGCAAAAAATTCATACGCTTTTCGAAAAATTGAACAATCATTTTCACCCGAAAATGAACAATGGGTCACCGGCTAACTTGAACAGTTTTTTTTTTTTCATCAATTTGTTGATAACTTTTTTGAATTTAATGAGGATCTTCTATATGCTTGATTTTTTTCAGATTTTTTTCTCATCGAGAAGTATTCAAAATCTTCTTTGAAACCCACGTTTGGTGGGACTGTACCGGAAGAACCACCTTAAGTCAAGAAAAATTAAACGCTTTAGCTCTTTTGTGCATAGAGTCGAAATTAATGAATAAGATTACTTACGACGATATCATCGATGATTTTGCCAACAAAAAATCGCGCAAAAAGGTATTGTAAGAAACGTTCATAACTTAAGGGGACCAGTACAGTTTGAACCAATGAATTCAACATACTCCAAAAATCATTTATAACTTAACCAAAGTTCATTACATATCAAAAAAATCATGTTGCCCAAATCAGTTGTCGTAAGGTTTCAGCCACACGGTTGGTCCAATTTCACATTTTGACGTCTCATTTTCTTCGGAGCGCAATCCTACATCGTGTGAACGCGGGGATCTGTAGAAAAAAAAATAATGTTAAAAGTTATAGCGAGTTATCAAAATTCACCCAAAATGTGGCCACTCTTTTGCAGATAACTTGGTCCAAAAATTTTATTTTCAAATTTCCCTCGTTCATACGATGAGGATTGGTTTTCTGAAAAAAATAAGCCCTAGCCGAGCCAAATCGGTCCAACGGTACTCCTAAAACCTTACGACACAGCTCCAAAAACATAGTTTTGAGATAAACGCGTTTTAAGTTTTCACTAAAAAATCGGAAATAACTACTAGAAAAGTTCAAGATATCAAAAATTGTTACAAACAAAAGTTGTTTGGAAAAAAATTTTGACTCAAGTGACCATTTTTTATTTCGACAAAAAAAATTGTTCTTTTCCTTTCCAACTTTCAAAGTAATATTTGTAACGAACCATCTTCAAAAAGCTCCGGCAGCGTATGACGGTCCTTCCCTAGCTTCTGCAGCCTCATTTTGACCTAGCCGCAGTCTTCTGATAGCGATTCGGGCTTCTCGAGTACTATCAGCTGCCTGTCGTCGAGCCTATTCCAAGCGTATTTGGTTAGTCTGAATCATTTGAGCTCTTGCGTGAGATCCTGGGGTCACTCCAAGTGCAGTCATGACCTTCAGAATCCCAGTGGCTCCTTCGGAGAAAGTTATTGCTGTGAGATTTGCTGCTATAGACACTATTTTCCGTCCTGTGTACACTCTCTTGGGGCGGAATTTCCAAATCACGTTGTTCAGTGACTCATTAGCGTTGTGAGTCTTACCACCAACGCAGCGGGTGAGTAGTTCTGGAGCTGTGAGATTTTCGAAGACAGGCTTGATCGCGTCCATCACGACTTGGGGGAGAGAATTATTATTATTATTATTAATAATAATAATAATAATAATAATAATAATAATAATAATAATAATAATAATATTAATAATAATAATATTAATATTAATGATATTATTATTATTATTTATTATTATTATTATTTATTATTATTATTTATTATTATTATTATTATTATTATTATTATTATACGATACTTACTTTGAGGTTAGTCGGTGGTTTCCCACAAATAAACCTCACACACACTGTAACTTGATGTCACACACACAAGTAGCAGAAGTAGATTTTAGCACGATTGAATCGCGGATTTTTTAGTACTGAAAAGTACTGTTTTTTTATTTATTGTAATCGGAACAGATTTAAAAAGCGGGAACGTTGACACGATTTCAGAAAGCGTTCAGAAAACAATGGCCGGTCACAAAACATGTGAGCGACATGTAAATAAGGCGACAGCGCCAATTGCGCCAGTTCGCCAAAGCTCAATTATGAATCTCGGTCGATAACTCTGTCACTTTTACGAATTCGTCGACGCCAATTTTTTTAGAGATAGATATGACCCTGAGATAGCATATACCGCAAAAAACGAAAAAACGATTTTTGCAAAATTTCAAACTGTACGGGTCCCCTTAATTAAATTTATAATTTTTTAACTGTTTTTAAGCGCGACAAAGATTATTTAATTACGTTTACCGAATGTACATTATTGTGTAAGTAGCATACATTACCCCGCCTTATTAGTCGTACACGATTGAGCTTTGATTAGCTCAGAAATATACCCAACAACTATTTCTTGTGCAATTTCAACCAAATTGTTGGGTTGTATAAATAATCTAGCAACTGACAATTGTAGAGGTAAGGGCGGCAAAAATTTAACAGCCTATACTTGGAAAATGTGTAAATCCGCTACTGATTAACGCCTTTTCAAACTTGTTAAAAAAGTATCGCGACATATTCTCGAAAATACCTGGTAGAGTCACTATTTACGAACATAAGATTAAAGTATATGAGGATCGACCCTTTGTAAGACGATCATACCCAGTGCCGATTATGCACAGAGATAAAGTCAGAGAAGAGATTGATAAAATGTTAAATCTTGGTATCATTGAACGCTCATACAGCGAATATATAAACCCTATAGTGGTGGTAGCTAAAAAATCAGGCGACATTAGACTGGTATTAGATGCGCGTTACATTAACAAGCTAATAGTACCTGACCATGATTGTGCGCAATCTACTGAGGTTTTGTTTCAAAAGTGCGGAAACAATTCCGTTATGTCCAGCCTTGATCTAACTGCGAGTTTTTGGCAAGTACCATTACATAAGGATTCACGAAAATATACGGCGTTCATGTACGAGGGGAAGACATATCAATTCGCGGTGACACCCTATGGATTAAGCACCAGCTTAGCAAGTCTCATCCGCACTCTTGATTTAGTCTTGAAGGAAACAGAGGAATTCACCATCAACTTCGTTGATGACATACTGTGTCTATCGGATTCGTTTCCGTCTCACTTGGCACACCTGGAGTTATTATTTAGAGTTTTTAGAAAGCACAATATGACCATAAATTTCAATAAATCAAAGTTTTTTCGTGAACAAATTGATTTCTTAGGTCATCGGATTACCAAAAATGGAATCTTGCCACAACCGGAAAAAATAGAAGCAATAACAAATTTTCCCGTTCCAAAAAACGTTAAACAATTAAAAGGATTTTTAGGTCTGACAAATTATTACGGTAAATTTGCGAGACATTACTCAGATGCGACAGCTCCATTGCTTAAACTAGTACGAAAGGATGTCAAGTGGGATTGGAACGAAGAAATGATAGCGCATTTCAATAAAGTAAAACAATTATTTTGTAAAGAGATGATCATTCATCATCCAAACCCGAAAAAACGGTATTATCTGCAGTGTGATGCAAGCAACTTTGCGATCGGTGCCGTATTGTATCAGTTATCCGACAAAAACGAGGAGTTGATTGTAGGTTTTGCTAGTTGTACGCTCAAGGGGGCGGAGCTTAACTATTTTACATCGGAAAAAGAGCTTTTGGCGGTAGTCTTTGCGCTGGAGAAGTTCCGGACATTTATTATCGGTGCTCAGTTAACAATTCGGACCGATCATCATGCGCTTACATTCATGACGACATGCAAGTTAGTCAGTTCAAGGTTGGCGCGTTGAATATTGTTTGTTCAAACATACGATTTCGAGATTGAGTACGTTAAAGGCAAAGACAATATCGTTGCAGACACGCTTAGCCGATATCCACCTGACAAGATCAACGAAATGCCACAAATAAACAAACTGCAAATAATTGCGCCGTTAGCAAGAAACATAAACCAAAATTTAGAAAATAAATTGAGAATTTTCGGACAGCTTCAAGCTGATGATCCGCATATTAAACGCCTCGTCGATGAGGATTTGACAAGGAATAAAAAACGATTAAAATTGGAGGAAGGGATTTGGTACCACTTGGAACTAGGGGGCTCCAAGAGAGCTTATCTTCCGTCGAGTTTGATAAAAGAATTAATAATCGAGACACATGAGGCATACGGACATGTAGGGGCTAGAAAATGTTACAAATTATTGAATGAAAATTTCTACTTTCCGAAATTCGCGCGGTGCATTCGACGAATTCTAGCTAGCTGCGAGCGATGTCAGCTATGTAAAGTACCTAATCGTTACAGCTACGCTCGCATGCAGAACATCACACCGAGTGAGGTCGGGGAATTGGTTTCTATTGACTTTTTAGGCCCGTTACCCGCGAGTAAAGGGAATTACAAATGGTTGTTAGTGACCATTGACACATTCAGCAAGTTTGTGCGATTGTATCCGTTGAAAACTGCCGACGCGCGCTCCACAATCCGATGCATTTTTGAGAAGTACATACCGGAGCTTGGAAAGCCGAGCAAAATCCAATTCGACCATGGGACACAGTTCACGTCAGCGCTATGGTTAAAGAAACTGAAAGAGGAAAATATAACACCTATATTCTCATCAATTAGACATCCACAGGGGAATATGGTCGAAAGAGTAAATCGTGAATTAGGAAGGTTCTTTAGAACTTTCTTGACAGGAAAACATACCTCGTGGATTGACTGGTTGAAGGTTATCGAAAGCTGCGTGAACGAGGTATACCATGAGTCGACTGGATTTTGCCCGTGCGAAATCCAGCTCGGTGAACCGCCTACTCGTTTCTGGAAAAAATGGTTTAAAATAGATAAAGAAGATATATCACAAGAATTAAAATTAAGCTTAGTTAAGAATAATATTAGGAAGAATGGAAGTAGCAGAGCCAGGAGGTTCAATGAAAGTCATAAAATGACAGAATTTAAAGTAAATGATTTGGTTTTGGTAAGAGCTTTAAATGTCTCTGATTCAAAAAATAAAACAATGGCAAAATTTCTAGCTTTATATGAGGGACCTTACCGTATTTGTAACCGAATTGGCGAAGCTACATTTATTCTAGAAAATATAAACACGCGAAAAGAGCGAGGTCGTTTCCATACAAACATGCTGAAGCATTATGTATTGCCTGAAATTTGAAATTTTAACGAAGTTTAGCACCTAGGGGAGCTGAATGTCATCGTTTGCAACGGTTGTGTTTGAATTGCTAACGTACCTTGGTTAGATGAGACGAAGAGGACGATATAAAAGCTCGAGGTCGAGTATGAGTCATCACATTCACTTATCATGTTCGGGTACGGATACATCAGTGTACAGGATAAGGGTACGCAAACCCAAGCCGTTGACGATGACTATCATGCATCTGAAAATGAAAAAGTTATAGTTGGTTCAGGAAAATTTAAATCAGGATCTGGAAGATATGTAATCGGGAGAGGCTATCAAACGGCAGCACACCTCATGGATCCATCACGTTTGAACCGCCGGCGAAATTTAGTGGATATTAGTCAACCAGCTACAATTGAGCCGGTGGATGCAATAAATAATGCGCCGACCACCAGCGTAGATTCAACGAAGGATGTGCGGGAGACCAAGGTAGATCCACCAATTACGGCAGATCAAAACAACAATCTGGTGTTGAAGATCTGCATTCCACGTCTGAAGTTATCTGAAGAAAAAGAACTGAAAGAAAAAACATTAACATCTAAAACCAAAGATAAAAACAAGAATCCACCTACCATCAGGAAGATTGAGGCGTTGGAACTCAGTCAGCCAGAGATCCGGAGATTTAAAATACCTCGTGTAACTGACAGATCCTGTGACGTTTCAACGACCGCGGCGGAAAATGGACGAACAGCTATCCACACTATCACTGAGACCGTTTCGACAACCGGCGCGAAACGAAACCGCATTGCGGACTATAATCGGCGAAAGAACCGTAAGCCGGAGGAATTGATAAATATGCTCCGAAATTTTGGGACGTTAGATTTGTCAGATGACGAGGGAGAAGAAATGACGTTACGGCAACGACAGGAACAGAGGGCGAAATCAGCAATAAAATCATCAGCTGACCAGCGCAGAAAACTCCATCGGTCATCGACCAACGATACTGTGGAGATACCCGTACTCATGGATCCCACAGACCCACTTGGTTTAAAGAGGGGATAACTCAAAATTTCATCATGTTCATCAAAAAGCCACATCCAGCATCAAGAATCGATCATCAGCCTAGCCGTATCATCAGAGATCATCCGACCATCAGATGATCGAAGGGGGCGATGTAACGGATCAGACAACCTAGGCCTGACCGTTAGCAATTCAAACATCAGCCGTTGCGAACGTCGAACGATCTAGAACATTCGACGAGAGCGACAAGTCGCGTGACGTCATAGCAAGTATATAAGTCGAGACACAGCTCTCAGCAGGAGCAATTCTACGGTATAGCACCGGGTTGACTCGCAACACTCTCTCTCAATCGTCACAATAGGCAGAGCGCCTTGTGAACTAATAGCTTCAATTCAATATAAATTCTACTCTATTTTATTCGCGAGAGTCAACTAAAGTTAAATAAATTCCAAAATATAATAAAAGAAATAAATTTAGAAAAAAGAATATTATTTAGTCAATAGATTCATAGTCATACGAAATCAAAGTATCAAATAAAATAAATCAAATACGAAACTGTCAAAATTCAAAAAACGAATAACGAAAAACGAATCGTCTTCAATATTAAATAATTTAGTAAGTAAGCAATCACTGTAAATATAGTTTAGGAATTGGTTGCAACCGCTTGTTTTGGTAAAATTAAAATAAATCGAATCTCTTGATGATCTAAAAGTAAGTTACTATATGCAGATCCCTTATCCGCCATTTCCAAGTTCTTCTTTGTCTGTATAACCAACCAAAGCTAAATACAGCCTTAGTGTGTCTCTGACACACTCAGGTCTGGCACAGCTGGTTGTATTGTTTAGAAAATTTGGGAATAAACTAACTTTAACATAACTGAAATCAAAAGGTTAGGTGGGTAAAGTGCAGCCTTAGCGCGTTTACGTGTTCAGGTCTGTGGGGAGGCGGCTTTAGTTGCACGGCGACTCAAGTCCGTAATAGGGAACATTAAATTATTGATATAAAGGTCTAGAACATATAAAATCGAGCAAAGAACTCACAATTACACTCGGTTCGCGATACCGATGGTATCGCTCAAGAACCGAAACGTAACAATATATTATACATATAGCTATACTGTTTAGTTAGTTTTAGATCCAAACGTTTTTCATTCATTGTCTTAACTAAATCTTTCTTTCGCTTTTGATCCAAACGCTTTTCATTCATTGTCTCAACTAAATCTTTTTTCCGTTTTTGATCCAAACGTTTTTCATTCATTGTCTTAACTAAATCTTTCTTTCGCTTTTGATCCAAACGCTTTTCATTCATTGTCTCAACTAAATCTTTTTTCCGTTTTTGATCCAAACGTTTTTCATTCATTGTCTTAACTAAATCTTTCTTTCGCTTTTGATCCAAACGCTTTTCATTCATTGTCTCAACTAAATCTTTCTTTCGCTTTTGATTCAAACGCTGTTCATTCATTATCTTAACTAAATCTTTCTTCCGCTTTTGAACCAAACGCTTTTCATCCATTGTCTTAATTAAATCTTTCTTTCGTTTCCTATCCAAACGCTCTTCATCCATTGTCTCAACTAAATCTTTCTTTCGTTTCTTATCCAAATGCTTTTCACTCATTGTTTCAACTAAATTTTTATTTCGTTTTTTATCCAAACGCTTTTCATTCATTCCCTGAACTAAATCTTTATTTCGTTTTTTATCCAAACGCTTTTCATTCATTCCCTCAACTAAATCTTTCTTTCGCTTTTTCTCCCCTGGTGAAAATAATTTCTACGCCAAACTACGAAAATGATCTACGAAAAAGTAGAGGATTTCGGACTTTTCGTAGTTTTTTTTACGTCAGATTTTGCACAAAGTAGTAGTTTTTCGTAGATAGTTCTAGAACGAAATTCGATATGATTTCGATCTTTGTAGTGAATATCTGTAGTTCATCGTGGTTTTCCGTATTTTGTCATAGTTTTTCGTAGATAGTCGGTAGAATGGAATAATACTGTATGCGATATTTGTAGTAGATATCCGTAGTTCGCCGTAGTTTTTCATGGATAGTCATAGAATGCGATACGATAATATATATATCATATATATATGGGGAATTCAACGTGAACTCGACCAATGTTTTTCCCTCACCATTTTTGATTCGCTTCACGATTTTTTATACCATTCTACGACCTCGAAAAAGCATTGCTGAATTTTTTTCAGATTTTTCCCTCCAACCGTTAATTTTCCATGATTATTCAAACCCATTTTGAAATTGGCATTTTTCAAAAATTTCGAAAAATTCTCGAAAATCTTTTTTTTTTATTTCGATCATTTCGACACCCCTTCCACGATGGGATCATTATTTCTTCTTTTTTTCTCAGCACTTTTAACATTTTGAACAAACGAAACACCATGTTCCAACGTTTCGAAAATTCTTGAAAAATTACGAAAAATTCTGTGTTTAATTCTGAATGTTTTCGCGTGAGACCCACGATGTCGGACGAAAAAAAGTTGTTTTGATCCTGCGTAGCAACGAACGGGCCAAGTTTTGCACAAAAATCTGCAAAACTTAGCCCTCTCGATGCCACGCAGCAAAACAATCGGGAAATATCCGATAATTTTGAAGGTCTTGTGGTATTACTACAGACAATATTTGAGAATTGGTCTTGAGAGTTCAACACTATATCGGCATTGATTTGAGGCAGTGGAACCTATTTTTTATACTGTGGGAACGAAGAATAATAATGTTGTTGACTGAAAGATAATAGCAATGGTGATGAACTGTTACTATTGGAGGTAGGAGAGGGGATGGAGGGAGGGGGGGCCACCCGCCCACCCACTTCCCCCCCTTCCTCCAGGGGGTTACTTGGACTAATTCCACTGCTTGAAAGATTATTCATCTCCGACGTTTCGGGCGCTAAATATCTGCTCCCGTCCTCAGGAAAGGTTGTCTGGCGACTTCCCATCAAAGAGTGATCAAATTCCGCGCTCCCACCGGTATATTTGAAGGAATGGACCGGTATGTTGAAGGAATCCAATCCTATCAAACGGAAGCTGAAGGAATCAGCCTGCATAGCAGTGACACCAAATGCTGTAAGTCAACCCAGCATAGAACTTAACAAATTATGGTTACCTTTGTACAGGGATGAGGTGAGGGAAGCCATGAGCAGGCCAAGGCGGCGCCACCAGGCGTAGCTGGCGCCACCTACAACCAACCTATATATACCGGTGGGAGCGCGGAATTTGATCACTCTTTGATGGGAAGTCGCCAGACAACCTTTCCTGAGGACGGGAGCAGATATTTAGCGCCCGAAACGTCGGAGATGAATAATCTTTCAAGCAGTGGAATTAGTCCAAGTAACCCCCTGGAGGAAGGGGGGGAAGTGGGTGGGCGGGTGGCCCCCCCTCCCTCCATCCCCTCTCCTACCTCCAATAGTAAGAATAATAATAATTCCCTCTGCGGGAGGCTTGAAAATCCTTTTGTTTTCGCCCGACATCATGGGTCTCTACAGTCCTCAAACAACGGAATATCAATTATACGAATATCTACGAAAATTTACAAAGACCTACGAACGAAATGAAGCTAAATCATTTTTCGTAGTTCTTCGTACATAATCGTAGAACTGATATTCTGGTGCTTAAAGACTGTAGATTTTCGTAATTTGTCGTAGAAATTTGTAGTTTTCTACTTCCAAAACTACGATAAATTACGGAAAACTACGAAAAACTACGAAAAACTACGATTCTTTACGCTTTTTTACGCTTTGAATGTTTTCGTATTTTGGCGTAGAAATTATTTTCACCAGGGTCTATTCGCTTTTCTCCCATACTTCGAATAGTATCCCTTAACCTTTTTTCATTCAATTCATTCTTGGAAAGATTTTCTACCCGTCGTTTTTCATTAATTCGCTCCTTGTTATGATAGTACTGTAGTCTATTAATTCTATCTCTACCTGTTAAACTCGAATTCTGTGAATTGATAATGTCATAGTGACCTCTGTCTAAACAGCCAGATAATAAAAGAGTTAACTTATTTATATTCATTTCATCCCCATATTTTCTTGGATCCTCAAAATGATTTATGTATACCGTTACGTGTATATTATAAATCTTGACGAACGACTCTATTTCTACTTCCCCCCCGTAAACTCCTGTTTTAGACATATGCGATTGGTATGCATATTTATCTAAAATTTCTGAATTGTACGATTCATCGCCCACAATAAATGATTCGTATAACGCCCAATTGTGTACTACATTAGAAACAATTTGCAACCTTATCGTTTGATGTTTTTCTTGATCATTATATAAAAAATACGAAAAACATCTAAATAAACAATTACCGTCTCCCACTATACGTACTGTGATAGCCCGGTGATCATTCATTTCGATTAACTATCTCCCTAACTAAGTTTTCAATTAAATATCTCCTTAATTAATATCCGCAGTTAAATACCTACGCTTCATAAAGTAAATATGCAACGGAAAAATAAATCAACCGCAGTAAACAATATGTCTATTCTACTCTCACCTTGGCTATTTGACGGGATATCCCGAATATCTCTTCGGGATTCAAAATTCAGGATCAGATAATCGGATGTATTTTTCGATATTTCTTCAAATCTGTCAAAACTCCACGGGATCTCAAGTTTCGTTGAACAGTTGGCTTGCGTTGTTTCCCTACCTATTGTTTTCCGCAAACTGTCAAATTGCAAATAGGTTCGGCTCCCGTCTCTCCCATTGGAATAGGTTCGTTCCCTTAATATTAAGGCCCGATTCCGAATTCTTAATTCTTATTCTTTTCATGTCCTACGTATATCAAAAAATGTTCTCAGAATCCCCAAGATTACCCAATATATTTTTTCAGATCTATCAAATCTCCAAATGTCAAAAGTCCTAAGGCTTGAGTCTTACGTCTCAAGTTTCAAGTTTTAATAGTATTGCTCCCAATATACGAATGAATAGAAGCATCTAGATATCTAAGTTTTTATATATGAGATGACAAAATTATAAATATGCATTCATGGTGGTGAGTATCGGCGAGAAAAAAGAGCAAGGTGTATCGGGCGAACATCGTATTAACCGTAATTTCCAGTGGCACGGACGAATATGGAACTTTTCCAGTAGCACGGACGAATATGGAAATTTTGGGTAACCCGTGGAAATTATGAGGAATTCATGAGTAAATCCTGGGAAATCACCGGAAAACCCATTGGAAATCTGTGGATGCGTTAGTTCGGGAGAATCCCCGCATCCGTGGGAAACCGTGCTAATTTCCATGGCAAGAGAGAGGCAACGGGGGGGGCAAAAAAAGCCGAGTGGGGTCAGGAAGGCCTAGGTTGAGGGGGGGGGGGGGGGGGGGGGTAGCGAGCGGGGTCGAGGAGGCCATGGAAAGAAGGGGGGGGAGGGGGCATGAAGAGCCGAGTGGGGTCAGGAAGGCCTAGGGCATGGAGGGGGGGGGGGGGGGGGGGTAGCGAGCGGGGTCGAGGGAGCCATGGAAAGGGTGAGGGGGCAGCGAGCGGGGTCGAGGGAGCCATGGAAAGGGGGAGGGGGCAGCGAGCGGGGTCGAGGAGGCCATGGAAAGTCTGACACGGCGGCGGCGGCGGCGATATATCTTTATAATATAGAGAGATATATATATACATATATATATATATGTATATATATGACAAATTAATTCTCGCGATCTTGGCTCGGATGTTTTATATGGAAATTGAATCTCATTTTCGTCTCCCATCAGAGTAAGTGCTTCAAAATACTTCAAAAAAGATTTTCATGGAAGATGGGTACTGACAAAAAATATTTAGAGGTCGCTACTGAATTTTATTAATTTTCTTTTTTTTTTTTTAATTTTATTTGTTTCTTAATGCCTGTTGAATCGTCACTTTCGTTATTACAGGAATCTTCTTTCGATGTTCGCTAACCACCTGAAGCAAATATTGTTTCTGCTTTTCGTTGGTGGTTAGACTTCGATTGAATTGCTCCATATAGATATATATATACATATATATATATATGTATATATATGTATATATGCAAGCAATGACGCGAATTATCTCATAATATATGCGTTTATTTGTTATGTCTCAAGTCTAACCTATTCTAAAATACAACAATTTCAATAATAATAATAATAATAATGGCCGTAACATTTATCCCTCATCTGTATTCATCATCATTCCCTATGAGAATGGGATCTGAAAATAGAAAAATATTATATATATATATATATTAGGGTGGTTCATTTTGAACTTGTATTTTTTTTTTTCGCCTCCCACCTGAAAACTTGGTGCCAAATTCCGAAAAAAAATTGTCGTTAAAGGACAGAGCATAAAAAAAATATTTAGAGGTCGCTACCGAAGGTCAAAAGAGAAAAAATGTTAATAATTGATGTGAATGAGTCACTTACCTTTCTAAGGGTCGTTCATTTGGAATAAGTAACTTTTTTTTGTCTCCCACCCGACACGACGATGCCTGATGGTCAGACTGAAATCCTCGCGAAAGACCAGGCTATAGACAGCTTATTTAGAGGTCGCTACCGGTGGTTGAATATCAAAAGTGACAAATTAATTCTCGCGATCTTGGCTCGGATGTTTTATATGGAAATTGAATCTCATTTTCGTCTCCCATCAGAGTAAGTGCTTCAAAATACTTCAAAAAAGATTTTGATGGAAGATGGGTACTGACAAAAAATATTTAGAGGTCGCTACTGAATTTTATTAATTTTCTTTTTTTTTTTTTTAATTTTATTTGTTTCCTAATGCCTCTTGAATCGTCACTTTCGTTATTACAGGAATCTTCTTTCGATGTTCGCTAACCACCTGAAGCAAATATTGTTTCTGCTTTTCGTTGGTGGTTAGACTTCGATTGAATTGCTCCATAAGTGCAACGCCCTGTTCGGCACTGTCATTTACAACTCGCAAAAGTTTGCAAATATTTGCGAAATATTAATATTAATATTAATATTTAAAGAAATTTAATATACTGATAGATCGTTACACCATATAACAATAGTTCCTGAAATGCCCGCTCAACGTCGTGCGATCGTGGTGCACATTGGAGTCGTGAGTCGTGTATTGCGAACGTTCTGACAACAGAGCGAGTTGTCAGAGGTCCTTGTCGATTTCCGATACAAGGTTAGAGCATTGAGAATGTGCTATTTCTTATGAAATTTGATGTAAGAAAAATTCCTCAATTCTTCTTTTTTATACAAATAATTCGACGTTTAATTTCGTTTATTTAGCGACACAGCGCCACGCGTTGACTTATAGAGCGGATTTCGTCGTCGGGCCCTATGCTTTTGTTATAGGTATGTTGAACGCAAATTATCAATTCTTCCGAGAGTCTAATAATTTTGGAAGTCAAAGCGTTGTCTTATTCCGTACCACATTTTAACTGCGGCCATCTGATATGTATTTTTTTTTTTACACATTAACGTAAAGGCCGATTCTGTTACCTATTTTCGGGGGGCAAAGAGCGGTTTTACCGACCGGAAAGTCTTTCCTACCAGCCTTTTCTCCCTGAAAGTCTTTCCATTTTTATAAGCTGGGAGTGTAAGGCAGGCAAAATGGACCACGGGGCAGAATGGACCAAAAAAAGATGAGAAAAAATTATAGTTGATTAAAAAACTTCAAAATTAATGATAGAAAACATTAAAATAAAGAAAAATAGCACCGGTCCATTTTGCCCCGCCGGTCCATTTTGCCCAACCCTCCCCTATGTCTATGCTTTCCTCCCAGTCTCGTTTGACTCAATCAGTACAGTCACGTCTTCAAAAGCGGAAGAAAAGGCTGGTAGGAACTTTCCAGTCGGTAAAACCGCTCTCCCCAAAAACAGGTAGCAAAATCGGCCCCCGTTCATGTGTAAAAAAAAATATCGTGTGAACCACGGGAGCAAAAACGTTGTTTGCTCCCTTGGTACACAATATACTATTGTACGATAGTAACATATATGTTTTATGTTAATTTAGCTACTGAGTGCCGTGTAGAGAGTATAGTATGGCAGCCGACCGAAGTTCTTCGAAAATTTGGCTTGTTGGTCGTCATCAATCGAAATTTGAAGTATCGAGAAAATTACCAACAAAACGAGATGTCCTAGCCGTCTTCACGCATTATCATACTGTATTGAAAAAAACTATTCGTGCAAGCTCTACTGCTGTTGCTGACGGTTTATTAACTGCTTGGCATGACCTTTCAGTTAAAACAAGCCCGAAACAGCATATTATTACGAAGATTGAGCGATTATTTAAGAGATGGGTATTACTGAAAAAAAACAGAAACAACAAAGCGAAACGATCGGTCTCGTTGAAAAATAAAAAAGCCCAATTTAGTGTCTATTTGAAGGGTATATTCAACATTGCGCACGGCAATGTTCATAAATTACTGGATGACGGCGGTATAAAGGTACTTCAGACAAGAAAAATAAATCGGATGGGGGCAAGAAAAAAAAAGACTTATAGCTAATCAATTGGAGGAAGCCGCAAAAATAGAAAACCGAATTGAGACTATCAAGAAACGTAAAAAGAAAGAGATAGAGCGAATTGTAGAGGAAAGCGAGTCAGTGATTTTGATGAGCTCGCAAGAGACAAAGTCTGGTTGCTCCAGCCACACAGATTTAGAATATCGATTTGAAAGGCACTTCTCTCCGACATCATCACGTCACAAGATTATTGACTCTCATGTAAGTGCTGCACTAGATAGAACTAATGTTAGTGACAGAAAAGCGACTCTTATTTTGGCCTCATCTGCGAACGCCATGGGATTTCAAACATCGAAGCTTAGCCTTAGTCGATCCACAATAATGCGAGATCGGAAGCGAACGCGATCTGAATGCGCGAAACGTCTCAAAGAATCGTTCCCACCTATGAATCAGTTAACTGTCCATTGGGACGGTAAGCTGCTTCCAGACTTAACAGGAAACACGTCTGTCGAGCGTCTTCCGGTAGTCGTATCAGCAGGAAAATTTGAACAGCTTCTAGGAGTACCTAAACTCGATAGAGGCACTGGCGTCAAAATTGCAACAGCAGTGTACGAGTCAATCGAAGAATGGAATATTCGAGGTAATATTGTCGCAATGAGTTTCGATACGACTGCGTCCAATACTGGATATAAAAACGGTGCGTGCGTACATTTGCAAAACTTATTAGGAAAGGAACTACTGTGGTTGAGCTGTAGACATCACGTTCACGAACTTCTATTAGAAGCAGCGTTTTCAACATGCATGGGCGGAGCAACAACTGGCGCTAATATTATAATCTTCAAACGCTTTCGCGAAAGTTGGAATACTCTCGATCACACCACGTATCAAACTGGCTTAAACGATACAGCGATTAACACCACGGTTTTAGAAAAACGACACGATATTCTCGAATTTGCTCAGCGTATGTTGCAAGAGACACAGCCTCGCGACGACTATCGAGAACTACTACAGCTCGTCCGATTATTTCTCGGTGACAAAATTGACGCAGGTTTTTATGCACCTGGCGCAATCCATCGAGCCAGGTGGATGGCGAAAGCTATTTACAGTTTGAAAATCTACTTGTTTCGCGATCAATTCAAGCTTACTGAGACGGAGTTAACAGGTTTACGAAGAATCTGCGTGTTCGTGTCGACAATTTACGTGAAGGCTTGGTTCCAAGCACCGTGTGCGTTAACCGCTCCGAACAACGATTTGTGTCTTCTTAAAATGCTCCAAGAATTCGAAGTTCAGGATGCACAAATTTCTGCTGCGGCGTTGAAAAAGTTCTCCAACCACTTATGGTATTTGTCGGAAGAACTGATTTGTTTATCGTTTTTTGATGAAAATCTTTCCGATGAAACGAAACGCGAGATGGTCGAATCTTTACAACGTCCAGGCTCTGAAGATCGTAAAGTGAAAGCTTTTGTCGACGAAAAGGATATTCGCTCAATCGCGATATCGAGCTTCGTAACTGAGAACAGTTTGAAATTTTTCGCGATCATTAAAATACACCCGACATTCTTATCCTGTGATCCACAAGACTGGAAGGAAGATGTTAATTTCTTAATGTGTGCAAATATTTGCAAACAATTGCGAGTCGTGAATGACAGTGCAGAATGGGGGGTTGCACTTATGGAACAATTCAATCGCAGTCTAACCACCAACGAAGAGCAAAAACAATATTTGCTTCAGGTGGTTAGCGAACATCGAAAGAAGATTCCTGTAATAACGAAAGCGACGATTCAAGAGGCATTAGAAACCAAGTAGAACTCTATTGTTAAATATGTATTCGCAAATTAATATATACGTAATGGGACCTAACTTGTGTTGTTTCTTTTTATTTGTTCGTTTTTTATTCGATACTCACTTCTAAATATTTTATGTTCACTTTAGCAATCCAGATGAATGTTGTATTAGTATTTGTCACCTTTTTGTAGGTAAGAACTACAAAAGAAATTGGAATTTCAATTCAAACCACGGCCGTTGAGGTAAAAACCAACTTACAAATTATTTTTTTTTCGCTTTTTTCTATTAAATTCGGTAGCGACCTCTAAATATTTTTTGTCAGTACCTATCTTCCATCAAAATCTTTTTTGAAGTATTTTGAAGCACTTACTCTGATGGGAGACGAAAATGAGATTCAATTTCCATATAAAACATCCGAGCCAAAATCGCGAGAATTAATTTGTCACTTTTGATATTCAACCACCGGTAGCGACCTCTAAATAAGCTGTCTATAGCCTGGTCTTTCGCGAGGATTTCAGTCTGACCATCAGGCATCGTCGTGTCGGGTGGGAGACAAAAAAAAGTTACTTATTCCAAATGAACGACCCTTAGAAAGGTAAGTGACTCATTCGCATCAATTATTAACATTTTTTCTCTTTTGACCTTCGGTAGCGGCCTCTAAATATTTTTTTTATGCTCTGTCCTTTAACGACAATTTTTTTTTCGGAATTTGGCACTAAGTTTTCAGGTTGGAGGCGAAAAAAAAAAAATACAAGTTCAAAATGAACCACCCTAATATATATATATATATATATATATATATATATATATATATATATATATATATATATATATATATATATATATATATATATATATATA
Organism: Tenthredo mesomela; assembly: GCA_943736025.1. NCBI lineage: Eukaryota > Metazoa > Arthropoda > Insecta > Hymenoptera > Tenthredinidae > Tenthredo > Tenthredo mesomela. Next base: position 32,060,770 of record OX031013.1, read on the forward strand.
TATATATATATATATATATATATATAATATATATATATATATATATATATATATATATATATATAACATCCTGTCACTCTTCAAGCATTTTTCAGCTAGTATAATTCGTATATATAAGCTAAGAATTAGATATTTCAGCCATCTTGGATCGATTGTCGGTAAGAAAAAAAGATCGGTAATTGTTACCATGATTCGAAAGCGAATCCTTAGTGGCGCCATCGCAAGACGGAAAATCGCAGGAGAATTGCAGCCATCAGACTATCGGTAACTAATGATCGGATCGTTACCATCGGATTATCGGTAACTAAGGATCGATAATTCATAGTGGCGCCATCGCATGACGGCAAATCGCAACCATCAGATTGTCGGTAAGCGGAGATTGGCAATGCAGGATTCTCGTTCTTTACCATCGGAATATCGGTAACAATCGGCAGTGGCGCTATCGCACGACCGAAAATTGCAGCCATCCGATTGTCGGTAACAAAGATCGACGATCGGTACCCAAATCGTTACCATCCGACGGTCGGTAACTTACCCCGCACGGCCGGTAACTTACCATCACAACTCGGCCGGTAACGAAGTCTTGATCCAGAACTGTCATATATACACTACTCACTGCGAAGTTCAATAGTTAACTGATCCCTGTACTCCCTATACATGACCATATCCAATAGATCGCGTGATCGTCGCGCTCGCTGAAATAGTCTATTCCTAGCAGTGATTTTACATTTTAAAGTATCCGTTAACCAGGGAGCTAACGGTCTCAGGACAGTCCAAGACTTTAACGGCGCATGATGATTAAAAGCTCGTGAGAGAGAGGTTGATAAATTATCAACAGAAACATCAAACATATCGGGAGAGGAGAAATCGTGGTCGGCAAAAGCGGACCCAAGAGAATCTGAGAGCATATTAAGAAAATCGGCCTGGTCAAAATGCTTAATATCACGTCTAGAGATGATCTTTTTCTGCGGGGCATTCGTGAAAAATTCATAAGTAAATTCAATATAATCATGTCCCGCGCAAAAAGGTGCATCAGATTTGGCGAAAGACAACACTTTTGTCGGACAATCTACTATAGCAACATCCAGCCAGCTATCCACAGTACTCGTATGAAAAGTAGCATCGCAGTTGAGAATATTTAAGCCATGGTACATCACAAAATCCCTCAGCGCAGCGGATTCATAGTTCGAACGCAGTAAGTTACAGTTTAGGTCACCAGTGATGACAATGTTCTTATAACTATGAGAGTAACATGACAAGGCCTCAGAGAGGCTCTGAAACATAAAGCCTTTCGGTCTACGATATACGTACGTAAATAGCATAGCTTGATCGCGTTGATTTCTGATTTCAAGCATCATGAATTCAGGTGCATTCGAAAAGCCAGGAGGAGATGTGCATAAACATCTATAACGGAGAGAGTTATGTATAAAACAAGCAACACCTCCGCCACGCTTTCCTATCCTATCATGCCTAATCAAGTTATAATTTTCTATATGAATCAGCTGATTATGAGTATCCTCACGCAACCAGGTTTCCGTGATCGAGATAACATGATAGAAATTTGTGGTTAAGTGAGCTAGCAGAAGCTTGAAATATTTGAGTAGAGAATTTGCATTGAAAGACAACACTTTTAAGCTATTGCAATTTTCTAACATGTTAGCCGTGGAAACCGCGTTGGAGACTACTAGAGGTAACCTTCATGATAGCTTCCCCAAGTCCTTTTCGGACTCTATGTAAATGATATTGTCACCATCTGCACGACGTACACGGATTCCCGAGTTCCACCATACATATTTGTAATTAGCGCTCGCAGCTTTGGCACGCGTTTGCTTCAAAAGCCGATAAGAATCGGTGGATAGAAGTTCATTCACGAATATAGTACCGTGAGCACGATCGAGTGCAAAGACTTCACGAACGGGGAGAGACTTCATTTCACGCTTCTTGGTGATGACATAGTCACGAACTATGGTAGATTTCATTTTTACAATAAAAGAGAGAGATGAATACGAACGTTCCGAATTCGAAGAAGAAGAGGGCCCAGCAACCGATGATTTTCGATCTTTCTTAATCGTGTCACGTATCTCGAGAATGTCAGAGACTAGCTCAGTAACGCCCAGAGAGGAGAAAACCTCTTGAACAATGGCGTCTTTGGAGAGAGTGATGTTTACGGGAACGCCGCTAATAATGAGCTCACTAGAACATTGAGGCAAGCTCACAGAGGTAGCTTCTAGCTGAGAACGCAGCTCCTGTTGATCATTCTTGAGAGATGAGACCTCGGCTTTGGTGGCATTAGCTGTAGCCTCTACTATGTCAAGACGATTAGTAAATTCCCGGTGTGCATTGACCAGGGCAGCAATCTTTTCGCCTATATCCGCAAAATTTGACGACATAGTTACAGAGATACTATCGAGCTTACTATCAATTTTATCAGTTAAGAGCTTAAGTTGTTGCGATACATCTGCAAGCGCAGCGCAGCCAGCTGCATCAGGTGTGGGGCCTGGAGAATTGTCCGGAGTACGCATGGTACAGTTTGATTTATGCATGTAACAGGGATCACAGCGAAATTTGCCTGTCGCTAATTCACTCGGCTCTCGTTTGTACACCGATACCACAAAATATACATGAAATAACAATTTGCATTCATAACAGGTAACAGTCTTGTCAGGCCGTTTGATAGCGTCATTACAGATACTGCAGGTAATAGGCATTATTAGAATAGATATAGATAGGACAGTGTGTGAAATAATATAGTTAAGTATAGTTAATAGCAGTATGAAAATATAAAATAATACTTGAGCAGGCTGTAAAACCCAGCAAGGTAGCAGACTGGATGAGCAGATGGTCAAAGACGCTGATTGAGCAGATAGTCGATAACGCAGGGCTCGACGATCCAACTAGATGATCTAGTCATGAAGATCGATGAGAGATGGAGCAGTGCACAAGCACGAAAGGGAAGGCGCATGCGTCATCAACACATTGATGTTGATATATATCCACGGTCTCCCAATAAATGTGTAAGTGACCCAGAATATTGAGGTTAGGATCCAAATCCCCAGAAAACCAGAGAAAAGAGCGTAGTAAGAGTCATGGACCAAAGGTAAATAATATGTCGTAATGATCGGCAGAATTTTGCGTGCCAGAAACTGCAAGAAAAATACGCCCGAAGGCAGAAAACAGCAGAAAGAGGCCCAGAGGAAAGTAGTAGTAGAGAAAACGTGACAGGTTGTACTTACAGAGAGAGAAAAAAAGAGAGAAAAAAAGGAAGAGAAAGCGACAGTGACCGACTCGTACTGTCTCTGTCGTACTCGTGTACTACAGCCCATGTAGAAATTTCTGTGCCCCGCCGATGGTGACAAACGGCCCAATGCTGGCACGATTTCGGAGGCCGACCGTTCTTTCGGAACGTTGGGTCAGCTCTGGCCCAGATCTCTGAATGCAATTGCGCCAATACTGGGCCAACCGTAAGCATTTACAGTCGTCCGCTCACTGTTCGGCCAAGAATGTGCCAAACCTGAATTTCAATATTGGCAAAAGATTCTTAAACAGTTTGCCGAGCGTCAGCGCAACGTTGTGCCGATCCTGGGCCGTCGATGAGTTCTTCACCCGGTTGGCAGTCGCAAGCGTCACTCGCCAAGCATCGTCACAACGGTGTGCCGATCCTGGGCCGTCCATGAGTTCTTCGCCCGGTTGGCAGCCCTGCTAAAAAAGTCTTATAGAAATTCATAGGAACTTCAATCATTTCTATAATATTCAATACGTCCAATCTGTCACGGCGACTGCTCACATAGAATGTGTATAACATTTTATGTGTTTCTATTGTTTGTTTTTCTTATACGACTTTGCTGATGTAGAATCAATTGGTTTTTATGAAGTATTACACGCCGTTCCTCTAGTATATGATCCTATAAGATATTTCACAATACAAAATACTTCGTTTTTTAGATGTTCAAATTTGATTTGATGGATATCAGGGCAGCGATTCTCGATCTTATCTGAAACTATTGTATTCTATACGGCGAATTCAGTTGAAGCTTTTATTCGACATTTGCATGTTCAAAATTAATCCGTACTTATAAAATGATCGTTGTTGCATAGCGCTTCGTTTTCCTACCGAATTTTCAACAGGCATATGTACTAGACTCTATGCGTGAGATAGTGTTATAAGTGTTAATTCGTTATTCACTTATGACAATTCTATTTGTGACTATGAAATTCTATGAGCTGTCAATTCTATCCGCTTTCATCCGTATTTGCGACTGTAGAATCGGAGAACTAGATGACCCTATCAGTTTTTATCCGTATTGAAATATTGAATACCGCTACGTTTGTATTATCTCTGGACTTTAATTTTGTTCAGTCTGACATCGTGTTTAGAATACATTATGTAAAAAGCATATCAAATCTTACATAATACAGAGACATCGTGATATATTATAACGGCTTCGTCGCCGGAAGAGGTCTTCGTACGAAATACGCTTTCGTTATCTGTGACTCGAACCACCGCTACGTCGGTTTCGTCCTCCAGGTCGACCGCCCCAGCTTTCGTCCTTCAGGTCCACGACTACGTAGTTGTCGTCCTCCAGGTCGACCGCACTGTAGCTTTCGTCCCACAGGTCGACTAAGAGGACGAAAACTACGTAGCCGTGGACCTGGAGGATAAGAACTACGTAGCGGTGAACCTGGAGGACGAAATCTACGGTGCGGTCAACCTGAAGGACGAAAACTATGGTGCGGTTGACCTGGAGGACGAAAACTACGTAGCGGTGCACCTACAGGACTAAAACTACGTAGCCGTAGACCTGGAGGACGAAAACTACGTAGCCGTGGACCTGGAGAACAAAAACTACGTAGCGGTGAACCTGGAGGACGAAAACTACGTAGCCGTGGACCTGGAGGACAAAAACTACGTAGCCGTGGACCTGGAGGACAAAAACTACGTAGCCATGGACCTGGAGGACAAAAACTACGTAGCGGTGAACCTGGAGGACAAAATCTACGGTGCGGTCAACCTGGAGGACGATAACCACATAGGCGTGGACCTGGAGGACAAAAACTACGTAGCGGTCTACCTGGAGGACGAAAACTACGTAGCGATAGACCTGGGGGACGAAAACTACGTAGCCGTGGACCTGGAGGACAGAAAACTACGTAGCCGTGGACCTGGAGGACAGAAAACTACGTAGCGGTGAACCTGGAGGACGAAATCTACAGTGCGGTTAACCTGGAGGACGAAAACTACGGTTCGGTCTACCTGGAGGACGAAAACTACGTAGCGATAGACCTGGAGGACGATAGCTACGGTGCGGTCGACCTCAGTTGAATGCCACTAATGTCAGTGCTTTTTTTGAGAGAATTGAATTTTGCGGGTTTCACTTCGCCGATAGGTGGCTACAGACGGAAAAATATTTCTGTAAGATATTTCTCTAAGATATTGTACACAGCTAGCTAACGATATACTTGAATGTGGCATAAGCTTATTAAAACACATTACATTGTATTGTGGACTGACCAGGTGTGGTTTATAGGAATTCTATCCGGGGTTTGGTATACGAACGTATAAAACGGCTATGCACAATGACGGTAGCCACTACTGTAAAACCGGAGACAGAATACAGATAAAAAACGGAGCTTTTTAAATGTATAAGTTTCTATAAGACTTTTTTAGCAGGGAGTCGCAATAAGCATCGCAAGCATCGCTTGCCAAGCGTCGTCATAACGGTGTGCCAATCCTGAGCCGTCGATGAGTATTTCGCCCGGTTGGCCGTCACAAGCGTCACTCGCCAAGCTTTGTCGCAACGGTGTGCCGATCCTGGGCCGTCGATGAGCTCTTCGCCCGGTTGGCAATCGATGAGCGACGCTCGCCGAATCTCGTCACAACGGTGTGCCGATCCTGGGCCGTCGATGAGTATATTTCCCGGTTGGCAGCTTGTCGAGCGTCGTCACAAATTCAATACAAAAAAAAAAAAAAAATTCTATATGTGTATCATATATTCTTTCAATATAGATTATATATATGCCAATATATACAGGGTGTCCCAGAACTAAGTGCAATAAATGATAGGGGTAATAGAGGGGGCCGAGCTGAGTAAATTGACCCAAAGAACATGTGGCCTCCGAGTCCGCGTTCGCGAGATACGATCGGTTAAAAAAACGCATTGGACGCCTGCATGTAGGCAACCGTGGACACAGCAGGCAGCGTTTAGCAGTCTTATTGATAAGCGCGATCTTTCTAAAGCGAGTCATAACACTTTTGAATTCGAAAATTTCAAACAAAAATACTTTTGATATGAAATTTTATTATGGAAACAAGTAATGTTGTTGTGTTTGACGGAAAAGCGATGTCGAAAGTGTTTCTGTTTGAAATTTTCGAATTCAAAAGTGTTATGACTCGTATCAGAAAGATCGCGCTTATCAAAAAGATTGCGAACCGCTGCCTGCTGTATCCGCGGTTGCCTACATGCCGGCGCCCAACGCGATTTTTTAACCGGTCGTATCTCGCGAACGCTGACTCGGAGACTACATGTTCTTTAGGTCAATTTACTCAACTCGACCCCCTCTATTACCCCTAACATTTATTGCACTTAGTTCTGGGACACCCTGTATATGATCAATACAACTGAAATTTATTCCAAATATGTTCGATATGCAGGGCCGGATTTTCGGCAAGGCAAACCTAGGCACTTGCCTAGGGGCGCGCGGTGCACGGAGGCACTGGTCACTGCGCCCATATAGAAAAAAATGACGTGTAGGAAAAAAAAAATACGCTTGAAGAAAAGGGTAGAAATTTTGCTCAATTTTGCAGCCAGTATCGAAGTTAAGTAAACAAATTCCCAAATTCTAACATAGCTAAAATGTGTACTGTCGAAGGATACGGGGAAAGGGGGCGCAGCGGAGTTCAGTGCCTAGGGGCGCGAGTTGTGAAAATTCGGCCCTATCGATATGTAAGCGAAGTATATATCTCAAGTATATATTTAAATATATATTTGTGTATATAGGGCATTCCAGCTCAACTCAACCAATCATCGGCACTCATGTCTTCTGCTTTTCTTCGAAAAAACATATGTCAAAGTTCGAGTGAAAAGACAATGTTTCTGTAAATTACAGGTCTTGCATTCAATTTCTGACAAACATAGATTTTTTGATACATTTAGACATCAAATAATTCAAATTTTCGTCAAATTTAAATACGGAATCTTAGAGGAAAATGTTGAATAGACAAAACAACCGTTATCCTACGAATTTCAACTAAGAATAAACGCAGAATTTTTGATTCATTTTTTGACCCAATTTTGGTCGATAAGAGTGAAAAATCTCGATTTTCTCGAATGTCGCCATAACCGATTTGTATGAATTTTCTACACAAAATACTACATCAAAAAACAAAATTTTCAAGACCTTAACCGAGATGCCTGGACCTCTGGTTCCAGAGATAGACCTGTAATTTACAGAAACATTGTCTTTTTACTCGAACTTTGACATATGTTTTTTCGAAGAAAAGCAGAAGACATGAGTGTCGATGGTTGGTTGAGTTGAGCTGGAATGCCCCATATATAATTATTATAAATGAAATATATTTCAATTATATAAGAAATATAAAACTTGATAAGTTGTCCGAAGACTTACTTACTCCAATTGGATTTTTTTCTGAACAAAAGAAAAATGGTATGTCTATATTCTAAATGGACTGAAAAGGATAAATACCCTGACATTTGATTGATTTTTTTTTTTTTTTGGTGTAATAACTTATATATAGTTTACACTGACGAGTGAATTATCGTGGCGGTAATTCGCACCATCAAAGTATATATATTATAATATCAGCATTTAAACATTTTAAACCGCTCGCGCGTGTGATGTGACGTCATAACACCTTCGTTCCATGCCCACTACGTGGCGCATAAGCTGAAATAGTCTCTCACTAGCGCTTAACTGGATAACGCTTCCGTATATATAGAAGTTACTAGCAACTTCTAATGTACACCGGTAAATAACCCGTTTGCAAGTTTACGCATCCAACGTACATATATATGAGAATAAATACTTCTCTCGTTGAGATTTCTGAGTATCTGTTGATACAAAGCTGAGCTGAAGGCTTAGCTTTTTTATTTTTTGCACCTTTCCATCCCCCCTCACATTCAGAGTCGCTCATCTTACCATCTGAGTCACTTACTTGTCCTTTAAGGTATTCCTTTCACGAACTCGAATAGTTCAGAATTGACTGATTTTTTTCTACAATAAAATACAAATACATTCCATTATACTGGCAAAATTTCAAGGCAAGTTACCGAACATTTAAGCGAGAAATACGACTTTGAAAATCGTAGAATTCGTACAGCACTATATGGAGATTACATGCTGGACACATTTCTATCTAATAATTTATATACTAAATAACTTCAGATGTCCAATAAAAACTACCAACTCATGTGAAAAATTATAAAGAATCCGTAACGAAGATAAAAACAGGGAGTCACCGAATGTTTAAAGAAAATATCAATGATAAAAGTTCGACAAATGTCACAAGCAGACGAATTTTTGTGACGGCGATCTGCCAGGGGTTATGTCTGACAACACCGCAAACTGGCTGCTCTCGATCCGAATCAGCTGATCGCATATATATGTATGTATATATTATATATACATCAAGAACCGTATCAGCGGCTTGACGAAAGTATTTATAAATTTCGAAGTTTATGTTTCTATTTTATGGGTTGTCTTATACAACATAAAGGAAAGATTTAACACAACCTAAGAAATATAATAGTAAACTCTTAAATTTAAATGTATACATATTTATTGCAAACAAATTTATAGCTTTCATCACAGAATTTATCAATTAATCATAAATAAAAACTTCATGATTGTTTTTTTTTTTTTTCATTCATTTTGCCAAACTGCAAGTTGGGCAGTGATACACCGTAGAATTTTTACATTTTTTGTTACGCGGGGTTTGCCTTGCACAGCTTCCCCGAGCAACAACCGAACGCCTTCGTCACCACCTTGCACGTAGGCTTTTTTTTATCATTTCTGCATCAATACCGGCTTTGGCAATTTTCATTTTCATGCCCGTCGAAACAGCGTCAAACAATTCCAAGGACGCTTTATTGATAAGACATTTCGCTGACAACATCTCTGATCGTAGTATGTCGTTAACACTTCTCGCATGGGTCCTTATGGTATTAGTTTCAATGCCGATTGTGTTTAGAAGCTTATCTAGTAACGAGATATCGCTAACGGCATTGTGCGCTCCGTTGATGGAATTGGCACCAAGAAAATCGGGAGCAAGTGCTTCTTGGCTGAATTTCTTTTTTTCTTTTTTCCGATCTGTAAGTTTTTCTCGAAATATTTCGAGGGTATCAGAAAATCCTTTCACAACCTCTTGAAATCGGTCCAGCAGGCCAAATTTCTTCAGGTGTCGAATTATCATTGGTGCATCAAACCTTATTAATGTCAAAATTTAATCAAGTAAAACCTTTTCTACCAAGTTGTTAAAAAATACCTAAATCCGTTGTGTGCAACCAGAATAACGCTTCCCATTAAGGAACGAAGAAAATCGAGAAATTTCGCAAAAGCCATACTAGAGGGAAGAGTGTCAAGACGTTTGTCATGCAAAAACATTTCACCATTCGTTACTCGTATGCCAGTTACTAACGACGCTCCAGGGGACATACCCTTCGATGGCACAATATATGCATTGAACATGTTTTGACCACATGAAGCAGCAATCTAAATAATAGTGAAAAAATCTGTTATTCAAATTATAGTTCAGCCGGAAAGTAATTTTTTTTTCTCACCTGGACAATTTCTGATGATTTGGAAAGTCCAGTGGTTTCGAGATCGAAAAGTACCACAATACAATTGCTGAAATCCATCGGTGGTCCGGTTTCATCTACCAAAAAGAAGATATTCCAACAGATAATTTCACTAATTACAAATTACAAAGAAAAGTATAAAATTATTCTGCATGGTTGCAGAATTACCTATTAATTCCGAGATTGAACTGAACCCGCAATTCGACTGGTACGTTATTCCTTCGCGGTTTTCTGTAGCAGCGGCTTTGCTGGATCGATTTTTTTTTGCGAAAAGTCTCCTTCGCTTTATTTCGATCGCCTTCAGTAATTTCAATTTCCGTTCACGAATTTGGTCTTTTGCCGTACGGAATTTTGTCGTTTCTCGACCCGGTGAAAGAAGGGCTTTTTCATTCACTTTCATAATGTGTTTAAATCCGAGGTTTTTTTGACAGACAGCCGTAGCCACTCTCCAATCTAATGATTCAGATGCAGCATAGTGACGATTCTTCGGATGTTTGCTCGCGACGATATTATTAAAAGATTCATTTCCTTGACTAGAAGCACAGGGTGCTAATTTATCAGCGTTATTGGCAAATCGAGAGAAAATTTGCGTCAGAGAAACTCGTTGATCGGGATCCGACAGAGGTTCTCCGTTTGGTAAACTCCTATGGAGAATTTTTTCTTCGGCGTTCCGATGTCGACACCATTCCCCGCAATCACCGTGTTCTCCATAGGCATGAGGGACAATACTTAATAACGCCTCCTTTACTTTTCGTGCGTTATTGCGATTTTGAGTCAGAGCGAAGGAAAAGCATTTGCTAAAGTACTCTATTAATTTTGGTGATGTACGTTGTGCATATAACGCGCTTGTCAATCCTTTCTTTGCATGGTTTAAGTCGGACCATTTTTTTATTTCTGTTGACGATTCCCTGCGTACTGCGGAGATAGTGCTGCAGTCATCGTCACCGATCAATACAGAAATATTACCTTTCTGCTCTCGAAGAAGGGGATTACGATTGATAAGTTCGATTGCCATATCACTCTCCATCGCCTTGGCGGATTCCGAAAAGTTTTTTCTGCAATCATGCTCCTCTGGTTTTTGACCACGTTCACATCTCGCGCACCGCTTACTCCGTGTTGCGTAGGATAAAATTTTTCCAGTATAAAAGCCTATCAAAGAACTGTGGCCTACGCCGGAAACGAGTTACATTAGAAATATTCGAGAAAGTGCATTTGACGAAAAATATCGCAAATAAAACCGTCTAATCATACGTACCAGATAGACTATTATATGCATGGCCAGTTCCTCTCCGTTGCCATCCAGCGTCAAATGAGGCTTTCAGATCAACTACTGGTTCTACATTTGCGTCTCCGTACTCAAGAACATTGTTATTCGATTCCATTGGAACTATCTCATTTTCATTCTCCGTTTGACTACGGATATAAACAACGCTGAATTTTTCAATAGAATTTCATCGATTCACCATATCAATGAACTTTATGAGAAACTGTTATAAAAATGTTTGGTACTTGGAAGGATTGTAATTCAGGAAATTATAGGTACGAAAAATATGAAAGGGAAAAAAATAAGACTTTTCGCCGTGAAGTTTGTTTTTCTCATTTAAAAAATAGGTATACAAATTGTAAATACATCGTAATTTTTCTGTAAAAGATTTATGAAAACATTTCCAGAAGTTCATTTTATAGAAACTCACTGTGATTCCAAATTCTGAGCTTTTGTTAACGCGATCTCCTGACGAACGCTTTCGCTGCAGCTCTCGAGTGCCACAGCCTCAATGGCTGGACCTACGATACGCTCATACCTTTTCAACATAGCTGTTGAGAGTGTTGGGACATTGATAGCTGATAAAATTGTATTAATTTGGGCTTCACCAATACCAGCATCAAAGAGACCTGAAATAGAAAAAATATATGTATTTCTTATATACTTCGTTCCTTTTTCGACAAAAGTGTTATTTATTCTTCTTACCAATAGCTACTTTGCAGTTAACGTCGAACAATCGTGGCGCACCAGGGCTATGGTGATTGGTATGAATGAAGCGAATTCCATCACATGTTTGGCATTGAACGCTGAAGATGCTCGCTAGGCCAAATTGTTGTTCCGCCTTTATATATCTCAGTGACAGAGATGTATTGCAAGTCGTACACCACAGTTCAGCTGCGAGCGTCTTGACCTCAAAAATTCGACGTCCCTCAAAAATTGGAATATGAGGCTCCTAAAAACATTAATTATAGAGTTAAAATATCAATTTCCTTGACGTTATTTTGATTATTCAGTCGCAGTTATACTTCTGTTTCTCTAGCTTCACTGAATCGTTTTTTGGTAGCGTTGATAATTTTTTCCAGGCGATGTTTTTCTCTTACTTTCACGAATTGCCCCTTATTTTTGCCAATGTCACTCCGCACTTTATGTTTTTTCTCACTCATGGTTAAACTTTCAAAATTACACTTGCATGTTTTCCGTTGACACCAAAGAGGTTAACACTTTTTACGCGTGCGATTGTTTACATTTGTAGCTATCGCAGGATCGCTGTGCTTCGTGGGGCACTAGTGCGGCGTTGCAGCATCGTTTTTTCAGCCAATTTACGAGAAAATGTGAAAATTTCGAAATGTACACAATTTATGGGAAATTTTTAATTCTAGGTTGTCGTTAGATATAATAATTGATTATAGATCATTTTTATCACGAACCAGTCTAATTTACGGATGATTGACAAGGGCCCTACTCATTCGCCCACAAAATACGGCCCTCCGCGAAAGGAATACCTTAATCAATGTATGTTTAAGTTCATCCTCATAATTTATGTTAAAAAATCTCTTAAGGTTCATTCCTTCCCTCTGAGTAATTTTCTCATCCTTTTTCACCACTTTCTCTTTTAATCCTCTCTTTTTTTTAAATCCTTCGAATATTTCTCTTACCTGGAACACTGACGGAGTAGCTATACTCAAAAACTCAGGATAAAGATTCTATATTCTATTGATTAATTTATTGATAATAATAATAATTTTTATTGATTTTTGTAATTTAATTTATTAACTTACTGGATTTATGTTCAGCGGAGGACATAAAATCTTGAAAAATCATGAACTTAAAAAAATAGTACTAATCAACTGTAGGAAGAGAACGAAACAGAAGTGATCGGAAGCGTGTGAAAGTCCGTGGGAGCAATCAGAAGTTTTTAATCGTACGCGTCAGGGGCGAAAAAAAAAAGAAGAAAATAGAAAAGCAGTCAGTTTTTGTAGAATATACGATAAATGACAAATGAATTGGGAACCTTAGAACCTCGATACGCCAACAAGTCACGAAAATAGTACTGTTCTAACGAGGCTAAAATTTCAAAGCGACGCCCATTCCAAGGATGCCATTGGAAATGCATATCGTTCGCGGCCCTGACGCGTACGACTGAAAGCTTCTGACTGCTTCCACGGATTTCCGCACGCTTCCGATCACTTCTGTTTCCTTCTCTTCCATTCTCTTTCATTCCGGCAGGTTCCGCGTGGTCTGAACAGACCTTAACTGAGTCAGCGGTACTAGATTCTGTTTTATTTCTGTTCTATCTATCGATATAGGAGTTATATATAGTTACTAAAATTCTCAGGATATGTCGTCATATGCTCGAGTGAAGAAATATCGTGACCTCAAGAGAAAAAGAGTGGTATCATCAATGAGTGATGATGATAGTGACAATGCAATCAACAAAGCAGCAAGAACTAAAATCAACGTGATTAGTGACCTTGAGTTGGATGAATCTGTGGGTACAACCGATGTTGCTGGTGTCAATTCTGCGCGTAAAAATACGTCACCAATTTTAAGTTCCTCGGACAATGCTGCAGACCAGTCCAATGAAACGTACTCATCAGTGTCTCCGGTGCATATTTCTCACGAATCTGACGTGTCCAGCCAACAGCCAGACACAACGATTTCGAGTTCCTCCGAAAATACCATTGACGAAGCAGACAACAATTTTGATAATATTGTTGCCGAGGCAGACACGTTGAAAACGAAATTGCAAAAGTTTGCTCTAAGAAACATAAGTACCCTGAATCACAAGGTTTTATCCGAAGTATTGTTACTCTTCCGAGACGAGGGATTTGTAAATCTTCCCAAGACGGCAGCTACATTATTGCGAACATGTGAGTACAAAAGTAATGTACGGCCTATGTTGAGCGGTAGTGGATACTACGGTGAATTTGTATATTTTGGATTAGAGAATGGACTAAAACGAATAATTTCCACTAGAACATATACCGAGTCTGAGATAAAACTCTTGATAAATGTCGACGGCCTGCCCATTTATCGTCACTCACGCAAACAATTCTGGCCAATTCTAGCTCAATTGTACAGCAGCAAATATGAATCGCGACCTTTCGTTGTCGCGGTGTATTGCGGAGATTCCAAGCCGCACTCGGTCAATAAATTCTTCGATCAATTTGTCGAAGACATAAGAACGATTATGGCAAACGGTATAACCATTGACGGAAAGATATTCACCATTTCGATAGCAGCATTTGTTTGCGATACTCTGCCCGATCATTCATTAAATGTTCCAAGGGTCATGGTGGATTTTACACTTGTGAACGCTGCGAAATCAAAGGTAAGACCGTAAATCACAGACGAGTATACGGCGGCATTAATTCTACTGAACGTACAAGCGAATCATTTCGGAATAAGAACCAGACTGAACATCATCTTCAAGGTTGCACGTCACCTCTGCTTAATATTCCTGGGTTTGATCCTGTACGATCCGTCGTAATAGATCATTTTTTGTTACTGTTTGTTTCCTATCGGATATTATGTCACTCGCAGCTCGCAGTTGTGCACGCACATTACGCAAAACGTTTACTGAAACAATTTGTTGTCTTGATGCCAACATTTTACGGTGCAGATTCTCAGGTGATGAATTTTCATAATGTGATACATGTAGCCGATGACGTCACGCACATGAACGCGCCTTTGACAGATCTTTTGGCATTTCCATTCGAAAACTGCTTGGGGATGATTAAAAAATTGATAAGAACTCCTCAAAATCCCTTGACTCAAGTTGCTCGACGTTTATACGAATTACAGGCAGGTCCCCAAGAGGAGCCAACCGTCCGACGTGGTCCTTTCACGGACTACATTAGAAAGCGCGAAAAAATGGAAGTTGGTCGTATCTCCGAGATTCAAAGGGCTCGAACTGAATTTTTTCAAATTTCATTGAAGGGCATTACCATCAGGACTTCGCACCCGGACAATATAGTGCAGTTGCAGAATGGTTCTATTATTAGGATAAAAACAATTTTTGCAACCTGTAATGACAGGTTCAGTCTGAACAACATCTTTGTGGAAGGATATGAAGTTACTAAACGCGGAGATGCATTTGAGTACCCGTGTTTATCTTCACATGTTGGGATAGTACGCGTAGCTGCAGGGTCCCTGCAAAATCTTCAGACCTACGGAGTCGATAATATTTCGAGGAAATGCATGACATTGAAATTCCTTCATCCTTCGCTATCACAATGTTACATTAGTGGCATACATGTACAAGCTCTCCCGATTACTGTATAGGGTGAATACCAATTCTGTCACGAAGCCGTTTTTTAGTTGTGAAAGTTTGAAAACTCCAAATCTCGCCGTGATATAATTTCTCAAATAAATTCTATAAAATACTACATATGGTCAACGATTAACATTTTTACCTACAAAAAAAGTTATACTTTTTTTTTTACCGTATTTACTAGTAATAAATTATTTTTTGTTAGGAAATCGCGAAAGAAGACAGAAATTTATTTATTTAATGACCCGATATTATTTCTTTTAGATAATAACGAATTTATTCGGGAATATGATATAAAAAAACAAAAAATTTCAGGTCAGCAACTAAACTAATTATCGTCCTTTTCACTGTTTTCTGATGCAAAAACGTTTACCATTAATAAATACTAGAGGTGTGCGGGTAGTCTATTTTGTCGGGTCGGGTCGGTTCGGGTACCCGAGGGCGAAACCCGGGCGGGTACCCGAGTTTTCGGATACCCGAGTCAAGACCGGGTACCCGGTTTAACTCGGGTAAAGTCAGGTTTTCGGGTAACCGAGTCATAACCGGGTACCCGGTTTAACTCGGGTGAAGTCGGGTTTTCGGGTACCCGAGCTTATATTTGAGTAAATCCGATATTTTATCGAAGTGTTTGTATAGTGGCGTCGAGCGAATATCGGTTCGGTATCGCTGTTCTTGCACGGAGAGAATTTTATATTAGCGCTAACAAGACTTGTTTTGTAGATCCTACTATCTTAGATGGTAATTAAATTTGTAAAAGTTAAGATGATAAATATAATAATTTAAATATTATATTCAATACAATATAAGATGATAGTTCCTAAAATCGAGTGATCGTACGATTTACAATCTAGATGGTTACATTCACCATCAAAAGTAGTTAAAGTTACCAAATCTTATGATAAAGACTACACAGTAAAGACAAGAACTTTTTAAGAATAATAATAACAATAAGCCCGAGTTTACCCGAGTTAAACCGGGTATCCGGTCTTATCTCGGGTACCCAAAAGCCCGACTTTACCCGGGTTAAACCGGGTACCCGACTTTGATTCGGGAACAGCAATACCCGACCGATATTCGCTCAACGCCACTATCCGACTCGGGTACCCGACGAAATCGGGTACCCGCACACCTCTAATAAATACCTGTACATGAAAAATAAATTAGAAATATTTATTCGTAATTTTAGAAGAAAATAAATTTTTAATGATAAAAAAACTTAAATTTATTTCACTCATTTATGCAACCAGAAAATGTTTGTCGTCGGCCATAGTCTTCCTGAGAATTCGAAACGAAATTGACCACACGCGACTTTGAGTTTTTTTAAATTCATAACTTAAAAATCGTTCGATGAACAACTTTGAAAAAATGTAAACCAGTGTTTGAAACGAAGAACTATCAAATAAAGATTCACCGGTCGATTCGGAAGGGGTCTGAGTTTGTGGTTCATTGGATTGACTTGAAATTTTCGATATATATATTAGGGTTGTAAGGTTTAACCGGTTTAACCGACCAAGGTGGTTAACTTTAATAATTAACTGATGGTTTAACCGGCTAACCGGCTAAGGTGGCTAAGCTGGTTAATGAAAATGAAGGTTTAACCGGTTAACCAGGTTAAGGGTTTAACCGGCCATAAAGTGAATTGACTAATCACTGTCTATCTAGTTTTTTTCTTGTCTCATATACTGCAACGAATAAATATAAATAATCAGACGTTTACTAATAATAGTTTGGTAAAAGAGTAAATTTAGGCTATTTCTGATTATTTCATACTACCTAATTATTCTATTTGCGATGCAGAAATATTAATTCACTTCATGGCTGGTTAAACCTTTAAACTGGTTAACCGGTTAACAGGTTAAACCTTTATTCCCATTAACCAGCTTAACCACCTTAGCCGGTTAACCGGTTAACCGATTAAACCATCAGTTAATTATTAAAGTTAACCACCTTGGCCGGTTAAACCGGTTAAACCTTACAGCCCTAATATATATACCGCGAGGACCAGGTGAAAGAGAATGGTCCATCCGCCCAGGCAGCTGATATTTCGTATTTTTAGGGGGATAGCCACTCGTTGCACTGAAAATCCCTAGGGTGATTTTGGCGCGCGGTCGATGCAACTCGGCAGCCATTGTTGATACAAGCCGGCTGACTGTCAACAGGCCGATAACATACAGACACACTACTAGTGTGCGTGAGAGCTGTGTACATATACGGCTGACAGCGCCGCCTAACGTGGACGTTTGACAAAACTTGGACGTGAATTTCATGCACGTATACGCCACACAAGCTTAGTCTACTTTGTCTGTAAAGGTATCCAAGAGGCCTATACATCGCGGAAGGTAGACAAGTGTGGTTATGTTCGTTTATTTGAAGGAAATGATAAATAAAGTGAATAAAACCTACATGAATAAGCTATGGATATTTATTGATGCCTCAACCTCAGGATACAATCAATAATTTTGTTCGAATTGGTTGTTCTCGATGAACTCTTTGATTCTGATAAATTTCCAGTTATAGCTTAGGTTAATTCGTTGATTGCATTAAGATATCATTTAAAACTGATTGATTGATTTTTGATAAATATTCCTAGCTTATTCACGTAGGTTTTATTCACTTTTTTTCACTTTTTTTTTTCACTTTTTTTTTTTTTTTTTTTTACACTACGAGAAGAGTAAAGGATAAGCCCCTTAAAATCGAATGACATCTCCTTATATGGTATTAAACCCATAAAGAAGGGATACAAAAAGATTATATAAGTGACCCAAAACAAAGTAACACCTGTAAAGAATCGCTATTGTGATCTCATAGTCAAAACACACACTACGAGAAGAGTAAAGGATTAGCCCCTTAAAATCGAATGACATCTCCTTATATGGTATTAAACCCATAAAGAAGGGATACAAAAAGATTATATAAGTGACCCCTCATTAGCTCCCGGCCCAGTGTGCTCCAATTTTAAAAAGGAATAACACGCAACAACAAAGCAAGTCGATATGAGTGTAAATTCGCGATATAAAATCGGCCAGTGCATTGTGCAGGATGTCGGCACGCAAACCGAGATGAATCCAACTCAGAAGGAGGGCGACCATACAATCATGCAAAAGAAATACCACCGGGAAAGAGGAGTCTACAGGCGCGGCAAGGGGTCGCAGACGAAAAAAAAATGGGAATTTACGGAGCCGGAAGCATCAAGTGCAGATCAACACGAACCTAGGCCGTCCACCAGCCAAGAAGAAGGAACCGAACCGGGGCAGGGAATTCCGACCGTCCGCAGTCCGGATCCAGTGCCGTCGACCAGTACGCAGGAGGTGGAGCCACCCACATCGAGGAAACGGCCAGCAGAGGAAGAGGCTCAGGGCAACGAGAAACGGGTGCCGAGACCAGGGCAGCCCGTCAGCTATATGCCCTGGGAGCTGACCCCTATCGACGTTCCGGAGATGCCGGAAGGGGAGAGAGAAGAACAGGCGAGACAGCGGGCGATCCAGCTGATCTTTGGAAATTTGGCCGGCCTCAGCGACGACGACGAGGAGTGCAGGAATTACGAAGGGATCCGAACACCCGAAGGATACCCGGAGCTCTCAACTCCGGAATACGAGCAATACTTCGACGCCGAAATCATGTGGGCACCTAGATATCCGGAAAGTCCCGAACCAGAGGCAGAGAGTCCACAGAGCCCGTACATACCAGAACTAGAGTTCTAAGGGAGAATCCAGGCAGAAACAGACAACAAGGAACTAACATCTACCAACTCCAGAGCGGCAACCGAACATCCGTTGATAGAAGGGGGCAGATGTAACGTTCCGGCTGTGTTGGCTACCGCCAGGGCAGCCGGAGCACGTCCATCCAGCAGCGGAATCCCACAGTTCCGTGCATCCCGCGAGTCCGCGCTTCCCGCGATTCCGCGCCTCCCGCAATTCCGCGCCTCCCGCAATTCCGCGCACCCCGCGGAATATCGGTATAAAAAGGGGGCCGCGGAGGCAACAGCTACCCATTGTGTGGCAAAGCGCCCATCGAGTCACATCTATTAAATTCATTAGGCACGTAGCCAAAATAGTGCGTGGTCCTTACTTGCTCATAAATTCGAATTCAATACTTGCTATAATTGAAGTATTTTAGAATCACGATTTATAATATGAAAATAAATTAAATTCACATTTTACACTCAATTATGTTTTGCTAATTTTATAATCTAATAAATTAGACAAAGAATTTAAAAGTCGCCTTAATACGGGGTTTAACGGCGCAAATTTAAAGAACTGATCTAGGATTGGAAATCCTAGATTACCAATTATAACGAAATATCGATCTTGACAAATATTATTTATCTAACCAATCGGAAACATTAATTAAATTCAAAACCTTACTTTATTCTAAAAATTCTTATTGTAATACTTTACTTTATATTCTTTTTTTTATGACTTCATACTATTCTAACGGTACGCTTAACTACACTGAAAAAGTTTTGGGGCGCCAGCAGCCCCAACGCGTGAGAGCGATGAGTTACTAGTGTCTTGGTACGTATGCCTTACCGGCACGGGAGCCCAGCGCTCTCGTGAAAGTCGGCTGCAGTACGCAAATATATTTTACGTACTGCAGCCGACTTTCACGAGAGCGCTGGGCTCCCGTGCCGGTAAGGCATACGTACCAAGACACTAGTAACTCATCGCTCTCACGCGTTGGCGCTGCTGGCGCCCCAAAACTTTTTCAGTGTAGCTATTTTCTGTTTTATTTTGTATCGTTTCCTATCAATAATTAATACTTTCATTAAAACCAAACCTACTGTTAAAACTGTATCTTTTTCTTTCAACTTTCCTTACTTTTAATTTAACCTTTTAACAATCTTTCAGCATTTATTATTTGATGTTGTTAGATTAGTCTAATAAACAGGTTCGGTGCGCTTAGCGACACCCAGTTCCGCAATATCAGCTCTAGTTGAGTGTACTGGCTCATAGCACTGGCTTACGCCCGTGTCTATGAGTATCTTTACCAGTGCCGTGATTCGAGTCTGTGCAGTGGGCTCGGCTAGCAAGGCAGATCCCAACTCTGTAGGTAAACAGGTCGAATCTGGTGACACCAGATTCGAATCTGTAATAGGGTAGTTTGTGGTTTTTCACTTTTTCCACCAGAGGAGCTCCAAATCACACCCGTGACAAAGACACTCACGCGGACTAGCACCGTATCTCCAGCCATCAGCTGAGATATTGGTGCAGTAAGTTACAATGTATATATATTGTAACGTGTCCGACCGTCACGATGGGGGTCGGCTATGATTGGTCAGTTCTAAGTCAGCATAAATACCGGACAACTGGACAAACTCGGAAAGACGAGCGAGCGACGCTTGTGACGTCACAAGCGTAAGCAAAAGAGTATATAAACACGCGTCGACAGAGCTCGACAGCGCAATCGTGGTATAGCACCCAGGCGACTCACTACTATCAAAATTAATCAGAGCGCACTTGTGGTATAGCACCCAGTCGACTCATTACCAAATCACTCTTAAAGCGCAATCGTGGTATAGCATCCCAGGCGACTCACTTGATATTGAACTAAGGGTCTTCCGAAGGCAATAAAGTAGAATCATTAAATTCACTATTACTTAGACAAATCAGAACATTATTTAAAATCATTTCTAATATCACCTACCCGGGTATAGAATAGTACATTTCGATACAAGGGCGAAATGTGCGGCGTTTATAGGGGAGTACGATGTTTTCAGCACGAACCGTAGTCGAGGCGGAAGCTAGGCGCGGCGCCGCAGGCGCCGCGCGTAGCTGTAGCCGAGACGAAGGTGAGTGCTGAAAACATCGTACGAACCTAAATGCCTCATTTCGCCCGAGTATCGAACATTATTTTTTATAACAAATGCATGAAAAAGTTTCGCAAAAGCTAACCACCAAAGATCTCTGAAAAGCCGACTTTTAACAGACCACTGCGCTTCCCGGCGGGGTCGAGGGGCGAAGCCCCCGTGGGGGGGTTCGGGGGGGCGAAGCCCCCCCGACATAAAACATATCCAAAATTGTTATTGAAAAAAAAAGATTATAAACAATAAACAAACCAAATGGTTAGTTCATAAAAAAAATGTTTTTCAATAAGAACAAGTTGAAAATCGAAATTAATTTTCTTTTTCTACATGGACGGACTGTCGCCGATGTATACAATCAAAATCGCTGAATCTTTCGAGAAAAAAAGCCGAAGCCTGCAATCAATTGTCTTTTCTCTGTTTTAAAGGATTAACAAAATCGAACGATTGAAAATGAAATATTCTTTATTTGGAAATAACGTAACATCAAGAAATATTATCAAATATATTGGTTTCAAATTAAAGCTTCCTTTCTTATCTATTTATTAGTATTTTTTTTTCTTATTTGTAGTTTAATAGTATTTAACATTAATATTCATTCTTTTTTCCATGACTTAACATTAACGTAACATTAAAAAATATTATCTAATATATTTGTTTCAGATACGATGTGCTTTCTTTTTATCTATCTTTTATAACTTTTTCTTTTGTTTGTAGTTTAATAGTACTTAACATTAATATTAATTTGTTTTTCCATGACTTAACATTACATATCACACAGAATCGGCAGTGATTCTATTAACTTCTTAAAATTGGTAAGTAGCATAAAATATTGGTTTATGAAGTGTTTCTTTTAAGCTCTTTTGTTAAATTGAACGTTTTAAATCATTCTTCTTGCGTGGGAAGAATTTGGAAGGTGCAATGAGAGCAATTGCTGATGTGCAGGGATACCCCTCCGCTGGGCATAACAATTTTACGATCAGTTGGTGCGTCTTCATCCCTGCGGTTTGGAAGTTCCAAGTTTATGGCTGACGATGATGAAGCTGATGCTGATGCCGATGTCAATGTCGATGCAGCGTTCACATTCATTGAGCTGGTTATGCGGCTATATATTTTTCGTTTTTCGTTTTTAGAGCTCTCAACGTACCCTTCTGCGACAGTATCAGAACGCCAGCCGCCATGTCGTTTCAGAGTGGCCATGTCAGCGCCCCCTTCAATGAGTAAAGTTGCTGATGTACGGCGCCAAGCGTGGCCAGTATAACTGTCAGGCCGGTTTAGACCCAAAAACTTGGCAACTCTTTTGGGCATCTCACTGAATGAGTTTACGCCAATAACTTGGTTAACACATTTGCCGTCTCTGTATTGCAGGAAGAAATCTTTTCTTCCCTTCGCTGCTTTCGACCTCAGGTCTGCGTATTTTTTGTAAATTTTATAATACTCCCCTTCAAGGGTAAATGATCTTGGCTTATTAGTCTTGGTCTTCGGAATTCTCACGTGTAATGTCGGATTTTCCTGCTCCCGGTCATCGTCTGGATAATAAACTTCTATATCATCTGTCGACACATTTCTCAGCTCCGCTCTACGGCATGCTCCGAGAAATCCAAATATTGCGATTACCTGAGAATCATATAGCACATATTTACTTATTTATTCATTTATATTAATTAATTAATTTTCTTATTTATTCATCAGTTATGTACTTATTTATCAATTAACTCATTCATTTATTTATCAATTCATCCAGTCATTTATTTATCCAATATTCTTACTTTTATTGCCAACCAATTTTCGTCTGCAGCTGTATTGAGGAATCGTTCGATGTCCTGTGACGAAAAAGTACTGGCCTTTTTAGTTTCGCTGTCAGCATCTCGTGCTACCTTTTTTAAGAACCGCTTCAGATCCGTATAATTTATGTCGATGTTGTGGTTATGCTGTATCATTGTCTTGAGTCTGGAAAATTCGCTCCAGAGAGTCGCTGGCTTCCACTTCAGTGACAGTTCGTTAAAATAGGCAAGAAGAACCCTTTGGGAGAATGACTCGGCTTTCTTAACCTCTTTCCACGCCATGAAGTTCGTGTAACTTTTTTCGTAACATTTTAAGGACTTTGTCGGCAATAGTTTTTCTGCCGCATCTGAACTTGCGTTGAGAAGATCGGGAGGAGTAGCAGGATTCGAGTAATCACCGTCCTCGCTCATTTTCACTGCACTTTGTGATACTTTACGTCGTACGCAATACTATGCACTTTTGACTGTGATCGGCTGTTACCGCTGTAAACAATCAAAATGGCTGACCCACGTGAAGCCTCGGTTCGCGCGTCAAGCGAAACGTACGCTTCGTACCAAAAACATTGAGTCGATTCAGGATGCCAAGCAATATGCACGGAGATGGCGCGTCGGTAGGGATAAATGGGTCTTGTTTGCACGCCGTGCGCGACAAGAATCTTGTTGAGCACGCTGAATGTGCGCAGAACGTTGTGCGCACGTTCGGCATGCAACATTGTTTCATGTTGGCATCGCCTACGGAAACGTCAGAAAAGTGCCACAATATGACCGCTACAGAGCCCCAAACAAGCGACTTTTTCATGCATGCGTTATGAAAACATAATATTATATCGAGCATTAGCTATAGCAGCATTGTTACAAACATTTAGAAGAAAGGAGATAAATACGGTTGAAATAGACTTTAACGTAGAGTAAGATAGAATAAGTTCATTGTATTAATTTTGTTGATATTTTATTTGATTTAACAATACAGGGAATCAAACTACTACTGATAAATTTTGCCTGGTATTTTCTTATCATCCTGTTTGACAGTAATAAATACCAGAATAAGCCGAGTAGTTACAGCTTTGGCGAACAACGGAAGAAGCGAACGACATTGGCGTAAAAACCTGTGTTCGAGGGCCAACCGTTGCAAACCCGAGTCTGATAGGCAGTCTTGGTGTAAAAACCCGGATCTGTAGTTAGTCAATAAAATCATCAATAGCAGGCGAGACAGGCTTGGCGTGAAAACCCGGCTCTGTAGTGAGAATTCTGAATCTTAAATTCAGAACCAATACGGCTTTGATAATTAAAACTATCCGAGTCCGGTAGCTAGCGCAGGGAGATAAAATCTGAGTAAGGTGGCTTTTGCATGGTATACCCATCCTTTTCCTCACCTTTCAGTACGAGGAGTCCATAATAATACTTAATTAATTAAATTTCAGAAAATAGATCATTTCGAACCCGTAGCAACCGACTTTTACTATAACCAGTAGGTTCGTAAAAGCCGAAACGTTACAATATATAGGAAAATATAAAGGAAATATTGATATTCCTTAAATATAAAGGAATATATGTATAGTATGGAAGCACTCTCACTTTAGGCAGACTGCAGCTGACATCGCCGAATAGCGAGACTACTCAGCACATTGTTCGACCAAAGGGAACAGCTAAGCAAAATTCTAGTAAGCTATCGGGTAGTATTATATTCAGCCAATGAAAACATAACAGTTTGTGAGTGTGATTCGTACAAAGAAATATGACTTCAATTTTTTTAGGTACAGGAACTGTGAAGGAAATTTTGGACGTCCTAAGCGAGGTTCAAAAGAAAATCTTAAAAAAAATACGGAGCTTGAAATACGATATGAACAAAAAAGTTCACTAGTGTTTTTGATACTTTGGCACTCAACAGTGATACAAAAACAGCGACAGACATATCAGAAACAATTACTACAGCTTTCGGGGTGAAGCTCCCCATAGATAGCGTTCAACAGTTTGTCGAGTTCAATAATGCCATACTAACTGACAAAAGTGGGAAAAGCAAACCTGCTGTGGTGAGTCCTCGGTTTATATTTTGAATCAAACATACCATGGAAATTAGATACTTGCAGGAATAAAAAAAAATTCCATCAGACCAATTGAAGTTTCCAATTCTTCCAGCATTAAAGATTTTTCATTGAGTAGTGACTCTATCGTTCGAAGCCGATTTATTAATTCATACCATATGCCGATTTATTAATTCATACCATATGTGAATTTATCGG
Organism: Tenthredo mesomela; assembly: GCA_943736025.1. Taxonomy (NCBI): domain Eukaryota; kingdom Metazoa; phylum Arthropoda; class Insecta; order Hymenoptera; family Tenthredinidae; genus Tenthredo; species Tenthredo mesomela. Next base: position 32,085,943 of record OX031013.1, read on the forward strand.
ACCAGTCGAACCAAATTTTTTTCAAGTCTTCTAACTGAAGCTCACCTCTATATAGAGCGTGCAATCTTCAGATAGACCGAAAAAAACGGAAGTGCATCATAATTATTTTTTCAAGTAAAAATTCCTTCAGCCCGGGTTTGAACCGGGACCTCCGCATTTGTACTGCGACGCCTTGTCCAATTAGACCACTGAAGGACTTAGTCCGGGCGCCAGGGGTGGTCTCGTGTACTTTTTTAGGTCCCCTCGGTAACTTGATGTTACTTTATGTTTTTTGGTGTGCTGAATCGAATTCTCGAGGTTACCAGGCCCAATTATGGTCAGATTTCGAGATATGGCCCATTTTCGGCCAAAATTAGTGGTTTTTCTGAATTTTCCGGGAAAATTGAGAAATTTTCGTCTTGTACTCAGACTTATCGATTAGATCTTTCAATTCTAAACACTTATCATCTCTTGTACATTTTTCGTAAAGTTGATATTTTGAGCGCAAATCGTTGAAAACGTCAAAAAGTCGTATACTTACGGTCCCACGTACTTGCTCTAATTATAATATCAGGCTTCGACGCTTGGCGGCTTACAGTTATGATATTCAACAACTTTTACATATATTACATACATATTCACACATCAACAATTGGAATAAAATACTAGACAGCTTCTTGAACATTTTTTAATTGACAATAAGTGACAGTAATTTCAAAATTTGATGCACATTGATGCTCAACTTCTTTTGGATAGTTTGCCAGGCATAATATTATTATTTGTAAGGATTGTTACAAGAATTTGTTGAACAACAAACGCAAAAAGAAATACATGGTACTCCCGCTGATTTACATACACAAGATTTTGTCGCACATTTTTTACAATTGCAATTAGGTATGAGTTCGTCGATTGGAGGGAACAATGAAGTTATTTTGTTAGGAATCAAATTGTCTCCTTCTCGTGCGTCACTACTCAATGAAATAAACACAGACCTGGGACTAAGAAGGTCAATGACAATAACATGAAATTCAAGTAAAGATTCCTCCAGTCCTTCCCAGATAAATTCACATATGGTATGAATTAAAGATTTTTGTATCAAATTTCCGGAATCCAAGACTTTGGATTACTTGCGTTATAAAGCTTAAGCAAAAAGCTTCAAATTTCCAGAATTCATTCAGAGTATTGTTGTGGGAAAACAACTGATTGGAATAGGAAGAGAACTCCGCTTTATTTAAATTTAATGAATTCATTCACATTTCAGGTAAAATTCATGTTATCCAAAAGTAGAGGAACTTCCACACTAAGTCAAGCGATCGCTACAATTCTATCGAGCCTGGTGTCAAAAAAAGTTCAACTATGCTATAGTGGCTGCGGACGTGTCCTAAAAGGAGTTTCAAAAAGAAATTTCAGTCAAACAGAGGTGTTTAAATTGATGCAAGGTATACTTGTCGAATTAAGCTTGTATATTCTATAATACACGGACAGCTAATTGATCTGTTGGCAAGCGGGTCAATTTAAACCACATTTAGTGACCAGTTTCTCGATCTTATTAAACTGTTTGGAAATATTCTAAATCTAAAATCTGGGAGATTCCCTATCGATATAAATAAGCTCACCTCTGACTTAACCATTCTCTAATGCAGATGTCTTACTTCGAGTACCTTAATATATATCGTTAGCTGTATAGGAAAGTTACGTAACTACAAAAAAAAAAAAAAAAACAAAAAAATTAAGAAAATGTGGAGAAATTAAAAAGAAATGGAGATATATATGTGATTTTACTCGAATTTTCGATACGTGGAGATGTTGGTACACGGAAAAAAATAAATTGTTGTAGTAACCCCAATTGGGTTATCATTTACCACAATCGCATGCAACTATTGTGCCAGCCAGAGTAGCATGTAACCGTAACTGTTTAATTGTTGCTAAAGAATTGTCGCAATAGTTACAACAATCATGGGGTAGGACGAAATCGGAACGAAAAGTTACTGTCACAAGTACTATATGACAGGTTAAACGCACAGCACGGTGGTTTGACTAAACAAGCTAACTTGCTGAATTTACTACAATTTCGGACCACAATCTTGGTGTATTCTTAGCATATACGTTAGCATAATCCACATAACAATGTTGTTACTAAGATCACAATTGCTGTCTCTTGTACAACAAAAATTTTACTCCACCGCTGTTGTTATGATAGCAACATCTTTTTTTTCCGTGTAGTTACGTGACTTTTCTATTAAGCTAACGGTATCTATACTGCAGGAGTGTCCCATTTTAAACAATCCAGCTGAATATCTCGAAAAGTGATGGTTGTAGAGAAAAATGTCTGCGATCAAATTTGTTGGGCTCTGTGGGGGACGTTTGATAATCATGCTATGGGTTTTGAATTTCGATGAGGGCTTTTATAAGGTAACTTCAGTTTTTTAAACAGAAACCCCTATTATTTATTGCAGATTCGAAATCTACAGAAAAAATACAATACTTTTGTGGAAAACTTTTGTTTCTAAAAGTTCCATTTCGCATCTTTAATTGATTGAATGATTTTTTCTTTCACAATGGACAAAACTTCCTTTAAAAATATGATGTAAAATGAAAAGATATCAGGAGTAAAAAGTTGTGTATTCTTATTAATAAGTCATGGCTAATCATTTTCAAAATTCATCGATTACTCTAAAAATGTTATTCATAATATTATCAATATTCTCGAAGTGATTAATTAATTTAAAAAATTACCTGCTACGATTAATCAATAAAAATGAAAAACGATTTACTCTTGATATTTTTTTCTCTCATGTCATATTTTTGATGGAAATTTTTTTTTATTGTAAAAAAAATCTGTCCACAAAAAAGAAAGAGAAATTCGACTTTTATAAAAACAAAATTACCACAAAACCATTGTATCTTTTCCTGTCGATCATGAATCTGCATAAAAAAATAGGGGTTTCTATTTAAAAAACCGAAGTTTTCTCATAAAAATGCCATAGAACCCTAAATAAATTTAAAACTCATATTAGTATCAAATGCCCCCTTTAAAACCCAACAGCTTTTATCTGAAACATTTTTCTCTACAACCATTAGTTTTCGAACTATTCAGATGGATTGTTTATATATTTCCAGATATTATATTTCCCTTTCAAGTCTGTTAAACACTCAAGAATTTGAAATTAATTAATTTAGGACCACTTAGTACCAGTGATCTAATTTTATTTCGGCGATCAGATATAAACAAATGTTTTTGTGAATTATCTGATTGACTTAGCAATCACTTTAACGATTCGTTTTAGTATGATCACATGGTGGACTAGCTTTTAGACGTTAATGTTGTGAATCCAAGTATTTCTCGTTATTGCCGTCGCCCTCATAAACGATTACGGTTTTATTTTCAGATGTACTCCTCCAAACACACAAAACAACAAAAATTTCGGACATCATTTCGAAGACCAGTCATTGGCTGGCCGGAGCGGGAGACCGTGACCAGGGGGTGGCAAAAAAAGGGGCAGAGACCAGCGACCTCTTGCAGCTCGTACAGCGGCAGTTAGAGCTCCTCCGCGAACAGGAGGAAAACACGTGGCGCCTCCAACTCCGCCTGGCAGACCCTGTAGACCGGCCGAGGCAACACCCACGACGGGACCTTCATGTGCACCGCGACGGGGAGATCACTCCAGGGATCGTGATAGACCACAGTCGCACCCCGTATCCTCCACCTAAGACATCCCGTATCCCCCAGCCAACTCGCGGTGTACCGAAGGCCGATACCAGCACCCCCGGCGTCGTACAACAACGGACGAAACCTCGGCTGGTCCCACGAGCACAGCAGCCGCAGCTGATACTCGGCACGCCGCCGAAGGACCCCCGTACTCCTCCTCCCGCTCGTCCTCTTCACCGCCCCCGTCCCTCATCTAGACTTCCTCTCCCTATCCCCCGCAAGACCCTCTTCATCTCCCCTACTCGCAAACCCCGTCGTGCCTGACATGTCCCCATAACCCAACGCATCTATCCTTCCTCCTACCTTTCCTCATCCAACTCCTACTCCTCCAAAGCCCCCCAACAAAGCAACCACCAGCACAGACATCCCTGTCGCACCTACCACCCCTGCCTCATTGATTGGAGAGCCCCTCCACCTAAGGCCCCTCTCCCTACCATCAAATTTCGGACATCATTTCGAAGACCAGTCGTTGGCTGGCCGGAGCGGGAGACCGTGACCCAGCGGGTGGCAAAAAAATCAGAAATGCCGACAAACCACAATCTTCTGCAGGGTCTTGAGAAATTCTAAAATAATTCAGCAATCATACCTGAGTCTAGGGTTACCGCGAGAATAATTTATTCGAAAATCGATGGGGGTCGGGGTAAATGACCGTTCAAAATATTTTGGAATACCCCATATACCTCATAACCAACATAGAGACTTAACATTACCCTTCAAAAATCTTGGTGCGGCTTATACGGGGGTGCGGCTTATTTGCGTGTAAATACGCGTAATCAAAATGTCACTAGTCTATCGCATATATTATATAATATAATAGAGATAATCGATAAAGGCTACTTATATAATATAATAAAGATGATCAATAAAGATTTATCAGAAAAATTGAATACGTTGTTCAATGGTTTTAGTGATACCCTACTATGTCAATGTACCCAAGCTTCCACAAAGTACTGTGCCAATCTTCCCGCACAGTACTGCGCCAAGAATCCGATACACTGATACAGTCCTGTGCCATCTTTTTGTCAAGTACTGCGCCGATGGTCCGATGCAGTACTATCCCAAGCTTCCGCAAGGTATGTGCCAATCGTCCCGCACAGTATTATCCCGATGTTACGAACGAGCCGGAGGGTGTCGCAATACACCACGCGACACAGAAGAATTTAGGCTGCCGGTTCAGCGATTTCGTCATAGGTATGAGCTAGCGGATGAGCGAACCAAACTGCGCGGGCGAGTCAAAGGTTCGTTGCCCAAGAGGCTGACCAAGGAAATTCCATCCCCCGCCAAAGCCGATCGGTAAGGGATAAAAAGACCCCGTATCCCTTACACAGTAGTCAGAACTATCGCCGAAAGTGACCGTGCAACCGGGACCGTCACACCTTGTCGCTGGAGGTTATCCGACTGGAGAAGACCGGCTTGGTATAGGAGCACATCGCACTGCAACCGCCAAGACACCCTCAGGGCTATACGTAATCTTCGACAATCGGCCTCCTTGGTGACAGGTTGTAGAAGCTGACGAACCGCGCAGTCAGGTAGCACTATTCCCGCTGGCTCATACCCATCTTATTCTTCCCCTTCATAACTATTGCTACAAACATAACTGTAACTATTACTGCAAACATAACATTTGCCATTCACGATACCATTACTACAAATATAACTGTTACTATTCATAATACTATTGCTATTCTAAACTCTTATTAGTGACAAGAATATATATATATCCTAAGCGTGTCAAAAGGGCATCATCGAGTCTGAATTATTATCCTTTCATCTTCCATTCAATCCTTCAGGTCCACTTTAGTGGTTTAATAAAGCAAAGACCCACAACGGAAGTCACTTCACCGCTCAGGTGACTTCCGCATTCTAAATTACGATCAAGAGTAGCCGGCAATCTCGCCACTGCTCGCTTGCACGTAACACCGATGGTTCGGTAAAGTACTGTCCCAGTCTTCCCACACAGTATTGGGTCAACAGAGCAGCCCAGCACTGGCCGATCGTTGGCTGCCCACCGTAGGTCCCGTGTTATCATTCCAACGTTCTGCCGTTCGCCCACCTATCGTTGGCAGCATACGGTCCGCCAATACTGGCACTGTCGTTAGTGGTACTGGCACAACACTGGGTATGTTGTCAATTTCTACATGGGAGGTACGGACTCGACTAAAATATTAATTACGCGAATAATTTCTACGAAATAAAGACTCGAACTACAAAATCTAAGGCAAAGGGGACACTGGCCTACCCTTCGGAGATCGGCTTAATTCGATCCCAAGAATACTAATTAGCCTCGTGGCTGGATCTATGGCAAGATGGCGGATAGCCGTTGCCGGACTCAAATTATTCTGAGTAAGAATGGCTAACGCTTACCGTCTTCCAGCCAGGCCATGAATCGCCTCGTTTCCCTGTCGAGATTCATCCCTCGATTGGGAACTCCCTCGTGGAGTTTATCGGGACACTCACTCTCACACACAATAGAATTTAATAATCTTAGAGGCCCTCGGGGCTTGAATGCAAAAACAGATTCTCAAAATCGGAAAGAAAGCAGACTAGAGTATCTTAACTGGATTAGTACTACTTGTGATAAGCACGTTAGTCTAACGCAAAGTGGCTAGACCGCATGGCGCCGGTACTCAGCGCCCGCATTAGGTGGTCGCCAATTGATTTTCCATCGACCGAAAGATCCCTAGATCTGCTACGCGCGAATATTCAAAATCCACCACGGTGGTTGAAGCTCATTACATCAGAGGAACACGGGTTGCAGGCTCTTCGAGGCGGCGGGAATCTCTTCCGCCACCGACATCCCTCGTTGCAGAATGCCCTCGGCATTCCCCCGTGTTCTCCATTTCGTCTTTGGAGGTAGCTCTGCAGTAGCTAGCCTCCGGAGCTCTTAGGTGGCGTACGTTGTCCGGGATCCTTCCGGTCGTTATTAGGAGTCGTAGGTGCGTCTACTCGTTCTTTCTGAGTGAGTGTTAGCCTTCGTCTAGGCCTCGTCTCCCACATGCCAGAGAAAATGCGCAAAGAAAAACAAAAGAATAAATAAGAAGTTCTACAGATTTTAGTCGGTCACGGTCGTCTCTCGGAATTATTTCCAGGCCTCAGGGCCATCTTAATCATTCATACTAAAATCAGGCACTCCGCTAAGGTCGTCCAAGGAGTAAGGAGCCTGTGCGACATATATGTTGCATATATTTTTCGCATATATATATTTCCGTGCAGGCCTCTACAACCAGGCAAGGTTATTAAAGCACGGGATGTGATATTCATGGAAAATATGAAATGTGCTGAACGGATGCAGCAAACAAGTCGTGACGATGATTCTGCTGTAAACATAATTTCAATGCCTGAAATTCAGCAAGAAGTTATAAACGACAATTTACCCTTGAAACATGACGAAGTAAATCAACTCCTAGAAGACAACGAAGAAACGGAAGACTCCTCGGAAGACTACCACACTGAAGATGACTCATCAAAGAGTGTGATTAGTGCCGAAAGTGATAACATTGTGATAAATGATGAGAGTGAAAGAAATGTACTCAATGTAGAGAACGATGCTAAACCTATTAGAGAGCGTCGACAACCAAAGTGGATAGATGAGTACGATATGTCAAATGTATCTTTTTCTAGCAGTATGTTTGAAAGTGAACCGCAAAGTTTCCAACGAGCAATCAATTGTGCGAATAATGCTGTTTGGAAACAGGCAATGGGATTAGAATATAAGTCATTATTAGACAATAAAGTATGAAAATTGATTGATAGACCTAAGGATAACAATGTGATAAAATGTAAATGGGTTTACAAAACGAAAACCAATGCATCAGGTGATTTTGATAAACACAAGGCACGACTAGTTGCGTGCGGGTGTAATCAAAAATATGGTGTACACTTTAATGAAACATTTGCTCCTGTCGTAAGACATTCAACAATTCGATTACTATTTGCAATTGCTAATGAAAATAACATGCAACTGGATGTAACTACGGCATTCTTGAATGGTGAACTCAAATAGGAAATATATATGGAACAACCTAACGTTTTTAACCAAAAAGAACCTGACAAAGTTTGCCTGCTTAAGCGTAGTATATACGGGCTGAAACAGGCAAGTAGGGTGTGGAACCAGAAAATCCACAATGTCTTGACTAGTATAGGGTATGCCAATCAAAGTGTGAACGATGTGTGTATGTATCAAAATCTAGAAATATCTTAGTTGATATAGCATTGTATGTGGATGATTTCTTCATATTCAGTAATTGTGAAACTGAAAAGAAAAGACTGATCAATGTACTAAAAGATAACTTGGATGTAAAACACTTAGGACCTGTAACAGACTGTCTAGGTATGAAAGTAACGCGTGACTGTGAAAAAGGGATCTTAATCTTGAATCAGAGCCAGTATATCAAAAACTTACTTGAACGTTTTGGGATGTCAGAAGCAAAAACCGCTCAGACACCAATGACATTAGATTTAAAATTGCAAAAAGCTACTGTCTGTGATTCAAAGTATCCATCAGCAACTGATAGGAGGACTCTTATACTTGTCAGTTTGCACTCGACCCGATATAGCTTATGCTACCAGCTTGTTAAGTCAATTCAATAGTTTCGATGAAACACACTGGACAGCAGCAAAAAGGGTGCTTAGATATTTAAAAGGGACTCAAAATTATAGACTTAAATTTGAAAAGACTGGGAAAAATATTGAGGGATTCGCAGATGCGGACTGGGCAGGAGACATAGTCGATAGAAAGTCATATACAGGATTAGTAATTAGATTTAGCAACTGTGCAATCAACTGGGAATCCAGAAAACAAAAGACTATAGCACTGTCAAGCACAGAAGCTGAGTACCTAGCTCTTAGTGATATAAGTAGAGAAATAAGTTTTTTACGAAACTTCTTGAAAGAAATTTGTGATACAAACGAAGATACGATTGTAGTATATAATGACAGTCAGAGTGCTCAAAATATAGCAACTAATTGTGAGCATCACCGACGTACCAAACACATTGATGTGAGACATCACTATTTATACGAAATGCAATCGAAGAAAAGGAAATAAAAATTGTACATCGATCACCCGATAACATGGTAGCAGATGTTCTGACAAAAGCACTAGCAGCGCCTAAGCATAAAAGTTACATGGATGAATTAGGACTCAAAGAGTTTTAATAGCATTTGATTAAGGGGAAGTGTTAGATATTCAGGATCAACTGTAATCAAATACTAATGAGTCACTAGAAACTAACTAGACGACAGCTGAATGTGATGTCTGACATAGCTTTATATTTCCTATTATGATTTGCCTATCTATGTAATATATGATTGATATAGCAGCTTCCGCTCTAACTCCTTACTTCCTTCTTCTCACATGAGCGAGTCTAACAGTAAGACGTATCATAACCGATGTAACCAATTGTGAACAATTAAAAGAAGTTCATTTGAATCCGTAACTATCGTGTGTTTGAATATTCATTTATCAAGAGACTCGGTAGAGTCTCACGCCAAGTAAATAAAAAAAAAAAAAAAAAAAAAATTGAAAAAACAAAAAAAATTCAACGCGCGAGACTCAACGAGTCTATATACCCGAGAGGCAACTACCCTAACCTATACCGCGAATTAGTATCTTCGTTTTCTTTCACCTCACAACATACACGATTTCGAACTAATTTAATCTAGGATGTGGGCATGAAAAGCTTTCATTTGCCCTAGATCGATTAAATTGGTGTCAAGAGTGCGGATTTATAATTAACTACAGATTCTGATACCCCGTTTCCTCGTATAATAATTTCCTTCTTATGGTCTTCAGACCAAGATCGTTCACACTAAAACTATTCCCATAAAATCACATTTCGTCGCTAAACGCAGGACGTATGTTGTATGCTTTTACACAGAACATACGTCTTTACGCATCTGGGAACATGAAGTAGAAGGGAAAATCCACACAAAAATTCAGACCAAGATTCATCCCATTCAAACCATTCCCATAAAATCACATAGAAGGGAAAATCCACATAAAAGTTGTATCCAGTGGCGTAAGTACGAGAGTCATGACGTAGTCAGCGCCAGTATCGCAGACAGAAACTGCCTGCTGCACTAGCAGACGCGTGTTGTCATTTCATGTTTTTAAATCCAAATAAAAGAAATAAAAGAAATACGAGCAATGCTTAATGGGAATGAGTTCAAGTTCAAAATTCGGTATTTATTCATTTGTTTTTTGGGTGGTACATATGTCATGTTTTGTGTGTAAATTATATTGTGGATCAAGCTCCGTCCTCAATTTTGTGTTTATGTTTTCGTGTTTTATTGGTGATTCTTAGGTACTATGTTGCCTTTTGACTTATATATTTTCATTTTGGGTTCGACCCTTCGCTTAAATCTAGTCTTAATTCTATGTGGTGATTGTGTGAGTGTGGTTATGGTGTATGTACAAATGACGACGGCGGCTTTACCCTGTCCGCCCGAAGAGTACGTTTCCGTATCTTCCGCGTTGATTTCGCATTCGTTCTCCCAGTGCGTTATTGTTGATTGTTTCCCTCAGGTAGTTGTCTCTTCCTTCTATCAGGCTTTGGATCATCCGTTTTTGATTTTCCTTTTGTCTTTTTCCAAAGTCAGGTTCGTTTAGCATATCCCAGAGAATATTGTTCGGCAGACAGCTTGGGAAACCTCCAGCCGATTTTAGTGTTTTCTTATAGGCAATCTCTAGTTTTTTCAGATTACCTTTCGTGTGTATTGGGAGTAGAGTTGACGTCCCATAATCAAGTATCGGTAGAAGGCATGCTCTGATGACTTTGAGCTTCACTCCCACATCGATCTTGCTGTGATATCCAATGATTGGGTTGAGGATGTAGCTTATCCAGTTAAATTTTCGTAGTGTTTCTCCAACGTGTGCGTTGAGACTTAGTGATTTCGTGATGTGTACCCCGAGGTATTTTATCTGATTTACCAGGTTGATTGTTGTTCCATCAATTTTCATTTACGTTGGCGCATGTTTCCCCTTACTGAGAATCATGGCTTGTGTCTTTCCAGCGTTACATTTGAGTCCCCATTTCTTGTAGAATTGTGTGATCTCATCTGTGTGTATTTCAGCTTTGTAAATCGCGCTCCTTGGATTAGGCCCAAACGCTGTTATGAGAACGTCGTCTGCATATTGGGAGAGTATTACATCGTCGTTTCTGGGTTTTGGTATGTCGGTCACATAGAGATTGAAGATGATGGGTCCAAGAATAGATCCCTGGGGAATCCCTTGCGGCTGATATGTTGGTTCACTTTTCCATTCATGTATGTTCTGACAAGCCGTCTGTCACTCAAGTATGATGAGATCATTTTGATGAGTCCATCGCAGGCTCCCATTTCCCTTAATTTTCGATAGAGTCCCAGGTGGTTAATGGAATCGAAGGCTGTCGATAGATCAAGTGATACCATTGCAACATGATATCCTTCTTGTTGTTTCTCTTGGATCTTCGAGAAAGTTCTCGTGATCTGGGTATGTGTCCCAAGCTGCGCACAAAATGCGTGTTGTGACTCGGGCATTTGTTCTTCGAGATGCGACATCCTCAGTCGTATGATCTTTTCAAGCCATTTACCCATAATGTCGAGTAGCGTTATCGGCCTGTATGATGTAGGATCGTTGTTTGGTTTCCCTGGTTTATGAAAAAACACACAGTTTCCCGTTTTCCATACCTTTGGGAAGATGTTGTTCTTGAGGCAAAAATTAAATATTTTCATCATCTGCTGTTTAACAGTAGAGTGTACATTCTTCAGTTCCTTGGCTGTTATACCGTCTGGACCTGGGGCTTTGTTATTTTTAAAATTCTTCAGCGAGTGCTGCATTTCTACAATGTTTGTCTCTTGGAGTGCTTCTTTTTCGAGTATTTCTGGATGAAGTTGATTTTCTTCTTCTATCTGTGATTCTTTTATTATCGCTGCATCGATAAGTTTCTTAGCTATCTCGTTTTGATTGTCCGTGTCATTTAGTATCGGTGGAAGATACTGCGGGCGTCTCATTGCCTTTTGTATCTTCCATAGATTTTTCCAGTGGTGCTCTCTGTTGTTGATGGATGAGATCCATTTCTTTTGCGTATATTCTCGTTCGATTCTTATGGCTTCTCGCTTGAGTGTATTATATTCTTTTCGGATTTCTGGTACGTTCGATCTTCCTCCTCTCCTCATCCAACGTAGCTAGCTGTTCTTTTCTTTTCTTGTTTCGCGTACTTCTGGTGGCATATGATCTTGTTTCGGTGCGTTGGCATCGTATCTTTTATACAACTTGCGTTTGGCTTCATTGATGGTTAATGTGATTTTTTGGATTGATTCCTTCATTACTGGCGTAGAATCGATCTCTTGCACATCCAATTTAGTTTCCGTTTGGAATTCTTACCAATCGACGTTCTTATGGCTGAGCCTCCATTTTTCCTCGCGAATTATGTTTGAATTAATTTCCACGATGATCGGTGTATGATCACTTCCCATCTCGTCGATCGTTCTTACTAGAATTCTTGTTTCGTTGTTGTTAGTCAATGCAACGTCGAGTTTGTTGTTTCCGTGGGTGACTCCTCCGTGATGCAGTTTCAGTCGTCGTTCCTCTAGAAGTTTGACAAGAGCTCTTCCTGGGGAGGAAGGTGTTGTGTCACTAAGCCTCGGATGTGTTATATTCAGGTCAACAAGTACAACGATATTTTGGCGTCTGAATATGTGTTCGATGTCCTCTCGTCTCACTCTATCTTGTGGTGCAAGATATGTTCCGCATAGATGTATAGGTTCGGAGTTCGTTTCAATCTTAATGTTGCAGCCTTCGGTGTTGGCGAATTCTCCAATACTTATCCATTTTATTGCCGTTGAGACGTACATTGCTGTTCCTCTTGACGATATATTTTGATTATCTTGGTTACGATTGAGATTCGCCCTTCTCATGTCTGTAATCTGGGTGTAACCCTGGATGTTAAGTTTTCCTCGTTGTTTTGGCCCGATTTTTAGTTCGTTAAGAATGATGATATCGGGTTTATATTTTGATGCAAAGTCTCTTACGGTATTGATTCGTTCTGCAATTCCGTTGATGTTGTTTTGAAGTATTCTTATTACTGAAGGAGTAGCTGACATATTCTTTCCGTAATTTTGTTTGATATCTCCGATATCTTGGCCCATGTGATGGGTCCAGTTATTTTATTAAATTCCATTGCTACGAGTGTAATGGGAATGAAAACTAGTGAATACCCACTAAAAGCCCCTCGAGTGCGAAAACCTTATGTCAAGTACAATAATGTGATAGTCACCAATAAAAATGTTTCGATGGGTTAATTAATCTTAATCTTAATCTTAAATCCGACGATCTCGAGCTTTTGAGGTTATGCGAATCGACTTATAACAATTGTGAACGGACAAGACTGTCAGATGACTATTAACTGATAACTATTACCTCCGAATCCTATTCACCCATACATTGTAGATATGGGTTAATTTCATTTATGAATGCAATTATCGGAAGGAACGGTTTTTTGGGTTCAATTATTTAGCAAGTTACCGCCTGAAGAAGTCTGTCAAGAGAAAATCAAGAGAAAATGTTAACGTTGAAAAATATGAGGATAGCATGATTTGATATAGGGAACGGCAAGGAGCCAGACCAATAAAGTTGCGTTCAAGCGTTGGATTGCAACGAATTCCACTTTGAGCTCTATGTTAGGCTCATCTTTAAAGGCTCGTCTGCTCAGACCCAAATTGTGCGTCAACGTTATGCGTTGGATTCCGACGAGTTCTATATTCTATCTCGGTATCCTCTAGTCCAAACGAGACTGTAAGTCAACGTTGTGCGTTGGACTCCGATAGGCTTTATTCTACACTTCACGACAACGTAGTGCTTTGACCTTCGTTGAAGATAATTTTTTAATCCATTTTTTACAAGCTTAGACTCTCCGCTCGGAACGATCTCAATCAAATTCAGATTAGTGCTATCACGACAAATGGTTTGAATGAAAATACTTATTCAATATTAAAAAAATGATCGATAGACTTCCTCTTTCTCAGATGATAGAGATTTGTATTTAATCATGAAAATTATAAAAACTATTTATTTCTCATTTATATTTATTTGTTTATTGCACAACCTTTTTTATGGATTGTTTCATTTTGTAGCGGGTCGCCGTATGAGAAGAGAGGATGATGAGAGAAAACGCTGAAGTTGCAAAATAACGAGACAGTATGATTTGATACAAGAAATGGATAGAGTCAGACGAATAGAGCAGAATGCAAGTGTTTGACTTCAAAAACTTCCATTTCATGCTCTACGATAGTCTTGCATCAATAGGCTCAATCGGCTCAATTCTATATATTTCGATACTTTCTGTTTAGACCCGAATTCAAAGTTGACGTTATAAGTACGGGACGAGTACCTGTTCTTTCTGCAGAGGACCTAGCTGCATTAAAAAACAAAAAAAAACTACCTAAGAATTGCAATACATAGGGTAAGGTTGCCGATATTGTACCGCCACCCAAATCGTACCACCGTCGTATCTTCCACAATTCGTAGTTTTCATGCTATCTAGCCGTGGTTCTTCGAAGCATGTATCATAATACGCGTGTGGAATGAAAGTAGACGTGAAAGAAGAAGTAAGAAAGGAAATATTAACGAAAGAAGAATAGCATACCGTAGCATGTAAGTTTTGGTCACATTTCGCTAACGGTTTTTGGCTGGAAATCTAATCGAAATCAAACTTTGCCTGAGTCTCTTGTAAAGTAACTTCAATTTTTGATATACTTGACCTACCAATTTTTGAATCGAACCTCTAAAGCTCTGTCTTTATTCAATTGGAAAGAAAAATGATGAGTTGCCGAAATCGTACCAGCTGTCGGTTGCCTTAGAATCTATAGGGCCCAGATCGTACCGGTACGATTTAGGAACTTGTTCACAATATTCTTGGGATTATTAAATTAATCATTTATTATGATTATTATGATTATGATTATGATTATTATTATCATTTATTATTATTCATTATTTATCATTTAATTGATTATTTAATTCACATTCGTGCAGCTGGCACGACTTAGGTACCCCAGGTACGATTAGGGAGCCCTGTGGTACGATTTGGGAACCCGGTCGCTCAAATCGTACCATTTTCAAGCTTTTACAAAATTGATTGTATTTCATGAAAATTCTATTCTGATCTCAAATCAACGAAAGATTTATGAAGAAAACATATCAGAGACTCTGTGTTCCAATTTTAAAGTATTTTCATGAATATTCCTAGAAGTTGAAGGCTGAAATGTGAAAAGTGGTACGATTTTGGCAACCTTACCCTATATCTCATATTTATATATAATCATAATTACATAATCATAAGCAGCAACTATAACCCCGCGTGCAAATGACTCCGCCATTGCCAGTCCCAGGCCCAGATGAGACAGGAGGAGGGCTACGCGCAGGGTTACACGTTCAGGCATATAGAATTATACCGGATTTTAACGAAACAATTCGTGAAACTTAAACTTAAATTCAAGGCTCACAGAAAAGTATGAGCATACGTGTTGTGACGTTGCACTTTGTGCAAGCGTCCCAGGGACTACCAAACGCGATAACGAATGTGCACGGTCGGCAGGCTACCCAGGAAGAGCTAAGACAGAATTAGGCAGGGTATCATATTTCTAATCCTCTTTTGTTTGTATTACTTCTTTTCTATGAAAATTGTACTTCGCGCCTCGGCGCGCAACGGAGTCAACATCCACCGAGGGAACACCTTCCCCAGGCTCGCCAGAGTTGCATTGACGATGGCTTTATTGTATAAAAACTGGATGCTGCGATGACAGCGTATAGGGCTGAGCGAATCAAATAGCTCAATACAGCCTCCTTCATCGACGACTACTCAGCCTGGAGCTGAACCAGAGAAATAACACCTACCCTCCTGATTATCGTACCGTCTACGTGTTAGCCAAGAAAGCTCACGAATATCGTCTCGACAACGAGCAGCTACCTCGTGTGAGGAGGTTTTGATAACCTTCCGCGACGCCAATGGTGCAGCCAAGGCGAAGATCCGGTTTAGGATCGCCGTAACTGCAGCCAGATCCTCCAGCCAGGAATACTTTTTATGAGTGGACAACTGGAGAGCCCCTCCGAGTCACCGACAATCAGGGAGTGAGGAAACTACGATAACAGGAACGCCGGTCGTCTTTAAGACTGACACAACTCCGTTGCGACACAATTTCGATTTTGAAATTAGCGCGCCTTAGTCCGTCCGACGTCCAGAAAACAGCTGAGATCGCTGCCAGGACGCGGACGAGTTACGATCCAGATCTAGAAGAAAGCATAATTCCGTCAGCGAGATCCTAGGGTGAGACGCAACAACTGTCCACTAGATCCGCCCCACTTACGTTGCCTAATTAGGCCAATCACAGGAGCACGTGAGTAAGTTCGCAACTCATCACCTAGCGAGCCAAAGGAAGCACCAAGGATCCTTCTCTTCTACGTTCGACTGTCGGCTGTGACACACGCACTTCGTTATCGTCTCGTCCCGAGTTTTCGTTTATAGTGTTCTTTGTATAATTTAGAGTCTCTTTTCAAAATTTATAGTCTATTGTTAATATTGTTAAGTGTAATCAGTGCCTTGTGGCCAGAGTCAACCGTAAGGTAAGCCTACTTAATTTATTGTGAAGTCACGAACTAATTCTGAATAAATCGTATGGTATCGAGTACGAATTCTGAGTATAGTATATTTTCTATGCAGGCGTTGGGCCACGAGGTCTCGTCGTGCTGTAGTATTTGATTGTTGTACTTTTCATTAATAATATCGTCTCGTGCCGAATCTATAACATTCTTTGGCTTAATTATTGAGTTATTTCGTGACTGGCTGTCTTTTTGGTTGCTTAAGCATGTTTTGAGGGATAATCCTCGTGCAATCTAGCACAAAATTCGCTATTAGTTAGTTATTGCGGACCTCAGTGTCCTATTCTTTGTAGTTGAGCTACTATCTTTTCTTTATTCTCTAGTAGTGAAGTATTAGTAATTTTATAATCTGTCTTGGCTATCCTGGGTATTGCGAACGTAGTTGTAGCCGTGGAGAGCAATAGTCTCGTCCGTTTTCTTTTTTATGTAAAATATAATTTATTCTGAGAAATTTCCACGTTAGGATTAAGTTAGTTAATAAATTATTAATTGTTCTGGGTTAATCCCTGATTTATGTCGTTCTTCATAATTCGATAAAATATTTATCAGCTTGCATTGAGCTTATTGTTCGTTTGGAGTAAATTTTATTACTTATTATCGTCTCGAACTAATGTGAAACTTATTTGCTGAATATTGTCATTAAAAATTCATTGATTATAGAATCAAACTCATGTTAATCTAATTTATGTCAAGTTTTGATTAAAAACGCAAATATTATATTGATTCAAATCTGTTTTATATCTTTGATTAATTCTATTGTCCATCTGGTGACCTACCCCCCTCTACCCTCTGATTTTTATTCTGAACTAGCCGAAGCACATCCGTCGTAAGTCTCTGGTAAATTTTGGTATTTAATTAATAAATGACGCTGTTCGCGTCTGGCGCCCAACAAAATTCTGATTATTATTATTATTTCTAATTTTTATGCATTTTGAATAAATCCAAAGACAAGCGCCGTAGGCTATCGCGAGGAGTCTTATTCTTCCTCCACCCTTGAAGGGAATTCGCGTTACAAAATGGCGCCCAGCGTGGGGCCACGCCATTAATAAGAAGAATAACAATACTTCGAACAAAAGAAAAATTTAGCAAGAGGAATAACAAAGCCTCAGAAAAACCAGATTTGAATCCTATTCATTGTCTATTGTAAGCAATATTGAGTTCACATTATATCGTATCGCTAAATCCTAATCTCACAACAAAAGCAAAGGTTGATTGAATTGAGACGCAGTTGTTTGAATAAACCGTTGAAAATTTAAACTTTACTTGATCTTCGATCCAAAATAAAAGCAACCGTTAATTCGGGTAAACGACTGCTTACGTCAACCGACTACGCATAATAGAACCTAGAGGTCAGGTCAAACTAGCCGACGCGGCTAATCCCTTGCGAATAACATGGCGACCGCCAACTCAGAAGATGCTTGGGTGTATGCGTTGACAGCTGACGAATTAGGATCGGAACTAGGTCAAAGGTCATTAGATCAAACCGGTAAAACACCTACCTTACGCGATCGCCTCTTACGGTTTTTGGCGTACATGCGCGGAGAAATTACACCGCCACAGGATAAAACAAATTCGCCACAGGGAAGCACAAACACTTTGCGCCCCCTCAGCGATTCGCACGCGAGTCCCCAGTCGACTACCGCCATTAATCCACCCGGAGGAAATAATACTCCCCCGGAAATGGGAGGGGTAATCATAACGGTTCCCCCAACCCCTGAAGGACGAGGTCAGTCGAGTCCAGAGAACCAAAGGGAGCCTCCACCTGATCCAGGTCTAATTATCGTATCGCCAGCGCAACAGCAACACCAGAGACAACACGTTTTTACGCAGCAAAATATTATCGTATCGCAGGGACAACAACACCAACAACACCAGGAACAACACGCTTTTACGCAACCAAATATCGTATCGCGCGTACCATTCCGTTCTCCGGAATCACCCCTTCGAGGAATACGTCACGATTTTCGGCGGGAGTTGTATCAAAGGGAACAACAAGAACCGTACGACAACGTACCCCAGGAATCTCGCTATTGCAATTATCAAGATGATTTCGAAGCCGAGGATGATCCAGAACCTGCACCTGAGCGGTCTCCATATCGTCCCGCTCAGAACTATTCCGCGAACGCACCAAACCCTCGCCACCAACGCGATAACCGCACCCCAACACCCCTTGCCGCGTATGACGTACTGAGAAAATGGAATTTAAAATTTTCCGGAAATAGAGACGAAGACGCGGAAGCTTTTCTTACTCGTCTACACGATGGTCGAATTTTCTTTAATCTTCGAGATGCTGATATTATTCACAGTTTACCCTTCTTCTTGAGTGGGGTAGCTCTCTATTGGTACCGTGATGTACGAAATCATTGCCGCACCTTCCACGACCTTGAATGCGCGTGGCGTGGTCGTTTTATGGATCCGAATTTACAATTTTCCTTACGCGAAGAAATACATAGGCGTACTCAAGGTGAGAACGAGCCTATCGCGGATTATATTACATTTATGCGTGCCTACTTCAGCCGATTACATCCACCGTGGCCAGAAGAAGAGCGATTGGATTACGCGTATCGGAATCTGTTACCCCGCTTCCATATTTTGATTAGACGCGCTGAGTTGCGTGACCTCGATGACCTTGAGTACGTCGCCCGGAGGTTAGAAACAAGTTTCCGTACGATAGAGAAATATCAGGCTCCACCGACGCCTGAAAATTCTCTTTTACCAGAACTAGCGTACCGTGGTTCGCGCACTAAATCGCGGCCAGCACTACCTAGTCTGGCTAATCTCACTATTTGCGAAGACACTCTAGATAGTTTGAACGCGACGCATCAGTCACCTCAGAGAGGTCATCGTCAAAATAATTCTAATCGAGTAGATCCCGTTCCGATCAAGCTCCTCCGACCCAAACTCCGGAAGTTACTTCCATACCTATCGTTCCGAAATCCGCTGCTGCGTCAAGCAATCCCTTTCTCTCTGTAGAACGAACCTCCGCGCCACAAACGCGAACGATTGTTTGTTATAATTGCCGTAAACCTGGACAGCGGTTCCAAGAGTGCTCGGAGGCACGTAACCTCTTCTGCTACCGATGCGGAAGTTTAGGCGTAATCAAGACAAATTGTCCACGTTGTTCGGGAAATGCTCAAGGGAACCAACCGCGCGGGCAGTAATGGCTCCCGAATCAGAGCCCGCGGAAATCACTATCGTACCGTTTTCTCCGCTGACACCGTTTTGCAGTCCAGTACAGTCCGTACAAGGCTCTACCTTATTATTTATTTCTTTTGACGTTCTCGGACATCCGTTAACAGCTTTGTTCGATAGCGGTTCTACTGATACCTTTTTGGGTTCAAAAGCGATCCCACTCCTTGAAACTTTGGCATTACCTTATCAAGAATCTCGTTCCGGTCCTGTCACAATGGCTGCAGGTCAGCAGACCAAGGTCACTGTAGATGTTGCATTACCCGTTACTTTACAGGGTGTTACACGCACTATTAAAGCTCATGTCATCCCGTCTCTTAGCTTTCAATGCATCGTCGGGATAGATTTTATTCGCGCGTTTGAGATTATTGCGAATTTTCCGGAATCTGAGTGGTATTTCAAAACCAACCCCTCCGAGACGTTCGAGTTCCTCCCTGAACACTGCCCAGACCAAGTTTCGTCTTGTAACGGAATATTGGCTATAACAGGCGGGCAGAAAGACGAACTGGATGCTCTCCTTGCTTCTGAAATACCACCCACCCCCGAAAAATTAGGGGTCACTAGTTTGACACAACATCACATTGACGTGAATAATCACGCCGCGATTAGACAACGCTCATATAGGGTTTCGCCGAAAATACAGGAAGCAATAGACGAAGAAGTCGACAAGATGCTTGCATCGGGAATAATCGAGCCTTCGCATAGTGAATGGGCTAGTCCCATAGTAATGGTCAGAAAACCTAATGGTTCTTACCGTTTTTGTATCGACTTCCGGCAAGTTAATAGTGTTTCAAAGAAAGACGCGTATCCACTCCCGCGTATGGATAATATTCTTGATAAATTACGATCAGCCAAGTACATTTCGACGATCGATCTAAGCCAAGCTTATTTCCAGATTCCTTTAAGTAAAGAAAGTCGCGAAGTCACCGCATTTATCGTTCCGGGTAAAGGATTATTTAATTTTACTAGGATGCCATACGGCCTAACAGGCGCTCCGGCAACCTTTCAACGACTTCTAGATCGGCTTATCGGGCCAGATATGGACCCCTATGCATTTGCCTATCTGGATGATATAATTATCGCGACCAGCACGTTCGACGAGCATGTTAGCTGGCTACGACACGTATTACGAACTATTCATCAAGCCGGCTTGACAATCAATCCAAAAAAGCGCGAGTTCTGCTGTGCTCAGGTCAAATACTTAGGTTTCATCGTTAACGAGCACGGATTACAAGTCGATCCCGATAAAGTTACGCCTGTACGCGAATATCCCGTCCCGCGTAATGTCAAGCAATTACGAAGGTTCCTCAGCATGGCCTCGTGGTATCGTCGATTCATACAAAATTTTGCGACCACGACAGAACCATTGACGCGTCTACTTAGAAAAACCCAACCTTGGTTGTGGGAAGCTGAGCAGACGACAGCTTTCACCGAAATTCAACGATGTTTAACTTCCGCTCCGACATTATCATGTCCTGACTTTACCGTACCGTTCGTACTCCAAACGGATGCTAGCGCCGTAGGCCTAGGAGCCGTTTTAACTCAATCGCGAGATGATGTGGAATACGTTATAGCTTACGCCAGCAGGACGTTAACCGATGCGGAGAGAAGATACTCGGTCACCGAACAAGAATGTTTAGCCGTTATCTGGGCGATTCAGAAATTTAGAGCGTATATTCAAGGGTACCATTTCCAGGTCATAACCGACCACAGTAGCTTGCAATGATTACACCGACTCAAGAACCCCACTGGTCGACTAGCCAGGTGGTCTCTGGAGTTGCTCGATTATGATTACACCATTACGTACCGGAAAGGTGCTCTGAATCACGTACCGGATGCACTTTCGCGCATCCCTGAGGACAACCCGGATATCGTAGCTGCAATAATCGGTGCACCTGCATCGTGGTATGAAAAACGTAAACAGGAGGTTGAACAGAACCCAGAAAAGTTTGGCAACTGGAAGATAAACCACGACCAGCTCTATTTTCATCGTCCCGATCCTCGTGTCGAAACATTGGTTCGCGATCTAGATTCGTGGAAACTAGTTTTACCTGAAGGTCAACGTGAGCAAATCTTGCGAGAAAACTATGACCAACCCCAGACCGGTCATCTTGGTATCGAGAAAACTTATCATCGGATAGCCAACTCATACTATTGGCCTGGAATGTTTCGTACCGTCGCGAACTACGTAAAGCGTTGCAACATCTGCCAGCGGTGCAAAGTAAGCCAACAGGCACCCCCAGGATTAATGGGTCGAAGGGTAGTTGAAGAACCTTGGACCGTGGTAGCCATGGATATTATGGGCCGACTCCCCGCGAGTAAATCTGGTTCCGCTTATATCCTGGTCCTACAAGATTTATTTACTAAATGGATCGAGTGCTGTCCTCTTAAAAAGGCGACTGGCAAAAAGATTAGCGAGGCGTTTGAAGAAAATATAACGTCCCGATGGGGAACTCCTCGAGTCCTCTTGACCGACAACGGAACAGAGTTCAATAACAAAACAATTAAAGCTCTCACGGATACTTACAATATTATTCACACTACCACTCCACCATATCATCCTAAGGCCAACCCTGTTGAACGGGTTAACCGTGTATTGAAGACCATGATCATGTCGTTTCTCGAACGAGATCATAGGGAATGGGACGTACATCTAGCCGATTTCCGTTTCGCGTATAACACCGCTCACCATAGTTCGCTAGGCAGTAGTCCAGCATTTCTAAACTTCGGTCGTACCCCAAAACCAGTGAACTCGTTTAGAAGGGATGTAGTCAATAATCCCGAAATAAAGCCATCGTCAATGCAACTCTGGCGAGCCTGGGGAAGGTGTTCCCTCGGTGGATGTTGACTCCGTTGCGCGCCGAGGCGCGAAGTACAATTTTCATAGAAAAGAAGTAATACAATCAAAAGAGGATTAGAAATATGATACCCTGCCTAATTCTGTCTTAGCTCTTCCTGGGAAGCCTGCCGACCGTGCACATTCGTTATCGAATACGTTCGAATATTATAACACTATTTTTATTCATTTAACATTATACTACTACAGTCGAACCTCGCTAACTCGAAAACCTCCATATGTCTGAGATTCGGTCTGTTCCCTTGCAAAAACCTCTTTAATTCGAAGAAAAAACAGAGAATAACTCGAAGTTTTCCGAACGTATCAAAGTCCATTATTTTGCCTCTGTAACTCGAGTTCGAAGATACCTTACCTCTATAAGTCGAAGGCTACCTCTATAACTCAAAGTTCCAATACCCTGACAGTAGTAGGTGCCAGCCATGGCGAGTCATAACAAATGACGTCACCCTGGCCGGAGGTCAGTGACCGGGCGGGAGTAGGGGTTTGGCGTCAAAACAATGAGAGACAGCAGACTGTCCGATCCAAGATGGCGGCGCCCATACGCAATATTATAAACAAATATGGCGCCCGTTTTCCAATTTTTTCAAAATCCAAGATGACTACTATTTTTTTTCAAAATCCAAGATGGCTACTATTTTTTCAAAATCAAATATGGCTACTATTTTTCAAAATCCAAGATGTCTGATCTAAGATGGCCCCGCCCATACAAACCAATATGGCGGCTTTTCCAAGATGGCCACTATTTTTTTTCTCAAAATCCAAGATGGCTACTATGCCGGCTCTGAAATAATAAATTCTTATCCTATATATATCTATACTAGCTGAAATTGATAGAAAATGACAGGGTATATGCAGGGATTGACACAAATTATTTTCAAATATTCGTTTATTATTATTTTATCAAATCTACTTTTTTTTTTACAAGCATATTTTATCAGATCAACTTTTTTTTTTTTACAATCTAGTTTTTTTACAAGCATCTTTTTTTTTTAACGTAGGTACAACAGAGCGCGCCGACCCGTCATTCGCGATCGTGAGACAAGATCGCACCCCCGCATCGGTCATTCGAGACCTACCGAATCGATTAATCAAGCCGCGATCTTCCTCGTAATTCCGGTACAATCCTCCTGACTATATCTTGACGTATTCACACCTATGAGTATCCCAGGATAGAGTCGGGAGAATCATACCAGCCTTATGAGGAAGATAACAGCCGGATTTATCGCCCGGTTGATCTTGGACGACCGATGCTTGGGTACTATCTAGTCTCACGATCCGAAATACGGGTCACATTCATACAAGACCGCAACAGATCCCGATAAGAGGTCATCCGAGGCCTACAGAATCGATAAAACGAAACTGCGATCTTCCTCGTAATCCCGCTACAAGCCTCCTGACGCTAGCTTAGCCTATTCATGAATGAATACCCCAGGCTAGCGTCGGGAGAGTCATACCGACATTAAGAGGAAGACAGCAGCCTAATTCATCGATTCTGCAGATCGCGGTGACCTCTTATTGGGATCTATTTCGGTCCATATTAAGACTAGTTTTCACATTCATCCCTTATATCGAACAGACTAAACTACAGAGCGCCCTGCCCCTGGGCTCGCATCACCCGCCATTCGCAATCACGTGACTAGAGCATATCCTCGCATCGGTCATCGGAAACGTATCGAAACGATGAACCAACCAGCCTTCCTCCGCGTCAACCCAGTACAGGTGTCCTGAGACTATCTTGACAGATTCATGAATGAATACCCCAGGATGGTGTCGGGACGCCTATACTGAGCTCGCGCGGAGGAGAGCAGGAAGATTTATCGTCTCGGTACACCACGGATGACCGATGTTTGGGCTTGCTCAAGTCTCGTGATTCGAATCCTGCGGGGATGAAACCCCAGGGTCAACGCGGGCTGACAGTTTATTTCTCTCACACATACCCACTTAACAATGAAACCGCGCCGACATATGCCGGTAATAATGGACACACACACACTTCACTTATCAATTATAACACTCTGGCGTATGTCGGCTATGATGTAAGGTAAAAACAAACGGGTCAACTCGTGAAACACAACATTTAAATGGCCACTGCAGAATACCGCATCCAGCGCGCTCCTGTGGAGCGCATCCTTCGCTGCTTCAGCCTCCTCGCATACCACGACACCGATCTGCTGCAGAGTGGGGGCCGTCATCTTTCTGGATCGCACGATGCTGGCAAAGTGACGAACCAGCAACTCCTTGCAGTTGTCGACATTATCTACCAGCTGCTCCAGTTGAATGATATACTCGTCTATACAGCAAGCGATATGGCGCAGACCGTCAAATGTAACCTTCTGCATCACAATTACCGGCGAATAGGTTTTTCGTTTCTTCCATCCAGGTTCACCAGTGTTATCGCCCTCCTCCTCCTCCTCGTACCCCTGCTGACTTTCGGCAGCGTCAGGATTGCTCGCATAGAATGCAACTACTTTCGAACCGCCAGCCGATGTTAAACGCAAGGAACACCCTCCGGCTAGCGAGATGGTATCGCTCAGCAACGAACTCAGACTACCGGCGGGACGCTCGCTTTTCTCGAAATACTTTTCGATATCCTCGAGCTTTTCAGTCAGATCTTCCCATGCTTCGGCGGTGAGGGATACACCGCTCGAGTAATTATTTACGAATTTCACCACAGGCTCGAAAGTCCCATCCAACCGGAGACGAAGCCCGACGTTCACCTTTTTCGACCACGAACCGTTCAGCCCGTACGTCCTCGACAGTAGCAGGCTACGCTCGGATTTCTTCAGCGCTATGTCAAAGGTCTTAGCCAATCGACTACACCCCTCTTTCAACGAGCCTGTTTTCGGTGTGGCCATTGTTCTTGACTGTTCGGTTGCAACTGAAAGCTCCGCACCCGATCTAGTCTTCGCCGAGGCCTACCCACCCCACCAATCTGCACACCTCAGCAAAAATACGCATCACCACGTGACAATCGCGTGACAGTCGCAGCAGCATCGCGCAGCGCGCTTCAGCGAAAATGTAACCTCATACCGATCATGCGAGGATTACTGTAGCTATGATTTTTCTATAACCACGTAATCCGACGCGCAACGGACGTCGTTATCTTCCAGGTATCGTCAACACGGTCTTCGTAATATTTCAACAATAAAGTCGTACGCCGACAGCGGTCACCCTCGCCTTTCGTAAAACGCTGATGGCACATCACGCCACTCCAGGTGTCCTGCATATTCGCGATGTATGCACACCCACGCACGCACACACACACACACACACCATTTTTCATACTAGTCCTAGCGAAAACCTTATGAAGGGAATAGAGAGACTCGCATTACAAACTAACAGATAGTCCGGTGAAGAAGTGTTTCTCGACAGCAACAACAGAAAAGGTATGTCTTTACGACTCTTTCCCTCGTTCAACCCTCTAATTCCGAAGGATTCTGAACAAAAAAAATGTTTAAAAAAAATTCAGATGGAACGGATCGCAAGACGTGCTCGAGTACTGCGGCTGAGGGGGGAGATGCGACAGAGATATCTCACCAACGCGAGGGCGCTCTTGCAATTCCTGCGAGCAAACAATGTCGCAGAGGGGTTCGTCGCCGAGACCGATAATATCCATTATGAGATGCTCACCCATCTCAATAGGCAGTGGGAAATCAACGATTCCTTCGTCTACGGGACGAACCCCGCGGAGGCTGCAGGGGCTGTACAGAGCGAAGAAATTTCTTCAACCGTCGCTGAGGAGGAGGAGGAGAAGGAGGAGGAGGAGGAGGAGGAAAGAGACCCGCTAAATTTGGACGAGCACGACGGTCTGAGCATTCAGGAAGAAGAAGAAGAAGAAGAAGAAGAAGAAGTAGAAGAAGAAGAAGAAGAAGAAGAAGAAGAAGAAGAAGAAGAAGAAGAAGAAGAAGAAGAAGTAGAAGAAGTAGAGGAGGAAGACCAGGTGGTCCCAAATCGTCCGCCATCACCACCACCTTCATCCCCCGCCTCGTTACCTCGCTCCCCGTCCCCACCCCCAGAGTCCCCCCGATCACCTTCCCTCCTATTTATCACCCGCCGTTGATTTAATAATATTAATAACCTTACGTAAAATTTTTCACACGAATATATATTTAATAAAAATGTAGAGAGTATATAATTCAATAATAATAACCGTAGCTATAATTTTTACATGTGATATATATATATATATATCGCGTCACTAATGCCATAAGGTCGTAAGTGCCAAAGATAAAAATTTCATGTTTTTGGTGGCAAAATCTTTTTCGTGCGATATAACATCGTTTGGATATATCCACAAAAAAAATAATTTTTTGGCGCTTACGACCTTATGGCTTTAGTGAGGCGATATATATTGATTTATTAAAAATGTAGAACCTATAATATCTAGATTTAAGAAAAAATGTACCAAATAAATATATATATTGATTCATTAAAAAATGTAGAACCTATATTATCTAAATTTAAGAAAAAAATGTAGCAAATAAACATATGCAAGATCTGGTATATAAGCGGTAGGGTATTATATCTTAAATATATATATATATATATATATATATATATACATATATATATATACCTATATATATATACATATATATATATATACCTATATACAGTAGTCTCTCTCTCTTTCTCATTTATACACAGACGCTCGTACGACTTGACGATGGAGGGGATTCAAATTATTGCGCTATACTGTAGGATCTGCTATAGGTGTGTGTGTGTGTGTGTGTGTGTGTGTGTGTGTGATACCTCGGATGTAGAAAATTTTTATGAAAACTACACCGGCCATCAGAGCATATATATATATATTCACACTGCCTCTCACACACGTGCACGGGAGGGATTATGATTCACACACACGAGACAGATGTAGTAGATGTGTAATATCAGCGAAATCTATAAATTTGGCTGCACCTGTTCAATTTGCTCAGTTTGAGTATAAACAGGCTAAAAAATGGAAGATAATAAATTTCAACGCGAATTAACGGGCGCTAACAGGGCGATTTACCGGAGTAGCGTGATTCGAACCGTGATACGCGATGTGCTGTATTGCGCCAGGAGGTTCGCCCCTCGATTCGTGCGAGAGTTTGACGAAAATTGGTTTCTCGAGCTGGTGGACCTTCCGGCAGCCGCGCTCCTCTTTCGCCTGAGAAGTCTTTTATGGAGTTGCACCGTGCCGGATATCGGTCGTATGTACGATCGGCATGTGTTTGACGAGTCTTGGGAAAGTATGAAAATTGCCGTCGACGTGGTACGTCAACGCGGTGGTCAGTCATACCCCGAAGTCACCAGAATGGTACGGGCGTACACGGATCACGAGGGTAAGTAACAACTCTGTTCTACGGACTCTTTGTCAACGGCTCGCTTCATAGTATTGTCGGGTGTTTTTTTCGCACCAGACAACGCGAGTAGCGAACCCGAGACGGAGTGGTTGAACGGTAAGGATGATGAGTTCGACGACGAAGATCAACTCCTGTACGACGCTGCGGCTCGTTACGAGCTTGCCGCGCGGGAGGAAGAGGAAGAAGAGCTAGAATTGATAAGGGTGACGGAGCAAGCCGAGGCTGTCGCGGATACACCTCTGCTCCAAGATGACCCTTCTGTTCGGAGCGATAAAACGACTGCCATCGCGGTACAATCACTACCGCGGTGTCCCGACTCCCCCGGTGAGTACCAGCGAGTACGCATTTTTGAGACGCCTCGTGTAACCCGGTCTTTAACTCTTGGTTATCAGAGCAACGCCGACCCGTCTACGTCGGTGGTATCAACGAGGGTGCCGGTACATCGGGCATACAGTATGGTGGGGGTAAGAGACAGAGAGCACCGCCACCGTCTCCCGAAAATTCCTCGACAGACGATGAGATGGAGGTGGTGTTTTCCGACGAATCTTCCGGTGAGTACACCCCCCGAGTACGGATTCTCCTTTTTTTAATTTTCAAGACGACTCGTGTAACCGGGACTTTACCCTTGGCCGTCAGAGCGGCGCCACGCTGTCTACGCTGCGTTGAAACGAGCCGGAGGTATCAACGAAGACGCCGGTATACAGCAGGGCGGGGGAAAGAGAGAGAGAGCCGCTAGCACAGCTGCGGACGACCACATCGCGCGTCCTCCGGGTGTCAGATTTCTGATTGTAGACGAGAGTCGTAAATATTATCGTAGATTTGCCGTAACGGGGAGCGTCTTGACGTTGAAAATCATCACACCCCCGGAAACCGTAGACCCTGTTACCTGGCTCGAAGAAGCCGTCAGGGATATTCACAATTACGCCACGACCACTGCCCCGGACTCTGTAGATGATCCCGCTAACGATTATATAGGATTCGGCCTAGACACCCCCTCGTTTGCTCTGGGCACGGCCGGTTTGTCGTTTCGACCGGTCAGGGACTCTCGCTACGAGGATCTCTGGCGGCTCGTGTTCAGTCTCAGTCAAAGCGCCTCCGAATTTCGTGTGGATGACTCGTTCAGAATCACCGTTAACCGGGTCAGCGTACTGGTGGGTCGCGGGCGAAAGAGCAAACCTCTCACTCACGAGGAGGTGAGCAAAAGATCGCTTCTCGAGGTCAAACGCGACAATCTTTGTCTACCGCGCGCTATAATTTCTGCTCGCGCCTACCTGAACAGAGAGGGTATCGGGGGTAACGCGGCTGATCCCGCGCTTCGATGGTCCGACGTGCGTCACGCGAAATCTAGACTTCAGAGGGAGGCTGCCCTGGCTTTGTGCAGAGAGGCGCGCGTAGAAGTCCCCCCAGAGGGCTGTGGTATGCGAGAGATCGTTAGATTTCAAGAATATCTGGCTCCTCTGGGTCTAGCCGTCGTAATATAGGATTTCAATACCTTTGGACGCGGAGGCGAGGCCGTTTACAACGGGGCGCGCGTACTGGCCGAGCGGGGTGAATGCTCCAGCGGCACATTGAACATACTGTACTTTCCACGCGGCGGTCATTACAAACCTATATTAAATCTTACCGCCGCAGCAGCCAACAGACGCTTCTGCGAGCCCTGCAACGTAGCCTATCGTTATACAGGCGATCACAGGTGCTCCAACAGATGTCCCGGCTGCAACACCGTTCCGCAGTGCGACAGATCGGGGGTACGTATGCCGTGCGTTGCCTGCGGCCGGTGGTTCTTTGGGGAGGAATGTCTGCGGAGACATCGCGTCGCGGGGTCGTTCGATCCTCGCAGAAGCGTCTGCGATACCCTGCAGATGTGCAGCGGGTGCGGTCTGTTCGTCGATCGTACTAAAAAGGGTCACTCCTGCGGCAACGCGTACTGCAACACGTGTGGATCCGAGCAGGCGGTAAACCACGAGTGTTACATGCAGCCTCTGAAGCCACCCACCGGAAACGCGGAGCATATATTCGTGTTTTATGACTTTGAGACCCAGCAGTGCGCCCCGGTGGCCGGCAGCGGAGATGTCAATCTGCATGTGCCGAATCTGTGCGTGGCGCAGCAGGCGTGCACCAGCTGCATACACGAGCCGGACATAAGTACACCCTGTCCTAGTTGCGGGCTCGTGCGCGAGTTCGTATTCCGAGAGAACCCCGTTAAACAGCTGGTGGAGTTTGTCACGCGGGACGTTTGTCGGTTCAAAAAGATCTTCTGTATAGCGCGTAACGCCAGCGGTTTCGATTCTCAATTTATACTGCGTTACCTGGTAGAAAATAACAGAGATCCGCCGCAGGTGATCCTGAACGGTACCAAGATCATACTGATGGAGACGGGTCACACGCGTTTCCTGGACTCTTTGGCCTACATGCCTATGGCTCTAGCCGCGCTGCCCAAGGCATTCGGCCTACCTGTGGAATCGCGCAAGGGTATCTTTCCGCATCTGTTCAATACACCGGAGAATCGGAATTACATAGGTCCGTTGCCAGACGCGGAATTCTACTCCCCCGACAGTATGAAGACCTCGGACAGGGACGCTTTCTACAAATGGTACAGGGAAGCCACAGCCGGCGGGTACGTGTTCGATTTTAACCGCGAGCTGGTGGAATACTGCCGCAGTGACGTGGACATCCTTCGTCGAGCATGCGTCGCGTTTAGAGATATTTTTTCTGAATTGCGGCGGTGTTTGCCCGTTCTCGCGAAGCACCACCATAGCGTCGGCCTGTTCCGTCGTGTTTCGACAAAATTTCCTCAGACCCCGCACCATAGGAGTGTTGCCGGCCGCAGGGTACAGGTTGGCCAACAATCAATCGGTGAAAGCGATCAAATGGCTCGTTTGGATGGAGAGGGAGCTGGGTACAGAGGTGAGGCACGCCGGACGAGGTCGCGAGTACAGGATTCCGGCTGGACGCGGCTGGGGAGCGACACGTGTTGGAATTTCACGGATGCTACTGGCACGGGTGTATTAGATGTCACACGATCAATCGCGACAAAGAGTTATCGTGCGGGGATACGATGGACAGACGGTGGCAAGAGACTGGGGCAGAAACGGCGCGCATGATCGAACTGGGTTACAGGGTCACGGAGATGTGGGAGTGCGCGTTCGACCAGATGATGGATGCCGATCCTGAAATGCGCGATTACCTCGAACAGCATCCGCTGGTCCTCTCCCGCGACTCGTTGAATCCTCGAGAGGCGTTTTTCGGAGGGCGTACGGGAAACACGAAGCGTTATCACGAGGCTGCCCCGGGGGAGGAGATCCGATACGTAGACGTATGCTCTCTGTACCCTTGGGTGTGCAAAACCGGTCGCTACCCCGTGGGCCACCCGCGAGTCTACGTAGGTAGGGAGTGCAGAGCGTTGACCGGTCCCTACAACACGGACATCTCCGGCCTCGAGGGTCTCGTGAAATGCGTTATCCTGCCACCCAGGAATCTCTATCATCCCGTGTTGCCGGTCCGTATGCGGGGAAAACTCATGTTTCCCCTGTGTCGCTCCTGCTGCGAGGCTTCTCTGCAGATCGATTGTCCGCACGAGTCGGAGGCCGATCGGTGGTTCGCAGGTACCTGGGTGTCTGCCGAGCTGCAGAAAGCCGTGGCTGTGGGCTACAGCGTGATCGACGTATCGGAGATCTGGCAATACGAGAGTACGGTGTACGATCCGGCCAGCGGTCAGGGGGGACTCTTTGCTCCCTACATAGACACTTTTCTGAAAATAAAGCAAGAAGCCAGCGGGTGGCCCGGCGAGTGCACCGACGAGGCTTCCCGCGACCGTTATCTCGCGGAGTACGAGCGGGTGGAGGGTATCAGGTTGCAGCGGGAGAAAATAACAAAGAACGCCGGCCTTCGTTCCGTATCCAAGCTCTGCCTGAACTCGTTCTGGGGTAAATTTGGCCAGCGCGAAAACCTCCCGCGTACCGAGGTGATCAGAGAGCGTCAACGTCTGCTGGAACTGTTGACGGATCCCGAGAACGAGGTGGTCGATATCTTGCCTGTGACGGATCAAATACTCTACGCGCGGTGGATTAATACGGAAGAGAGCATCGTACCGTCCCCCCTGGCCAACGTTGTACTGGCCGCCTACACCACCGCTCAGGCTCGCCTCAAGCTGTACAGCTATCTCGAGAGGCTCGGGCGCCGGGTGTTGTATTACGATACGGACGGGAACGCTTCATTCACCCGAAACGCCATCTACCCGAATCGCCATTTACCCGAAAGTCATTTACCCGAACGCCGAATACCCGAATCGTCGAATACCCGAATCGCCATATACCCGAATCGTCGAATACCCGAATCGCCAAATACCCGAACGCCAAACACCCGAACGCCAAATATCCGAATCGTCATTTACCCGAATCGTCATTTACCCGAATCGTCAAATACCCGAATCGCTAAGTACCCGAACGCCAAATACCCGAACGCCAAATACCCGAATCGTCAAATACCCGAATCGCCAAATACCCGAACTCCATATACCCGAACGCCAAATATCCGAATCGCCAAAAACCCGAATCGCCAAATACCCGAATCGTCATTTACCCGAATGCGATAGGCTGGTTTCTATGAGCGCGAATCCGAGCGACAGCGACTCATTGTGATTCAAATTCATTTATTTATTTATTTTTTCAGGTGATTACATTCGAATTCTGTTGGCCCAAGACATGTGTGTACATTTGCGAATATAACTTGTTACAGTCCAGAAGAGATTTTTCTTCGATTTGCTCTAAGGAGACTGCGATTTTTTATTAAAAATTCTTCAATCAACATTTCTCGTTGTGAAAAACAAGGAATCCTAAAGTCTCTCAGCCTCATTCGTTGATTTTTTTTTCAATCCACAACAAGACTCGAGAAATGGCTCGAGAAGTGGCTCGAGAAAGTGTGCATCTTTAACACGAATTAAAATGATCCACTGATCTCTATATCACTCTAATTAGAACTCGGTAGGCAAAGCCACGGAAATTACTTACATGCACTCTGAAATTTGGAGTCGCTTAGCAGTTCACAACTTAACATATCTGATAAATATTCAAATCTAAAATGTGAACAAACAGGAAGAGAAATACAACCAAATCAACATTTTTGAAGCTTTTCAAACCTTGGCTCAACCTTAATGGCGTTTCAGTATTGTTAATTATTCAATTAACAAATTAATGGATCAAGTAGCAAGTTTGATAATTATTGGAACAATTATAAATATTAATTCATGTAAGGTAAAGGACCCAGTACCGGAACGAGACCCAATATCGGAACGATTTGACACTCAATCATTTATATTTAATCTCGTACGCGATGGAATTTTTCGAATCTTCGTTTATTTGGTACCTTAATCTTTTATTTACATAACATATATAAATGTGAGTTGAAAGTATATTCAAAGTATGAAATAAAAATTGTTAAATGTAGCAGAGGTATCAAATCTACGACTTATCCAAGTTCCTTAATGGTTTTGTTAAGAAATCAGTCGATGATCTTAAGCTTGTAGAAAGTGCATAAAAAAACTTTTCGGGTATTTTTTTTTTTTTATACGCTTATAGAAGTATTTTGGAATCAGAATAATTTATTTATAATGTGAGCAAAATTCCCTTTTCATTTAAATTCTACCGTTCCTTTATTGGTCCCCTACAAATGAGCCGTACCCAGTGTCGGAACAGCTAGCCATGTTGCTTTTATCGCATGACATATGCGATGCATTTGACTTGGTGTAGAGATCGAGTGGGGACAAAAAATTAATTTCTGATTGAATATTTAATGCAGTAAGTACATTTGTTATAAAAAATACATAAAATATACATAAACTTTAATTTAGATAGTAAAAATTAATCTCTGTGTTAAATGTTTTATTCGGAAACTACTTAATTCTAGCATAACCTTAAAATCATTTGTTTTTATTTTATTAATATTCACCTAATAAAATATATATTATATATATATTTTTTTTTTTAATCAAATATGAAATCATTAAAAATATAAAATGCTTTTTATATTTGTATATATTAAATAATTATTGAAACTCACTAAAAAAAAAAAAAAAAAAAATGAAAAAAAAAATGCTTCTATCACTATAATTATTATTGCCTTAACTCATTTATCATTAATTATTTCTTATAATTAACTGCAATTATTCAATCACTTTTACGGTAAGCATAATTCTTTCATTAAAATGAACTCATTTTATTCACTGTTCCGGTACTGGGTTAACTATGTTCCGATACTGGGTCTGGGCTCTTTAGGTGTTCCGGTACTGGGTCTTTTAGACTCATTCGAAAAAAAATTTTTTAACATATTAAATTTCGGTAAAACTAATCAATGTAATTACGCCTGAATAGCTAAATGTCCATTTCATCCAGTGGATTAATTTTTTTTTTTTCATCAGCTACTCAAGTATTTTAAAAATAAGAAAAATCAGTCATATACCCTTCGTC
Organism: Tenthredo mesomela; assembly: GCA_943736025.1. Lineage (NCBI taxonomy): Eukaryota > Metazoa > Arthropoda > Insecta > Hymenoptera > Tenthredinidae > Tenthredo > Tenthredo mesomela. Next base: position 32,120,123 of record OX031013.1, read on the forward strand.
GTTCCGGTACTGGGTCCTTTACCTTATTATGAAAATTTTGTAGAAATATTTGAATTCAATATTTAAAATCAAACTCTACTAAATAGAAAGCATTATGCATTTGACAAAAAACAGAACACACGGCATAAAACCCACTATACCTGCAATGTGATCATGTATGGGCAAAAAAAATATTTTCATACTTTGACATTACGATACATGTTTCCGTTGAAAAATGTATGCCTTGAAAATTGAAACTGCAGTATGCGGAGTTCAAAATCTATTTACTTGCGTGAAACTCGAATCTAATTATTTTGAATCATGTAAAATTAAAATGAGTACCCTTCAATTTACGAAATACCAGGAAAACTCCGCAACAATTCAATTTACATGATTTTTGAAGCAATAATAATAAATGATGTTGTCTCAAGGAAAATTGGATCGGTAACTATTATTGAGGTTTTTATTGCATATCAAATACTCGACAAAATAACACATCTTATTTAGGAATCACCGTCCCCCTTCTCTTCTATCTTTTCTTTACTTTTTGTCGGTCTATTAACTAGATTATCATCTTTTTGTACATGTGATTTATTTAAACTGTCTTTAAATGAGTAAATACTGCACATAGGCCCAGAATTTTCTGGCCTTGTCTTTTTCATCTCAGTCTTGGAATGGCCATCTCCTGCTGCTAGCTCATTGTCCTCCATAGAATGAGAAGCTGTATTTGTGACATACTGTCGTGATCCACCATCAGCAGTGTGCTAGCAGAAAAATATAACCGAGTTATCAATTTCAGGACCATAACGATATTATGTAGTAGATGAATAACACTGCTCAGCAGTGACTTTGTCGTCCATGACATGAGAGTGGTTCTAGGATGATTTTATGCTGCAGACAATTTATGAAACTACGAATGATTTTGCAAGATTGACTCTTTTTTTAATAGGCACTATTTCTATAATAAGTTTTGATTTTATTTTTGAATATGAAAATTTATTGAGCACATCTGGTACACTCATGCCTTTATTTGTAAATTGTATATTGTTTCTAGTCACGGAAATCCATAGAGATAACAAGGGCAACTAATTTTATTTTTTGGTTTTGTTGAGCTCTGTAATAGTCAAATGAATGAGTGAATACCTCTAAAATCTCTATACTAATGGGTTGTTGTTGATTTTGATTAGATTCTCCTCCCCCTATAGATACTCCGAAGAGACCCATCCAGAGATGAATACGGCCACCGCATATACAATAACATACCACTGGGAGAAATATGTATAGCAGAATTGTCACAATCCATCACAGGGAACGGGAGGTTTCCTATAATAAAATGAGTAGATTATAGGTTTTTGCTACATTTCACATAGTGGAAAAATAATTCCCATTTCGTCTTTGCTTTTCTAATCCTTACCAGTATGAAGAGGCCGTAAGAAGATCCGATTTGTGTTATTGTTTGGAAAATAATTCTACCCAAGACCGGTCACCGGTTACATCGTTCAGAGTTATTTCATTAAATACATTAAAGTTCATTGACTCGTAATACTCGAAGCAATGATCACGCTCTGAAAATAATACCTATTTAATAAATTGATGAAATGTGAAAAATGATATGAGAATAGTAAAATAATTTGTTACCCTCAAAATATGTATGTTGTAAATCTGTCCCAAAACCCGATTTGTTCAGGATCACATTGGATGGGTGGTTCCTTATATTTCATTGCATGTATCATTTGCTCAAGGTCAGCTTCCTGTGATAAAGCAAGACGTGAAAGAGGTTATTTTACGTTGAGAGGATTTCTCCAACAGTGAAGCGCAAAGTTAGTTAACTCCATTTCTCAGCTTTTTTTCATTCAATCAACTTTGACCGTTGAGCATTAACCCTATAACGACAAACCCATTTTTTCTACCTTCAAACTACAAACCGGGATTAATATTTACCCCACGCGTTTCTTGTTTGTAAAACTGTTCTAAAAGCAGTAATGAGACTCGTAAGTACATGAATCTCTTTGTTATTTCATGCAGAAGAGAATGGTGAAAAGAAAATTCAATTTCATTGAAGTTTAGTCGGTGAAAAGTCGATTTAAATACCTGAAAGTGCTAAGAAAACGGCCAAAACCTCATTTTTCAGAGTTTGCCTGGGGTAGATATATACCCCGGTTTGTCGTTCTAGGGTTAAGATATCGGATGAAGAACAGCGCAACCAACAATTTTATGCATCTATGTGATAATGTATGTCGAACTTACCTTCATAAGCCGTGACCAAGTCATGACGTAAGCCATGAGCATCCCAACTCCCAGAAAAACAATAATGACTTTACTAGTAGACCAACTCATATTGTAACGTGTCCGACCGTCACGATGGGGGTCGGCTATGATTGGTCAGTTCTAAGTCGGAGTAAACACCGAAAACTGGACAAATTCAGATAGACGAGCGAGCGACGCTTGTGACGTCACAAGCGTAAGCAAAAGAGTATATAAACACGCGTCGACAGAGCTCGACAGCGCACTTGTGGTATAGCACCCGGCGACTCACAACCACTCATTAGAGCGCAATCGTGGTATAGCATCCCAGGCGACTCATTTGATATTGAACTAAGGATCTTCCGAAGGCAATAAAGTAGAATCATTAAATTCACGATACTTAGACAATTCAGAAATTATTTCAAAAGCAATTCTAATATCACCTACCCGGGTATAGAATCATTATATTATATCGAGCATTAGCTATAGCAGCATTGTTACGAACGGTTAAAAGAAAAGAGAAATTACGGTTAAAATAGCCTTTAACGTAGGATAAAATAGAATAAGTTAAATGTACGAAATTTTGTTGATATTTTATTTGATTTAACAATACAGGAAATCAAATTACTACTTATAAATTTTGCCTGGTATTTTCTTATCATCCTGTTTGACATTAATAAATACCAGAATAAGCCGAGTAGTTACAGCTTTGGCGAACAACGGTAGAAGCGAACGACATTGGCGTAAAAACCTGTGTTCGAGGGCCAACCGTTGGAAACCCGAGTCTGACAGGCAGTCTTGGTGTAAAAACCCGGATCTGTAGTTAGTCAATAAAATCATCAATAGCAGGGAGACAGGCTTGGCGTAAAAACCCGGCTCTGTAGTTAGAATTCTGAATCTTAAATTCAGAACCAATACGGCTTTGGTAATTAAACCTATCCGAGTCCGGTAGCTAGCGTAGGGAGATAAAATCTGAATAAGGTGGCTTTTGCATGGTAGACCCATCCTTTTCCTCACCTTTCAGTACGAGGAGTCCGTAATAATACTTAATAAATTAAATTTCAGAAAATAGATAAATTTCGAACCCGTAGCAACCGACTTTTACTATAACCAGAAGGTTCGTAAAAGCCGAAACGTTACATTTGGCGCCCAACGTGGGGCTCCTCAGTATTAAATTCATTTGGAAAATAAATTCAATACTTCAACTTAAAATCAATTTAACAAATGCAACGTAAATTCAAGATATAACTTCATATTCATCAAATTTCAAATTCAAATTAAAATTAGCTTCAATTTTGCAAAATAGAGTCATTGTTCAAGGGTTCCTTAGAAAAATAGACCGATATAGCATTGCCTATCAGACTCGGTTTTGAATAAACATAGTCCGGGACCGATAGGAAAATGCCAGGCAACGGTAGTATTAATAATAGAGTAGATCCTATTATCGAGAGATTAGGGACTCAGGGACATGATTCACAAATAGTTAGCGTCAATTCTTCGCCATCGACAGCAGCCATGAATCCGGCAAATAATTATAATTCAAATATAAAAGATCCATGTGCGAGAATATTTGAGGCACTAGCTAGGTTAGAAAAAAAATTTGACAGTAAATTCGAAAGCCTAGAACGCACCATCCTAAACAACAAGGCTGACGATGTCGAAGAACGGGCGAGAAACAAGGAACATGTAAACGAGACATTAGTAGGTCACGAAATTAGAAATCAAAAACAATTAGTTGGATTAAATGAAACTTTGCAGCAAGTCTCGGCAAAACTGAATACCAAGGTGTCAGATGATAAATTTCAAATCGAGTCACGCGAAAAGATGGTGTGCCATGACCGAATGGCTAAAGACGAAATCATAAAAAGTAAAATCATTAAAGCTCAAGAAAATGATAACGAGCCATTTGAAAGTTTGAATATCAGATATGAAATATTGAAACCCGTGATAGCAGCTGTGCTGAGACTAGTTGACAAAAGTAGAGTCAAAACAAAACAAATAACATTCGGATACGAAAACAAAGCCGTATACTGCGGGCAAGGGGGCAAGCATGGTGAGCGCTTCCTGCAGAAGCAGGTATACCGACGAATAAATAGCTTACAATACAAGATGAAAAAACGGAATTATCACCTAGATAAAAGACTTTATAAATCAAATACGAATAGTACAATTAACAAAGGGAGGAGAGTTAATCCCCGAGCAAATAGATCCAACTCAGCTACCAAAATAGGAAGGATTAAGTTAATTGAATCACCAATACTATTCGACAATTAAAACATAAATAAATTGCAATATTAAAATCAAATTTACTATCAATAAAATAGGTCGTAACGCTAAATTTGGTAATACATTCATTAAGCAAATAAAATTTCAAGACTTCGATAAATCATGAGGTTAGGTATCAGTAAGTGACAGTATTAGGTCACTAGGTTCGGTATTATAGTATGTGAAAAGGATTAGTGAGAGGATTAGGATTAACGAGTTAATTCCCAGTATTGAAGGATCACAATTTAAAGAGCGATTTAAAGTCCAGATATAAGGAAATGCTTTAAATGTAAGTGTAGCAGCTGCGAAATTGCATACAAGGCAGCGACGCACTGCCAGAAGAAGACTTGAATCAAATATGCACCTGGAAGGTACAAGATGACATCAAGCACCAAACGATTGCACAAATCGACCGAGCCGATACCTAAAAGAAACGAATTAGACGATAACAACAACGAGATAATAACAACCGGATAGAACAACATAATTAACACATACCTGACTGATGAGGGATTAAACTACATCAGCAAATAGATTGAAGAAGGCTTGAATGTGGAGGTGCCATTAACCAAATCCAAACCAAGAAGTAGCAAAGACGTCATCTTAAATAAAAAGGGGCTACGGAAAATTAAGTCAAATGAAAACCAGGAGGCTACGAATAATGCTAGCCATATAGGGAGTGTCAACTTACATTGGAAAATGCAGGCGTTAAGCATATCAGAACGCACTGTTGCACGACGGAAGAGTTGATGGTGAAGAGGGGATGTGGAAAATTATAGATCAGCATAGAACACATGAACCATAGTATCTGATACACCAGCATTACCGGAGGCTTGGAGATGTCACGATGGGGTGGAGGTAGAGGCATCTAGACGGCAGCTAACACCATTCGTGAACCCGATGCCACCAGAGCACATCGTAAAGTTCGAATTCTCGGATCCTCGCGGGTTGGAGAGATTATCAACACCAAAAGGGACTTTAAGGAAGTTCATCGCCGACGGAGATAAGGTCCATCAATGTGAATTTTCCAGAAGCAGCGAAGCATTTTATAATGAAAAATTCAATTGATGGAAGGGGGCAATGTAACGTGTCCGACCGTCACGATGGGGGTCGGCTATGATTGGTCAGTTCTAAGTCGGAGTAAACACCGAAAACTGGACAAATTCAGATAGACGAGCGAGCGACGCTTGTGACGTCACAAGCGTAAGCAAAAGAGTATATAAACACGCGTCGACAGAGCTCGACAGCGCACTTGTGGTATAGCACCCGGCGACTCACAACCACTCATTAGAGCGCAATCGTGGTATAGCATCCCAGGCGACTCATTTGATATTGAACTAAGGATCTTCCGAAGGCAATAAAGTAGAATCATTAAATTCACGATACTTAGACAATTCAGAAATTATTTCAAAAGCAATTCTAATATCACCTACCCGGGTATAGAATCATTATATTATATCGAGCATTAGCTATAGCAGCATTGTTACGAACGGTTAAAAGAAAAGAGAAATTACGGTTAAAATAGCCTTTAACGTAGGATAAAATAGAATAAGTTAAATGTACGAAATTTTGTTGATATTTTATTTGATTTAACAATACAGGAAATCAAATTACTACTTATAAATTTTGCCTGGTATTTTCTTATCATCCTGTTTGACATTAATAAATACCAGAATAAGCCGAGTAGTTACAGCTTTGGCGAACAACGGTAGAAGCGAACGACATTGGCGTAAAAACCTGTGTTCGAGGGCCAACCGTTGGAAACCCGAGTCTGACAGGCAGTCTTGGTGTAAAAACCCGGATCTGTAGTTAGTCAATAAAATCATCAATAGCAGGGAGACAGGCTTGGCGTAAAAACCCGGCTCTGTAGTTAGAATTCTGAATCTTAAATTCAGAACCAATACGGCTTTGGTAATTAAACCTATCCGAGTCCGGTAGCTAGCGTAGGGAGATAAAATCTGAATAAGGTGGCTTTTGCATGGTAGACCCATCCTTTTCCTCACCTTTCAGTACGAGGAGTCCGTAATAATACTTAATAAATTAAATTTCAGAAAATAGATAAATTTCGAACCCGTAGCAACCGACTTTTACTATAACCAGAAGGTTCGTAAAAGCCGAAACGTTACAATATATTTGATCCATAGAAGTATGGCTACAGTCGCAAGAGACGCTATGCTGATTCCCTTCTTCAACGTGATGATTATTGTTGATATAAAATGTATGCATCAATCTGAATCTAAGCTATTTTACTCAAATGTATGTAATCAGATACAACATTATTATTGGAGCACAGATTATTTGTAGAATTCATTACTTGATATTGTAAAGTTCATAGGTAACTTTATAATTGGGAATACAAAAATTCTGTATCCGCATTGAGCGACTATTGAGTAATATTTTATCGTCAATTTTGTGTCAAGTATAGAAAATCTCAGTTCATACATATATATCAATGATGAGAAGTAAGCGTTCAAAGAAGGTCTTTCCAATCCCAAATTCTCTCAGTACTTCTATCTGTGCTTTTGATCCGGACAGAGTTACAGAGCCACTTAACACATCGCCAGTCTCTTGAACAAATATATTCTCTCTGATTAATTATCACTAATATCAGTTTCTCAATATCAATAAATGAAGATACAATTCAACTGAATAAATCAATAAAGTATTGCATAATACATATGGAATGCTTGAAATAACAATGAATCCGATAACACGCGCAAGGTGATCTGAACTAATAGTTTCACATTATTTTTATATCTCATCAGCAAAGAACTCACAGACTAGATTAGATTATGAGAAATACCATTTGTCTAGCTGAAAATATGAAGAAACAACATTCTAATTGTCGAGTTTGAGTCTTGCAGACTTCTTTCATTTATAGTATATCGCGTTTGTTGAATGTACCTTGAGCTGGGCAGTAGAAAGTATCAAGGTAATCAACCTTGTGGAAAAAAGGCTGTCAAACTCAAGATTCTGAAGCGCATCTTGGCATTGTTCGAGGTCTTTCCTGCATCGGGCATTGCTACCACAAACACCATCCGACCTAAATGATAAAATAACAATAAGTATCGTTTATTTACACACGATCAACAGATCAATAAAACTCTCCAATAATTTTGCAGTGAACTTACCATCGAAATTGTGACTGTTCATCTAACATTCTCTTGTTAGCTTCGTCATAATCGAGTGAGAACGGATCCACAAAAGTTTTCTCTCTGTTCACCCATCGTACGAATAGTGTTGATTTCAAAATATAATAAAAAAAATTTACAATTCCAATTTTTCGTGGAATCTTCTATTTTACAAATTTTATTGTGTCATTTTTCGAAAAATACACACGCGCGAAACTGTATGAGGATTTCATTCTAGGTTATGTTTCACGGCGATACATTGGTTAAGCAGTTAGCCCAAATCTATCTTAACATTCGTTGACAATTGTGAATGTGCAACTATGAAAACACTTATGGCTGGTTTATGCAGCGCCGTAATTTAACTTAATTTAAGAATCGACCAATCAGGAGGCTGCTTTAGCCACGCGCCAGAAGAATCGAGCCTCCTGATTGGTCAATCCTTAAATTAAGTTAAGGAAAATTAAGACGAGGAAAATTCCAATTTCATAGGTAATTATTAATTCATGTTGTTTCTTAATTTGAGGTTATATCCATGTTTTGATGCAAATCATTATAGTTTAATAATAGTTTTGTAATAAAGAAAATACAGTTTGACTTGAGTTGAAAATAATTTAATTTTTTATGCCTCTCAGAATTAGCTGGACGTCGATTAGTTGATATTAAAATATTGAGTAACGATTTGTGGTATCATTCTTGTGATAAAGCCTTGTCTTTGGGAAATGCAGTCAGCGAATCAAGAAATGGATTAGCGAGTACGTTTCTGGTGAAATGCACGATTTGCAATGGAATATTTCAAGTCAATACATCATCGACGGAAAAAAATACATCAACCAGACCAACCTACACTGTCAACTCTAAGATTGTAAATGGTATGAATAAGTGATTATTTTCATGCAAAACATTATAATGATTTCTCTGTATTGAATTATTTTTTAATCGAGACTATTGTTTCCTTCTAGGTGTTATTGAGAGTGGTATTGGAAGTACTCGACTAAACAAAATTTTAACAGCAGCGGAAGTTCCAGTGATGTACTCAACAGTTTTCAAGTGTCATGAAAAAAAAGCTTTCATTAGTGATCGCTAATGAAAGCTGCTTGGAAAATTTGATGGCCGAGAGAGAGATGACAATTGAAAGAGTAGGGTATGCATTATGATGATAGTGACTAATTATTAATTATTGAAGTCCTAACCTCTTAGTTGTATACATTTTCCAGTCTATTATAATAGGTATGAATCGTAATCATTAATTAATTTTCTTGAATAATAATAAAAAAAATTGTATATTAGAATATAATTATTAGATCTAGATCTAGGAAAATTGTAATGTTTGATTTGTACAAAAAAATAATCGAAACATTAGTATAATTGAAATAAATAAACAATTGTAAATAAGTATATAAATTTAAATGATTGATCTGCAATTTCAACTGTAATGTTCAATAAAATTTTTATTTTTATGTTATGAATAGTTTGAGAGAGTTCAGTAATTGGGCAGAGAGTAATGTTGTTTATTTAACAATTAGCTATGATGCTGGGTGGCAAAAAAAAAGGCTCTGGTCGTTCATATAACAGTCTAACAGGTATGATTACTAAAAACACTTTCCGCTTTTATTAAGTTGTGATGGTATATATTTTACCTATCTAAATTATGTTAGGCCATGGTACTGCGATTGGGTTTTACACGGGAAAAGTGATAGGCTTCGCTACTAGAAATAAACGCTGTAGATTCTGCGAATCCAACGATACAAATGCAGACGTTAATAATAATCTGACTGAAACACGATTGAATGCTGCTGAAAAAAAAGGACATGATTGTCGCAAAAATTTTGAAGGATCATCAAAGGCTATGGAAGCTGACATGGCACCAGAAATTTTCCTAAACAATCCTCATTTTATCTAAGCCAATGTCAAGCTAGGAACAATAATCGGAGATGATGATTCGAGCACTATAGCAACATTACGTAGGGAGGCTGATTATGACATTAAAAAATGGAGTGATAAAAGCATGCAGTTTCGAAATTAAGTAAATGCTTGTATGCTATGAAATTATCAACGCAACTGGTGGAATATTTCAAGTATTGCTTTAGTTGCGTACTGGAAAAAAATAAAAATAATACTAAAGCAACGAAAGCAGGTCTTCTCAACATTGTTTCACATGCGTATGATGATCATTTGGGTTGTGGTGATTGGTGCCAATACAAGCTTGATCCACATAATTATAAACATAAGGTTCTGCCTGGAGGTAAGGGGTTAACTGATACGGTAGTCCAAGAGAAACTTGAAACAATTTTCAATTCTTTTGCTAACGTGGCGGATAACCTTAGTCCATGTGCTTCAAGCCAAGCAAATGAGTCTTTGAATAAAACAATTTCGAGCACAGCCCCCAAGCATCTTCATTATGGAGGATCATCATCTAATGACATTCGAGTTGGTTCAGCGATTATCCATAACATTGTCAATACAACCATCGACGCAATCAATAAAAAGCTGGATAGTTCACCAACAACTAATTCATCACTGAAGTTTCGACTAAAGAAAGATGAAATTGCAAGCCGACGTAAAGCTAAAGCGCAAACGGTCCAATTCAAAAAGCGTAGGAGGCAGCTTTTTAGTAGCAAAACAAATAAATCTAATAAAGCTATTCAAAAAGAAGGAATATGCTATGAGTCGGGATGTGGGTTGGATCTCGGGATTGATTTTGTGGACAGCTCTGATGCAATTCCAAGAATAGATTTTTCATCTGCTCTTGTTGTTTACTTTGATTTAGAAACGACTGGACTTGGTGCAAATAAAGAAATTGTTCAAATAGCTGCAAAATTTTCAAATAGTGAATTTGATATCTATATATCAAACCTTTACAAGGATTTACTTTTCAAGCTTCGGAAATCACAGGACTTACACTTAGAAATGATGTCTTATATTAAAATTCTACTCCTGTTATATCCCACTCAAAGCTAGATGCTGCAAATGGGTTTTTACAGTTTTTACAATCTATTGACAATAAAATAATTTTAATTGCTCACAATTGTTTTAAATTCGATTGTCCGGCACTATTGAATTTTATTATAAATGAAGGATTGTTCAAAGAATTTTCATCATTAGTAGTTGGATTTGCTGATTCTCTACCGCTTTTCAAAGCTAAACTGAAAGACCGACGTGGCGCAAAGGCCAGTTACAAGCAAGAAGTACTGGCTCAAGAATTTTTGGATTCAAATTCACTAAATGGTGCACATAATGCTGTCGACTGTTCTCTTGACATCAGTCAATGATGTAAATGTGCTTCAGAAACTAGTCGAGCATAGTAATATTAATATAACACGAGACGATATATTAAACAATGTTAGAAGCGTTGATGCAATAGTTGGACAACTTGCGAAAAAAGTGCAATGTAATAATTTCAAAGGAACCCTTCAATGCCTACGATGTGATAAAGATAATCAAAAAGAAGTTGGTGGTCTATCGATCCACATGATAAACAAAATCACTTCAACTGGTATAACTTTTGATAATTTACGCCAGTGTTATATATCGAATGTGTCCAAAGGGATAATAGTTTTATCAGCACAGGATGTAGGTGGAAAACCATGTGTTACTAAAAGCTTAAAATCATAGATAATCTATATAACAAAAATACAGTCAATTATATCAAACAGTTAATAACTTTATATACTAGTCCTTCTGATTGTTATTTTTATTTTTCGGAATCTTAGGATAGTATAGTCATTTTATATTCGTATTACGACGTTATTGCGTTATATTTTCTAATAATAAAAAAATTTATTAGACTGAATGAATGGATTTTTATTTTCAAATATACCTAACCACCTACATTAATTTTTGATAGTTAATTTTTATATAGTTGGAATGGAACTTGGGCGTAAATATTATTAAAAACTTTTGATGATCGATAAGCAATAATGACCGGTTGAAATCTATTTATTATTTCATATATAAATTTTATCGAATTTTTATAATAAAAATTTTAATATGATAAATGAGTTTTATTAATAAACAATTTCAAATATATTATTTATTTATTGAAGTACTCAAATTTTTATAACTTTTCTCGTCTCGTCTTTCTTTGTAATTATATATTTCTATCTCTTTCTTTTCTGTCAGCTGCTCCCGCGACGTTGCCAAACTTTCAGTAATATGTATCACTGCCGATGAACGAGATTGAAAAATCAAGTTTAACTTCAATTATTTCAATAATTACATCGGTAATGGTATATTGTTGATATGTTAAAATATTTCATAAGTATTCAACTTTATTACGTGCGGTTTTTTATTCCTTAAACTTGGGAGATTAATATTGAAAATAATAAAACACGTCATGACGGTAGCTTGTCAGCCATAAGAGTCTGTGTATAAGAACTCGAAAAACGTCATATTGAAAACTATTTTTCTAAGAAACTAGACGGTGAATCATTCTCAAATTTTGAGAATACATCAATGAAGTATTCATTTACATATATACGAAGTTTCGAAGCTCAAACTTGGAAAATTCGTTTTACATGAGATTCGCTCGAACCTCCAAACCAATCTCGAACGACTACACTTCTGTCGGACACGGTCGACTCCTCAAAAATCTGAACGTTACCTATTTCACGTTTTAACCCTTCGCGGTCACACATTCCCACAATAACCGGATGGTCACAAGGGGTCGAATGGACCCAGCTGATTTCAAACGCTTGTCGTATGAAAATTATCTGTCCTTTAGGGACCGAAAAATTATCAAACGTCTTTGAACATTGTAGAACGTGTAGCAAAAGTTAATATATAAGAAACTAAATGACAACATACGTTAAAAAAATGTGTAAAATGCTTAAAATGTGGACTTGGACGAAAAACGACGAAAATCACTGGGGTCGTTTAGACCCCAGGTGACCGCGAAGGGTTAAAACGCGACGCCGGAAGCTGTTTTTTTTTTTGCAATATGAAATGCACCTACCGTGACAGATGCGAGTCAGTGTGATGATCCAATAAATTGAAATAATAGGTCAAAAAAAGGCAAAAGCAAAAATACTTTGAACAGTATTTCACCTACCACACCTCTGGATTCAATACTAAAGAAAGGCCCACGTTCCTGTATAACTTTGAAGAATAATTTTAAAAAACCTGGTAATACATATATATATATTAGGGTGGTCGTTAAAAATTAAATTTCTTCAGACGCCCCCTGAATAGTTTCCTTTTCGTCTAAAAACATGCGTGCAATTTTTTTTTTTTTTTTTAAATGAAAAGAACACGTGCCGCAAGACGATCAAACATTTTGTTTTTCAACCTGCAGTTTTTTTGGAAATGTCTTTCATAATGTGCAGATTTGAAGAATAACCCATCGAAAAAAGATAAAAATTTGAAATTTTCAAATTTCGATGGGTTATTCGTTAAATCTGCACATTATGTAAGACATTTCCAAAAAACTGCAGGTTGAAAGACAAAATTTTTGATCGTCTTGCGGCACATGTTCTTTTCATTTAAAAAAAAAAAAAAAAAATTGCACGCGTTTTTAGACGAAAAGGAAACTTTTCAGGGGGCGTCTGATGAAATTTAATTTTTAACGACCACCCTAATATATATACATATATCTATACATATATCTGAGATTTATCCAGACTGGATCAAATTCAAAACTATCATTTCGATCGACTAATCAATTCTACATCGACACACAATCAAGTCCTGCTTATTATCAGATGATAGTTCTGACAGATAAAAATCTGTCGCCGGATAATTAAGCATTAAGATTGAACGGAAGAGATCGAAATTAGGATATTCTTTCGAGCAGATCGCAGGTTGAACTCGGGGAACGACCCGATCTCATCGATGATAGCATTTTTTGTTCATAATTCAATTTATAGAAAATTTCAGTAGACACCGAGTATAACTAGTTTCAAAGTTTTTTCTTCCGTCCCAAGGTAAAACTAATCATGTACTCCATTTGGATCTGGGCTCGATGAAGTTTAATTGCAAAAAAATATCGTAGACCTGTTACTAGCTTCTCAATTCTCATGATAAAACAAGCAATTATCTAGCTGAAAAAAAAAGCTAAATTAGCTTATTTCGCTTTCGGTGGTGCCAGTAATGCAATGCTGACTGACTCGCCTGATTATAGCTTGGAAACAATATTAACAGAGTAGTTGAGCTAATGGAAGATCGACCAAGCAAACCTGGGCCACTACCTATTCACGCACATATTATCAACTTGTAATTGAACTTTTTTGATTCAAAATTATGATGTGCCTGATGTTTGTTTTCTTTTTATCATTACAGATAGTTTAGGACCTTTTAAGTATTCACCCACAAGCAATTCGAGCTTTTTGGTCGCCGCAACTGCTCATTTGTTTACTTTGCTACGTGAGGAGTATATGAACCTGAAGAATCTCACCGAAAAACAACGAGGAGATTTGCAGCTGATATAGCGTAAGACACATTAAGGGTAGGAGATACTGAAAACTGCCCATCTAAACCAATTGCTATTTTCAAATGAGGTTTAACACACATGTTTGCCATCTCAAAACATAGACATTGTGCAAATTTCAAGTCATTTGAAACAATAAGTACAGAGTTACTCCTCATAATGCTTCTGAAATAGCCTTTATTTGAAAACCTTCCATGCGTCTCAATTATTTTTGAATCTTGCTGGGCTTGCACACACATATTTCAGGCTGCCCAAGTCACAAACCCACGTCGGTTTTTAGAGATAGCTACGATACTTTGATTTTTACACTTTTTTTTATGAAAAAAAAAAAAAAAAAATATAATTTCAATTTTTTTTTCTAAAATCCGTAATTTCGTCTCGATTCTCAAAATCCGACGTGGGTTTGTAGCTAGCGTGTGTAGGAATGCACCCTGAAAATTGCAGAAGTCTTTGACAAAAACTAAGACGCATGGGACTTTTTCAAAAGGCAAAACCATAGTTCTGAGATAAATCGCTTTGAAGTTTTTTTTCAAATTATTCACAAAATTCAAGATTTTTATTACTGCATGATCCAAACTAGTTTCAGACGAGATTGCTAATAGTTTTGAAGCATGTGACGTTAAAAAAAAAAAAAAAAAAAAAAATAGCTCGGCTCGCACAATATTTGAGTGGAATTCACATTTTCATCATGCATTTCAGAAATTACGATTTCAAGGAAGTTGGAAAGCATTATAAAGCATATAAATTATCACAACTTGAAAAAATTTCAACATTTATATTTTAGCAGTTCGGTTGATATAAACTTGGTCTTGTCAAGTCTAAGCAATTTGATCTGCGGGCAGCGAATCGTGCGGTTGATGACTTGTAAATCTGGTTCTATAAAATGAATACAAACATTTGGGAGAATATTGATTTGCTACATGAATTTCAATGCTTATCTCTGGTGAAGTGTGTGACCAAAAACTTCAATAAGATTTCCAACCGTAGAAAAACATATTTTGGAGTTGTTGTCTTATGGGAGTATACACACCTTGAAAATGATTTTTTTCCAAATCACTGCTATGCTCTGAGAAAACATTCTAGTGACTCAGTTCTTCCACAGTTGATTAGTGCTATTTTGTTACATGGTTCATGATTTTCCCAGATTTTATGTCCTCCGCTGAACCAAAATGTAGTCCACCGAAGAAAAAGTAGTTGTCGTAAGGTACAGTATGCTGCGTTGCATGAAATTTCTCCAAATTGGGGGAAATATTCTGTATGAATGTAATTTAGGGGCAAACCAATAATATTTCATGAATTCAAGTTCTAGACATAGAAATTTTTGATTGTAAGACTTTTTTTTCCATCGTTTTGGAAAAAATATTTTACAATCAAAAACTTCTATGTCTAAAACTTGAATATACATGAAATATTATTGGTTTGGCTCTAAATTACATTCATACAGAATATTTCCCCCAATTTGGAGAAATTTCATGCAACGCAGCATACTGTACCTTACGACAACTACTTTTTCTTCGGTGGACTACATTTTGGTTCAGCGGAGGACATAAAATCTGGGAAAATCATGAACCATGTAAAAAATTATTTATTATTTTATTATTATTTTTTTTTTATTATTTTGTTATCTCACGTGAAAAATGCATCTCAAGTTACTTATTTTCACAAATTGAAATGGCAATAACCGAAATATAGGAAAATTAGGAACTTCTACTGTAACATTATACGTTTTATTGAGTAAACGGGGCTTAATAATTTTTTTTTCGGTTCAAGGATTTGTGTACGTATAGATAAGGGTTCAAATAACACTTTTCCGTAAAAAACCGAAAATCGATTTTTTTCAAATTTTCGCACTCAAATTTCAGTATCTCCTACCCTTAACAGCAATTGTTGTTAGAATCACGAGCGACACAGTGCCGGTCATTGAAGCAGCCAAAAGTATACCTTGATCCGAATAGCAAAGTATCATCAAATAAATGTACTGATGACAGACCCAGCTAATTTATTTGTGTCGTGTATGACGCAGGACTTAAATTGACTTTTTATTCTCGTTACTTTAAGTCTCTTCGGGACGTACTCATTCTTTGCAATAATATTCTTGTGTACAATAGTGTAGAATGAATTAGGAATAAATAGCAAACAATTTTCAATTTTTAATATATTTATTATAGTGTATAAAAAAAAAAATATCTCAGTAGGGCTTCCTGGTGTATAACTGCTTGTATCTATAAACAGAATATTTGTTCATTTGGATATGAAAATTAAATGTTTTTCACTTAAACAATAATAATTATTACACAATGCGGTCATTAATATTTGCATGTTGATAAATAGATATAAAAATCATTTGACAAAATCGAACTTCAGCTACTATACAGAGCGAGGTAATCTCACACTGCTCATGATTTTAACTTCGCAAGATTTTCTGTGACGCAACAGTTAATCGCCATGTTTCAAACCCATGGTATTAAATGGAAATAATGATGTTATAATAGGAGCAATGGAGTAAAGTTCTAACAGAAGCTTTCAAAGGTCTTAAATAACTTTATTGTGTACTTTAAAGGTAATCTCTTTGTGAATAAATTGTTCGATAGAGGTTATCTGCATTACTCCAACTACTATATACCTGCCAATTAAATACGAATGAAATTCTTACTTCTACAACTTCAATCGATGAAGTTCGATTTTTAGCATTTTTATAAACATCTGCAGATCTTTCAACCATCTACCTTAATAGTATAGATCTTTTTATCATCTACCTCAATAGTATAGATCTACCTACTTTTTGTCCCTTGCCGCCTTCCCTTGCCCAGCCCTCGTCTTTCGCCTGTTGTACATTGGGTCTGCTTCTGCGTTCAGTCGTGCCAGGACGCCCCTCTCCATCTCATCTTGCACTCTATCCTCTTCCTGTTTTTGCCTTTTCAATTTCATCTCTATATCCCTCAGCCTTCTCTCTACTTCTTTCTCAATCTGCGCTGCCTGTTCCGTTTTTTTTTTCAACTCCGCCTTTGCCTGCATCTCCGCCAATCTTTCAGCCTCGATTTTTGCGACCCGCTCGTGGAGGTCCTTATTTTCCACCACCTCTGCTGATAAAAATGTAATGTAATGAATAACAACATACTACAATAGTAGAGTCTACACCAGTCTTGGCGAGCTTTCCCTAACACATAAGTAAACTTCGCTAATAATCGTCATCACATGCGACTCACCCTTGGGCTTTGCTGCCGGACTTCCAAAAATTCGGTTACCCATAATTGTTTGAGGTTTAATTCTGAAAAGAGAGAAGTGTAAGTTCTAGAGCATTTTCATACATTCGGTGAACATTAAAAATCTAATTTTTATCATTCGGAGTAATTATTTACAATAAATCGGCATATAAATAAATTTCGAAAAATTGTCTAAAAAAACAAGAACTCGGAGTCCGTCTTCGTTCGGGTCTTCAAAATTCGGGATTCGGCCCCAGAAATTAGAGAACTGATATTAAAAAAATTGAAAGGGCCGAAGTAGACGGAAATTGATCTTTTATATATACCTTAATATACGTATATGGAAATGGTCGCGTTGCGTTACCTATATTCTTATATGTTACGGAACAATCCAATAAAAAAAAAAGCAAAACGTGCTCGTTATTGTGTCGATATCCTTTTTTCATACTGAGTTATAATTAATTGAAGGTAGACAGATGCATAATTTCGTTCGGTTTTTGGAAATTCAGAAAGGGGAAAACGGATTGAGATAAAATCTGGTATATTGATGAAAATTATGGTATATCAGCGACTAGGTCTGCAGCTCGCATGAAAAAGCTCACCGATACTATATAACACGGTTATAGAACCGCGATAATTCTGCTCTCTAAATTTGAATTAGTGAAAATCACTAACAATCAGTGAATATTCACTGGTTTGCAGTGATAAGTATGCCACTGATTCAATTAGTGGCATACTTATAACTGCAAACCAGTGACTATTCACTTATTTCACTAATTCAAATTTTAGAGAGTGGATTGTCGGGAACAAGGATATTCCGGATAATTAAAACGTGTGGATTAATCTTTGTCCGTTTAGTATATTCGCGTGAGTTATTTCACGATTAGAAAGAAAACAAGAACAAAATTCTCAGTAATTATAAAAAAAAAAAAAAAGATTCGGGATTGTCCTGGATAATCCGCTGCCCGGTTGATCCGCTCCCGGATAATCGAGGTTTCACTGTAGTGTCATTATAACGACAGGCGAAATGTTTTGTTGGGCCCGAGTTGCACTACTCGGCTCCATATATATACCAACGCGAATAAGAAAGCTAATTATTATATTGTTATCTACGACCGAGTAATATCCAAAGTATCAACGTTAGTGGCAATTCGGACACTTTATGACGGACACGGCATTATTTTCCAACATTGCAACGGTTACAACTTTACTTAATTAATCAAATATGTAATTTATTGCGGTAGTACTTACATTTCACTCCTCACTCTATGAGATGGTTCCAGTTTTGAAAAACACGCCTTCTTTCTCGATTGTTCTATTTTTTCTACTTTGTTGCAAACAGAGTAATTCTGTAGGATATTAATTCAAAATTAATTCCGTCGTAATTTAAGCCAATGGCAGGCCTAGCGCCGTCATAATGCAAGTCAAAGATGCGCTTATAGGTGCAGCGTACAAACTATCGTTTACTCCAAGCTTCTTATCGAAGCAATTGGGTATGGGAAATATTTTTGTTTTTATGTTAGTAGTTCGCGGGAATATAATCTGGGTGATATATGTCCCTTTTTCAAAAAATTCAAGCTATCACAACCATTTGAGCTATACTTTCCCTGTCTACAGCAGTAGCGTACTTAAGATGAATGAGTGCCCCGAACTCTGAACATTGATATAATCCGAATAATGAATATGAATATATGAATAACTGTTTCGTCGATATCTCTCTATTTATCCATACGACGACATATCGCAAACCTAAATCTAAACTAGGATAAGTAAAAAAATCTCATTTTTCAGTATGAGGAAAAAACGTTTTGCTCCAATTATGCCTTTGGATAATTAATTAAACAATTAATTGTTATTCATAATAAATATAATTATACAGGCCCTAACGGCTTTTTTTCGGGGTATAAACAGGGTAGCAAGATGGTATGAAGTTGGTATAACGACGGTTTAGGTCGTTTAACCGTGTTAGTACCGTGGTCGGACGGTATAGATTCCGTCGAACCACCGTCTAACGATTGTGGTTTTGGACCACAGTCACCACCCTCACAACACCGGTTTTCTACCGTATGTCTGACGGTCCAGCGACGGTGCAGCCACCGTCTCAAAACCCGTATAACACGGTCAACATACCGTCAAAATACTTGATCGAGTTGGGTATTTCGACAGTCGTTTCGCTATCTAGATGCCGTCAATAGAGGGTCATTGCACGGTATTTCACCAGTATTATACCCAGCATCAGTAATTACTATATCGCGTGTCAAATTACATAAGTTCGTGAGCGAAAATTTTTTTTTTTTTTTTTTTGTGGCAAAATCTTTTTTATGCAATATCACATCTCTTGGGCATATCCGCAAACACAAAATTTTTTTTTTTTTGCACTCATCACCTTACGCCACTAGCGAGGGGGAAATAACTCAAACCTGGATTGACACATTAATTTTTTAGTTTGAATTAATTCGCATTAATCTTTTCAATCTAATTTAATTCTTGTAATTCGAATTAATGCATTAATTCTAAATAAATTTCTAATGATTCACGTTAGTTAAAGTTAATTCGCGATGCTTCACAGAATTTGATGTTAGTACGAATCAAATTCGGCTTGAATTTGTGGGTAGTTAAAAAAAAATAAAATAAAAAAAATAAAGCCGGAAAAAAAGTGACTCGGACATGAATCCAGGTGAATGCCGATTAATTCAGATTATTTCTAAATCATTTTTTTTAACTTCGCCTAGTCTGAATCAATCTAATTATGTTAATGTCATTATATTTTTCTTAAATTCTTTAAATTCGAATTGATTCATGTGATGCGAATTAATTCATGTCGATTCAAAATAATGCATTTAATTCGTGTTAATTCGCATTAATTTTGATTAATTTGTATTAATTCACCGAACAGTGGCACGTCAATTCAACGAGTTATTTCCCCCTCGGCCACTAGACACGATATCGTGATTCGCACATAGAAATTTTTTTTTTTTCACCCAGGACATTCGGGTTCAGGATCGGAATAAAGCGCATCAATTTGTAATATGTAAACGTACACGGTTGCTAGTTGATTCTGTAATAATTATCCTTGTCATTATTCTTGTACTTTATACCATTGTTTATCTGCTAATATCTAAGTGTTTCTGTGACTATTCTTGTCATTATTCTTGCACTTTATACTATTACTTTATTACTTTATCCCGGCCTCGCTCGATCAGTATCTAACTACGTTTACAAAGCTATTACTTGTACCGGTGTTCGACAGTTACAGTCTACTTCAACGCATGTTTAAAAATTATAAGGCGATATTGCACGTCATAAACTCCTTTTATACTCACCCAACAAAGAAGGATACGACGTCGTACTGCCGATGTGATTTGTAAGCCGCAACAATTACCGTCGTTATTATAAACTCATAATTCTTCCGCATCTTACGCGTATTGATCGTTACATCAAACGCAATGAAACACCGCCAGCCGTCCCATACTTACATCGAACTCGCGCTAGTACTTTTTAAATAAATACAAGCCGTATATAAAATGATTGTCACAGGAAATCATAGGATTGGACGAAATAAGGTAATAAAATAATACACAAATAAATTGGTTAACAGAAATAGGTTATATTTGGAAGCGAGATCAATTAGTTTGGCAACATTGGTTGACGCAGCAACCGTATTCTTTGCATTCATCATAGAAAAAAAGTTGCGCGACACTTTTACACGCAAAGTCTCCCTGTTTGTGGAGAAATACCTATATATATTTATTCGCACATCTTGCAATTTACATAATATAATGTTCATTCACATACGTTATAATAACTGAGATCATCAATATTAACAACATGTACTTTACGGGTTGTAGAAACAGGTCTTGTGGAGGCCTAGAAAATATTGATGATTATTATTAACATAACTTAGTTATACATCTTTCGACCTTACATCGGCAAAATAGAAACCTAGTCGGAACGTGAATCATTCAAACAATATACTATACGTCCAATCTGTACTTCATATACATATAATTAAATATATCAAATTAAATACATCAAATGTCTCACTAAGATCGAGATGAACATGAGTAGCGTTGGGATGGCACATATTTTCTTGACCCTAGAATGGTATGCTGGGGTCAAAAACGACCCCAGGCGACTTCGAATCTCGCGCCCTTTCTCCCAATTTTTCATGTTTGTTACCGTTTTACTTCATTTTTGACTAACTTTTCCGACTTAAAACAAAACTGCCGTAGGCTCACGTGATTGAAAAGAGATATGTGTTGTGAACGGAAAAGATGAGCTCTCAAAGCAGGAGATTGAAAAGATCGTTAGACAGCACGGAGATAAGGTGATAAACGCGAATAAGGTGAGTTGGTCCCACCAGAAGTGAATCTAGTATCACATTTATGTACTTTTCGCCTAAGGACAAAAAACCTGATACAGAGTCAAAGTAGAGATGCAGCTAATGTTGGCTGGCTTTTGCGCGTTACTAGACCACAGAATCTTGGCAGTCCTCACACCTGGTTCCCATGGGAGCTATTACGTTACCATTATAGGTCAAACAAAAAATGGTAACCATTCTAGGGTTAAAAATAACAGGTTATATGTTTCCTTGATGTTGGCTGGATGATGAAAAAAAAAATATTACTCCTCAAGATTGCATTTAACGTACATCATAATTACATAATATCCATATATTATATACATATTTATATATTTAGATATAAACTTGTTACAAATTGTTGAATCTTTGTTGAATGATACAAATTCTTTATTATTATAAAAAATAACGACAATTAACTCCTACTTACTCGCAAACAGGGCTGTTACCTCAGCCCGACTACTGACCCTTAGAGGGGGGAGGTGGGTGGAGGAACAATTTAACGCTTCTTATCCGAATACAACGCTGGATATTCATTCAAGTATTACAATCACCTTATTCATTAATTATAACCGCCGGGATTCAACTAAAAAGTAGAGAGAGTCAAGGTGCGAAAGAAGGGGAACATAGCTATATCTCGAAGATCAACGGCGAAAATTACCACTTGTCCAGTCACCGGCTGAGATTTCGGAACGAGAGAAGATTATTGAATCATACGTACGTCGGGTGAATCAAATTGCAATCTAGCAACAAACTGAAGTGTACGTTGGCAACAAATTGAAGCGTATAAGAAACGCATACTAAATTATGGAGTATAGATATACTATAAAAAAGTAGAACCGGTCAAGGTGCAAACGGAAAAAGGGAGAGAAAGAAGAAAAGAATTTCTACAATGCTGTAACAGCGTGTTCACTCAACGGAACTCGTCTGAATCCCGACAGGGTCATCCAACTGCAAACCCGATCAAATGTTCTTGATCATTATCACGCAGTTCGTCCCAACTACCTATTCAACACGTACATATATTCACCCACATACATAAATACACGCGGCAGACATTGTTGGTCGTGCTGGGATTTTAATGAGTGTAAGAATGTACCTGATTCTTGGATTCGTTCTCGAACTTGGACAACTAGGGAGTTTGAATGCAAATACCTACTCTACGGGATATATCACCAAGAGAGTCTTGCAAAATGCAGTGAGCAGAGAGAGAAACAAAGAAGACAAGAATTTCAACAATGCTGTAACAGCGTGTTCACTCAACGGAACTCGTCTGAATCCCGACAGGGTCATCCAACTGCAAACCCGATCAAATGTTCTTGATCATTATCACGCAGTTCGTCCCAACTACCTATTCAACACGTACATATATTCACCCACATACATAAATACACGCGGCAGACATTGTTGGTCGTGCTGGGATTTTAATGAGTGTAAGAATGTACCTGATTCTTGGATTCGTTCTCGAACTTGGACAACTAGGGAGTTTGAATGCAAATACCTACTCTACGGGATATATCACCAAGAGAGTCTTGCAAAATGCAGTGAGCAGAGAGAGAAACAAAGAAGACAAGAATTTCAACAATGCTGTAACAGCGTGTTCACTCAACGGAACTCGTCTGAATCCCGACAGGGTCATCCAACTGCAAACCCGATCAAATGTTCTTGATCATTATCACGCAGTTCGTCCCAACTACCTATTCAACAGGTGAGTCGATTTATGTAACCGTTTACAATTGAAACAAACAAAAGGCAACACAGGTAACCCAACGATGTTTATAATTACATACACTGATAGAATGATTTCTTAACTATTAACAAAAACCTTTGTTTTGAATTTTTTTTTTTTATTTATCAAATATCAATAAATATTTCGTAACATTCAACAAATCATCTTCGTGCACAACAAATATTTATTAACTGTTCACAAATATGTATTAAGTATATGAGTTAATAAATCATTCGTTAAATATGAATAAATCTTCTTAAAATATTAACAAATCCTTCTATCAGTGTACATACATACGTACATACATACACACAAATAAATACACGCATCTTCGCATTTAAAACATAAAATAAATGAGCCCCTTCTTTCCAGGCGGCACCGATCAATCCGTCTCCCAACAGTTCGAGATCGGGTAAACATAACAACAATCCGGGGCGCTAACAATCCGAACCGCCGGGCGAATAGACTCTATATTAGTGATGCATCGCGTTCTTACGCTCGGTACGACTTTCCAGACATGCTGCGTACGGAAAGCATGGGAAACACGTGTGAACGGTTTTACAAACATGGCAAAACGCTCGTCTCCATCTATATGAAACGTTACGACGTCTATTATCACAGCGTAATAACGGTTGTCTACAAAGACTACCGAATCACACTTCTTGCCTATTGTCGCGTCATCAGTACAGTATCGAATACCCCGACATCTCAAGGAGCGATAGTGACGCAATATAAGCGGCGCGAGATCCTCATTTTCCAACAGTCGTCGTTCCTCTATCGTAAGCGGACGTTCGACACACCTGCCCACTGCCGCGACGACTGCGGCATTGTCACCGTTTAGGCTGATCCCCATAATCCGTGCGACGATTCTAAGAGCTGCAGGCGACATGTCGTTCGCATGTACCGCGGCTGTCGTGAATTTTTGTATTAGAAATCTAGTGGCTACCTGATCTGTTCTCGCGTGAGGACTTGTTATCCTGTCGATGATTTTTTTGTTCCATGACTCGAACACGAAAGCGGAGTGAGTCCAGATCGGTCCCCAATTTCGCACACAAGTCGTTATATGCGTGAGAATATGTAGGTTGAAGGACATGTTAGCGAGCCCGAAGATTTCTTGAAAGAGTCGGACGTACCTTTCAATCAAAGCATCGGAACGGCGTAACTCGGCAGGTGTAATCGATTCGCAGTTCAGAATATGAACCGCTTCTGTCAGCAGAGCAATATGCTGAATATATTTTATATCTATGAGACCTTCGAGGCACGCCGGCGCGTACCCCAGCCAATTACGGAACTCAGACGCCTTCCAGTTCTTCCAGGATTCGATTGTACGCGGTGTTCTTGACCGACGAGACGGCGGTTTGATAGACAACAGCCGTTCGTCGATTACACGCACAGAGTTCGGAGCTCCGATATAATAAGGTGCGATCACTGATTGCATGAGCAAACGCGTATGCTGTTTCACAACGCCCAGAAAGATCGCGTGCATGCTGTCCACCACGACACCGGAACACACATCGAACCCAGGTAGACCGGTAACGCAAGAAACGCCCTTGAAACCGCGAACCGTAGTCCCGTCGCGAAAAGCTTCCCGCATATCACCGACCACCCCGTCGTGATGCCTCGGTCTACCAAAAGCTAGTTCGACGGGATACACGAATTTTCCGGGACCCAAGCTTTCACCTACCGCCAGACAATGCAAACATCCGTATCGACCATTGAACTGCACCATACGCATTAAACTAGCGCGCGCGGGAGAGTCAACGCAACCGATGACAACTATGAATTTCGAGGTGACGCGGACATCCGGCGTTCTTTGCCATTCAATGCCTTCGTCATACAATTGGCGTGCTTCGGATACGAAAGGGCCGAAATAATTGTTCAACAAAGGATGTTGTCCGGCTACGTAAATGCCCGCGAGAATCATGTGTTTTTTCCGCATGTGAGGCGGCAGCTCATTTATTTGAGCATAAATCGGCCACGCGCTAGTATGTGATGAATTGGAAACCTGGCAGCCGTCTGTGTTAAACGTGATAGAAAAGTTGTTGGGGTTGTGAAGGAAATTTCCCTCGGAACAAAGTCTAAGATACTCCGCGCCGTCGTATATATCTTCAAGCGCGTTTACATCACGTTTCTGCCGATCGAATCTGTAATGAAGATGTTTACTCACGCTCGGGGTCGACAACAGTTGTTTAAGCTGCGAAGCCATGCTGAGCTGAAGGAAGTATCCTAAATACGTGTCTGGCTCGTCCGGTCCGCAAGCCGAGCAGGGACACCGCTGGGTGACCTCCTCGCCGAGATGCGCTCTGCATTGCTGACAGTAATAATGTTTTTTCACGCTTTCCGGGTTTCGACTTAACAATTGCCACAATCCGTCTTTCGTTTTAGGGAGACGGTTTCTCAGGTGCGATCTCGACATCCATCGCAAGACGTCCATCATTGCCTCGTAAGACCACCTGTGTCTTATCGCCATTGCCATCGCGACGAGCAAATGGTCCTTCGCGGTCACTTCCGGATCCGATTGGAGCGGCACATCTAAACCCAGATCGGCGCGGATCAGGAAAGGTGCGCGAAGATTGTCGAAGGCGTCATTGCCGTCGCCACCATCACCATCGTCCCCATCGTCGTCGGCGATGTCACCGTCGTCCCCATCGTCGTCGGCGATGTCATCGTCGTCCTCATTGTTGTCGGCGACGTCCCCATCGTCGTCGGCGATGTCATCGTCGTCCTCATTGTTGTCGGCGACGTCCCCATCGTCGTCGGCGATGTCATCGTCGTCCTCATTGTTGTCGGCGACGTCACCATATCCCTCCATGAAAATATTCACGCCGCTCCCAGCGCTTGCCTCAGACGCGGCATCAACGTCTGGCTCGTGGTCAGATTCAGGCTCAGTATCGTCATCCTCAGCCACGTCCCGGTCACCGGGCGCCTCCTGCAATATGGTACAAAGTATTCGTCAACGCAGTTACTTTGTTGAAATGTTCAAGATAGATTTTATAATTTCAGATGAAAAAAACAAAATGTAAATTGTAAACTGTCAATGGCTGGTATCAATAAAACGAAGTAGATGCTAATGCTTGAAGCAGATGCTTCGGATTCGGAGCAGATACTTCACTTGCGTAGCATGTACTACACGAGAGAAGCATCTACTACGCAAGTGAAGTATTTACTATGAGGTAAAGTATTAACCCCTACATGCTTCGTAGTAGATGCTAATACTTGAAGCATTAGTATCTACTTCGTTTTATTGATACCACCCATTGTATATTTATATGTTAATGAATGCGAAAAAGATTGAAGGAAAAAAAAATAATTAATGTACATTGTAAACCGTTAATGTAAAATCAGAAAAGTTGATTTTCGACTCACCGGGTTAAGCAACAGGTTATGCGGAACACGTAAAGGTACACCTGGGCGCATAAACAGGTCTCTCCAATTCCTCAATCTCTTTCTGTTCAGTCTATTAATACGTCGGCGTTCGAGTACTGCACGGTCCATTTCGAAATGACTTTGCTGAAACTATATTATATAAAAAATGTAATGTCGATATATATTTAGGCCAAACAAGCGTTGTACACGCGCGATAAGGAACTGCATTACGTACCTCACAATTTTTTTGGATCACAGTTGTTGCGGTTTACCCGATTTACCTAAAAAAAATCGCCCACTTCCTATATGACCGATATTCTACCAGACTATATGTTTTGTAACTGTAAATGATCACTACACACTGAATACGCTCTTATCTGAGACGTCTATGACTTATTACATCAGTTTCATTTAGCCTCTAACCACGAAAACTTTGTAGATTCGTCAATATTTTCTCTGTTGATATTAAAATCGGGGTTTATTCAGTATTAACCGATGAAACTTATAGTTCGTCCGGGTGTGTTATATTAATTTATTTATTTATTTTATTTATTAATATATGTATATATATATATATATTTTATTTTTATTAATCATCACTTCAGTTAGGTTGTCTTATTTTTGTTGTTTTTATTTAATTAATAGTAGCTGATCATTGATCAACGATTGAATCTGAATCACCAACAGGATTTCCACGTGTTCCGAAGTATTGGACTGCAGTAGAAGTAATATCACAGTTTATTTAAACAATCTTCCACAATTTCAGTTAATTATTGGTAATATTTAATTGTTAGCACCAAAAGACAATCATTTCGCAATATATTTACTTGATTAGTTTCCACATTTACAGAACAGCTATTATAGAACAATGAACAGAGCAAAATTAAACGAGTTCATTTTACACGCGTTGTGCAGAGTGTGCTTGCTGCAGTGATGCCAGAAACCCCTAGAAAATCCCCTAAAAATAGAGATAGAGCGATGGCTTAGAGCATGTAGACATGGAGGGAGCCTTCTGGCTGAAAAGCGTGAAGACAAAGACGGGAACAGTAACGTGATAACCTTACTCTCTCCAACCGCTTGGCACAGCTCTGACGTGGTCACGTGACTAGTTTAAATCGACCAATCACATTTTGCCAGAGAGAGCGAGGTTATCACCTTACTATGTCCATCCTTCCTGCGCTTGCCACTTATGGAACAAGATAGGACTGGCTCCCTCCATGTCTATATGCTCTAAGAGCGATGGCGATCGCGGCGGAGTAAGAGAGAAACTAGATCACTTTCTGGCATCACTGGCTTGCTGCACTTAACGGATGCGGGCAAGACGCCGCGCGAAAGTCAGAGCGATATTTCAGGATGTAGAAGCGCGCGTACTAGTCAATATACAGTTTTGTTCAAAATTATTAAAAAGAAATGCCTGCGCGGGTAACCATAAGTAGTACAATATTATTTTTAAATATGAACCAAATTTTTAGAATATTATATAATGTTCATTTAATTTTAATACGGGAACAATATCGTTATGAATTAGTGGATAAGATTACTCTTGGCAACATCACGGAAAAGATTACTCTTGGCAACGTCGCACGTAGTCTACCTTTGTCCGGGAACGTATGTCCGCTTCAACGTATACAATATACAATACCATATACAATATACAATATATATATAATGTAATATATATAATATAATATAATATAATATATATTGGATATTGTATATACATGTACAATATTCAGTTATTCATCTGATGTTCAGTAAAGGTCTCATACATCCTTAAGCAGACAGCCTGACTGAAAGTAACTAGTCGCAAACGTAGCCAAATTGTCCAGAAAGAAGGTAGCCGCCCGCGTCTAACTATTGCATCGCTGATCGAGCAGGCTGTGACGCGTATGAACGTAGCCCGACTACCACCTCTCCCTCGCGTCTCAAGCATAGAGATCGAGCCGGCTGAGGGAAGCCATCAGTGTTGCCAGTCTAGTACAATTGTACAAGATCTTGTACGATTTATGGGAATCTAGTACGCTGGTACGCTTCCCTTTGATCTAGTACGTTTCGAACTTCATGATTTTTTTTTTTTAATAGAGATAGAATTATATGACTACTGTCGGCGCAAAAAGGTTTGGCCCCTCTGTTTGAGTGATCATAACTTCTACAAGAAAATTGGTAGAGCATCGAGTCTAGAAAGATCGGAAAGCGCCAAGTTTTCTGCGTCTAATGGTTAGTCGCAAATTTCCGTGTAAAAATCGTGAAAGCCGTGATGATCTCCGAAAAGTTAAAAAACGTAGTTTTTCGGAGTCCATCGCCGTACGTCAACTTCAACTCGTCACCGTTTATCTGAAATGAGTTTAAAAAATCTGGAAAAATTTAGAAATATTCCCTGAACATTGACGAACATGATAGAGTTTGGTAAATCCAAAAATATTCACAAACCTGGGCGCCAGGTGCAAAAAGGTCCAATGGTGCGATTTGGGGAACGGATCGGTACAGACGAACCTGAGCCGGCTCAAAATTATCGTCAGGATATACACTTTTTGATTCCGTAATCAGTTTTTGGTTCGCAATAGCGGACTTCCAGTAATCGACGTCAACAATTTTTCAAATTTGCGCGGGGCCGCCTGTGTCCTAGCTGCGATATTCGTCGCTGCATTTCCCTCCCTCCGCGCCCGTCGCAGACTCAATTGTTACTCGGGGCCACTGATATAACAATGTGAATGCAGCGAAGAATATCGCGGCTGGGACACACGCGGCCCCGCGCAAATTTGAAAAATTGTTGACGTCGATTACTGGAAGTCCGCTATTGCGAACCAAAAACTGATTACGGAATCAAAAAGTGTATATCCTGACGATAATTTTGAGCCGGCTCAGGTTCGTCTGTACCGATCCGTTCCCCAAATCGCACCATTGGACCTTTTTGCACCTGGCGCCCAGGTTTGTGAATATTTTTGGATTTACCAAACTCTATCATGTTCGTCAATGTTCAGGGAATATTTCTAAATTTTTCCAGATTTTTTACACTCATTTCAGATAAAGGGTGACGAGTTGAAGTTGACGTACGGCGATGGACTCCGAAAAACTACGTTTTTCAACTTTTCGGAGATCATCACGGCTTTCACGATTTTTACACGGAAATTTGCGACTAACCATTAGACGCAGAAAACTTGGCGCTTTCCGATCTTTCTAGACTCGATGCTCTACCAATTTTCCTGTAGAAGTTATGATCACTCAAACGGAGGGGCCAAACCTTTTTGCGCCGACAGTACATGCCTAAACGGGCGATAAGTCCGAAATTATAAATATTCGTGGCAATACTTTTTTTTTACTGAAGCATGCGAACAGTCAATATTGTACGTGACTCACACTGAGAAGATCTTTTTTTATCTCCGATAAGAAGAAAACATTCAAGAAATACACCGTAATGATTTAATGTATTCGAAAATTCAAGTTATGCACATATATATCTATTAGGGTGGTCCTTATTTGGGGCTCGGACGAATTTTTAATCAGCTGCCCCCCAAATCGACTCCAAATAATTCGAAAACAATACCCTAATTTTTTCAGATTTTTGTCTAAACTCTAACCCCTCCCTAAATGAGGGTGGGTTTCCCCATTTGAAATATACGTGTTTTGCCAATTTTCTCAGGACATATTTTATTCTAAAAGTAAAATTTTTTAAAAAAACCTGTAACTGCCAGATTTTAGTGTTCGTTGGTGCTACTATTTGAGAAAAAATTCATAATATCATACGGGTCAATCTAGACGAATTGCACACCCTTTAATCTGGCTTCTTTTCTCAATTAAAGAGTGTGCAATTCGTCTAGATTGACCCGTATGATAATTTAAATTTTTTGTCAAATAGTAGCACCAATGAACACTAAAGTCCCACAGTTAAAGATTTTTTCAAGAATTATTACTCTCAGAATAAAATATATCCTGAGAATATGGCCGAAACAGGTGTATTTCAAATGGGGAAATCCACCCTCATTTAGGGAGGGGTTAGAGTTTAGATAAAAATCTGAAAAAATTAGGGCATCGTTTTCGAATTATTTGGAGTTGATTTGGGGGGCGGCTGATTGGAAATTCGTCCGAGCCCCAAATAAGGACCACCCTAATATCTATGTACCTAAACCTATAGATAGAATCGAATGAGTTTATCGGTATAATGAACCATATCATGTCTTTGACATATGATATGATTGATTCATATTACCGAGTATATCGATAATATCATTGATAAGTATGGAGTATCATTGATAAGTATGGAGTATTAAGCAAAGTAGACGATAATTGATAGTCTTCTGTTTACGTAATCATAATTCAATTTCTCGTACGAAATTTTGGATTCTAGTACGTTTTGTGGCTCCATCTAGTACGGCGAAGAATTTTGGTCTGGTAACACTGGAAGCCATGTCTCCTTCAGTGTTCCGAGCACCATGACACCGGTAAGTTGTAATACCTCTGTCTCGTCTCCCGTTAATATTCGTACTAACATAGTCAGAATTGCCTGATACCGATGAATATATCTCTCACTATATTAATCTCCGCGATCTGTCGTTTGTGAATGAATATATCGACATTATCACGTGAAAAGAAAATTCGCTGTTTCCTCGCCATGTGTTGACCACGAGGCGATGCCTCGTGTACGGCAGGCTTGATCCTGCATGTACCGGACAAAGATACTTAGATTTAGAAGCATTTACGTCGGAAATCTGTCTGTGGGAATAGCGGTGTATAATCGTGAATGCAAATATTAATACGAAATAATTATTATAACGCGATGTCTGAAACGTGATATTCATTGCCTCGTACGCGATTTCAAAATGGTCGTTATTTGTCTCGTTCCTTCTTTCCATCGTGCGTGTAGGCATGCAAGGTGTTATTGACTAGTGAATTCAACGAAATATTAAATTCAATCGTATTATGATATAATTATATATTATATTGTGTTATATTATTATCCCAATTTTTTATTTCTTTGTCCGTTGAGTAATCAAAATGGCGACTGCTACAATTTTGAAAAATGCTCTTAGCGAATGCGCGACGCAACGGCACGCGGCGCAGGTATAGACTTGTCTATCGGTTGACGTGTAATTAAGCGTGTTGTATTTTAAAATTAGCAACATTGATCGAAATGATAAAGTTTTCTATAGGCCAATGTAATTTTGTTTGTATAATTTTATTTGTTTGTCATATTTATTTATTTTTATTTTTTTTCTTTTTTTATTGTATATTTCTTATTGAATATTTCTTTTCTTTGATGTTAATACTTTATTTTATTTTTTCTGTTTTTTGTTTTCAATTTTTATTTCTTTTATATTTCTTTTCTTCGTTGTTTGTATTCTATTTTTTTTTATTGGTTGCTTTTTGTTGTTTAGAGAATTGATGTTCGTCGATCTGCATCGAGGCTCAAGAAATACTGTTTAATAACGGAGACGAATGGACGCAATCGTATAATTCGAAAAAGTGCACTGTTCGCTAGAAAAGGCAAGAAGTGGATCAGTCCAGAGGAGTCTACAATGAAAACAAACTCGGCGGAATTATTCGCCGCGCTAGATGGTGGCCCAAAAAGAAAAATTGGAGAGGTCGTTGCACTCGGTGAGTACATCTGACGTACTAATCGTATGAGACTTCCCCTTGAGGTTGTACGCAAATTTAAGCAAAGTATAGATCACGAGCTCTATTTGTAATCTTGTCAATCGGTATTAAGGGGATACGATCAGTTCCTCGGGGTCAAAAAAGAGTCTAAATTTATTTTAGCCACAGCTGTTCTGATTTATGTTCAAAATTCGTATTTTCGATTATAAGGTACAGAATTTGTGGTGAATGATTAAT
Source organism: Tenthredo mesomela (assembly GCA_943736025.1). Taxonomy (NCBI): domain Eukaryota; kingdom Metazoa; phylum Arthropoda; class Insecta; order Hymenoptera; family Tenthredinidae; genus Tenthredo; species Tenthredo mesomela. The sequence goes on from OX031013.1 coordinate 32,152,650, forward strand.
TTATCGCACATTAACTGATAAAAACTGAAAAATTAGATCGTCAACGACTCGGTAGTAGTCTCGATCATAATAATAATAACATCACTACCATAACAACGGGCTATAAAAACGATTGAGAAAATCTGTCGAAACTTTGTTAATAGCCCTGAATTACCTCAGCGGAATTAATACGATAGGTAGAAATGATGATTATACATGTTATTGATACGTGATAAATTCAATTTCAAAGCAAAGCTAGGTTATATTCGCAAAACGCATCAGCTGTCATTCGCGACGTTGCCAATTCTATGGGTCCTGCTTCGTCGTTCCGACCATTTTTACCCGGAAATCCAAACTTCTTCGTAATGTAGTGCTCGAACTAGACGGTGAGATTTGATTTTCTGATTTTTTACAACATGTATTATGTCTAATCTATCGAATATCAGTTTTCCAACGGGCTTAGTTGGACACGTGAGCAGAGAAAACGTGATAACCGCACTTCCGGTCGACCGTCTCCATAAGACGACGTGCTTTATTAACTCAAAGTGCTCGACTTTGCAATTTTATTGCGAAAAAAGTAAACGGTCAATGTAGCTCAAATTTTGGCAATAGGCGCAGGAAGTATCCGTCAACATTATATAAAAATTTCAAGTCCGAAAGTTGGATTCGTCGTAATGATCGTACCCCCTTAAATAAACATCATTTCGTTTTTTAAGTATGATTTGAAATGTAGTTGTTGCATGATTAATTTTTGAAAACTGAATATTTAGCTTGTAAACTATAGGCAATCCCGTTTAAATCACACATTTTTCATCTAATTTTGTTTAAATAATTATATAATAATTAACTTGAGCGGACTTTAAATTGTCTTAAATAAGATATGAATGATATATGTTAATTTATGCAATCGTTACTCTATTAAAGCTTAATACAATGACGATATATTTACAGGTGATTTAGAGGAACTTCGCGCCCGCGCCAACATCGACGGCAAAAGAATCCGCGTTAACAAACGGAAGGGCTTCTCACCACACGACGTGCCACGAAGGGCGGAGTTAAGAGATGCCGAATATAAAGAAGAAAAGCGAAAGCGGACTGTTGAAGGGGTGAGATATTCCTCAGCATTCATTACAGTAAACGCAGTGATTTTCTATGTGAATCGGGTGAAGCGCCCGATTAGAGTAAACGCATCGCTAACTGTTTACAGTTTATTTCTTGATCTTTATAATTCCGAAATCCTTGTTATATGCTTCCGCTGTTTTCTTGCCTTTTTTGCTATCCACAAAATTGAACATAATATATAATGAATTGATATGAACTAGAAATCACACCGATGTAAACTAAAACGTAACCCTGCTGCATTCTCTGTTTGACAGAAGTCATTAACACATGCGAAAATATCTGCACAATATAATGCTGATCAAGTATATAACGACTTTGCTGTAAGTCACTATAACTAACTCAAAATAATCATCCACGTCGACGTGACTAATAAACTGTACCTTCTTCACAGTCAAACTCCAACCGTAAGGAAGCCAGACACGACTCTGAGGACGACTCTAATTCCGACGGCGATGTTGCCGAGCACGAAACCGTAAGTTGTCGTCCTTTTAATGATCGCAGCTGTCGCGCAATGAAAACAATATTAAGTATGTTTAAACATCTGTAACAGCCACCGCCCCTTCGTAACGTCGCCTCCGGTGTCGGTTCTTTGGAAACTGAAATCAGCGTTTCACGTGAGATGCCGCGTTCCCTTACGCTTCACGATGTAAGTTCCACATCCTAGTTGACGACGTATTGGTGCTGTGCAATTACTTTGTATTGAATTATTCACATATGCTTTCAGTTGGCTGGTGGGAGTGCTTCTTCAACGCCGACCTCCGGGCGTCCGACACGGATTTCGCGCATGCATCCATACGTCACGGCGGTGCCTGAGACTGAGTCCTCAATGCAGAATAGTATTCACGAAGCTATCTGTGAAGGATTCTCAAAGGTGGTAGACGCCCTTCAAAAAATTCATGCCGACTTGTTTACACCAAACAAAGTAGTGACTGTCAGCGTCGTTGGCAAGCAAGTTCCTTCTCCTCCTCCTCCTAGTCAGGAACCGTCCAAGGTCAACGAATCCAACGATCTCGTGCCGGATGAAGATGGAATGGTAGAAATAATACCCAATTTACGATGTTCCTACGATGCCTTCACTTCTGCCCTACTGGCTAAAACCCGCCGCCGAAGAGCAGCATACGTGTTCAGGATACTGTGGCCCGGCGATGTCGCTCGTAATTTATACGTGGGACGCGCACCGGGGGCTTCGCACCAAGGCCAATCAACGCCGAGCACCCTGCCGACAACTTTGTCGGCAAGCGAGTACACGAGAGTGAAAGGTAATCATTATACGCCTAATACGCTTAAAGTTTGGCATTAACGCTGACGGTAGACGACACTTTTTGTGTTAGCTTATATTGTTTTCGTTAATTTGACTTTGAATATTTTCAGACATCATGGCAGCTTTAGAGGTCTTGAAACCAATTCCCATCCGAGTTACCGGTGATGATTCAACAGAGGTTACACGCGGCTGGGCCGCGGATTGGTTAAAAAACCGCAGACACGTTATCACCCAGCGATCAAAAAAGGAAACCTCAACTGTAAATAATATGTAAATAACGCAACGTTCCTGGCCAGTTAAAAATGAACGTACTCACGTTTACTGTTTTCTTTGGAGTTCTTCTCCTTCTTACAAGTTTATTGATAACTGATAAAAATATGATTAGCTTATTGCAAAAAAACGAGGTTTCTATAAAGTGATTCGAAAGTCATAGTATGTAAATAACGCAACGTTCCTGGCCAGTTAAAAATGAACGTACTCACGTTTACTGTTTTCTTTGGAGTTCTTCTCCTTCTTACAAGTTTATTGATAACTGTTAAAAATATGATTAGATTATTGCCAAAAAAAATAGGTTTCTATAAAGTGATTCGAAAGTCATAGTATGTAAATAACGCAACGTTCCTGGCCAGTTAAAAATGAACGTACTCACGTTTACTGTTTTCTTTGGAGTTCTTCTCCTTCTTACAAGTTTATTGATAACTGATAAAAATATGATTAGCTTATTGCAAAAAAACGAGGTTTCTATAAAGTGATTCGAAAGTCATAGTATGTAAATAACGCAACGTTCCTGGCCAGTTAAAAATGAACGTACTCACGTTTACTGTTTTCTTTGGAGTTCTTCTCCTTCTTACAAGTTTATTGATAAGTCTTAAAAATATGATTAGCTTATTGCAAAAAAACGAGGTTTCTTTAAAGTGATATGAAAGTCATAGTATGTAAATAACGCAACGTTCCTGGCCAGTTAAAAATGAACGTACTCACGTTTACTGTTTTCTTTGGAGTTCTTCTCCTTCTTACAAGTTTATTGATAACTGATAAAAATCTGATTAGCTTATTGCAAAAAAACGAGGTTTCTATAAAGTGATATGAAAGTCATAGTATGTAAATAACGCAACGTTCCTGGCCAGTTAAAAATGAACGTACTCACGTTTACTGTTTTCTTTGGAGTTCTTCTCCTTCTTACAAGTTTATTGATAACTGTTAAAAATATGATTAGATTATTGCCAAAAAAAAATAGGTTTCTATAAAGTGATTCGAAAGTCATAGTATGTAAATAACGCAACGTTCCTGGCCAGTTAAAAATGAACGTACTCACGTTTACTGTTTTCTTTGGAGTTCTTCTCCTTCTTACAAGTTTATTGATAAGTCTTAAAAATATGATTAGCTTATTGCAAAAAAACGAGGTTTCTTTAAAGTGATATGAAAGTCATAGTATGTAAATAACGCAACGTTCCTGGCCAGTTAAAAATGAACGTACTCACGTTTACTGTTTTCTTTGGAGTTCTTCTCCTTCTTACAAGTTTATTGATAAGTCTTAAAAATATGATTAGCTTATTGCAAAAAAACGAGGTTTCTTTAAAGTGATATGAAAGTCATAGTATGTAAATAACGCAACGTTCCTGGCCAGTTAAAAATGAACGTACTCACGTTTACTGTTTTCTTTGGAGTTCTTCTCCTTCTTACAAGTTTATTGATAACTGTTAAAAATATGATTAGATTATTGCCAAAAAAAATAGGTTTCTATAAAGTGATTCGAAAGTCATAGTATGTAAATAACGCAACGTTCCTGGCCAGTTAAAAATGAACGTACTCACGTTTACTGTTTTCTTTGGAGTTCTTCTCCTTCTTACAAGTTTATTGATAACTGTTAAAAATATGATTAGATTATTGCCAAAAAAAATAGGTTTCTATAAAGTGATTCGAAAGTCATAGTATGTAAATAACGCAACGTTCCTGGCCAGTTAAAAATGAACGTACTCACGTTTACTGTTTTCTTTGGAGTTCTTCTCCTTCTTACAAGTTTATTGATAAGTCTTAAAAATATGATTAGCTTATTGCAAAAAAACGAGGTTTCTTTAAAGTGATATGAAAGTCATAGTATGTAAATAACGCAACGTTCCTGGCCAGTTAAAAATGAACGTACTCACGTTTACTGTTTTCTTTGGAGTTCTTCTCCTTCTTACAAGTTTATTGATAAGTCTTAAAAATATGATTAGCTTATTGCAAAAAAACGAGGTTTCTTTAAAGTGATATGAAAGTCATAGTATGTAAATAACGCAACGTTCCTGGCCAGTTAAAAATGAACGTACTCACGTTTACTGTTTTCTTTGGAGTTCTTCTCCTTCTTACAAGTTTATTGATAACTGTTAAAAATATGATTAGATTATTGCCAAAAAAAATAGGTTTCTATAAAGTGATTCGAAAGTCATAGTATGTAAATAACGCAACGTTCCTGGCCAGTTAAAAATGAACGTACTCACGTTTACTGTTTTCTTTGGAGTTCTTCTCCTTCTTACAAGTTTATTGATAACTGTTAAAAATATGATTAGATTATTGCCAAAAAAAATAGGTTTCTATAAAGTGATTCGAAAGTCATAGTATGTAAATAACGCAACGTTCCTGGCCAGTTAAAAATGAACGTACTCACGTTTACTGTTTTCTTTGGAGTTCTTCTCCTTCTTACAAGTTTATTGATAAGTCTTAAAAATATGATTAGCTTATTGCAAAAAAACGAGGTTTCTTTAAAGTGATATGAAAGTCATAGTATGTAAATAACGCAACGTTCCTGGCCAGTTAAAAATGAACGTACTCACGTTTACTGTTTTCTTTGGAGTTCTTCTCCTTCTTACAAGTTTATTGATAAGTCTTAAAAATATGATTAGCTTATTGCAAAAAAACGAGGTTTCTTTAAAGTGATATGAAAGTCATAGTATGTAAATAACGCAACGTTCCTGGCCAGTTAAAAATGAACGTACTCACGTTTACTGTTTTCTTTGGAGTTCTTCTCCTTCTTACAAGTTTATTGATAACTGTTAAAAATATGATTAGATTATTGCCAAAAAAAATAGGTTTCTATAAAGTGATTCGAAAGTCATAGTATGTAAATAACGCAACGTTCCTGGCCAGTTAAAAATGAACGTACTCACGTTTACTGTTTTCTTTGGAGTTCTTCTCCTTCTTACAAGTTTATTGATAACTGTTAAAAATATGATTAGATTATTGCCAAAAAAAATAGGTTTCTATAAAGTGATTCGAAAGTCATAGTATGTAAATAACGCAACGTTCCTGGCCAGTTAAAAATGAACGTACTCACGTTTACTGTTTTCTTTGGAGTTCTTCTCCTTCTTACAAGTTTATTGATAACTGTTAAAAATATGATTAGTTTATTGATGTGCAATAAAATGACGTACTCTGAAATATCTTATTCTTTAACACTTATTTCACCCTGTTGAATATTAATAAATCCACTTAAATCTTTTTCATTTTTTTTTTTGGGATTTTTGGGAAAAAGTTTATACCGGTATATACCATCTACATACGGTATAGTACCAGTTATATGTTGGGTATTCATCCGGTGTTCATACGGTAGATCTAATGTGTATAGATGATGTTGATGGTGGTTCAAAACCACCGTAGCGTGACGGTCGGAACACCGTATCAAACTGGTGACAACACCGTCTACCGACAACGATTATACGGTTGTTTGACCCCGTTCATACCCCGAAAAAAAGCCGTTAGGGTGGGGATTTTTGGGAAAAGTTTATACCGGGATATACCATCTACATACGGTATAGTACCGGTTATATGTTGGGTATTCATCCGGTGTTCATACGGTAGATATAATGTGTATAGATGGTGGTGATCGTGGTTCAAAACCACCGTAGCGTGACGGTCGGAACACCGTATCAAACTGGTGACAACACCGTCTACCGACAACGATTATACGGTTGTTTGACCCCGTTCATACCCCGAAAAAAAGCCGTTAGGGGGGTGATTTTTTTTAATCGCCCCAGGCTGATAACTCCGAAACCAAGCAAGATACGGGAAAACACCTCAAACAAAACTTATAGGATATCGAGGGGGAAAGGATATGGTGCAATCATATATTTTCTAGGTGGAGGCGCTGAGCTGCGGTGAAGGTCAACTTGGTTTTTTTAAATGGAATGGTATAGTTTTTTTCACAGAATCTGAAAGAGCATCAGATTCCGCATTAAAAACACCTGAACAGATATTTTTTAAAGTTGATGGTTTATGAGATAAGAGCTGGGCAAGTTGAGTCAAAATAAGAAGTTCAAATTACCTGAATACTGTTCTTAAGTTATTTCGAAAGTGTCTGAAATACTTTTCTACTTGAAGTTGTCAAGATTAGATATCACGGTCAAATAAGTTGAGTTCAATAAATTTTATTAATAATGTTATCATCATTACTGTCATTTCTGGGTTCAACCAGTTTGTACCAACTTGTAATTTTTATTTTCCATAAAAAAGTATCTCAGACACTTTCGAGAAAACTTAAGAACAGTATTCAGGTAATTTGGACTTACTCTTTTGACTCAAGTTGCTCAGCTCTCATCTCATAAACCATCAACTCTAAAAAATATCTGTTCAGGTGTTTTCAATGCAGAATCTGATGCTCTTTCAGATTCTGGGAAAAAAACTATAGCATTCCATTTAAAAAAACCAAGTTGACCTTCACGGCAGCTCAGCGCCTCCACCTACAAAATATATGATTGCACCATATGTTTTCCCCCTCGATTTCCTATAAGTTTTGTCTGAAGTGTTTTCCCGTATCTTGCTTGGTATCGGAGTTATCAGCCTGGGGCGATTAAAAAAAATCACCCTGTATAATATTATTGATAATAATTATCATTCATTATTATTAATAATATTATTATTCATAATGATATTATTATTAATAATAATAATTATTAATTATTAATTAATTATTATTATTAATAATTATTATTATTATTATTAATAATGATATTATTATATAATTATTGTTAATTATTCAGTAATTCAGCAAAACCAAGTTATCGCAATCTGTCGTCATGATTATGAACATTAAGTTGAATCTATTCTTGTGGTTAGTTGCGTATGGTATCGGGGTATATACAAAAAGAATAATAACTCAAAATTCAGGTTTTTTTACTTGTCCTAGTTTAGATCTAGGTGTGCGATATAGTCAGCAAAAGGATCGACGGACTATTTAAATCTCCACAACAAAAAAAAGCCTAGGCACCAGAGCCCTATGATAGGAGCGTCACTTCTCGGAGTCTTACAATCTACAACAATATGACGGAATCCTTGCTAAGATATATCCGCAGGGTGATTCCGAATTCGTGGCAAATATTGTATAGGGTCGAAATTGTGATCGGAATGAAGGGCACTGAAACGATTCTCATGTCGGTCATTTGAAGTCAGTTGAGAAAAATTATTAATAATAATATCCCTCGTGTAGTAGTATTAGTCGATCCTACTATTGCATCCTGCATAAATGCTATGACCACCCCCTCCTTGAAGGCGAAAGTAGCTCGACTTTTCTCGCAAGTTGCGGCTAATTGAAGATTTTTTTAACAACTTGAAATCGAATTGGGAAAAGTAACGAAAAACTTATAACGAAGAATGACCACTAACTTTACGTAGCGTTTTTTTTTAGACAAAATATTTGTACTTAAACGTTTTTATTTAAGATTTTAGGTATATCTTTCGCTAGAGCATAACAAATTCTATGTCAGTCGTTTTTTCTTGTAGTCGTTGTCGGAATATCACATAGTTCCAAGTACCCTACTCATCCAAGTGATCCATACCACCGTACAACAAGAAAAAAAGGCCGGATAAGACTAAACGCTCTACCCGTAGCAGATCAAGGTATACGAGCTTCGGAGATTCCGGCATATATATACCCTATCATATATTTTCAGCATATATTCTAGCATATATTATGGCATATATACTCTAGCATATATATTTTGAGCATATATTCTGGCATATATTCTATATAATATGATTACGTGAAAAAATTTGCGGCAAATTCTTTTTTGAAACATTTATTTTATATAAGTATAAGACATAAGAATACAGCTTTTTCAAGTAAAAAATATCCATATTAAATATCTGACTTTTCCGGTTTGTTTGAAACCTCCCAACATTTTGCGGTTTTCCGATAATGTATAGCCAAGATGTTATATTATACCTTAGAAAGGTATTATGAAAAAAGTCATTTTAATTAATATTCAATCGCTTATACTCGCATGATTCTTAAATTAAATTCTAATTATGAAGTTAATACCTAATAAAATATAAATAAAAAAAAAAAAAAAATAGGTACATATGGGGTATTCTCGCTCATCCGGGACACTCTTCTGCGCATAAATTACCGATTTCAGTGCTACGCGAGATTTTGGTTCTTGGCCAATCCCTAACAACAAATCCAGAGTCATACCCCTGATTTCAACTGGTTCAGAAGTTATCGAAAGTTATTCGATTTACAAAATATGAGCAAATCAGTTTTCGAGCGCACCGCACTATCTTCAATCGTACGTATCTTTGGTTCAGGAGGTCCAAAAAATATTTCCAACCAGTGCTCTAGAATCAAAAAACTCCCACCTTTCACGCTGTGATATTCAAGATTTTCGACAAAATATTTTTGCCCACGAAATTCACAATGTATTTTTTTTTTTTGTCCTGTGACCAAAGGGCATAATTGTTTTGGATGAAAATTGGACTGTAGGTAGATCTACATGTACTTAAAAGACCCTGCAATTTTTAAGATGGAGTTATTTTTCCTTTTTTTTTCATAATTTTTCTGGTTTTTTTTTTCATTTTTTTTGAAACCTTATTTGTTTCTCACATCGGAGTTTCTTTTATTTTTGGATATTAATTGATCTCTGGGCTACTTAAGCAAAAGGCATCTGGGTTGCGATTCTGTAACTTTCCGCTAACTCGCTAACACGCTAAGTCGCTAACTTCGTCCAATCGGAGATCGTTGCGGCCCGTAACGATCTCCGATTGGACGCTCCTCAGCCAACCAACGGTCTTAGAGCGAAAAGTTAGCGAGTTAGCGAGTTAGCGAGTTAGCGGAAAGTTACAGAATCGCAACCCTGCTCTATAATTGATTCTATTGTTCTTTTTCTAATTTTAACTGATGGTAACCTTGAGGGTTTATATTGTCTAAGACCTGCGGCTGTGGAGTTTTCACCCATTAGCGTTAGATCTCTGTTTTAGAAAGAGATAGCAGCTAATCGTGGCTGCGGAGTTTTAACCCGTTAGCGTTGATCATATCTAACTATGTATGGAAAGGAATTATCATTAACTGCGGCTGCGGAGTTTTCACCCGTTAGCGTTAATCATGTAATTTTATATAGGATAATCATTAATTGTGGCTGCGGAGATTTCTCCCGTTAGCGTTAATCATATAATTTTGCATAGGATAATCAACAATTGTGGCTGCGGAGATTTCACCCGTTAGCGTTAATCATATAATATTACAAGGGATATTTATTAATTGCGGCTGCGGAGTTTTCACCCGTTAGCGTTAATCAATCAAGGTAGGGTAATAACTCACGTCAAGTACAATTATATTTGTTAATATGTGTTCGTCAAAGCTCGTCTTATAATTCCTAATTGTCTATTCTATGGTTATATTTGATTTTATTGGTTTTAATATTCTTTTTTGTTTTAAGCTTCTATCTGGTAGTTATGATTATAATTGTGATTCTATAGTTATATTTGATTTTATTAGTTTTACTATTCCTTTTAGTTTTACTTCTCTATCCTGTAGGTATGAGTTTCTATTAGTGATTCTATGAATGAATTGCTCTACTCGAGCACCCGTCTTATATAGTCCGAATTCCCACTCTAATTCTCAAATTCCCAGAATTCTCAAATACTTGAGAGGCTTCCGCCGTCTATTTACAAAATGTTCTACGATGCGACTAGTAGGTCTGTTTGATGTTAACTCCGACGAACTCTTTTATTTTAGCATAATTTTACAACAATCATTTTATTCTTAATTAACATGTTATTAATAATATTAAACTCATAAATAATATCACATCCTTATAGCACATAAAGTAACGCTTCATTTTATTTTTTTGTTATTTGTATTTTTTTCACAATTTTACGTCCCCTGTGTTATGTCTTATATTGGGGTCTTGTCCCTGTGCTAAATACTAAAGTAGTTAAGCTAGCAAGTATTTAAGAAGAGTAGAGACGTATAGAGATACGTAACACCTGAAAAGAAAGAAATCGAAACGAATGATTTCAGTCTTTCTGGTGAAATATCGCATTAGAAACTACCGGATATCCATGGATCATCCCGTGACATCCTTCAGATATTCTATGGATATTAGACTGTCTCATTTTTATTTCAACTTTTTTTTTCTTGCCTCACATATTTTACTTCTATCATTTATTCCATAATATTAGGTCCTTTCGTTTTACAAATCGAGGGCTGCCCCGGACTGCACTGAACCAATCACCTTGAAGCTATAGTCTGTGTACTAATCTAAGCTTCAAGGTGATTGGTTCAGTGCAGTCCGGGGCAGCCCTCGATTTGTAAAACGAAAGGATCTATTGATTCTCTCGCGATGTAGACCCTGAGAAATAATATTTAGATGTGGCTCAACGTGATTTTCGATTTCCCATTTGATTTACTCGACAAAACATCGATTCTAGGGTTTTAAGGTGAATATCTATGTTTCGACTTATCAAATAGTCGAATAATTTTGGAGTAAACTCATGACACAATGGGAAAAAAGTATTTTTCCCATCAAAATACCAAGTATTACCGAGCGAGTTTAGTTAGGAGGTTTAAAACCACCAGAAAAGTCAGATATTTAATATAAATATTTTCAACTTGAAAAATGTTGTATAATAAATATTTGGAAAAAAAATTTGCCGCTAATTTTTTCACGCAAACGTGTCTAGAATTTTTTTTCTTTTTAATAAACTATTCAACATATATATACAGCAATATATGCCAGAATATCGCAAAATATATACTAGAATATATGCGAAAATATATGCTAGAGTATATATGCCGGAATATATGCTTGCATATATCTTTGGGCAAATTTGAGTATATATTAAATTACAAAATTGAGTCATATACTTTATACCCAATGTCACATCATGAATATAGGAATGTCTTTCTTAATCTCTAATAATAGATAATTATACATAATGTTCCATTTTTCTCTTGAAATGGAAATCGTGAAGAACTCAACAGCGGCTAGCGCTGGGTACAGGCACGGCAGGGCCGCCTTTAGGACCTGCTGAGTTCTATACACTTGCAACGCCGCGCGGCTCGATGTAATAATTAAACACTCGTAATTTTCGAACGGTTGGTTCAATTAAAGTAAAACCTCACAAAAAACTTCTACATATCCTGACGACCATTTCATCCGCTGGAAGTTCGCGATTGCTTCAACTTACCTCGATAAACCGAGCGATTGAAAATATTCAAACGCGATTTGTGTATCTACTCAGAAAAAATTTACTAACTTTTTCGGATTAAAAGAACAAAAAAAAATCAGTTACTCTAACAGCTTGAGAATAGTTTGACACATAACTGCTCCAAATTTGAAGTGAAAACTCGGAATATTTTAGGATTTAGAGCGAGTTGAAGTGAATAAAGAGAAACAATTTTCGTTTTGAAAAAATTGTGTTTTTTCTCATTATTTCGAAAACGCAGAAAGTTATAACTTTTTTCAAGAGGAAAAAAAGATGCGCAATCAAATTTTCTACGAGGATACGGGTTTTAAAAATAAAAATTTGACATTCTCTCTAGAGATGGTCAAAATAGGTTCATGTGCTCTTCTACGATCGGCGATTCAATTACAGAATCAGTTCAAGTTTCGTTCCAGAACCGAATAGTCCTGATTAACGTTTATTGAACTGCTAAATAAGTTTGCTAAATAAGTTTACTGAATAAGTTTGCTTAATAAGTTTGCTGAATAAGTTTGCTTAATAAGTTTGCTAAATAAGTTTGCTAAATATGGAGAATGCAGATAACAGAGACCGTGTATACGACGGGTACGTCTACGTTATTGATAAACGGACAGCCAACGTGATGTAAGTATAGTAACCGTTGTATGTAAAACGAATGGATTATATGTGTAATTGCTATAAAAACTTAAATTTCTGCAAATATTATTTATTTTGAAATTCGAAAATCTCTGAACTCGATGCCTTTAGTCACGCCGTTTTCTACAGCCTGTTTGTTAAAAATGTGGCAGCTGGGGGAAGCTGCGGTGATAACATCGGTTTTGTACCGAGTACATCGACGCTAAAATAATTCTTATATTATTCCTTGGGTATCAGAAAAAACGGAGGACAGTTTCGATATCTTCTTCGTCATTTTCACTACAAATAAATCGGATTTCTTGTAAATATTAGCATCTTCGGATTATTACGAGCCTCTCATTTCATTTTCTTCTTCGTTTCCCTAGCAATTGAGAGGATGGGCGAAATAACGGTATAACTAGAAATATATAGTTTTCAGATAGATAAGAAAAACGTAGAAAACTAAGATAAGCTGTGAACGCATCTCAATATAATTCAACATAGCATGGTAGTACATAATAATGCTTTTAATTATAAGTGTGCAAGCGACTAACGCTGTGAGACAAAAAACGCGCTTGATCACGCTCGAACACGCGCAGTCCCAAAACCGTGGCAAGCAACAATGTAGGTATGTCTCTGACAACAATGTATATTCCGCGCCAACGTTCGGATGAACAAAGTCATATGGTTCGGAAAATCGAGGTTCTACTGTATATCCTTCATTACAGAAAACAACAAAGCCTCATATTCCGGTAAGTTTTCGCGTTGCTTTTCGGCTACCAAGCGCGCGCGATTCGGAACGAGTTTATAGGTATCAGGATGCCAATATCTTTTCGCCTTTTTTTTCAGGCTCATATGAGAATCTGTTGGTTTGATATGCATTTTAAGAGCCCTCTCCAATTTTTAGCTGAATTAAAAATGTTGCAGACGTCGCTCGAGAATGTTAAAAACGTCAAAATTCAAAGAAATCGTTTGTTTTTGTTGAAATATTCTTCACTTGCTCGCTAATACAATATTTTTCAGGTAGTGCTAACGGTCAAAATATATGAATAGTACGAATGAGAAACGAATGAGCGAATATGGATGAATGACAGTGTGAGTGCGTTTATATGATGAAGGATACCCGTATGAATATGGAATGCTAGAGGATTAAGGGGGGGGTTTACCCAAGCAGTTACCGATTTGTCTATTTTCTCCTAAACGGGGTAATCAATTGACTTGTCCTTTCGGCAGCCGATGTTTGACGAGTAATGAGTTCGAACTGGTACGTTTGATCGGATGAAATCGGGATTTTTTTATTTTTTTCGATCGAAAAGTATTGGCGTGCCATTTATTGCGACTTATATCAAAGCCCACGCATCAAAAATGCAAAATCGACTCCCTGAGCCCGATTCTGTGAGAAATTCTGAACATAACCATCCCAAAACATCTTTGTTTTCGACAACGATGAAGGTGGAAGTTGTATTCCACGTTTTTGTGGTAATTTTCGCGATTGTCAAAGACTGGGGGCGGCCATTGCCGCTACAGCTGCTGATATAACGCGGTGGTTCCCAGAACGCCCGTGAGATGTCGCCACGCGCCCATCTGAACTTCATCCTTTTACTATAGTATAGTATACTTTCACGGTGACATCTCACGGGTGTTCTGGGAACCACCGCATTAAATCAGCAGCTGTAGCAGCTGTAGCGGCAATGGCCGCCCCCCAGCCTCTGACAATCGCGAAAATTACCACAAAAACGTGGAATACAACTTCCACCTTCATCGTTGTCGGAAACAAAGATGTTTTGGGATGGTTATGTTCGGAATTTCTCGCAAAATCGGGCTCAGGGAGTCGATTTTGCATTTTTGATGCGTGGGCTTTGTTATAAGTCGCAATAAATGGCACGCCAATACTTTTCGATCGAAAAAAATAAAAAAATCCCGATTTCATCCGATCAAACGTACCAGTTCGAACTCATTACTCGTCAAACATCGGCTGCCGAAAGGACAAGTCGATTGATTACCCCGTGTAGGAGAAAATAGACAAATAGGTAACTGATTGGGTAAACCCCCCCCTTAACTGAGAATAAAAGGAGACGAATGAGAGATTAGCTGTAAGACCTAGGATAAGCAGTACGTACGGAATAATCAAACGAACTAGACGTAGTTACGCGAAGCTAAGAAAACGTTAATTGAATAGATTATCATATAAATATAATAATTGAGCCAGAGGCTAAAAGTGATTTCTGTCGTGTCGTCCTTATTCATATAATTCATTAATAAATGAATGTTTACTACTAACGCCACGATTTCTTTATTAAATTCTCTATCCTGTAGCTCAGAACAACCGTCACCCTGACTAATTTACCTATTTAACAGTAGATTGCAGAGACTGAAATTTCGAATCAAAATATTTATATTCAATGGTCGCTCAATAATTGAACAAATAAAATTCTAATAAACTTCCTGAATGGTCTTGAGCGAACTTCGAATCTCAATAAGACTTGATCTTTTTACAACTAGTAATTTGTAGTATAATGAATAATTTTTGATGGTGAACATCTTCGGATAAAAAAAAAAAAAAAAAAAAAAAAAACGCTGACAATAAATACTCACAAATTACATTCGTAATTACGTTTTATACATTTTTTTTTATTTCCATCAAATGTTTTTACTAGCAGACTTGTGTATAGATACTACGTCAGCTGTTCTGAGTGGCCTATACACGATATGTCCAGAAATTTCTTTGAGTACCTTAGTACCTCGCTGAGTACTCATCATATTCTAACCACCTTTTTTTATTGAAAGTTTTGTAATAATATTGTTAATTTCGATATAGTTTGTAGGCCTGATAAAAATTGTTTTTGGACTTAGCTCTGGCATTTTAATAGTTTGATTTTGAGGTTTTCATTTTTTACCTAATTCACGCACAATTGCACAAAAGTATTCGTTAAATTTGTTAGCTACTAGAGATGTATCTGAAATTTTTTGTTCATCTTTGTCTATAATATAATTTATTTTTACTTTTTTCGTTTTTTCATTTACGTTTTTGTTTATAAATTCTCATAGTTTTTTTGGATAATTTCTTCTTTCTTCAACCTCTTTTTTGTCAAATTTTTTTTCGGCTTCATCTATGACTTTGTTTAACAAACTTGCTAAGTCTTTATACTTCCTCTTGATTACTAAATTGTTTGGATTTTTTTTCCAATCATGATACAATTTTCCTTTTTATTACACAAATGCATTATTTCTTCAGTGACCCAGGTTCGTCTATAGCTTTATTTTCCCACTTATTCTCGATTTTTGCATCATTGATCAATTTTTTTATTTTTGCTATGAAAAAATTTGTAGCCTCTTCAGGATCACTAAAATAATATAAAATAGACCAGTTAATGTTATTTACATTTTTACTTGATTTTTTGTAATCTTCACCAGAAGAGTTGACTTGGTTTCTCTCTTGGAATGTGTATTTGTTTATTTCCATAAATAACGAAAAGTGATCACTCATGCCACTTTTTATCGTATAAGTTTTAACGTTCAACATATCAGTCTTATGAAATATGTTGTCTATACATGTACCTTTGTTGCTATCTCTTGCAGATAGCCTAGTAATATTTTGGAATCCAGGGATGTAACGCATTTCAAGAAAGTTATTCAAATCTTCCTATGTTAAAATATCATAATTTAATATGTCTATATTATAAGGTTGAAGTTCGTAACGTTAATGTAACAGAATATTCTTTGAAGAAATGCAATATTTCGTGATTCAAATGTTGTTAGAATTGTAAAATACCTATGCGACATGTTTTACACAAAGTGAGGAATTATGCACCGTTCTTGATCTATTTCAAACGTTCGAGCCTTGAATTTGAGAATTTTTTGGCGAATATTTCGTTGTATTAACGTTACGAACTTCAACCACGTTCTATATTAAAGTCAGATGGTCAAGGCTCAGATGGTTCCCCCACGAAAAAAATATATATGCTAGGATATATGCATGGAATATATCCTAGCATATATGAAATCATATATGCTAGGATATACTCAAATTTGCCCAAAGATATATTCTAGCATATATGTCAAGATCATATATTCTGGCATATATTCTAGCATATATTCCGGCATATATACTCCAGCATATATTTTTATCATATATTCTAGCATATATTCTAGCATATATTCGAGCATATATTCTGGCATATATTCCAGCATATATACTCTAGCATATATTCCAGCATATATTCTAGCATATATTCTAGCATATATTCTGGCATATATTCTGGCATATATTCTGGCATATATTCTACCATATATTCTAGTATATATATTGCTAGGATAAAAAAAGACAAAAATTCTTGATATGATTACGTGAAAAAATTAGCGGCAAATTTCTTTTCAAAATATTTATTTTATATATATAAGACATGACGATACAAATTTTTCAAGTAAAAAATATCTATATTAAATATCTGACTTTTCCGGTTTGTTTGAAACCTCCTAACATTTTGAGGTTTTCCGGTAATGTAGCCAACATTTTATAACGTGCGTTGGCAGTAATATTAGCGTCATTTACACTCAATTCAATTTCTTGATCGTCAGTATTATTAACAGCCGATGATGAAGGCCCGAAGACATAATTCTTTCAGGTGCCTCAATTTTCCTCTCCAACATTTTGATTGAACCTAAAACAATCATGTATAATTAACTACCGAATTCATTATGCAAAAATGCATAATTTGAATGAATTGATAATTTTAATAATACAATAGGCTCTCACCGGACATTTTAATCATCATTGCGTGGAAACATTTCCAGCCACCTAGTGCCATTTTCTTCGTATCGTGCCATTCAACCATACGTATACATTTTTTTCGGATCATGATCTTCGCTCAAAAATTCTTCGAAATCAAAATCCTTAATGTCTTGAATATCGATCCCTGGCGTCGTCTTCTTGTCATCTATCTTCCACCTACCCATACTAATACCCACATTTTTTTAATGACCAAATAATTAATCGATTGATTATTTATTAGACACGTTCACCTCCGCCAGCCCTATATGTTTTGACAATCAACAAATGAAGACGAGCAAATCCTGACTCTGTGACAACGCTAAATTGAAAAATAAAAAACCCTCGTCGGTATTAGCGTTATCGCAGAGTCAGGATTTGCTCGTCTTCAATTGTTGATTGTCAAAACATATAGGGCTGGCGGAGGTGAACGTGTCTAATAAATAATCAATCGATTAATTATTTGGTCATTAAAAAAATGTGGGTATTAGTATGGGTAGGTGGAAGATAGATGACAAGAAGACGACGCCAGGGATCGATATTCAAGACATTAAGGATTTTGATTTCGAAGAATTTTTGAGCGAAGATCATGATCCGAAAAAAATGTATACGTATGGTTGAATGGCACGATACGAAGAAAATGGCACTAGGTGGCTGGAAATGTTTCCACGCAATGATGATTAAAATGTCCGGTGAGAGCCTATTGTATTATTAAAATTATCAATTCATTCAAATTATGCATTTTTGCATAATGAATTCGGTAGTTAATTATACATGATTGTTTTAGGTTCAATTAAAATGTTGGAGAGGAAAATTGAGGCACCTGAAAGAATTATGTCTTCGGGCCTTCATCATCGGCTGTTAATAATACTGACGATCAAGAAATTGAATTGAGTGTAAATGACGCTAATATTACTGCCAACGCACGTTATAAAATGTTGGCTACATTACCGGAAAACCTCAAAATGTTAGGAGGTTTCAAACAAACCGGAAAAGTCAGATATTTAATATAGATATTTTTTACTTGAAAAATTTGTATCGTCATGTCTTATATATATAAAATAAATATTTTGAAAAGAAATTTGCCGCTAATTTTTTCACGTAATCATATCAAGAATTTTTGTCTTTTTTTATCCTAGCAATATATATACTAGAATATATGGTAGAATATATGCCAGAATATATGCCAGAATATATGCCAGAATATATGCTAGAATATATGCTAGAATATATGCTGGAATATATGCTAGAGTATATATGCTGGAATATATGCCAGAATATATGCTCGAATATATGCTAGAATATATGCTAGAATATATGATAAAAATATATGCCAGAATATATGATCTTGACATATATGCTAGAATATATTGTAACGTATTCGGCCTATAGCCAAATAGCCGAACGTTTCATAGTATAGAACTCAAACACATCGAAGCAGTTCAATACGCGTTACCGTCCTCACGCATCATCGAACATCAGTATGACGTCACAACGGATATAAAAGGCGACCGTCACACCACTCGGGAGCGGACTTGTGCCAGAGCGGCCTACCGACTCACAGCATAATAACTATTAAATTCACAAAATCACTCTAAATAGAGCTTAGCAAACCCAAAAGCGGGCATTAAAATCAAATAATCTCAAATCATTGTCATAGCTAAAGCAGCATTTCAATTAAACTCAAATAAATTTATTCGTACAAGCTAAAGCATTTTCACAAATAAAATCAAATCAAAACGATTTCTAGAAATCAACTCAAACAAGCAAAACAAACAAAGTCCGGCATTGAGCCACCACACATTAGAAATTAAGTTAGGTTAAGAAAAAGGAAAACAGATTCAAACAAATAGATTTCACAATAAAACATTTTTTTTGTATTATTTTTGTAAATGGCTTTGAACCACAGATTCTCTACATTAAAATAAAATAGGAAATGATTGAATAATCATTGAACAAATTAGCAGAAACCTGAGCTTTATCTTCCTATTTTCTTATAACCTTTTCTTTTTAATAAACTTTATTTTTCAGCAACTTAAAATCATTCATAGCTAGAAATCAGTATCGGTGAGTCTTACTGACACAGCACGGTAGCTCTATAGCATCTACCTTCGTCTGTGGAAGTTCGACATATCCCAGATCTGATTAAAGCGGTATTGGTGCGTCAAATTCAACAACAAGATAGCTCTATAGCATCTATCTCAGTTTGGGGAATTTGACATATCCCAGATCCGTAGGGTAATTAAGGGTTTTTTCAACTTTTCCCAGAGGAGCTCCAAATATCATAACCCGTGACAAAGAACTCACGCGAACTAGCATAATTTCACTAGCCTTCAGCTGGTGAAACATATGCAATAAGTTACAATATCTTTGGGCAAATTTGAGTATATCCTAGCATATATGATTTCATATATGCTAGGATATATTCCATGCATATTGTAACATACTCGGCATGGTTGCACCTCGAATCACGCCAAATCCCGAACAAAGAAAAGGATTACACTAATCCTCGACGTTCGACCAAGTGGGTGACGTCACGCTAAGGAGTGGGGATAAAGAGTATATAACCAGCTCACGCGTTCACTCGTTAGCGTAGTCAGGTAGAGCACCGGTGCGACTCACATCACTCAAATAATTTAACTTCACTTGAATAGCATTAGATCGTCTTGAACTAAATGACTAATATAAAATCATGAATAAAAAATTAAAATCAAATACCTTTCGATAAAACATCATTGCGTATAATATAAAGTAAAATCGATGAGAATAGGAGAGAAACGAATAGAAAGAAATAGAATCAAAACAGAAAGCATAAACGCGCATAGCAAATAATAATAGAATAAATACGACAAATAGAACGATAATTTCACACGACACAACACACGAACGCGACTTAGAGTCACGCAAATTAGGATAGGAATAGAATAAGGAAACCATTGTAAAAATTAGTATGTTAGAATCATTGAATACAATATTATTTTCTTGTTTGAACTTTGTCGGATATTTCAGCACTGACTCCTAACTAATCAATTTCCATCCCTGAACAAGCCTTATAGGGACCAGCTTTGGATCATTCCAAGTGCGTACGGCGTTGGATTAAATTCCCGCGTCCGAGGGCCAACCAAATACGATTCCGAGTCTGAGACACGGTCTTGGAATCGCAAGGTTCCCGGATCCGAGCAAAGAATAGATTTTGTGTTTAGGATAGCAGGCTTGGATTCACTTCCCGGCTCTGTTCGAATAGGAGAAGGATCGGCTTTGGTTCTACCCGAGTCCGAAGGGAACAGGCTTTGGTGGAGTAATCTACCCGAGTCCTGAGTTAAAGTAAATTCACTAGGTTGCATAGGTGGCTTTTGGTGGCTAACCCATCCTTTTTCCCTACCTATGACCTCAAAGAAAAGCCCTAATAATTTAGATAATTTAAATCCCTTTTTTATATAGGTAAAGAACTCACACTAACTGCGGGTATCTCTTAACTTTCGGGTTCAAGATACTCGCCAAAAGTTACATTTGGCGCCCAACGTGCGGGGCTTTTCTTAGTAAAATCGTTTGGAAAAAGCATGAATAAAAGATAAAATCAGTAAAATCACTTGAATTAACGTTAAAATCAGTCAAAAAACAGTAAAATCAGTAGAATCTAGAATCAAGTTTCAAAATTCAAAAAAAAATAGACCGACAAGAGACCTGCGTTTCAGGCTTGGAATTGTTATTTGATCAGAGTCAGGGCTGGAATGTCCGACAAAGGATCAAACAAATCAAAAGATTCCGGTGTCGTCAATTTAGGGAATCAGGGACGAGATTCAGGTTTTGCAGAAGGTAGATCCAGTAGACAATCTTCCGAAATGGCTCAAATACCAGAAGGAAACCCGGTAGATCCGATGGCCAAAATTTTAGCTTCTTTAGATAATCTGGAAAAGAAAATGGAGTCTAAATTCGAGTCAATGGAACAAAATTTGTTAAGATTTCAAGCGGAAAACGTGGAAGAAAGAGCAAAATATGAATCTAAAATAGATAATAAATTAGAAAACAATGTTATTGATTGTAATGCCAAATTTGAACAAATAAATACAAACCTGAGAAATGTCGTTGATAGATTAGACAAAGAAACTGCTGACTGGACAGACAAACTTGAAACATGCGAAAACATTCTTAAAGGCGAACAAGTAAGCACGTACGAAGTTCTGAAAAATAAAATAACAGAAAGTCATAAAACAAACCAAGAAATGATAACAGAACTTAGTCATAAGCATGATAGTTTAAAAATAGGAATAGATTCGGATATAAGACGTCTTAGACGACAGCGAGTAGGTCACGATCCTATCAATGATAATACCGGTTTAATAGCGAAACAATTAAAATTACCGACTTATGCGGGAAAAACGTGGGAAAAACCTGTTAATTATATAAGAGAATTGGACGAATATTTCGCGTTTTTAGGGGTTAGCGACGACATCGGACTTAAGCTTATAGGTCAAAGTATGACGAATGACGCTAAAGACTGGTGGATTGCGCGTCGCAGTGTAATAAATTCATGGGATGAGTTCAAAACACGATTTTTAGCAAGGTATTGGGGAGAAGAAACTCAGCGTGAGATCCGAAGAGATTTAGAATTCGGGTATTACTTACCAGAAGGAAAAGTAGGATGGTCAGAATATGCCAGCAGGAAATATGCATCAGCTAGCGGTTTGGTTCCTTCAATGACGGAAAACGAAATCGTAAATAACATAATACGTCACTTCGACGAACATGTAGTAGAAGCAGCAAAATGTAGAAGCATTCGAGATATAGACAGTTTGCTTACCTTTTTGGACCAGATGCAATCCGGCGGACGTTCTAATGTTCCAAAATCGAGTTCTCAAAACCAAAATGCCAACAGGTATTCAAATACAACTCGCCATCTTGATGAACGACCAAAACAATACACATGGCGAAGCGGCTATACACAGCAAAACAATAACGTTAAACCTAACACGCAACGCGAAGACTCAAACGTACACGATTCTCATGACAACAAAATAAAGTCAAATACCCAAGAAGGCAATCGTCGCCAAAATTGGACAAACACTCGACAGGTAAACGCAATCGAAGAAGAAGTCTGCGATAACGGTAAAATCGAAATCGAAGAGTTGGGTTCGGAAAACCAACTAGCGCTGTGAGCACAGCACTGCCGGAATGCAAGGCACAGCGCGGAATCGAAATAAATGCGGCAGAAAAAGTAGATTCAAACCCTTTTGAAAATCCAACAGAGTTTTTGTTAAAAGAGGATGAAATAAAGCAAAAAGAAATCGTATATTGTCCAACAATACAAGTTTATTTACAAAATTTAAAAAACATAGCACTTATAGATACAGGAAGTCAAGTAACGGGAATTTCTGAAAATTGGTATTCAGAAAACATAGATAATTTTAAAAACTGTGAAAAACTCCCAGTGGTGAACTATCAAATCGTAGGAGCCACCGGTGGCAAACCAGTTACAGTAAAATTACAGCTTTTTATGACAATCAAAATTGGAAATTTCACGGATCAAATTCCTTTTCTTGTAATCCCTAAACTCAGAAAGCCAATAATTATTGGAATTGACACACTAGGGAAGTGGAAAGCACATTTAAACTTGGATTTGAACATATTAACGATAAACACTGATTCGGAAACGGAAAACGTCATATTACAAACATCGAATGAGTTACCGTCAGGTGGTGAAAACTTAGAATTATCCATTTTAAATTCACAACTTGAAAATCAAGTAAAAATGTGTGAAGAATATGAGTTAACCGATGATGAGATCAGAGACAAACTCTCAGAATGCGATTTGTTGGAAAACGAGCACCAAAGAAACTTTATTGACTTATTAAAGAAATATCGGGGCATTTTCAGCAAAATCCCAGGGAGGGTGTCAGTTTACGAACATAAAATACAAACTTACGGAGATAGACCTTTTGTACGCAGGTCATATCCGGTACCAATCATGCACCGCGAAAAAGTAAGAAAAGAAATAGACAAAATGTTAAATCACGGAATTATCGAACGATCATGTAGCGAGTACGTAAACCCTATTGTGGTAGTATCAAAGAAAAACGGTGAAATACGGTTAGTACTTGATGCTCGTTTTATCAACAAATTAATCATACCTGATAGAGACTGTGCTCAATCGACTGAGGTGCTCTTTCAGAAATGTGGAAACACAAAACTGATGTCTAGTTTAGATTTGACAGCCAGTTTTTGGCAAGTACCTTTAGAAGTAGAATCAAGAAAATACACAGCTTTCATGTTTGAAGGTAAAACTTATCAATTTAAAGTAACTCCATACGGGTTGAACACAAGCTTAGCAAGTCTTGTTAGAGCGTTAGATATTATTTTACAAGAAGTAGCACACTTCACAATAAATTTCGTTGATGACATTTTATGCACATCTGCATCGGTCGAAGACCATTTAAAAAATTTGGAAGAGCTTTTCGAGACATTTCAAAAGCATAACTTAACACTAAACTTCCAGAAGTCCAAGTTCTTTAGAAAAGAAGTTGAATTTCTGGGACACAAAATAACACAAGACGGTATACAACCTCAATCTGACAAAATCATGGCTATAAAAAACTTTCCGGTACCGAAAAATGTAAAACAATTAAAAGGATTTCTGGGATTAGCGAACTATTACAATAAATTCACTAAGGATTATTCTGAACTAACCTATCCGCTTTTACAACTATTGAGAAAAGAAGTGAAATGGGATTGGACAGAAAAAATTAATGAATATTTTATAAAAATAAAAGAATTATTTTGCGAAACGATGATAGTTCACCACCCGGATCCAAAAGCAAAGTATTATTTAGAATGCGATGCAAGTAATTATGCAATTGGGGGTATGCTATATCAAATCGACAAAGATAACGAACATAAAATCATAGGATTTGCAAGTCGAACGCTCAAGGGGGCAGAATTGGGTTATTTTACTACGGAAAAAGAATTACTAGCGATAGTGTACTCACTTGAAAAATTCAGAACGTTCATTATTGGCGCGGAATTAATTATCCGAAGTGATCATAAAGCACTTTCGTTCGTTTTAACTTGTAGATTGACTAGCTCAAGATTAACCAGATGGGTGTTGTACATACAAAACTATGATTTCAAAATTGAATACATTAAAGGAAAAGACAATATCGTAGCTGATATTATCAGTAGATATCCTCCGGAACAGAATCAAGAGTCAAGCGTGGTAAATTCAGCCGAAGTAATCGCGGAATTAGCAAAAAGGGTGAGCGATGATCTGATGGGAAAACTCCGTTCTTTAGCGAAGTTACAGAAGGCGGATCTCCGGATTGCTGATCTGGTGGAAAAAGGAATAGTAAACAATCAATTAAAATTTAAATACGAAAATGACATTTTGTACCAAAAAGAAGTAGGGGGCAAATTACGAGTATACTTGCCAGAATCAATAGTAAAAATGCTAATTGTTGAATGCCATGAAGCTTATGGACACGTAGGATCAGCAAAATGCTACAAGTTATTGCGAGAAGGATTTTATTATCCGAAATTCGGTAAAGTCATACGAAAGGAACTAGCCCGCTGCATCATATGTCAAAAATGCAAAGTAACAAACTGTTACAGTTATGCGAATATGCAAAATATCATACCTGCTGGTGTAGGAGACTTAATCTCTATTGATTTTTTTGGTCCATTACCTGCAAGCCGTGGAAATTACCGGTGGTTGTTAGTAGTTATAGATGCTTTTAGTAAGTACGTGAAATTGTACCCGCTAAAAACTGCAAATGCGCAATCCACCATCCGCAGCATATTCGATAAATACGTACCAGAATTAGGAAAACCTAAAAAGATACAGTTTGATCATGGTACACAATTTACATCGGTAAAATGGTTAGACAAGTTGAAAGACGAAAATGTAACGCCGATATTTTCCTCTATAAGACATCCGCAAGGGAACATTGTGGAAAGGGTTAATCGGGAAATCGGGAGATTTTTTAGAACCTTCATAACGGATAAACATACAGACTGGATTAAATGGTTAAGCACTATCGAGACGTGTATGAACGAAGTATATCACGACACAACGGGATTCGCGCCTTGTGAATTACAAAAGAAGGAAAAACCTCAAAGATTTTGGGAAAATTATTTATTTGAAAACAAGTTTGATTTACCTCACGAGTATAAACTCAGGTTGGCAAAAGAAAACATAAAAAGGAGAGGAAAGTATCGTGCGGATCGTTACAACAGCACACATAGGATGTCTAGTTTTAAGATAGGCGACTTAGTATTAATTCGTGCATTAAATGTATCTGATACACAAAACAAAAAAATGGCTAAATTTTTCTCTCTCTACGAAGGACCGTATCGCATAAAAAGTCAAATTGGTGACGCTACGTTTATTCTAGAGAACCCAACAAATTTGAAAGAAAGAGGACGATTTCACGTCAATATGTTCAAGCATTATATAAGTTAAACGTTAACTGTAGGATAATAATGTCAAAGTCCGAAATATTCAAGAGACAATGAATATAATCCATTTCGAAGGCGTGAGTGACGGATTCAAAATAAATCCATTATAGCTTACGACTATATAAATCGGCATGTCAATTCGGATAATCCAGTACAGCTAATCGATATGATGTCGTACGGGTACACAAGCGTGCAAGATAAAGAGGTGCAGACTTACCGTGATGGTGATGAAGTGGACGCAGAAGAGGATAGACTCATATATCCCTCGGGAAAATTCATCAGCGGATATGGAATGGCACGACCAGGGAGAGACACAATGACACCGAAACCAGGAAAGCCGTTAGACCTAAAAAAGAAAGTTGAAAAACAAAAACGTGACGATAATAATAACCTGATTGAAGAAATGCTTGCGGAAACTGAAGAAATTCCAAATGAGCAAGTTGAGGAAATAAGAGATAGCCTCTTACGAGAATTAGAGGAATTGGTGCATAAACCAGAGAAAAACTTACCTATAATCACCGAAGATGTCATATTACCGAACGACCAGAAGATACGCTGGAAAGATGACGTCATGAAGGATGAGAAGAACATAGATCTTGGACTGCAGTGGGGTATGAAGAAACTTGACATTGTTGATCGAACTCCTGAGGAGAAGAAAGAATATAAGAAAAACATGTACGCATTCATCGACTCACACAGACCACACATACCTACCAAACCGACAATGGACAATAAAAAGACATTGATAAAACAACATAAACCACCTACCTTACCGGATGCATTGAAGACGAAGAAGACAGAATTACCTGGACCATCACTCCCGGAACTGCCATTATTCGGTGCACCAACACTACCGGATTACATGAAGGATATAGACCCGACAGATCCGTTAGGACTTAAACAACTATAATTAAAACACACCGGACATGACATATAAAATAAATAAGAAACACCAAATATAACAAAAAAAAGAAAAACCAAAAGAGATCGACCGATCAAGACGGAGGACTTAACAAGACTGACGATTCATCAAACAAAACTTCACGACATCAACAAAGAAGAATAAAGAATATGAAGATGCAGAAGTTTACTTGATGAAAGGGGGCAATGTAACATACTCGGCATGGTTGCACCTCGAATCACGCCAAATCCCGAACAAAGAAAAGGATTACACTAATCCTCGACGTTCGACCAAGTGGGTGACGTCACGCTAAGGAGTGGGGATAAAGAGTATATAACCAGCTCACGCGTTCACTCGTTAGCGTAGTCAGGTAGAGCACCGGTGCGACTCACATCACTCAAATAATTTAACTTCACTTGAATAGCATTAGATCGTCTTGAACTAAATGACTAATATAAAATCATGAATAAAAAATTAAAATCAAATACCTTTCGATAAAACATCATTGCGTATAATATAAAGTAAAATCGATGAGAATAGGAGAGAAACGAATAGAAAGAAATAGAATCAAAACAGAAAGCATAAACGCGCATAGCAAATAATAATAGAATAAATACGACAAATAGAACGATAATTTCACACGACACAACACACGAACGCGACTTAGAGTCACGCAAATTAGGATAGGAATAGAATAAGGAAACCATTGTAAAAATTAGTATGTTAGAATCATTGAATACAATATTATTTTCTTGTTTGAACTTTGTCGGATATTTCAGCACTGACTCCTAACTAATCAATTTCCATCCCTGAACAAGCCTTATAGGGACCAGCTTTGGATCATTCCAAGTGCGTACGGCGTTGGATTAAATTCCCGCGTCCGAGGGCCAAGGAAATACGATTCCGAGTCTGAGACACGGTCTTGGAATCGCAAGGTTCCCGGATCCGAGCAAAGAATAGATTTTGTGTTTAGGATAGCAGGCTTGGATTCACTTCCCGGCTCTGTTCGAATAGGAGAAGGATCGGCTTTGGTTCTACCCGAGTCCGAAGGGAACAGGCTTTGGTGGAGTAATCTACCCGAGTCCTGAGTTAAAGTAAATTCACTAGGTTGCATAGGTGGCTTTTGGTGGCTAACCCATCCTTTTTCCCTACCTATGACCTCAAAGAAAAGCCCTAATAATTTAGATAATTTAAATCCCTTTTTTATATAGGTAAAGAACTCACACTAACTGCGGGTATCTCTTAACTTTCGGGTTCAAGATACTCGCCAAAAGTTACAATATATCCTAGCATATATATTTTTTTCGTGGGGGTTACCAGCACAGTAGCCACATGTTGTGTTCGTTTCACATTTATTGCTGCTGTGTCCATAGTTTCAGCAGTTCAAATACATTCTCATATTGAAATCATGAAAAACCAGGCATCTGCTTGCTCCTACATATATTTTATTGTTGGTCATGATTTTAGAATAAGTATATGAGTTAACCAATTCAGTCTTGAGTGTACAGCTATTAGATAAAATGAGAATAGATTACAAGATTTATAAGTATTGGATCTTCCATCTAATTAATTGGAAATCGTATTAAGGTTGTGGTCGTGCTACAGTCCGACCCAAAACTTAAAACCCATAATATTCGTACTAGTCAGCGACAATGTATGGCTCTGTGAGAGTGAGAGCCAGGAGATATTCACTCGAGAGCAAGAGAGATACGCGCCGCTTCATGTTTCAGTTTTAACTATAAAATCCAAACGAGACGGTCGAAAATCCTGAATGATGAATCAAACGATTCAGAAGATGACAATTTACCACTAGATATTTTTTTTATCAAAAAATTTCGAGTTGTTCGTTTTTTAATAATTAAAACCGGTGAATTTGCATTTAAACACATTAAAATTCGAAAAAATTCAAAACTTTTTATCTCGAGTTTGAGACGGTCAATTGCGATCATCCTAGGCTTATTTTGTAGCTAATTATTGGAGCTATTTACGATAAAAAATTCAAAAAACATTGTCGAAAAAAAAAGTTACAGGCCAACAACCTTAAAACATTCGGAACAGCTCATTTGAAAATTTTAAATTTTATTCAGCTACCTAAAATGCAAGGACACGCGTCTGTATCACTGCAAGGGACGTGGCAAAGTCGACGCAGGCGGCTTTCACCAGACGATGGACCACGTGCACGCGCCTGATAACAATGCAGAGATGGTTTGCATATTCAGGCATGAGTTGGAGCAGGCCTGTATGACAAGCTTCGACAGTCAGAATGACATCTACAACACTCTGCGTATACTGTAAGTACTTATAACCGTTGCAGGTGCTCAGGGGATTAGTGTTTTCAGAATTTTTAACACGTTGAAACGTTCTTATCATGGAGTGCCGATCGGACAATAAAAAGTGAATTATGTCGAAAAGACAAAACAGACGGCTGCACACTTGTTTCTCTTCAATAATGCAAGATTATAAATCACAGGCATCCTGAGGCAGCGGTCATAGTGACCTATCCGATCATCGAGCCGTCAATGCGTCGCTGGAGAAAGAGCGTCCAGCCACCGATTCCTCACACCCTGAGGGAGTATGGCGAGATTCTCGATGACCCTCAGTGGCGAACTCTGCTGGCCTACAATCAAGGCAGGGTGCAATGTGCTACCGTTGAGGCGACAGACCTTTCGGTCTCCGTGGTATTCGGCGACATAAATTTTATACGCCAAATGTCTGATGCGACGGAGATATTTGTTGACGCGACGTTCAAGGTTGTGCCTGCGATCAACGGGGCCTACCAGCTGCTGACCGTCATGGCCACCAAGTATGACCATGTAAGTATAAGAGCTAAACATAGAAATTTAAGTGACGAAGAAAAATTAACAGGTGATCCGGAAATCGAACCCGGGTCTATTGCAGCCTAACCGGGGACTTCAGGTAGTCTGGTCGTCAAAAATGAATAGTTTTTCATGAATTTATTACGGCATAGTCGCCACATTGAGTATTCATCGAATTATTATATTCATAAACTGATGATTTCCCTGACATGTCCAGAAACAAAATAATACCCAAATTATGAACAAATGGCCAGATATCGATTTTTCATTTTTAATTGCTGCAAAATCAAGAAAAATCTAGTAGATTGGTTCGATTACAGTCTACGATGACTGATTTTGTCCAGAAAACTATTTCCCACAAATTCACCGAGACAGATTATTTTCTCTGTCAATCGGCAATTCAATATGGTTATTTGTTTATTGAAATCTATATAGTCCAGTCTTGTAAAATTGAATATTTACCGTCACCAACATGATGAAAAAAAGTATCACGGTCGAATTATAGAGAATAGTTTCCTGAAGAAAATAAGCTGTCGTAGACTGTAATCGAACCAATCTACTAGATTTTTCTTGATTTTGAAGTAATTAAAAATGAAAAATCGATATCTGGCCATTTGTTCATAATTTGGGTATTATTTTGTTTCTGGACATGCCAGGGAAATCATCAGTTTATGAATATAATACTTCGATGAATTCTCAATGTGGCGACTATGCCATAATAAATTTATGAAAAACTAGTCATTTTTGACGACCATACTACTTTAAGTCACTAGACCACCTAGCTCGCCCGATCGATGCCTGCAAATTAACCTTTGTCTCTCGGTTCTTTTCCATGTTTATGTGTTTCTCGCGTGCTGAGGCTATGTTCCAATTGGTAAGTGAAGTATACTTGATGCACACTTGCCTTTGGTTCAGACCACTGACGTATGTATATATATAAATATATCTATATGTGAGGAATTCCACCTGAACTCGATCAACGTTTGATCCTGACTCCTCCCGATTCAGGCCATGATTTTTTATGTTATTGTACCTGCTCGAAGAGACGCTCTGAAGTTTCTTCAGATTTTTTCGAAAAGCCGCCATATTTTGAAAAATGCACAAAACGCCAACAGTAGAGCCCCAATTTGAAAATCTGAAAAAATTCTCAAAAATCCTCTGTCAGATACCAAAATTTGTCGCTAATAATATTTTCTTTGACTAATTCTCTGCAGGCATTGCCTTTCATGTGGGCGCTCATGGGACGCAAAAGTCAGTCGGCGTATGACTCTGTGCTGACATATATGAAAACGGTGCTGGCCCCAGACTTGTCCCCGACATCGTTCATGACGGATTTTGAAAAAGCTTTGCAAGCGTCGCTGATAGGGGTCTACCCTGAAGCTGTGCCACACGGGTGCTTCTTCCACCATTGTCAGGTTCGACAACTTCTTCTGGATTATTTTTTCATGTGTATTACACCTGTCTCTAGGCAGGGTAAATCAAACTTTGATAATCGCACCCCTCAAGGTGGTTCGAAAGAATTTAGAAGCAATGTCAATTTTTTTTCAATTTCTTCCCTTCATATATACGTACCCACTCCTAAGAAGCCTTACTTTTTCTCATTAGAAAATCATAGATTTTTTGGCATCTTCAATCTTTTGTTCACCGTTTCCCCATCATTAGCTAAAAAAATTCTCGGAAAATGTTGGCAGTAATGATACCTTCCTGTCCGATTTTTTGGAATTCGACAGAAACATGTATGGGCCAGATCAATCACACATTTATTCTGTAATTTTCACATCTTCATTATTATATTCTGTGATACAGAGAATGAAGATGTGATTGAATTTTTTTAGCTAATAATTAGGGAAACGGTAGAAAAAAAGATTGAAAACCACGAAAAATCGATGCTATTCTTATGAGAAAGAGTAAGACTTCGTAGGGGTGGGTAAATATGGAGGAAATAACAATGAACAAAATTTGACATTTCTTTTATATGATTCAGAACAACCTTGACGGCTACGACCATCAAAATTCCATTTCACCCTCCTTCGGGAGAGGTCTAATATATATCCTGTGCTATAGCAACGTTACCTTTATCTAAATACTTTACACAGACGAAACCTGGAACTTATAAAGCAATCATTACTGGTCTGTTTCCGTTCAGGCCGTGTACAGGAAGGCCAGGAGTCTGGGACTCACCGCATTCCTAGAAAATGACGAGGAGGCTAGGAAGGTCCTCAGAAAAGTAATGGCTTTAGCCCTGCTTCCAGCTGAGCGGATAGCGGAAGCTTTTCAGATAGTAGTGAATACCGCTAGTGCTGGCATCAGAATGACTATGGCAGATTTTTTTGTCTACTACAACCGTCAATGGCTGCAACGAGTGACACCTCAGCTATTTTCTGTCTATGACCTGCTACGCCGCACAAACAACTGCGTTGAGTCCTATCACAAGGTGCTATTGCACAAGATTGCGCCGCACCCGAATATCTGGGACTTCACGCGTAAGTACTTATATGAAGCGAATCGACCTGTCCGTTCACATATTATGCTAAGCATTCTATCTCTGTATGCTGCCCGTAACATTTATAAACAATCAAATAAATGAATAAGTAGATTTATAAGTATGGCTAATAATACACTGATAGAAAACATGTATCACATTTTACCACATATCGCCGACAAATTACTACTTTTCATGGCAAATTGACGGGTGGTCGAAAAACCAGGAAAGGTAGCTATTTTTCATTCAATAGTTCGTAGCAGGACTGGGATACATTACATGCTACTCGGACTAAAATTACAACTCGGCATTGTAATTTTCGCTAATGGCAATTTTTACAACTTGAGATAGTAAAAATACGTATCGCGTATAGGAATATGGCGGACATCCTAGTTCTGCGTTATGCCGCAATGTATACCTCCATATATTCCCCATTAGTGAGTTTAATATTTATTTTAAAGTAATCGTGATTTAGAACTAAACGAAACAAATCTTGAATCTTTTGTTTTATTTTTATTTTGAATCTGTTATTTTGAATCGGTTGGAATCAACAGGAAATACGCCTCGAACTACACGGCTGAGTTTCTCGCAAGTGGTATCTTTCGCCCAATGTAGTATATAAGCACGAAAATTTTCTCCTCTATATCTTCGATTTCGAGGCGTCCGCTAGAGCGTTAGGGTACTATGCGTTCTTACCGACTGCGTTAATTATACGAAACCAGTTGTAACAGCGATGCACTGAAGTCAACTACATGTAATCTACGTTACCATCCAGCCGTCCAGTACCTCACCCTACTTCACCGATTCACAAAACTCCTAACTCAACCGAAAGGTGAAAATAATAACATGCGAGTCCACTCTGCGATTGGCAGCCGAGGGCGCTGCAGACCAACTTTTTTTTTGTTGCCAGACTTCATTTTACTATCTGAGATAGTAAAAATTTAGACCCCGCATGGGAATCTTTACCATTAGTAGAATTTACAAGGTGGATTTGTAATTCTTTCTACTGTGTGACCACCCGTCATTTTAGCACCAAAAAATAGCAATTTGTCGGCGATATGTGGTAAAATGTGTTACATGTTTTCTATCAGTGTATCTAATCAATTTTTAATTGGTATATCCACCGAATATCTTTAAACGATCCGGGGTCAAAATTTCGATTTGTCTACAATTTTGATATCTTTTAGTGTGTGTTGAGTTGTGAAAATCCACCAAGTATTAGACGTCTAAGCCTTACCGTTCAGGAGAAACGCATTAATTAGTCTTTCAACTTTAAGCATATTGACTTTTACATTCGAATTTTTATCCTATCTCTATCGCTGAAAAGAGAATTCGATCCAACGTGTTTTTCATGTAAAAATGTCTGATCTTTCCGAATATGAAATTCGTTTCAGGCTAGATCCTCAAGAACCGTTGAAAAAACACATTTTTTTCGAAAAAAACGAAAAAAACCTTTTTTTTTCAACGTTTCCCAATTTTTTTTTTCAAATTTGATATTTTCTGAGGAACTGAAATTCATTTAGGGTGCTCGGAATGGAATCAGGGGGGAACTACATTTGTTTTTTAAATTCAGTATAACATTTTTTTTTTTTCTTGTTCAGCGAAGTATCTTCATTCTATTGACATTTGTAGAAGTGCTATTTTTTTTACATACTATAAATTGAAGATTCTTCGCTCAACTAAAAAGAAAAAATTTATCCCGAATTTAATAAACATAAATGCAGCTACCGCCTGATCCCATTTCGAGCACCCTGAATAAATTTAAGTTTCTTCAGGTAAAAAGTGAAAGCTATTAGATAAAAATATCAAATTTGAGGAAAAATTTGAGGAACGTTGAAAAAACACGTTTTTTTAACGGTTTGTGAGGATCTAGCGTGAAACGCATTTCATATTCGGAAAGATCAAACATTTTTACATGAAAAACAGCGATAGAGATGAGATAAAAATTCGAATGTGAAAGTCAATGTGCTCAAAGTTGAAAGACTAATCAACACGTTTCTCTTGAACGGTAACGCTCAGAGGTCTAATACTTGGTGGATTTTTACAACTGAATACACACTATGAGATATTAAAATTTTGACCCTGAATCGTTTACAGATAATTGGCGGACCTGCTCATATAGTATATACTATATATTAGGGTGGTCATTAATATCTAACATATACTTGCCACCCCTTGAATCGATAGATAATGACCCAAGAACACCGTATGATTCTTTTCAGATTTTTAGCACGATCGGAAAGGGTGCCGAGATCAATTTGAAGTTGAAAAAATTGAGAAAAAGAAAAAAAAAGAATTAACATATTTTTTTCCAATTTCCGAGTAAAGAAATAAGGAAACTAATGTTCACTTCGGTAATATCACATGATGAAGCCAGAAGAGTGGTTGACTCAACTGCAGTTTAGTCAGAAAAAATGCAGAAACCAATGTAGAATGGCAAAAAACGAAATCTTTTCGAAAAAAAAAAATTATTTTACGGTAATCTTGTACACAACGTTATGCAGACTATATTTATTTTGCATGCAACTTCTCACCCATGGTGTTGAAGTGATATTTGAAGTGGAGAAAAAAAAAATTTGTTTAATTAACACCATGGATGAGAATTTAATGTAAAATAAATAATATAATCTACATAACATTGTAATAAGATAAGATTACCATAAAATACATATTTTGTCGAAAAGATTTCGTTTTTTGTAATTCTACATTGGTTTCCCACTTTTTTCTGACCAAATTATTGAGTCAATCAATCTTTCGGCTTCATCATATGATAATACTGGAGTAAACGTTAGTTTTCTTATTTTTTACTCGAAAGTTGAGGAAAAACTTGTTTCTAATTTTTTAATTTTTTTTTTTTGAATTTTTTCAACTTCAGGTGGCAAGTATATGTTAGAAATTAAAGACCACCCTAATATATAGTATATATATATATGTATGCATGACAAGTAATAAATTTTTCGTTTCGATTAGGAAAACTTATAAACGTCCAATCTGCGGCTCGTGGGGATTTCTCGTCACTGCAGCAAGGAAGGCGTGTGACACGGACGCCCAAGATGGCTTACGTCCTCAATCACCTGCGAATTTCAGCAGCATGGAGAAATTTGAGGGAAGGGAGGATAACGACTGCCGAATTTACAGAACAGGCGTCATATTTCGTGAGTGGACTCTACGACAACCTGGGGCATGCCCGCCGAGTTGCCAACCAAGTTGCCGACGATCTGGAGGACCCTGAGCTGGTCGAAGCTGTGGCTGAGGTTCCTGCGCCTATCCCAGCTGCCGTTGAGGTCCCTATCGCCGTTGTGGCTGAGGTTCCTGCACCTATCCCAGCTGCCGTTGGGGTCCCTATCGCCGTTGTGGCTGACGATCTGCCTGCTATACCTGGTAAGATAACCATTATTGACATATAATAATAATAATAATAATTTATTGAGCAATTCAGCAGAAATACAGTTCGGTGTCGGTACAGAATGTTTTAATATAAATAAATATGTAGGTGTTTGTATTTGATGGTTGATAGCATTTCCGTTGCACTCAATTTATATGGATCGCAAAAGTGCAGTAAGCACTTGTCCGCGATCTAAAATCATGTTGCTTAGCCTATAGAATCCAAGTATTTTTTAGCGGTTAAACGACGTTTTCCTCCTTTTGGAGAGAACTAGCTCAGTATATTGCAAGCGATTCCAGTCAATATTCACGACGGTATAATATTATTAAGCAGGTCCCTAGGTATAGTTTTCACAGCCTCCTGTATTGGCTTTTTGCGCAGGTGAGATAAATTAAAAAGATTTTTCCGCAGTTCCACCCTTAGAAGGCTAGTTACATTAGTTGCCCAGTACGAAAAACACCTACGCCCTATGCTTCTGGAAAACCATGGAACTCTCAGTTTCTTGCTTGTCGTACTTCGACGTAACCCTTCTCTATTCCATTTCTAAGTTTTTCGCTGATGCAATGGTCTAGCGCAGTAACGCTAAATTTACGTCTTATATTTAGCATGTCGGTTTCGGAGTATAGTGTGAGCGCAGGGTACAGCCTATCTTTCGTAAATATGATCTTTAAAATTCTTATCTGGATTTATTGCAGAGCGCACATGACATTTTCTCGGGCACCCCCCTAACCAATAATTCCACAAAACAAAATTGACTCCACAAGCGTATAATATACTGTACGTCATAGTACGGCACACCCATTAGTCGAAAGAGCCTAAGCTGTTAATCCACTCAACTCGTTCAACGGCACTAATCCTTTTAACGCCATTTCTTGGATTTTGGTAGGTATGGGTGGGGATTCGCAGGTATGCAAAGACCCAGTCGGTCTGATGCAATTTTTGCCGTCCCAAATAGACCGCACACCCCTTAGTTCCTTTTATTTCTCCTGAACGCTGCCCCTACCATCGCACTTCCAGGTAAGGACGAGTGACCGTTTTCAGGTAGACCGAGGGGATATACAGGTCATATATCTAAGCTTATAAGTTATGTATTCAACGTGGTGGTTCCAGCGGAGGTGGTTATCGATGACAATGGCTAGATATTTCACTGAGCTTACTAGCTCGATTTTTGGGCAGCTGCAATTTATGTGGGTGCAGCAGTCATCTTCGTGTATCCTTATTTCGCTTAATTCTGGGAGGCTGTCCCGATAACAGCCGAAGGCTAGAGCCTGCGTTTTTTTTTTATGTTCAATGTGAGTTAGTTTGCCCGGGACTAGTTACGGATTAACGGGAATTCTCTTTGAGTTGTCTGCAGGACATCGTCCCAGGTTAGTTCTCTGAATAGAAGAGCCGTGTCATCAGCATAGCTGATGATTTGACTATCGATCCCAGTATTGAAGATGTCATCGATGTAGATTATAAATAGTATTGGGCCAAGTACAGAGCCCCGTGGAACACCCCAGCTTACCGAGGCAGGTTTGCCAAGATGGTCCCGGATCTTCACAACCTGTTGTCTGTCTGATAGAGAATTTTCTCATAGGGAAAGCACAGGACCGCGAAAACCATAAAGGTTTAACTTTGGCAACAGATGTTAATGATTCAACGTATCAAATGCTTTGGCCAGGTTGATAAAGACCGCAAGGACTGGAGTACCGCGGTCGAGAGCTTCATAAATGAATGCAGTTAATTTGGCAATGGCCGCATCAGTGGATTTCCCTTTTTGAAAACCAAATTGTGCCTCATTTAGAGCCTTTATGTGTGTCAAGTAGCTCATAATACGCGTCGCTAAGCATTTTTCAAAAATTTTTGAGATACACGGTAGCAGTGATATAGGTCTGTAATTATGTACCATGGTGCTATCCCCGGCTTTGAATATGGGCACAACGACATCGACATATGGGTATAATCAATAAAAATTGTTGCCGACATTTATCAAACGTTATAATACTCATGTTTACAACTATAGTTCACTGCTGTTCGCGACGAATGCTGCTTTTCCGATAAACTGTAACAATCAATATTGGCAATTAATTGTAATGTATACTTCCAGATGAACCTGACCGAAACGACGCTGATGAAAACTTCCGGCCCAACGTCATCGAACAGGGTATGTGATCGAAATTGTTTATTGTTTATTGAGTACAGCAATAGAGACATACATCAACAGTTTTCAATCAGATAATCCGGGTTGTTACACATATGGAAAACAGGGAAAACCTGAAAAACTCGGGGAATTCTTCACACTCTGGAATTATCAGGGAAAAATCAGGGAATTTCTTCCAGAATTCACTCGAGTGCCCTATAAAAATAACTGATTGCTTAATATTCCTTCTTCTAATTAATTTTGTTCATTAGTTGGTAAGTATTCTCGTGTTACGATGAACGCGAATAATCTTCAAAGTTGTTTTTTCTCACCGAGGCTCAATCTTCTAGTCTTTCGCGAGTTAAAATAAATATTTGATAAAGACGAGGGTTCTATGTTTGTTCGTTTTCTCCCTGAAATATCTCGAAAATTTAACCGGAAAACCTGGAAAATTCTTGGAATTTTGGAGTCAGCAATGCGTAACCACCCTGATAATAATCATACATTGTCAATCATATGAATAATGCTTACAGAATAATAATCATCGTTATGTTTCTATGTACTGCTCAAAAACCCAATTCGAATTGTAAATGCGCACTTGTTCACAATTCTACCTACTATCTAGTACAGTACTATCTTATACTAAAGCACACTTTTTTTGAGGAGGCTGAAGCTAGCAGCCAGAGTTAGCAGCCGAACGCTGCTGCGCATAGGCGTTCAACGTTGAACGCTCGTTCAGCTGCTAACTCTGGCTGCTGGCTTCAGCCTCGTCTTTTTTTGTGTGTGCAGGCGCTGTATTGACATACATTTTATAGATTTTTGCCACCCAAACTGTTTCGTACAAACTGAGGTGTGGTGAATATTAGTTGATGATAGAGAGGAGT
Source organism: Tenthredo mesomela (assembly GCA_943736025.1). Taxonomy (NCBI): domain Eukaryota; kingdom Metazoa; phylum Arthropoda; class Insecta; order Hymenoptera; family Tenthredinidae; genus Tenthredo; species Tenthredo mesomela. The sequence goes on from OX031013.1 coordinate 32,190,886, forward strand.
GAGACAGTTTGCTATTCTCGATCCAATATAATTATAACATTTTCTGCCAATAGACTTTGCATACCAAGGAACTATTATTTTAGTGCACGTAATACTTCTTGTAATTCTAATATTTTCCAGAACTCTTACAGTTCTTAGTGTGTTGTTTTTCGCACATTAATGAAACGCAATAACACAGTATTTTTGTCTAATGTTTATAGCACCATTGCATCCTTATACAGTTGAATTGTTGAGTACAGTCGGTCTTTTCCTGACATTACTTTCAGAATGTGGTTTTGGATCACTTGTAGTTTCTTAAGGTAGTTGTTGCATCAAAAATGACTAGTTTTTCATAAATTTATTACGGCATAGTCGCCACATTGAGTATTCATCGAATTATTATATTCGTAAACTGATGATTTCCCTGAAATGTCCAGAAACAAAATAATACCCAAATTATGAACAAATGGCTAGATATCGATTTTTCATTTTTAATTGCTTCAAAATCGAAAAAAATCTAGTAGATTGGTTCGATCACAGTCTACGATGGCTTATTTTCTTCAGGAAACTATTTTCCACAAATTCACCACGTCATATTATTTTCTCTGTCAATCGGCAATTCAATGTGGTTATTTGTTGAATAAAATCGATATAGTGCAATCTTGTAAAATTAAATATTCAACGTCACCAACATGATAAAAAAAAAGTGTATGGTCGGTTTATAGAGAATAGTTTCCTGAAGAAAATAAGCCATCGTAGACTGTGATCGAACCAATCTACTAGATTTTTCTTGATTTTGAAGCAGTTAAAAATGAAAAATCGATATCTAGCCATTTGTTCATAATTTGGGTATTATTTTGTTTCTGGACATTTCAGGGAAATCATCAGTTTACGAATATAATAATTCGATGAATACTCAATGTGGCGACTATGCCGTAATAAATTTATAAAAAACTAGTCTTTTTTGACGCAACAACTACCTTAATTACATTGTCATTGACCCCGCCCCACCCAACAATTCCCCAAAGCAATATAGATTCGAATAACGCTTGATAAATCATATGAAGGGTTCAGAGCCAGAGTAGCCTAACCCACATTGTCCATAAGGCCTATTTTAAATGGCTGATGACAGTTGAAATGAGCTTTATCGACAATGTGGGTTAGGCTACTCTGGCACTGAACCCTTCGTGTGTAATTGTATCTTACTTAAACATAATCGAAGTCTATAGCATAGACAGGGCGGCATATACCTCAGTTTTTTCGCTACATAATCGATGTAATCGCTCTATCTGATGAGATGACTATCTATCTTTATTCCTAAGCATTAACCGAATGAACATTTTTTATTTGTGGACATCCACAATTCTTTGACTTTGTAAAAACCGGTTCATGTATCACAATGTGTCCGAGTTGAGGTATACTATCACTATAACAGCCGAAGGTTACCGTTTGTGTCTTATCTATATTTATCGTTAAATAATGCGAGCGATCAATTGATTATGATGTACACTTCCAGATGAACCTGACCTAAACGATGCGGATGAAAACTTCCGGCCCAACGTCATCGAACAGGGTATGTTATCAAAAGACAAGTTCAAATTTCGTCAACGATCGCCAAAAATTCACACACTCGTGATTTGAATGGGCTCAAGATCACGTGCGATCAATTAATTATAATGTATACTTCCAGATGAACCTGACCAAGAAGGAGGGGAGATGATTGTGATCTCGGATGTAGAGGAAGGTATGTGTTCCTCGTATTATTACATGAACGCCATAGAATTTAAAATAAAAATAGCTCCAACTAACCCTTCTTTCATTGTAACCTAGATAACGAACTCGACCCTATCCCGCGTGGCGTTCCTCCCGCGGATCTGCTTCCTGATGCGGCGAATGGTTACCACATAGCGTGCTGCGTATGCCAGGATTCACAGAGTACTTGCATTAGTATGCCGTGTTTTCACTTGGTTTTATGCAGCGAGTGTGCCAACAACATCCTTCGCATAGCGCGGGATTACCAAGACGGCAATAACCCTCTGTTCGGTCATGTCAGATGTCCATACTGCAACCTACCGGCAACTGAGTTCAGAAGGGCGAACATGCCGCAGGCATAAGCAACTTTTTGACAATGATGGGGATCCATATTGCCGAAGTGCCGAAAGACCACGGAAAGCGTTGACTGAAGTGAGCATTAGTTTCTACCTCTCTCCGAAGATAAAATGAAATCCACTGATATAAGAAAAGAAAAAAACACCGACCTTTAAACTTGATATACAGGGTGATTTTTTTCAATCGCCCCAGGCTGATATCTCTGAAACCAAGCAAGACACGGGAAAACACCTCAAAATTTGTCAAAATTCAAATGACAACATATTTAAAAAACAAATCGTAAATAGGTCAATTTGTCAAAGAATGGATATTTGGGCCAGAATGCCTGGGTGAAATCCACCCAGAGTGACTACGAAGGGTTAAGAACAGTATTCAGGTAATTTGGACTTCCTCTTTTGACTCAACTTGCCCAGCTTTTATCTCATAAACCATCAACTTTAGAAAACATCTGGTCAGGTGTTTTTGATGCAGAATGTGATGCTCTTTCAGATTCTGTGAAGTAAACTTTACCATTCCATTTAAAAAAACCAAGTTACCTTCACCATAGCTCAGCGCCTCCACCTACAAAAGATATGATTGCACCATATCCCTTCCCCTTCGATATTCTATAAGTTTTGTCTGAGGTGTTTTCCCGTATCTTGCTTAGTTTCGGAGATATCAGCCTGGGGCGATTAAAAAAAAATACCCTGTATAGTATAAATCAGATTCTTGAACATGACTGTCATGAAATGCGCAGGTATTTATTCGCCTATACATGTCAGCTCGGGGCCAAAACGTTCTATATTTATTTTCAATTACGTTGTCTTCCACCCCAGACATAATTAGGAACATGTACATATGAGACCGGTTCAAAAAAATCGACTATTCTTTTTTTTTCAATTTTCGCATTGAAAAACTTTAGGAGGGGTGAAAAAAGATGCCTGTTAAAAGCGGAACTCTCAATATTGAGATTTAGAGGTCGCTCATCGCGGATTTCTATTTTCCATTTAAATAGCATAGGAATTTTATTTTTTTCTCTTCAGAATTTCGTAGCTCACAAACCAATAAACAAATCCAAATGACATATTTTGATAGGGGATTGAACACTCTAAAAAATGTATCTATCACTGTGGAAAAAAAATCAAAAAAAAAAATAGTTGACTCAATTATAAATTGAACTTTGAGCTTGAATAACTTTGGAAGGGGTCAATTTATCAGAAAATGATAAGAGAAGCTTTTTGTAGAGTGTTCAATTTCCTATGAAAATATGTATGAGTCATTTGGATTTGTTCATTGGTTTGTGAGCTACAGAATTATTAGAAAAAAAAAAATTTCCTATGCTATTCAAATGGAAAATAGAAATCCGCGATGAGCGACCTCTAAATCTCAATATTGAGAGTTCCGCTTTTAACAGGCATCTTTTTTCACCCCTCCTAAAGTATTTTAATGCGAAAATTAAAAAAAAAAGAACAGTGGATTTTTTGAACCGTTCTAATGTATATTGAATACAGTACATTACTATAACGCAAGTGCAAATTAATCATTTGTCACATTAATTGAAAAATGTTTTCAGATAACAAGAATGCAGGCGAGTTCGTGAGACGCGTGACTAATCAGTGGAAGACGTCGGAAGCGATTATTCGCGGCCGTTGCGGCCGATCGAATATACGTGTCCCTCCGGCTCTTGCGGCCGACCGAGTACATGTCACTCCGGCCTTTGCGGCCGACAGAGTACATGTCACTCCGGCCTTTGCGGCCGACAGAGTACATGTCACTCCGGCCTTTGCGGCCGACAGAGTACATGTCACTCCGGCCTTTGCGGCCGACAGAGTACATGTCACTCCGGCCTTTGCGGCCGACAGAGTACATGTCACTCCGGCCTTTGCGGCCGACAGAGTACATGTCACTCCGGCCTTTGCGGCAAATTTCAAATTTACATACATACCTATATGGATATAGGTGTACACTGTACAGCGATCCCGTAATAACGGAAAATATCAGGGTTTTTCGAGACACGGATTTGAATTGGTGATCTTGTTTCTAATATTATGTCTTTCAATGTTTCTATTTACAGCCAACGGTGAATCACACATGACATGTGGCCATGCACAGCTTTTGAATGCAGCTTTCTCGAGCATTAACGAGGGTCGTTTAGAAAGAATCGAAAGTCAACCGGTAAGGATATGCTATAAGCTAAAAGTCCTATATTTTAAATTCCAGTATATGCTACACACACAGCTTACTATATTCACGAAATATGTATCAAATATTCATTATTCAAGAGATAGAATAATAGATACTCGCGATGAATAGTTTACAAATAGTTTTATGTCCGTGATTCCGAAGTATTGTAAATATTTGGTGGTTACGTTCAGTATTGTGAAGACTTTTATAAATACCTACTTCCATCCGCCTTTGACTATATATATGTAAAATAACATATCTTGTAATTATTCACGCAACTTAATTGACTAAAAATTTGTATTATAAATACAGTATGCTGTGTGGGTACAGCGAGTCCTGGAATGGAAAAGATTATTATCATAAAAGTATGTTTGCTGCAATCTATAAAGGTTCCTGAAAAATGTTTACAGCGACTCGCCACAATGGACAGCTGACCAGTGTTGTTTGGCACCGGAAGATCTCAATTTTCCATATCGTGAACCACTGCATTCAAAGAGGAAAGGTATAGTGGGAGCATACAGCAAACTAATTGTTTTCCAATAACAGTTATGCTGTGCAACCATAAAAACTGATCGAATGAAAAGTTCATCATCAAATAATGACGAATAATAAACATAATGACACTCCCAAGTGTAGGTAAGTACTTAGGCTGACAAAAAACGTATTGCAAGGACAGTATTATTATGTATTTATTGTGTACCATACCCACAGAAAGAATATCCTTCAGCCTGATCAAAAATGACGTAGATAAAAAAAAGTGATATCATTTGAAAATACAATAATAAATAAAAAATATGATATCATTTAAAATACAATAATCAATAAAAAAAAAATATGATATACATTCGAATATGAACTAAAATTTCCCGCTATAATTCATTTCTGCCGTATCGTAATAGGTATATGTATATAGAATATAGATACACCCGCAACGGAAGTATTTCTTTACATGATATCCACAGACTTCTTGATGATTTTTATCTAATTGACTTAATAGTTTGTACAACAAGTAACTTGGTGTCAAATAAAAAAAACTCATTCGACATTCGTTTGGTACTTACATTTAATTGAAGTTATTTATGAATTATTTACCCTTTCCATTACTAATTAAACATTTAACCAATTAAATACCGTACCTGACAGCGGACAGAGTATGTTCGGGCGAGCGAACAGTATTCAAATTGCCGCTCCAAGCAGAATGCTGCTGATTGGCTGAAGGCACTGTCGCTCGGATTCCCACTCATGGAAACCAGTCTGTCGCATTCGGGTATTTGGCGATTCGGGTATTTGGCGATTCGGGTTTCTGACGATTCGGGTATTCGGCATTCGGGTAAATGACTTTCGGGTAAATGGCGGTTCGGGTATTTGACGATTCGGGTATTCAGCGTTCGGGTAAATGACTTTCGGGTAAATGGCGATTCGGGTATTCGACGATTCGGGTATTTGACGATTCGGGTATTTGCCGATTCGGGTATATGATGGATTCCACGCGGAGCGGACCACAAAAAGACCTCAATGTCCTATTCCAAAACAAACGTGATTCGATAGGAAATTTTCCGAGCTTTTCGAAAAAAAATACGAGAAAGATCTTAAAAATGACATAAGTGGATAAAAATAGAGTTTTGTGTTGGAAAACGTTTTTTCGACATTTCTAAAAATCAACGCAGCATCAATGCAGCCGTGTCCCATTCCGAAACAAACGTGATTCGATGGGAAATTTTCCGAGCTTTTCGAAAAAAAATACGAGAAAAATCCTAAAAATGACATAAGTGGATAAAAATGGAGTTTTGGATTGGAAAATGATTTTTCGACATGTTTTCCGATAGTCACGGGCAAGATCATGGGCTGAGGTGAAAAAGAGTGAAGAATACTACAAATCACCACCCCATTACTTTTTTCATATGACATACCGTTTCTAAGATATTTGCCTCCAAAGACATCAAGAGCGTAAGAAATGAAAAACTGAAACAGCTCGTACACCATAGGTAACAAAAGCTACATATGTCGTACATACATAAAAAATGCTAATTCTGAGGGTACTAAAGGTCATCCAAAAATGAGAAAAATCCGTGACATCTAGGTCTTTTTTGGTCCGCTCCGCGTGGAATTCATCATATGGCGTTCGGGTATTTGGCGTTCGGGTATTTGGCGATTCGGGTATTTGGCGATTCGGGTATATGGCGATTCGGGTTTCTGACGATTCGGGTATTCGGCGTTCGGGTAAATGACTTTCGGGTAAATGGCGATTCGGGTAGATGGCGTTTCGGGTAAATGATAGCGTCCCGATACGGACTCTGTTATTTACGTGAGTAGAAGCGGGGAATGGGAGCCGGCTACGGGTAACTTTTTAGGCGATCTGACGGACGAGCTGGCGGAATACGGCGAGGGGAGTTACATAAAAGCCTTTGTTTCCGGTGGTCCGAAATTTTACGCGTTCCTGGTACAAAAGGGAGACGGGGAGGTGGCTGAGGTTTGCAAAGTGACGGGGGTCACTCTAAATTATCAGACTCGAATGAAGATAAATTTTAATTCGATCCGGGGCATGGTGGTCGAGGCTGACGAACCTATTCGCGTCGAGCGAAGAGCTATACAGCGTACGGCGTTGCATCGGGTAGTCACCCGCAGCGTGAACAAGATATGCCGTCCCGTTCAAACGAAAAGACGCCTCTGCGACACGGGCTACGACACTCTTCCTTTCGGCTACAAATCGCACAGCTGAATCGCTGTACATCTCGCTCTTTGGCTATAGAGCTCCGCAGCGAGGCTTAGACTGTCTCTCTCTCTCTCTCTCTCTCTCTCTCCACCTACTCTTATACTCTGTTATTCGACACGCGCATCAACAGAGATAAACCTCGACTCGCCGGACTACAGGGAGAGCACAAGTGTGCAGCGGTGACTCATCGGCTCAGTAGGTCAGTAGTAGCGGTAGTATTCGCTTATCAACCCGACCGTAAAACGGCTGGTGCGGGGCGTGTGTGCGGCGGTCTGAGAAGCTGAGCTCACCGCACGCCGCGAGGCAACCCCCCGAGTAAGCTGACACGGGTTGCCTCAGCCGCTTAACGAGCTGCTTCTAGCCGGCGTCCCGTCTCGCTCTCTCTCGCAGCTGTTTAGAGAGAGAGAGACGGGTCGTCACCGGACGCGCGCGCGCGTTCCCAAAAGCTTGTACGTAAAGCGCACCCCGCGGGCCCCCCACCGCGGTTAAGCCTTCGAGACAGGGATGTAGACGCAAAACCGATGATATCTATATATTCGATTGCAGATAGGACGGGGTTGTGAGTCGCGAGGATGGACACGCGCTGGAAACATCCCTTTTCCGCCATCGTAGCCGGGCCTTCCGGTTGCGGTAAATCCAACTTTGTGAAAAACTTTCTGCAACACGCGAGCGAGATGTGCGACACGGAGTTCGCGAGGGTGGTCTGGCACTACGCCGAGTGGCAACCTTTGTACGGGGAATCAAGCTCGGTGGAATATCGAGAGGGTTTGCCGCAACCGGCCGACTACGACGCGGACGCGCGACCCAAACTGCTCGTCATCGACGATCTGATGCGCGAGTCGTCCAACGGCGTTATCATCGATCTCTTCACCAAGGGTTGCCACCACAAGAACATGAGCGTGTTCCTGATCACGCAGAATCTGTTTCACCAGGGACGGGGGCAGAGGGATATATCGCTGAACGCCAATTATATAGTTTTCTTCAAGAATCCGCGCGATCGCGCGCAGATACGTCACCTGGCTCGTCAGGTACACCCCGAGGACCCTCGCTTCCTGCAGGAGGCCTACAACGACGCCACAGCGCGCCCCCACGGCTATCTGCTCCTCGATCTGAAACAATCCACCCCGGAGAATTGCCGCTTTCGCACCGATATATTTCCCTCGGATTCGCGTCACTACGTTTACGTGCCTCGCAGGGATATAAAGGGTGGAGGATCGCACGCGGCACCAGTCTTTCGTCTGCGATGAAGCCCGGAACTAGACGAGAAGGAGGAAGAAGAAGAGGTTCGGCAAACAGGTTCAGCTCTTCCAACGCCGCGGCCTTGCACGCTATCTGTAAATCGGACCCCGCTCGGAGACGGGCTCTGCTGCGCACGGCCGACGACGCTCTGGTGAAAAACATTTGCGAGTGCGCTCTGAACACTCTGAGGGGTAACGTGAGCCTGAGCGCCGATCGGAAGAGACGTTTGAGCAAGCACAGAAAAACTTTACGTCGCCTGGCCTGCGACACGGGCAGCTGGAAAAGTACGAAACGTTTGCTGCTTCAACGGGGTGGATTTCTACCCTTGCTGCTGGCCCCGATTATAGACAGTCTGATTGGCGGGTGAAGAAAATTGAGGCAATGGAGCGGGCCAAGAAAATGGTCCTGATACCGCAGGAGACAGCCGAACGTATCCAGCAGCGTCGACCCGATACGGATCCCGCGAGCCGTCTGGACAGCGAGATGCACGCTATTCTCAACGACCTGGGGAAAAACGATCGGGAAAAATGGAAGCTGTACAGACAGGTGCTGAGACGTTACTTGTTTTTTGCCGCCGAGTCGCGAAAACCTTTGCAATTCTCCATACGAGGGGTGGGTGGCGAGGCTGCCGGTGGTAATACCGCTGGCGAAGAAGAAGAAGCGGAAGAGATGGACGGGGTGACTGAGGGGAATGCAGCTGGTAACAGCGGCGTAGCTATACAGGATATCGTGGTGAGCGTGCCGGACAAGTTTCGGCGGAAAGCGGAGCTCTTGCTGAACTATCTGACCACCAACGGTCGCTCCGAGATCTCGTGGGACGACAAGGGGACGATAGCCATAAGGGGGAGTCGGATAGCCGGGACAAACATCATCGATCTGATAAACGACGCGGTACGCGAGAGAAAATCTATGCAGGCCAGGGGGAGGGAACAGTTCGCCAGGATCCTTCACTCGATCAACACGCCGCAAGAGTACATAGGTAATCCCGTTTTTCAAAAACCTACGCGTCACGCCTCGTCACGATCGACAGCCGGCCCATCTCATCAGAGGCGTATCAACGAGGAGGAGGAGGAATGGGGTGTGGACGGTGACATTGACACGAACGAGGCGGGTGAGGAGGAGGATACGGATTCGGACTCGATATTTGCCACACCCAAGAACAGACAACGACCAGGGCAAACCGGAAACGGTGCTTGTTTGAGACTCAGGTTGAAATGAAGATCCTCGAACGACTGTACTACGATCCGGCCAACGAGGCGGGTTACGCGGGTGCCAGGAACTTGACTCGATCCGCGGGTGAAAGAAAAAAGGGAAAAAAAAAAATACCTCGCGCCGCGGTGGTCGAATGGTTGGCGTCGCAGGACGCGTACACGCTGCACAAGTCGATACGTAGGAAATTTCCCCGAGCCAGATACAACGTGCAGAATATAGACGACCTGTGGGAAGCGGATCTGGTGGATCTCAGATCGATCAAACAGTACAACGACGGATACGGCTACCTGCTGGTGATCATAGACGTGCTCAGCAAGTTTGCCTGGGTCGAGCCGCTCGCCGACAAGAGCGCGGCTACCGTTGCCGGGGCTTTCGAGCGCGTGTTGTCCTCCACGGAACGCTGCCCGATTCAGCTGCAGACCGACAAAGGCAAGGAGTTTGTCGGAGCTCAATTCCAGAAGCTGCTCGCTGCCAGAGGGGTGCGCTACAGAGTCACGCGAAACCCCGACGTAAAGGCGGCCGTTGTGGAACGCTTCAATCGTACTCTCAAGGAGAGAATGTGGCGTTACTTCACCCACAAGAATACCCATCGCTACCTGGATGTGCTGCGACAGCTGGTAGGGGCGTACAACGCCACCACCCACTCGACCATTAAAATGGCTCCGTCGATGGTGACGCTGGAAAATGCCGCAGCCGCCCGCTTCAACATGGAAAAGGCACGCGGTGGCCCGCCGCGATCCGGTGCAAAGCCACGGTTTCGAGTGGGGGAGCGGGTTCGCATCAGTAAGGCTAAGGGTGCCTTCAAGAAGGGTTACGAGGCCAACTGGACCGAGGAGGTGTTTGAGATTCGACGCGTTCTGCACCGAGCGCCGATCGTCTACCTGCTGGTTGATTTGGAGGGGGAGGAGATAGACGGCTTGTTTTACGAGGCTGAGTTGCAGCGCGTGATCAAGGACGATGTTATGACTGTGGATAAAATAATACGGACGCGGGGAAAGGGGGCCAGTAAGAAGCTGTTTGTCAGCTGGCGCGGTTATCCGGAAAAGTTCAACTCTTGGATCGCTGTGAGCAGCGTGCGAAAACAGGCATGAAGGATCAGTTTTACATCACGCTGCCCAGCAACAGCTCGATGAAATTTTTTCCACACAACACGACGGCTCGATTCACCACCCAGCTACCGCGACGGATCGAGCTTGTCGGAGAGTGGGAAGTCGCCCTGGTGGAGATCCACTACCCGCTGACGCTTCAAAACATAAACGAACCCTACAACGCGGTGGGATTTCACGTGCATCGGTCGGACACTCCCGCGGAAAATTTTCACGATATTTCATTGTTGCCGGGGGAAAAACGAGTGGCGCAGGGTAAATTCCTCATCGAACCCGGTATTTACACGGATATTTGGGAAATTATCCAAACGTTGAACGGTTTGCCGACCATCAAGGAGCATTTGGAGTTTGGACGAGCCGACAGCGCGGACGATCGTTTGGACGTGGTCAGAAAATGCAGCTGCAAGGATGGTCACTACCTCTCGTTTTCCGGCGGCATTCGTCAACAACTCGGATTTCCAAAGCTCACGACCAACATACGCGACAGGGTGGTGGCCAACCATCCTTTGAACCTACCCAGCGGGATACCCTCGCAGATGTTTGTCTACACGGATCTCGCGGAGCCCAGAATAGTGGGCGATGTCTACGCTCCGCTGCTGCGTATAGTGCGGACGGTGGGCAAAAATTTTCACAACGGTGTCTCGGAAAGCAAATCCCTGGCACCCCCGCACTACGTACCTCTGCTTCTCACCAATTTCCGTACCATTGAAATCGATATAAGGGACTCTCAGGGTAGACCCATGCCATTCACGCGCGGGACGTTGACGGCTACGTTGCACTTCAAGAGGTCGCACTGATGGCTCGCTACCTTGAACATTACGACGATCAGGTGGGTGGTGGTGGTATAGGCAGAGTTTATTCCGGTGCGCCGCTACAGCGTGGTAGCGGAATCGGTAGCTTTCTGGGGGGATTGTTTCGGCGCGTGATACCCATTCTGAAGAGCGGTGCGCGCGTATTGGGGAAGGAGGCTCTGCGGACCAGTGTGAGAGTCGTGGAAGATATGGACGCCAACACACCCTTCAAAGAGGCGCTCAAGAAACGCGTCGTCGAGTCGGGTTACAATCTGAGGCGAAAAGCTACAGATAAATTGGGCAATCTGATGAAGGGGTCCGGATATAAAACGCTGCGCGGCGGACCGAGGGGGCACTTGCTGCGGGGTCGCGGTGCAGGATCGATCGGGTCGCGTAGGAAAGGTGTCAAGAAAAGCAAACCGAGAAAGAAGAAGAAACCGGGGCTTGCCGGAATTAAAAAAAGAAAAAAAAACAACTCTCAAGAAGAAGAAGAAGAAGAAGAAAAGCTGTTGCGGGAGTAAAAAAAGAAGCGTGGCTGATATCTTCGAAGCTCGCTAACAACGAAAATAATAAACATCGACCATGGCGTACTTGCACACACACTCCTGCGAGTGTCTGAAATCGGAGCTGGATTTGTTCTCTCTACCACCGACGCAAACCACGATCGAGAGCGGGCAGTGGGTCCACTACAAGCCTGTGTCGTCGCTCACGGATGACTCACCCATAGAGTTTATGGTGCCCGGCCTCAGCGACGAGTATCTCGACCTCTCCCACACTATGCTCAGCCTGCGTGTGAGTCTACAAACGCTCAGCGGGGAGCCGGCGGCAAAGGGGGCTGCAAAGGCCGTCGTGGCCCCTGTAAACAACCTGCTGCACTCTCTGTTCAGCCAGGCCGACGTGTTCTTCAATCAGAAGCTAGTTTCACCGGCCAACAACGCGTACGCTTACCGAGCCTACATAGAGTCGTTGCTGAATTACAATTCGGCTGCGAAACAATCACACCTAACCACCACCCTGTGGTACGGGGATACAGCGGGGAAGATGGATGAAATCGGATCGGCTAACAAAGGGTTTGCCCAGCGGCAAAAGCTTCTAAACGGTGAAACCAGCGTGGATTTGATCGGGCATCTTCACTGCGACGTGTTTAATCAGGAGAAGTTTCTGCTAAACGGTGTCGAGTTACGGGTACGGCTCGTGCGCTCGCGGAACGCCTTCTGCCTCATGGAGAGCACCAACACACACGGCGTACACATACTAGAGGCCTCGCTGCTCGTGCGACGCGTAACGATAAACCCCGGCGTCCTGCTGGCTCATGCCAGAGCTCTGGGTAAAGGCACGGCAAAGTATCCTCTTACCAGAGTGGAGGTGAAGGCTATGACTATTCACAGCGGTGTGCAGGGTGATACGTTGGACAATGTATTTCTGGGTCAACTGCCTAAAAGAATGATTGTGGGTTTTGTCGATAACAAGGCCTTTAACGGTGATAAAGCCTACAACCCCTTCAACTTTCAACATTTCAACATAAACTTTCTGTCGCTGTACGTGGACGGGTCTCAGATCCCCTCGAAGCCGCTACAGCCCGACTTTACGCGAAGCAAGCTCTACGTGGATGCCTACCACACCCTTTTCTCCGGAACAGGCATACATTTTCTAAACGAAGGGAACGGTATAGGTCGTGAAGATTTCCCCCACGGGTATTGCCTGACGGCCTTCGACCTCACCCCCGATCTGTCGGCAAACAGCGGCACCCACTGGAATTTGGTCAGACACGGCAGCGTTAGAATCGAGGTGCGCTTCGAGGCTGCCCTGGCAACGACGATAAATTGCATCGTGTACGCGGAATTTGACAACGTCTTGGAAATTGACGCGGCGCGGCAGGTTATAGTGGACTTTGGAGGATAGACAGCGAGGTGAAACCTGAACCACCTCCCCCACCATTGAAAAAAAAAATAGCTGACGTTGCGTATCGAGGAAAGGTCGCTAAAGTCGAACGAAACACGCAGTATCCAGTTTTCCGTATACCCGCGAACACGTTTATAGCAATATGGTGGACTACGTGGTCGATGTGCAGGGTTTTCGAGACGCTCAAAACGGTTTTGCTGTCAAGGAGGTTTCCGTGTTAGCTTTGAATCGCGACCACATCGGGCACTGGGTAGCCACACCACCCTGCGCCTTCACCGATCTCCCGGCGAATATTTGTGCTCAGAACAATTATCTTTCGCGCAGCCATCACGGTATAGAGTGGTTCGACGGTGATATTCAAGACAAACAAATCTACAGAAAACTGCGCGCCGTGGCACGTTCGGCCCGCGTGATTTATACGCGCGGTGCGGAAAAGGCGAAATTGTTGCGGCGCGTTATGTCGCGTCAGGTGACGAATCTGGAGGACGAGGACTGCCCCGCATTCGGAAAGTTGCCGCCATCGGATACGTACTGCATGCATCACGCTCTGAGCAATCCCGGGGAATTTGTCTGTTCGTTGAATCGCGCGGCTGTGCTGAAATCTTGGCTGCTGGGGAGAGGGGCGACTGACGAGGTGGACGGTGGCGGGTTTTCTACAACCGAATCCGAAGAGTGCAATGAACAGTCTGGAACTGAGGAGAGTTTTGGCGTTGATACCGACGGCTACGTGTGGCGTGTACGCGGCTGATCGTATTCCTTTGCGGTGGTCCCGCCCCGCGGCCCTTATCGCAAATACCGATGACCACACACAGCCAGGAAGTCACTGGGTCGCTTTCTACAACGACGAGTCCGGTAACGGGGTGTACTTTGACAGTTACGGGGTTGCACCCTTCATCCCACACCACGTGCGTCGTCTGCGGAAAAACTGTCCGCGCTACCGGTGCAACACGCGCCAGCTCCAGAGTGCATTTTCCGACGTGTGTGGTCAGTTTTGTGTCATGTTTCTCTATTATATGCATTTTGGTTACACGCTTGATGCTTTTGTGGATATTTTTACGGATGATTATGTAAAAAATGATTCGATGGCCGCGTCGTTTTACAATTGCGTGGCTAAAAAAATTAAGAGTTGCGACAAACTCGACGCCTCTTGTCTATCCTGTGTACAGATATGTTTAAGGAAACGTTGTTAATCATAGGCTAGTTTTAAGCAATATTGAATAAAGCGAAAATTTTGTAACGAAGTAGCGTGTGTCGTTTATTGCGAGCGCATCCCACCAGTATTTCAGCAACCTCAGCAGTTTTGGAGGTGAGAATGGTCATTTGATAGCCGTCGGGACATCGAGACGTTTCTTGATAAGTATGTGCCTCTATCTCCCCCCCTTGCTCTAGGTACGCGATGCAGCGAGGTATATTTCTCTGCAGGAGTCGTCACTCCATCTTCAGCCACCGAGTGAATTAAGAAGTGAGTGTGATTGTTCTCTGCTAATTTTGGCGAAAAGGATTGTGCAGTTTTGTGATTAAAAAAGTTTTTTTTCGTTGCAGAAATGGAAGACCTCGTGGCTGCAGTGCTAATCCACGGTGACCCCCGTGACATGTGGTTCCTCAGGGAACATTTGATCGCGATGCTGGCCGAGGTAGACAGGGAGATCGAGGCGCGGGAGGCAGAGTTGCTAGCCCTTGAGGGGGATAGCGACTTTGCCGAAAGCGCCTCGACGTTGAGCTCGGCTGCATCCACAATCCCTGAGGACAATGAGCACATTGTCTACGGGGGTCACGGGGGTGGAATAGTAAGAGAGAACGCAATTGAGGAGGAGATACGTGAAAATGTGGAGATTTGGATGGGCCGAGGGTGGGACGAGGGCGAGGAAGAAGAGAATGCTGGTGAGGAAAGAGACTTCGAGGAAGAGCTGAGGGTGATAGAGAGGTTGCGGGAGGAAGAGGAGGAAGACGAGGAAGACGAGGACCGGTGGTGGCTGCCGTCGGAAGATGAGGGGTACCAATCCGGTAAGTTGATATATATATATAATTTTCGTCGAATTTCGTTCGGTTATTGTACTAATAATTCCCGTATGTTTCAGACGAGGTACCCCGAGACGTTTAGATTGTAAATAGTTTTTAGTTAATTTATTTTAGTTTGTAAGAAATGTAAAATAGCTTTTAAATTTTTAATAAATTATTTTATACATTTTTTAAATATAATTTGCGTCATTTCCTGAATATACCCCACCATTTTGAAGAATTTCAGATTTAGATATTATTTAGTATAAGAGAGAGAAATTTAAAGCAGTCGCCATATTGGAATATGGAAAAAAATAGTAGCCATCTTGGAAAAGCCGCCATATTGGTTTGTATGGGCGGGGCCATCTTAGATCAGACATCTTGGATTTTGAAAAATAGTAGCCATATTTGATTTTGAAAAAATAGTAGCCATCTTGGATTTTGAAAAAAAATAGTAGCCATCTTGGATTTTGAAAAAATTGGAAAACGGGCGCCATATTTGTTTATAATATTGCGTATGGGCGCCGCCATTTCGGATCGGACAGTCTGCTGTCTCTCATTGTTTTGACGCCAAACCCCCACTCCCGCCCGGTCACTGACCTCCGGCCAGGGTGACGTCATTTGTTATGACTCGCCATGGCTGGCACCTACTACTCCTGACCTCTACAACTCGAAAACTTCGATAAGACGAAACCTCTCTTATTCGAAGAAATTAGCTCTTTCCGTGAGATTCGAGTTAGCGAGGTTCAACTGTACGTTTAACATTGCTGCTTTTTGAGGAATTCGGATGATACAAAAAGCATCACCGTATACATGCATTGAGATGTTCATAGGAACAATTGACAGAATGCTGACAACTGGGCAAGCCTTGCGAGCGAGGATACAGGAAAACCCAATCGAGCGAGCGGAGCGAGCGAGCACAATTATTAGATAGTCGAGCAAAATTGTACAAAAAGTGGTGATATCAACCCCAAAAAGCAAAAACCTTTCGCCAAGTACATTAATGTGGTCACTACCCCCCAAAAAATCCTTATCAAAATTGGTACTATAAAAATGTCTACTTACAAAAGGATTGAAATCAGATACAATTGCCAAGTACATGTCTTCTGTATAACAAAAGTTTACAACAGAAGAACAGAGAACTGAATAGTCTTGTATCATTCACTCGCTACGCTCGCTCACTCGATCAGCTCTTGATAATTACAGGGAAAAAAAATCAGTAAAAAAAAAAAAATTCAGGAAGTGGTACTTGGCGGGCCATTATATCAATATGTATCGAACAAATGATACATAGACCGAAGTGAAAACTCTTTTACTTACTCACAAATGGCCCGCAAGTACCACGTACTAAATTTTTTTTTTTTTACTGATTTTTTTCGCTGTAATTATCAAGAGCTGATCGAGTGAGCGAGCGTAGCGAGCGTAGCGAGTGAATGATACAAGACTATTCAGTTTTCTGTTCTTCTGTTGTAAACTTTTGTTATACAGAAGACATGTACTTGGCAATTGTATCTGATTTCAATCCTTTTGTAAGTAGACATTTTTATAGTACCAATTTTGTTAAGGAGAAATTTTGGTTGGTAGATTTTTTGGGGGGTAGTGACCACATTAATGTACTTGGCGAAAGGTTTTTGCACCAGAGGTGCTTTTTGGGGTTTTGTATATACCCAACAAACGGACACCCGAATATACATATATTAGGGTGGTCCTTGAATGGGGTTGGAAAAAATTTTGACCTCGCCGCCCTCCAGATCAGCTCCAAATAAGTCGAAAGAAATGTAAAAAAAATTTCTGCCCCCTATCTTAAAAATTGGTCCATGCCAGAGGGGGGTAATTTGCCCCTTTGAAATACACGTGTTTTTTCGATTTTTCAACGACCTGCGTACTAGAGCGTCCTAAACTCTTTCTAAAAATCGTAAATACTTACGAACGCATTCCTGGTACCCATATTCTATATCCAGATGGATAAATCAAACTCCTGATTCAACCTTGACAGCTGTCAACACTCTACAAAAAGCTTCTCTTATCATTTTTTGATAAATTGACTCCTTACAAAGTTATTCAAGCTCAAATTTCAATTTATAGTTGAGTTAACTATTTTTTTTTTTTTTTTGATTTTTTTCCCACAATGATAGATACATTTTTTAGAGTGTTCAATCCCCTATCAAAATATGTAAAAGTCATTTGGATTTGTTCATTGGTTTGTGAGCTACGAAATTCTGAAGAAAAAAAAATAAAATTCCTATGCTATTTAAATGGAAAATAGAAATCCGCGATGAGCGACCTCTAAATCTTAATATTAAGAGCTCCGCTTTTAACAGGCATCTTTTTTCACCCCTCCGAAAGTATTTCAATGCGAAAATTGAAAAAAAAAAAGAATAGTCGATTTTTTTGAACCGGTCTAATATATACTGGGAGTATTTGCGGAAACGCTTCATAGAAAAGTGAAAACGCTTGCATACAGGCGAAACCTAATCGCCTGATGTTTGAGTTGCATGTATGCAGGCGTCCTATGAAGCGTTTCTACGAAAACTCTCGGTATATATATATATATATATATATATATGAGAGATTCCACGTCAACTCGACAAACCAAAAACATTGACCCTCTTCGATTTTTTATCACGATTTTGTTTTTATTTTCATTTTTTTTTTTTTTTTTTTTTTTTTTTTCATAAATGAACTGATTTTTCCGTCACTCATGCACAATTGACAGCCTTTTCCGGCCCGATTTGGCGCTGATAGATGGCACTTTTTCGTATGTGACTGCCTAGGCAGTGAAAACCACTTTTTTCTGCCTAGGCATCCAAAAATCGGACCGGAAGGCTGCCATTGTGCATTTGTGACGAAAAGTAGTATATGTCATTCGACTTCGACCTCAGGTTTTTTGGACGATGTTCGGTTCGCAGTACTCGGCATGGTTCCGGGGACCTCGGCACGCCTGCGGCGTGCCTCAGACCCCTGAACCATGCCTCGCGCTGCGACCTCACACGGTCCGAAAAACCTTCAGTTTTCAGCCTAATGACATAATGTACTATCATATCCGTGCGCTGTTTCCTATGTAAAATAAATTATCAATCAAAGTTTTGGAAGAAAGACTGTTCGTGATGACAAAAAAATAGATCCAACAATCATACCACTTTTTTTCATAACCGAAATATGTTCGTCGTTGGCCATAGTAAACTACTCAACAAAATTAGCGGGTCACCCCTAGCATTACCCGTCATTTCCAGACAGCTTGACCGATTGACTTGAAATTTATATCAGGGCTAGTCCAAAGTGTTTCCAGCTTGTGCATGAAGTCGCCACTCTGTATTTCCAAGGGTCTCGATGTAGCACCCTGAAAACCAACCCCATGCGAAAAATCAAAGTCACAGGCTTATGACTTCGGGTTTCGCCGCCGAATCCACGCCCAAAAAGATGTTTGAACAACTTAAAGTGAAGCCAGATGCTTTACTCTATTGCTGGACAAGACACCCACACCCGTTAAACCCGTTACACCGTATGTTGCAACACTGTGCTCCTTAGCAGGAGACCGTCCTTGTCTTATCCGATAATTTGAGGCACATCGGACAATTTGCCTGTCTTTTCAGAAGAACAACATTATTCTTCATACCATATGTGAATTTATCGGACCAGTCGAACCAAATTTTTAAGTCTTCTAACTGAAGCTCACCTCTATATAGAGCGTGCAATCTCCAGATAGACCGAAAAAAACGGAAGTGCATCATAATTAATTTTTCAAGTAAAAAAAACATTATTCTTCTTTTGGCTCTGTCCTGGTATTCGGCTATGAAACCCGGTCCCTCTGAAACGTCTGTACGTTCGTTCAACAACAGAAGCTGATTTTTCTATACTGAGGGCATCAGTCCAAATTGAATACCGGTCATCATCAATACGGGTGACGATTCTGGTCACTAACTCCTTCGAGGCTACCGTTAGAGACATGAGAAACCGTAAATTCTGCTACAACAGAGCGACTACGAATTTATGAACAACTTGGCAGCAACATTGTTGTGTATGACATGATATCCCTGCGCGAAGAACTCGTCACAACTCGTTTGACTTCGATACAAAGCAGAACAGTGGAGTTATCGCAGAATTTACGGTTTTTCAATGCCTCCAGTTGCAGTCTCAAAGGAGCTGGCGATCAGAATCGTCACCCTTATCAACGATGGCGAGTATTCGATGCGGAGCGTCTTCCGAATTGTAGGGCGGTCATTTTCCGTTATACAACGAGCGTACGAACGGTTCAGAGAGACCGGGTCTTACGACCGATGACCAGGACAGGGCCGTAAAAAAAAGACTACAGCACGTGAAGACAGATCCATCGTCCGACGTGCATTGAACGAAAGGACAACGCAAGAACGCTCGCTTGCTGAACGGCACAGGTATGCAACGAACAACATCATTTCTGAGCAGACTACCCGTCGACGACTCCATTCAGCTGAACTGAAGAGCAGAAAACCGGCAAAAGTCCCTGCGTTCACCCGGCAACATAAAGAAGATAGGCTGAATTTCGCCCGCCGCCACATACGCTGGACGCAAGAGCAATGGAAAAGGGTTTTGTTTACGGATGAGTCAAGGTGCCAGCTTGCTGGGAATGACGGCCGTCGTCGTGTGTGGAGGAGACGTGGTGAGAGATTCTTACCGCAGTGTGTACAAGAAGGCAAAGCATTCGGGGGCGGCTCGGTCATGGTGTGGGCAGGCATCCGGTACCATGGCCGGACACAACTCGTACACATACTGCCTCCAGGTTTTAATGCTGACCGCTACATAGCGGAAGTGTTGGATCCTCACGTCCTATCACAGGCAGAAGCTGTAGGAGAAAACTTTGTACTGCAGCAGGATAACGCCTGACCTCATACTGCACACATCACGTAAGATTTCCTTCATGCAGCAGGAATAACAACAATGCAGTGGCCAGCGAATAGCCCTGACCTCAACTGCATCGAGCACCTATGGGACGAACTCAAGCGTGCTGTTCGCAATATGCCACAACCCCCACGAACGCTGATAGAGCTGCGGGTTGCTTTAACCGAAGAGTGGAACGCCATGCTGCAGCGAAAGATCGAGAACCTGATCTCCAGCATGCGGCGAAGGTGCCAAGCGGTGATCAACGCACGGGGCGGACCGATCCGATATTGAACAGGTTTCAATAGCGAAGAAAGGTGTGTGATATTCTTGAAGTGGATGTGATTGAAAAATTTCAGTGCAATAAAGCTTTAAGTTCATCCAAGTCGGCAGCTGATTACCCTTCCGTATTCCAAAACACATCACCTTACTCGACACTATAGGAAAAGACACGACGCGAAAGTGTAAGTTGGTGGTTGCTAGGATTCTGCATGGTTTCACCGTGGTTTGGCGTCGAACTGTCAGTAGAGCTGGCCAATATCAAGATTCCGGTGAGGTCTGTCTATCGTAGTACAGTGGATCGCCACTTCGAAATTCGGCTACTGAAGATGCAGACCTAACATTGAGCTAAGGGACAATCGGGGGTTGTTACGGGCTGGGGGCTCTGAAAAACGGATTAAGAGTGCCTATCTGAAACGTACAGTCGATTCAAAAACTCATTCCGGCAGTCAGTCACCAAAAAAGTCTAGAAATCTCCCACCCGATCCATATGGTCAGAAGGGGTGAAATTTAAGGTGGTTCTTCACCTACAGTCCCACCAAACGTGGGTTTCAGAGCATATTTTGAATACTTCTCGATGGGGAAAAAATCTGAAAAAAATCAAGCATATAGAAGATCCTCGGGAGATTGATTTTGTATAATAATAATTCAAAAAAGTTATTAGCATATTGATGGAAAAAAAAAAACTGTTCAAGAAATTAGCCGATGACCCAACTTTTTTTTTAGGTGAAAATTATTTTTTAATTTTTCTAATATAATAATTTTCTTTTTAATTTATGAATTTTTTCAGAATTTTGTTAAATATTTGAAAATCGCGTTTTGTCAAGTATGAAAAAACGCAATTTTCAAAGATTTAACGAAATTCTGAAAAAATTCATACGTATTCAGAAAAATTGAAAAATAATTTTCACCTAAAAAAAAAGTTGGGTCATCGGCTAATTTCTTGAACAGTTTTTTTTTTCCATCAATTTGTTAATAACTTTTTCGAATTATTATTATGCAAAATCAATCTCCCGAAGATCTTTTGCATGCTTTATTTTTTCAAATTTTTTCCCCATCGAGAAGTACTCAAAATCTGCTCTGGAACCCACGTTTGGTGGGACTGTTGGTGAAGAACCACCTTAAGGGTTGAATAAGCGCAAGTATGAGTTTGGTGGATGTGTAAGGGGTACTGATTAGACCTGAGGTTGTTCAAACACTTTTTTAGGCATGGATATGGGATCAAAACCACAGATCGAAAACCTGTGACTTTGATTTTTCGCGCGGGGTTGGATTTGTAGGTGCCTCATTGCAACCCTTAGACCAATAAAATTGTAAGTCTGGGTACATGTTAGGGACACTTCGATCTACCTCTGGTATGAATTTTAATCCAATCGGTCAAGGCGTTTGGAAATGGCTCGGTATAATCAGGTTGACCCGCTAATTTTGTTGAGTAGTTTATTTTAGAGAATTTATTCAATGAAATCGATCACGGCGCTGTTTCGAATTTCCGAAAATTCAGAACTCTAAATCGGGTAGAGGAAAATTTTTAAAAAAATCAGAGACGGGTTTTGAACCAAGAGCTATTGTAAGAAAAATCGCTGAAAAAATCGAAGAGGGTCAATGTTTTTGGTTTGTCGAGTTGACGTGGAATTCCCCATATATAGATCAGTGGTCTGAACCGAGGGCAAGTGTGCATCAAGTATATTTCCCTTACCAATTAGGACACAGCGATAGTCAAGTTTACCCATATAAGAGTAATTATCATGGAAATCTTCCATCGTTTTCATATTCTTTTTCATTCCAGATCGAATGGAGCCAACCTTGATGAGGAAAATTTTAAACGATTTCAAGGAGCTCTCAAACATTATGAGGAACAACCCGATATCGATGAGTATGGACGGGAGCCTTACTGAAAGAGTTCATGTGATATATCATGTAGGAAAGTACATGATAAATCACATGATAAATTGTATGTTGTTATGGAAGATATCCGTGCACAATTTACCATGTGAATTATTGTGTGCTTTATTTTGTGATTTGTTACACGATTTCGACGCTTCTTACGAAGACTAGCACGTTTCAGATTTCTTACGAAGACTAGCACGTTTCAGATTTCTTACGAAGACTAGCACGTTTCAGATTTCTTACGAAAACTAGCACGTTTGGATCATAACCACGAAGACTAGCACGTTTCAATTTTAACCACGAAGACTAGCACGTTTCGATATTCACCACGAAGACTAGCACGTTTCGGTTTTCACCGCGAAAAACGCACTCCTGCATTCGCGAATTAACTTTAAATTTAATTACCGGACACCGCATAATAATCTTCAGAAAATCCTTGTTGCATCGATCTAAAAATAATCATTTTTGCAAGGATAACCGAAGCATGCTAGCTTCCGTAGCAATAACTGAAACGTGCTAGTCTTCGCGGTGAATATTGAAAGGTGCTAGTCTTCGCGGCGAAATCCGAAACGTACTAGTTTTCGCGGCGAAAGCCGAAACATGCTAGTCTTCGTGAGAAACCGAAACGTGCTAGTTTTCGTAAGAAATCTGAAACGTGCTAGTCTTCGTAAGAAGCGTCGATTTATTGTATAGTTCGAATCCACATCATTTATTTTGTGATTTACCATATGATTTCTCATATGGCCGGGGTTTAACGAAGAAAAAAATATTGAGGATTTCGTGCGGAATTGAACCCACGTCCATCAGATTGTGAAGCAGTCTCGCTACCGCCTGGGCTACGCTACTTGTTAGTTTGGATTAACAGTTTAATGATCATGAAGTCCATATGGAGTCCACATGTGACCAAAATTTATTTCATTTTCTTCCACCGAGTTGAGCTTTATTCTGATCCAACTATAAATCATATGTAACAAGTCGCGTGGCCGAGGCGGTAGCGAGACTGCTTCAGGATCTGACGGACGTGGGTTCGATCCCGCACGAAGTCCTTAATTTTTTTTTTTTTTTTTTTTTTTTCGGTAAACCCCGGCCATACGAGAAATCATATGATAAATCACAAAATAAATGATGTGGATTCGAACTATACAATAAATCGTGTAACGAATCACAAAATAAAGTACACAATAATTCACATGGTAAATTGTGCACTGATATCTTCCGTAACAACATACAATTTACTATGTAATTTATCATGTACTTTTCTATATAATATATCATATGAACTTTTTCAGTAGGGAGATGTATGACGTTGAGGGTAGAAAGGTACATTTGATGAGCATAAAATGTTATCTACAAAAAACCACTGTCATACCTTTGTCACGTGGAAATTATAATCTTTTCGCCACTATAACTATTTCCTCACTGTCTGTTTTAGATTTACTTGGGTGAAGGGGTGGAATTTTCCGCTACCGCCTGGTTCCTCATTAAACACGCAAGCCAACATTGTTTTTCAAAGATATGGTTGAGTTGATATGGACACAAAGAAGACTCGTAAATCACGGTCAGAACTTGGAACAAGTCACGACACGATTGGTCGGTCACTCACCAATGAAAGAGCTGACCCCCGAAAAAAAGGCTAACCTACAGTAATATTTCAAATTATATATTTTATACTCATTTCATTTTCGTTGTTGTTTAGTAATTTTCTCAACTTTAAATTTAAAAATTTTTTTTTCTTTTTTTAAATCCCGTGTGCATCTTATATTTTACGTTATTGTTTTATTTTATAAAATATACATATATTGTAACTTTTCGGATGATGAGCGTCACCGAAGGTGACGCGAACTGGTTTGTTATATAGTGTGTTCTTTACTCGATTTATATTTTTATTGAGACTTCTACTATTAATTGTTAGCCGTACCTATTACGGACTTGAGCTACCGTGTAGCTGAAGCCGCCTCCCCACAGACCTGAGTACGTAAACGCACTAAGGCTGCACTCTACCCTCTTAACTTTTAAATATTAATTTATTGAAGTTAATTTATTCCCGAATAATAGCTGTGCCAGACCTTGGTAGATCGGAGATCCACCAAGGCTGTATCTAGCCTTCCGTTAAGATTTAAACTATAACCTGGAAATGGCGGAGGAAGGGGTTTGGCATCTGATTAACTTACTGTTTCTATAATATCCAAGATTCAATTTATTCAATTAACTAAAACTACGATTGCAACCCTATTTGCTATATTTACACGTTGCTTAATAACTACTTACGTATGATCATACTTGATTTGAGTTCGTTATACGATTTTGACAGTTTCTTTATTTGAATAGCTATTCTAATTTTATTCAGTTTCAAGTTTTATATTCTGATATTTCTTTTTATGATTTTCTGTGCTGATATTTTTCAATTGATTCTCTCTGTGATTTTATTCTAATTGGATTGATTGATTTTATGACTTTTACTCGAAATAATATAGTGATTCTACAGGTTCATCAGAGCTCTATGCTCGTGATGACCGACAATACGACTGTGAGTCTATCTGGTGTATACCCTAGAATAGCTGGTGAGTCTATCAGGCGCTGTGCCTCTGAATAGCTAGTGAGCTGAGCGGCGCCTCGACTTTTATACTAGTCGTGACGTCACTCAGCTCGTCGCTGCTGTCGAACGTTCTAGACGGTTCGTGATGTTCGCAACGGCTGATGTTTGAATGCTAACGGTCAGGCCTGGGTTGCCTGATTCGTTACAATATATTGTTACGTTTCGGTTCTTGAGCGTTACCTCAGGTAACGCGAACCGAGTGTAATTGTGAGTTCTTTGCTCGATTTTATATGTTCTAGACCTTTATATCAATAATTTAATGTTCCCTATTACGGACTTGAGTCGCCGAGCAACTAAAGCCGCCTCCCCACAGACCTGAACACGTAAACGCGCTAAGGCTGCACTTTACCCACCTAACCTTTTGATTTTAGTTATGATAAAGTTAGTTTATCCCCAAATTCTCTGAACAATAAAACCTGCTGTGCCAGACCTGAGTATGTCAGAGACTCACTAAGGCTGTATCTAGCGTTGGTTGGTTATACGGATGAAGAAGAACCTGGAAATGGCGGATAAGGGATCTGCATAGATTAACTTACTTTTAGATAATCAAGAAATTCGATTTATTTTTATTTTAACTTAAACTTGCGGTTGCAACCAATACTTATCCTATATTTACAATGTTGCCTTATTTTCCTATAGTTTCAAATGACGTGCTATATCGATTATATCTTTGATAATTTTGCTAAACGAGGTTATTTAATATTTGACTTTGTTTGCTTTTATTTTATTTCTAATAACTTGTCTAAATAGAATATCTTTTTCTATGTTAATTTCTTTTATGATATTTTAGAATCTATAGATTTTCTGTTGACTTGTGAATAGAAGAATTTAGAATTTTATTAAAGTGAAGCTACTAGTACGCAAGGCGCTGTGCCTATTGCGACTGATGAGTAAGAGTGTTGCGAGTCAACCCGGTGCTATACCGTAGAATTGCTGCTGCTGAGAGCTGTGTCTCGACTTAGATACTCGCTGTGACGTCATGCGACTTGTCGCTCTCATCGAACCTTCTAGATGGTTCGACGTTCGCAACGGTTGGCGTTTAAATTGCTAACGGTCAGGCCTAGGTCGCCTGATCCGTTACATTGCCCCCTTCGATCATTGACTCTTCTGACAATCTTCGATTGTCGGCAGGACGATGATCGATTTATCGTTGTTCGGTGTTGTTTCGTCGTTGGTGCCGTTTTTTGACTCGTGGATCGTGGCTGTGACGTGTACCAGTGCGTGGTTGTGCTCCGTGTTGTGTTCTGTGGATTAAGTGCCGTGCACCCTGGATCTTCAGTGGTGTTCTTGAGATGTGCATCTCTACAGGTGCTCATCGACCTCATCCTCTTCAAAAAGAATCCCCGTGCACTGAAATTCTTCTGCGTTGGACTTTTTCTGCCGAGATCGACACTGGCGTCATTTGCATGGATGCGAAAAGGATACTCGAACCACAGGTACGTCGATCTCGCTCTGCTTGGTCTTGTCTTTGTCTCATTACTTCATTGTATCGTCTGTGTGTTGTGATTATCGTCGTTAATCTCTGTTTCTTGTCTGTTTAGGTTCTTGCCGGTGGATCCTTGGTGGTGACGGATCGTGGAATCGACTGCGTATTAGTAGCAGTTGATACTCGGTCCCATAGCCTCAGTGATGACAGCAATTCGTGTATCTCCCCCTGGCTCCAAATGGTACAGACCTTCATCTAATTTTTTCTTATTGTGCAATTTGATTGCGATCAGTTGGTTGATAATCGGATTATCCCCTGGATAATCTGCATACGGTCTAATCCGATCTGTCCAATTCAGTGTTTTCGTTATATCAGGTATTGTCCGAATCAATGTTAAATTTATTAATCCGTCTTCTTTTTCTTTTCCAGGTGTCATCCAGCCGGGATTCCTCATCCGTGTTGCGCGAGTGAAATGAAGTGTGCGCGTCGGATTTTCATAGATGACAGCTGGATTTTTCTCTAGTGTGACGTGCAGTGAAGTGATCTTGTTCGGCTTTGTTAGCGCGTTATCTAAATTAATCTCTACCTCATTGTGCAATGAAATTGCGTTTTTGTTTAAATCTTTTCGCGAATTATCTATCTCAAAGACCAAATCATAGTGCGGTGAAGTGAGATTTTTGTTAAGATCCAAGCTTTGTGCTATTTTAAAGTAATTTAAGCTTTCAATATTTGCGTTTAAATCGGTATTGACATTTTTCGGTTTTTGTTCTAATTGAGTGATTAGATTGTTTTGATTCAATCCGCTTAACGGATTATCCGGATTAATCTTAATCTTTTCTAAATCTAACTTATTACTATTTCCTATGCTAGCTAGCTGATTGTTTTTCTTTTTATCTAATTCTAAGTTTTCTAATTCTAAGTTTTTGTTTGAGTTGACGAAAAATTCGTTTCTCTCTTGGTCATCTGTCTGCTGATGACAGCTGTTGTTGTTTGGGTCGTTATGCCCTAAAGTGTTTTGATTTTTGTGACTCGGTTCGACGTTATTTTGATTTTTATATTCTACCGGCTCTACTGGCTCTAAGTGGTGTTCGTTTAATTCAATTTGTTGACCTCTTATGGGTTTAAACCCGTCAATCTTTTTCGCGATGTTTTCCGTTGGCTCTAATATTGTTTTCTCGAGCGAATCGAATTTTTCGTCTAGCTTATCTCCTATCTTTTCTAAGACTGCCATTATGTCTGACATATCTGAATTTGACACGTCGCTGTCGACATTTTCCGACGATTTGTGATCAATAATTTTATACTCTGTACTTTCTGAAATGTTTTTAATTTTATTATCTATTTCCTCTAACTCCTTTTTGTATTTTAAAGATTGCTCCTCGAGCCTTTTTCTGAAACTCATTTCGTTTTCTGTTTTATCGTCGATTTTTTCTGTATTTTCGAAAATAAAGATTTTATTTATGTTATTCGTTGTGTTTTTCATTTCTTGTGTGCGCCTATCCGGATCCTTGCCCCCTAGTCCCTGATCTACAGTTAGACTGATGCCAGATCCCTTGTCCGCCATTTCCTGGTCGTGACATCGGACTTTGACGTAATCCACAAAAGACTTTACTAGCAATGAAGTTGAGTTAAATTGAATAAATGACTCTAGATATTTTTTAAGTAAGTTTTTTATTAAATATTGATTATAAAAGCCCCTCAGTTGGGCGCCAAATGTTACGTTTCGGTTCTTGAGCGTTACCTCAGGTAACGCGAACCGAGTGTAATTGTGAGTTCTTTGCGCGATTTTATATGTTCTAGACCTTTATATCAATAATTTAATGTTCCCTATTACGGACTTGAGTCGCCGAGCAACTAAAGCCGCCTCCCCACAGACCTGAACACGTAAACGCGCTAAGGCTGCACTTTACCCACCTAACCTTTTGATTTTAGTTATGATAAAGTTAGTTTATCCCCAAATTCTCTAAACAATAAAACCTGCTGTGCCAGACCTGAGTGTGTCAGAGACTCACTGAGGCTGTATCTAGCGTTGGTTGGTTATACGGATGAAGAAGAACCTGGAAATGGCGGATAAGGGATCTGCATAGATTAACTTACTTTTAGATAATCAAGAAATTCGATTTATTTTTATTTTAACTTAAACTTGCGGTTGCAACCAATACTTATCCTATATTTACAATGTTGCCTTATTTTCCTATAGTTTCAAATGACGTGCTATATCGATTATATCTTTGATAATTTTGCTAAACGAGGTTATTTAATATTTGACTTTGTTTGCTTTTATTTTATTTCTAATAACTTGTCTAAATAGAATATCTTTTTCTATGTTAATTTCTTTTATGATATTTTAGAATCTATAGATTTTCTGTTGACTTGCGAATAGAAAAATTTAGAATTTTATTAAAGTGAAGCTACTAGTACGCAAGGCGCTGTGCCTATTGCGACTGATGAGTAAGAGTGTTGCGAGTCAACCCGGTGCTATACCGTAGAATTGCTGCTGCTGAGAGCTGTGTCTCGACTTATATACTCGCTGTGACGTCATGCGACTTGTCGCTCTCATCGAACCTTCTAGATGGTTCGACGTTCGCAACGGTTGGCGTTTAAATTGCTAACGGTCAGGCCTAGGCCGCCTGATCCGTTACAATATACAATATACATACGAGGAACACGCACAAAACGGAATGATATCATATTGAATCTGATTTCAAATATATATATTGTAACGAATTTAGTGTCTGTCCCGCTACAATTAATATGAAATGATCGTTTTTATATTTATATAGGATAGGAAAATCAAGGAGGTTTTAAACAAATGATAAACAACTCATAATCTTTCGTTTATAGTCTCGACCATTAATTGTGGATCTATTTGGTACCTTTGTGTATTTAGATTAAATTGAAAAATAGAATCAAATATGTTTTGTTAAATACAAAGAAAGAAAAGAGAAGCTGGTGAGACTCTGATCCTTACTATCTAGACACATTCATCCATCCTCACACATACATTGTACACAGTTAAAATTACGCCTGCTGGTATCGAAAATATATTACAAGGTTATTGATGTATTATTATATTGATGCAAAAAGCTAACGCGCTGACTTTGTTTGAAATTACATAATTGATATAGTTGAATGAATACAAGTTTTCCTGATTGGCTTGGTGCTAATTAGCAATTCAAAAGTACTTATCCAGGGTTAGAAGATGTAGATGAAGTGAGAACGTGTTTCTTCTCTTCTTGAAGATTTGGAGATTTATTCTTCACGAATAACTCCGTAAAAACGTTGAGGTATGCCGAAATTTGTCGAATTGATGATTAAAGATGAACCAGATAACACGATGCTTGTGATATTTCTGGATTTCGTTCGTGATGCTTCATGCAACCTCGTGGCAGGTATCGATGGAACGTTGCCGCAGCAAATTACGTAGTTTTATTAATTTGGTTATTCGATGATATTTACTTGTATCTCACTTGCTATATTTATATTTGTTGATACTTTAAACGTTGAAACTTGTTTCTGATATATGATGAAATTGATAATGTACTTTGAAATTGTCTTTTATAAAGAAATGCGAAACTACGAGGAATTCAAATATATGTACAACTACTCAGTCAGGCGTCTTCTCGTAGAGTGAACGAGTCACGTTACTGCGGAAGCTAGGTACAGGTAATTTGACTAGTGTCTTGATTTATTGTATATCGATGACCTATTTAGTGAGTCGGTAAAGAGACTTTCCTATATCCTAGTGACATAATTAGATGATATTGATATACGACAGGTGGCCGTAGCGCCGTCTCTCACAATATATTTAGGGTGGTTTTTTTTTGGGGGACTATTTTTTTTTCTTTGCTCCCGGCCTGAAATTTTGTTGAAAATGCCAAAAAAGAAATTCCCTCCAAATATAAGCCCTTAATATTAATGTTAAGTACTCGCCCAGAACGTGAGAAGATTTTCCATTCAAATAACATGTAAATTTAGATTTTTTTTTCAAATTCCTATAACTCAGCGGCATTTTATGTTATCATAGCGCCCAAACTCGGAAATTACTCAGGATTAAACGCTCTACAAAAGTGCCCATTATATAAAAAATAAAAAAAATAAAATAACAACAAAAAAACAAGAAATTGTTCTTCAAAATTTGATTTCAGTGACCTGTACTACCTCACCGGTGTGAGTTACAGTTAAGTCGCCATGGGCACTTTTGTAGAGCGCTTAATCCTGAGTAATTTCCGAGTTTGGGCGATATGATAACACAAAATGCACTGGAATATAATACAACTGGAACGAGCGCTGCGGTGGTGGGGGTTCCGAAGAGAGAGATAGCTTGGATGTGAACACCTGTCTCTCTCGCACCATGTACAGCCTGTCAAAAAGTTTATACCCCTCTTTGCACGTCGTAACTCCCATTAGGTTAAAATTTTTGCCGAGACGGTCCAGCCTATGCGCAGTAGCAAATAGAAAGAGATAGATCACATAGCAGCTATCTCTCTCTCCGGACAGCCAGACGCCTGCTTAGCCACGGAGCGCTCGTTCCAGTTGTATTATATTTCAGTGACAAAATGCCGCTGAGTTATAGAAATTTGAAAAAAAAAATCTAAACTTAGGGGAACCCGGGGTAGAACGGAGTAGCTAAGCTTTGGTTACAATTTGTGAGAGTTTGAATGAAACAACACCATTATTTGGCAATTTTTACGTTTATTTACTCCTTTTTCTACAAGGAAACTACAGGTAAACTTTTTTAAATTGATAATGACTATGAAAAATGAGTGGTTTAAAGATAAATGTAAATTTCCCATTCTGCCCCACCCACCGGGGTAGAATGGGAAATGATCCCGGGGTACGACGGGGTACTAATTATTGCAGAATTCACAGATGAGAACACTGTGAACAACAGCTTAAGGTTCATAGCATCTGCCCAGACAGCACAAAACTCCAGAACATATCCATAACACCTCCATGAGTAGATATGGGCAGCTTTAGGCAGACACAACAAACCCCCCTCTCCCCCCTCCCCCCTCCCCCTAGGCGCCTTTGGAGAATCCCCCCTCTCCCCTCTCCCCGCTTCCCCCGGGTCGACTCTGGAGAAAACTGAGGATTCCAACCTAACCTTCCCCCTTCCCCTCCCCCCTCGCTCTAGCCGACTTCTCAGCTGGGGTGTCCTTGGGTTTTTTGTCCCTCTCACCCCCCTGCCCTCACCCCTGCCTACCCTTGCTCAATATTGGGACGATCTGGGCCGTGTGACGTCATCCAAGACTTTGTCTTACGTCCCCGCCGCCCTCACCCCCGGGCCCTACGCCCCTGATTTTACATATATATATATATATATATATATGTGTGTTTGTGAGAATACACAGGTTGCGGACTTGGGAAAAATTAGGTGGTGCGGGAACCCTGCTGCTTATATACTTATTTATGAATGGGTAAAGGTGTATAATTGAATGACGCGTTAATTACGAAAAAATCCAATTATTTCATTTATTCCTACAACTTATTTTCTAATACACACACAAGTAACTTATGCTAAGATAAAATATAGAATATTACGACTACGAGTATTCAATTTTCTTTCTAAATCTTACAGCTATGGTTATAGAAAAAATCCAATTATTTCATTTATTCCTACAACTTATTTTCTAATACACAGACAAGTAACTTATGCTAAGATAAAATATAGAATATTACGACTGCGAGTACAATTTTTTGATATTTTTAAAAACAAAATCTTAATACTATAACGGCTACAGATGCCAAATACCTATATATATATGGTATATTTTATAAATGTGTATACGTATATATATATATATTTAAACGTGTACAAACATAGGGGCTCTGGAAAATTTCCAAGTATAAAAAGAGTGATTACGTACTGACTATTCTACAACTTATTCTACGATTACAATTACACATTTATTTCTTTTTCTTTTTATTTCTATTTCTATTTCTATTCGGCCCCGAGAGATTACATTTTTGCTTCGATGTACAATACTGAACGCCGTTACCGCGACAAGGGTGAGTGGGAACGGTGATTTCGCTCTTAGATCCAGTGGAAATTAACCCGATGTAAAACGATTTCGCTATGTGGTCGTTTGTCTCATGATTACCAGTAAATATATCGAGAAACCCGCGCAAAGACAAACCAGCAGCCATATAATACACAAACATAATGCAAAAGTGTCCACATACGTTAGAGGAAAAACTTTGTACCTGTCGGTCGTTCCAGATGTATCGTCGGCAATTTCTGCGTAGCCATCGTTTGTGGTGAGGGATAAGCGGGGGTAGTCCGAAGCTGTCAAAATAGGTACCGTGTCCGGACGAAGCGACGTAAAACGCCACCCAGTGCGTACCGGGTCTGGTGTGGTCATCGGTGTTTGAGACAACAGCTGCCGGGGGTGTCCACACCAGGGGAACCCGGTCGGCTGGGAAAACCCGCCTCAAGTTGCTCGGGAATAACGTTGACAACGCATGCTGAATCTGAAGGCTGTTCATTTCTCGAAATTTCAGAAACACCCGTATCGACTGTCGCTTCTGAAGAATTAGAGTCTGACGTGGTTGAGAGATCGAGCGGTCCTATTCGGTCGAAATCGATGATGATCGCAGGTGTGAATTTACCTGATTCTTTCTCCTTACGCGGTGCCTTGGGTGGACTAGGTGGCGGTGTGGGCAATGGCGATGAAAAATATTGCTTCAATAAATTTCTAGCAGGAAGCTTCGGTGGAGATCGCTGATGCTGTTGTCGTACTCGCGATGATTCCTCGTGATCGTTCCTACTGCTGTCAGGTGTTGGATGAGTATAACAGAGTTCCCTCTTGCCATTGACTGACTCGGCGTGCGCAGGATAGTCGTATTCGATGAGAAGTTTGCTCGCTTTGATCCATTTCTTCAACTTGACGACATTGTTGAGCGCGCACGTGAAAAATTCCTCCTTTTTAACTCCGTGAAACAAGCAATATTCCCTCGTCACGTCCAACTTGCCGAATGGCGGGCACCCAGAGTGTTCCAGATTTATAATCTTTCTCGATGTTACGGCCTCTAGATATTTTGACTTCTCTTGCCCCCTCGTTAAAATGCGGTAGGCCGAGCCAGCGATCTCTTGAAGATTGCTGTGCAGCTTCTTCAGCGAGATATCACCCTCAAACCAGTCGATCCCGTGGTGATAACACGTCACGTAGTTGTTCGCAACACGTTCTCCCTCGCTGAGTTCCGAGAATGCGTACGGAGGCTTGATTATCCAATGCGCGAAGAAACGATGGTCGACGGTAGTCACAGCCACTTCTTTCGGTAGAAATTGTTTCCCCCCAGCATGAAAACCTTGGATGTCTATTACGAAGTCCATGTTTGCTCGAAATCTCGCACTTGACTGATCTTGATCGGAGTCGGTGCGGTTCTTCTTATACCCGAGCATATGTTTCACCCCCCTTCCATCGTCGGCTGCTTCCAGCCCTAGGCAAAGACGAAGACTTGCAGGTCTGAACTTGTTTCTATGCCAGATGTCTGTGTATACGAGCGGTCTGGGGACTCCTCACAGCATGGGGTCTCGTCTACCCACCGAAATCTGTAATGACCTGCCGTGCGGCATCGATCTCTATGAGGTTGTCAAACTCTGCGTAAACGATGCAATTTATGGTTTCTTTAAGTGCCTCGTCAAATCGTACTTCTATCCTCAGAGTCCCATGCTTGACGAGTGACCAGTGAGACGGACAGTTAGCAGATAGATCAGGTGTCAGGTCGAAGGCCATCAGACAGTTTCCCTTGGCGTATTGCAGTCTATTGATGCCGGTTCCCTCGTTGAGAAAATGTATACCGGTTCCCGAAAAGAGCGTGTGATACGCGTCAACGTACAAATGATCTCCGGAGAAATTCGGCAGCAGCGGTTTCGCAGGAACTTGTACGCCGTCCACGTACAGCGACAGGTAGTTGATCATAAAGTGTTGGAAGTTAAACGGATTTTTCTGCCTGTCTCCGTTGAAGGCTTTGTTACTGACCATCCCAATTATCACGCGTTTTGGTAGTTGTCCCAGAATCACGTTGTCCAGCATCTCTGATTGCACGCCCGCGTGAATGGTGAAGGCCCTCACCTCTACTCTCGTGACGGGATATTTAGCCGTACCTTTTGCCAATGTTCGCGCGTGGGCCAATAGAATTCCGGGGCTGATCTTGACGCGACGCACCAACAACGAAGTCTCGACTATGTGTATTCGGTGCAGAGGTGTAGATTCCAATATGCAGAAATTATCCCTCGATCTTACCAGACGCAGACGCAACTCAACTCCGTTGAGCAGAAACTTTTCCTGATTGAAGACGTCGCAGTGTAGATGTCCGAGCAGATCGACCATTCGTCCATTCTTCGTGATACTCTGACGTTTGATGAATCCGTCGTCCTTGGCTGCCTCAGCGGCGGCTGTATCGTAGACATCCGATTCTCCGTTCTCGCTTCCGTACCAAAGTCCGGTCGAGAGATGCGATTGTTTGGCATGCGGTGCATAATTCAGTAGAGTCTCTATGTAGGCGCGGTAGGCGTAAGAATTGTTTGCCGGTGATACGAGCTTCTGATTAAAGAATATGTCCACCTGATTGAACATCGAGTGAAGAAGATTATTCACAGGTGATACGGATGGTTCGGCTACAGCAGCCGCCGGGGGGTTCGCTGCGGTTTGAAGCGGTTGCACCCGTACGCGAACACTCAGCATAGTGTGTGCCAAGTCTAAGTACTCATCTCCGTGTCCCGGTACAACGAATTCGATCGGTGAGTCATCGGTCAGAGAGGATACCGGTTTGTAGTGTATCCACTGCCCAGCTTCGATGGATGTCTGTGTCGGTGGTAGAGCGAACAGATCTAGTTCGGACTTCATGCATTCTCCAGAATGTGCGTGTAGGAAAGCCATTATTATTGTTATTATCCGGTTGTCTGGGCGTCACTAGCGAGGTCCGAAAATATCGGTGATGGCTCGTTTTTTGCCACCCTTCTTACCCTTGCCGCTCTTCCCACCCGTAGTCTTTGCAGCTTTCTTAGTCTTCCTCCCCTTCTTTTTCTTGTTTTCACCCTTTTTCTTGGTTTTTCTTTTGTTGACTTTCCCTGTTCCAGCGGACTGTCGAGCGGCGATGAGTTTCTTGACACGCCCGAGTAACAACTGGCGATCCCGCTCCCCCGTCGCCCCTTTATATCCGGACCCCTTCATAAGTTTGACGACTTTATCTTTGGCCCTCTGCTGCAGGTTGCGGCCCGACTCCATAGCTCGCGCTTTCAACGCATCCTTGAACGAAACGTCGTTCTCCATGTCCGATAAAACATTCGCCCCCGTGCGTAAGGCCTCTTTTCCAACGGCCCTGACTCCACTGGACAATAGAGGTAATACCTTGCGGAATAATCCTCCCAAGAAACTTCCGATGCCGTGTCCGCGTTGGTACGGTGCCCCTCGATAAAAGCTTTCCATACCGCCACCCCCGAGCTGTGCCTCGTAATGGTCAGTGTATTGCGCCATGGTCAGTGTAAGTTTCCTCCACCTTATTGGACACGCCTAAAGTGTAACGTAACCGTCAAAGTCCCGGACTCAAATGGTATCGGCTTCCCCAGATGATCTCTTATATTGATTTCAATGGTACGGAAGTTTGTCAGCAGGAGCGGTATGTAGTGCGGTGGTGACAGGGTCTTCATCGCAGTTTCTCCAGGAATTGAGTTCGTTTTTCCACATGCTTGAATAACGCGTAACAACGGTGTATAGACGTCTCCGACGATGCGTGGCTCTATGATATCGCAGTAAACAAACATTTGACACGACGGAGTTCTTAGAAGGGTTTCGTTCATTCGGGTATTACTGTCGACTATCACAGTTCGAGCGGTTGCGTCATATCCCACACCTGGCAAATTACTCGGACCCGCAACATCTTGTGAACTGGATTTATCGGCGATTCCCTCGAACCACAGCGGCGACGACGATGCAAACGATACAGGATAAAGTATCTGGGCAAGTCCCACCTCCCATTCTCCGGTCAGCTCGATCGAACGTGGTAACTGGGTGATGTAGCAGCAGGTTCGATTATCGGGGAAAAACTGCATCGAACTGTTGCTCGGCAGAGTGATGTAAAACTGGTCCTTCTCCATGACGCACATACGTTTCCAGATGTTTTTTTTTTTTTCAGTGTGGCTCAAACGCTAGGTGCAAACCGACTGACCGCCCGCTGTCCGAGTGTAAGAATACCCGGAATATGCGCGCGCACAAAGACGTCACCGATCTTAAAATGTTGTTTGCTTCATTCTGTCCCGTACTTCCAACCTTTTAATTCGAAGTGGTATCGTCTTTGTCATATTGTCCCTCCCCTTTCCCGACTCGTTGAAGTTCTGCCTCGTAGAACGCGCCGTCAATTTCCTCACCTTCCATGTCCACCAATACATAGACAACAGGCGCGCGCGCGAGCACCTTGTGAATCTTGAAAAGTTCCTCACTCCAATTGGCCTCGTAGCCTTTCTGGAACGTTCCCTTCGTCTTGCTGATTCGTACGATGTCATCTTTACGAAATCTCGGCTTGCCGACGACACGTGGCGGATATCGCCTCTGCAGGTTTGCTCGTGCTTGGGCGGCATTCTCCAGAGTCACTTCAGACGGAGCCATTCCTATGCTCGAGTGACGCGCCGCGTTGTAGGCCTCTACGATTCGTGGTAAAACATCAACATAGCGTTTTGTGTTTCTGTGTGTGAAGTACCGCCACAATCTCTCCTTGAGAGTGCGATTGAATCTTTCGACGATAGCCGCTTTTATTTCAGGGTTACGGGTGACGCGATATCGTATTTCATTTGCTGTGAGTAGTTTCTGAAATTCACTGCCGACGAATTCTTTTCCCTTGTCCGTTTGCAGCAGAACGGGTCTACGCTGCGTCATGCTCAACACGTGTTGGAATCCCTCAGCCACCGTACCAGCTGTCTTACGCTTCAGGGGTACGACCCACGCGTATTTACTCAAAACATCGATGACAACAAGTAGATAACGATAACCGTTGTTTTGCCTCTTCATCGAACTCAAATCGGCCAGATCGGCCTCCCAAACGTCGTCGATGTTGGAAACGTTGTATCTGGCACGTGGAAATTTTCTTCGCACAGATTTGTGCAGAGTATAGGCGTCCTGAGTCGCGAGCCATTTCCTCACCGTTTCGCCGGATTTGTCCCCTCTCGTGGCCCTCTCTAGACTCCGTGCCCCGACGTAACCAGCCGGGTGAGACGGATCGTAGTAGATTTTTTCGAGCCCCCTCATCACTTTATCAGACGCAGTCTCTTCCAATTCCGTCTCCTTCCACTGTCTACTGCGTACGGTGTGCTTCTCAAGACCCTTCTGTTACCCGTGAGCGGTGTACCGAGTGTACTGGGGTCCGAGTCATCGATACCGGATCTACTGGTCTCCGCGCGTGACCATTTTCCCCGACCCGAACGCGGTTCGCTGTGCCCCGCCGAAGTCGACAGCGAGACACTCGTTGACGCGGCGTCTGCGAATTTATCGTTGTCGAACGCCCGAATATTTTTCCAAAAGTCTTCGTTTCCCACGCACTCGTGTGGTATGTTGATCGCGTGGAGAAACCGAGCGAATTGTAATTGTCCCGATGGATTGAAGTTTTTTCTCGATCGTGCGGTATGGTTGACCAGATCGACTATGTTTGTACCAGGCACAGGTACACCGTCAATAGAAATCACCCCACCCTTGTCCCAGGCGAGTCGCGACGATACCCCGGACAGCGAACGCATCAAAAGACCGGCCTTGTTGATGAATCTGGTGGGGACGGATGCCAATACATTTTTCACCTGTGACGTCATCTCACTCTCGTTCAAAGTCCCCGTATTCTTGGTTTCTGTCACATCCGCCACTTTTTCCGTGCTTTCCACAGGTTTTGCAGCTGTTTCGTTGCTCCCCTCGCGAATCTCCAATTGCATAGGCTTTCGCGCATCGTTCGAGAAGTACAGATAACGTTGGAGCGCCTGCTGGTAGAGTTTCCACTTTTCTGCACTATCGTTAGTCCCCTCGTTCAAGATGTCGCTCATTTCACGGTCCAGTCGTGAAACAGGGTCCCCGTGAACGGTGTCCGAACCCGCTGAAGCACTCGCCGCGTCGCTCATCTGTCGTTGAAACCTCTTGAGTCCCTCCGCCGGTATTAGTACCATTTTCTTGGCACGCTCCATCTCCGCCCTCTTTTTTTTTTCCTTTACTTGGGGAACAGTGCCGACGCCAGACCTCCCAGAATCGGTGCCAGTAGCAGACCCAAAAAACCGTCCCCTCGTTGAACCAGGATATTCTTCTTACTTTTCCAAGTTCCCTGTTTACAGGCTAATTTTCGGAGCGTCTGCTTGTGTCGCGCCAGACGCGATTTATGCGCTCGAGACAGGACCACGTTACCTTCCAAGGTGTTCAGAGCACACTCACAAATATCCCTGACCAGAGAGTCGTCGGCCGTACGTAGCAAGGCGCGTCTCTGGGTTTTATTCAACTTGTGCAACGCGTGCAGGGCAAGGGCGTTTGTCTTACCGAAAGCTGCGCGACACCCGTGACCTACCTTTCGCGGCATTACAGCGGGACTACTGGAACTCTCTGCGCGCTGCTTAGTTTTATATCCTTTTTCGGCACATAGACGTACTGATGTCCGTCTCCGGGGAAAATGTTTGTGCGGAAACGACAGTTTTCAGGCGTCGATTGCTTCAGATCCAGTAGTAAATATCCGTGTGGAACAGCTGTGGCATCGTGGTATGCCTCCTGAAGAAATCGTGGATCCTCTGGGTGTACTTGACGCGCGAGGTGTTGTATTTGAGCGCGATCTCGCGGATTTTTGAAGAAAACAATATAGTTCGCGTTGAGAGAAATATCTCGTTGTCCGTGCCCCTGATGAAACAGATTCTGCGTAATGTAGAAGACGCTCAGATTCTTGTGATGGCAGACCTTGGTGAATAGATCGACGACAACGTGACTCGACGCTTCGCGCATCAAATCGTCAATCACCAACAGTTTCGGGGTCTTGTCACTGTCGTAGTCGGTGGGTTGGGGTAATCCTTCTCGGTACTCTATTCCTTTGCTCGACTCGTACAACTGCTGCCACTCGTCGTAGTACCAGATTACACGCGTGAATTTCGTCTCGCACATGGTACTGCTGTGCCGTAAAAATTTTTTCACAAAATTTGACTTTCCACAGCCCGATGGTCCAGCGACGATGGCGGAGAATGGGTGTTTCCAGCGAGTGTCCATCGTAATTGTTGTTCTCTGCCGCAGTATTCTGTCAAATATAAAAAAAAAATTGTTTCTCAATATGGTTGACGGAGATCATTTTCATCTATCCCTCTTCCCCGCGATAAGCTCATATCGGTGGCGGCGGCGGCGGCGGCGGACCCGGGGCGCGCTGACTACCAGCTGATATCAGCGCGCGCGCGTCGGGGTGGGGCCCGTTGCCACTAGCTCGTATTCCAACGGGCACCACCAGCGGTCGCCCGCTGGGCGAGGCGGACCCCCGCGGCGAGCGCTCTGACCGGCACGCTGACCGACGAGCTCAACGTCAGCGCACCCGCTGTCCATACGAGCCGCTTGAAGTGTTCTCAAGTATTCTCAATTTTTGTATTTCACAAATTTTATTATTGAACTCACCTCTGCAACGTGATGAATGTAGCTGACGTAGAATCGTCTGTGGAGGTGTGGACCGCTGGATGGTGTCTCTGTAGCTGCGATGCGTCGAGTTGTGACGTGTCACAGCGTGAACGTTGAATCGTTTACGTCAAGGTCTCGAGGGTATCGCGACTCGTAGCGGAAAAAGAGAAAGACACGAGGTTTAGGGAAAAATCAGAACGGAAGAATAAATTTCATCATTTGACTTACTTCTGCAACGATCCGAACGGTTTTTAACACGTAGAATTGTCTATACCGGTGTGTGTCTGTGTGGATGACTGGTCGGTGTCTCTGTAGATGTGCTGCGTTGGGTCGAACCGCATGCGCCCGCAGGTCCCTTGGGGTTGGAGGTCTCGTGTCTCGTGTCAGGAGAGAGAGAGAGAGAGAGAAAGAGGCATGAGCCAGGGAAGCGCGAGAACGGTAAATATTCAAGGGTCCCCGGTCAAGGATGTGGCTGAGCGATAACCGTAGGGTAGGGTATCGAAACTATCCGTGCAACACCGTCTCTTGACGAATACCGGTCGACAGGTTTTAGATTCGGTACGCGTTACCACCTCGTGTAGCTTTTCCCGACGAATAGCGCGGTATTGCAGCCGAATCGGACCCTCACCCTCTACCACCATTTGACGAATCGAATCATAGTTTACTCTACTAGCGGTGGAGTGATTCAACGTAACCCCCTTTACCTTGCAGATTTCAACATCGCTGCCGTCCGCACATCGAACGATGTACGCGTAAAATTTCGCCCCGCCCGAAACAAATGCCCTAATATAACTACCGCTGCCGTACGTTTCTAGCTCGTCGGTTAAATCTCCCAGAAAATTCCCTGTCTGTGGTACGTAATCCTGCGGTCGTGACGAGTCGTGGACATATATGACGGAGTCTGTGTCGTAATAAAGAACGCGTCGATCCAACTTTTCTAGATATTCGTACAATTTTAATCTAGCCTGCGCGGTGGTATATGCGGCTATCACTACGTTCGCTAGCGGCGAGGGCGTGACGCTCTGCTCGGCGTACGACCATCTCGCGTACAACACCTGATCGTTGACAGGCATCAACTCGGTCACCTCGACCTCGGGGTTGGTCAGCAGCTCCAACAGATGCTGACGCGTCTTTACCACGGTGGTTTTAGCCATATTTTCCCGCTGTCCGAACTTTCCCCAAAACGAATTGAGACAAAGCTTAGAGACCGAACGAAGTCCAGGATTTTTGGCAATCTTGGTTCTATCTAATTTTATTCCCTCCACTTTCTCGTACTCTGAAAGATAACGGTCTCGCGAGGCTTCGTCAACGCAATCGCCGGGCCATCCACTGGCCTCTTGCTTGATCTTAAGGAAGGTATCTATGTATCCCGCGAAGAGTCCCCCTTGACGAGTAGAGGGGTCGTATTTTGTCACCTGATACTGCCAAATTTCCTGTACTTGAACGATTTCATAACCCTTCTCGACCGCTTTCTTCAGTTCGCACGATACCCAAGTACCGTCAAACTGACGATCTCTCGCCTCGCTATGGGGACACTCGTTTTGTTCCAATTGCTCGCAACAGGAACGACACAGGACGAACATCAGTTTGCCATGCATACGCAACGGAAGCACGGGATGGTAAAGATTTTGGGGTGGCAGTACGCTGCACTTGACCAACCCTTCAACGCGAGAGATGTCCTTGCCACTTACGCCTGTCAACGCCTTACACTCGTCACCGACGAGGACTTTTGGGTGGCCGTATGGGAAAGATGCAATTTTACAGATATAGGGGTAGAGGGAGCAAACATCTACGTATTTTATTTTTTCACCAACGGTCCCATCATCCCTTTGACGAACCTCGTAGTTGCGCGAGGTGTTTCCCGTTCGTCCACCGTAAAAGGCATCGC
The DNA here is from genome assembly GCA_943736025.1 of Tenthredo mesomela. Classification (NCBI taxonomy): domain Eukaryota; kingdom Metazoa; phylum Arthropoda; class Insecta; order Hymenoptera; family Tenthredinidae; genus Tenthredo; species Tenthredo mesomela. The sequence goes on from OX031013.1 coordinate 32,232,638, forward strand.
GCGGATCTAAGGGGGTGCTGGTCGAGATGCTAGCCGTTATCGGGTGCCGCGCCAGGTACTCGCGCATTTCCCTGTTTTCTTCGAGAAGCCGATCGAACGCGCACTCCCATATCTCCGTAACCACGTAGCCCATTTTCCTCATACACACCGTCTTCGAACGTGTTTCTTCGGCACGTTTGTCCATGGTGTCACCGTTCACGGTACGGCGGTCACCGTTCACATTGAAACACCGTCTGCATCCGTGCCAGAAGCAACCGTGGAATTCAAAAATGTGACGCGTCCCGTCATCCGCCACGTAATACCCGTCCACGACCCGACCTGTCTCCGGAATACGGAATTCGCGCGAACGGCCGGCGTGCGCGATCACGGCACCTAACTCCCTCTCTTTCCAGACGAGCCACTCTATCGCCTTTTTGGACTGACGATCGGCCAACCTATAGCCACCCGGTGGTAGAATACCTATACGGTCAGCTTGTAGGAAATTTTTTCTAAACACCGCTGAGCAGGCTGACGCAATAGTTGTGCTCTCGGTGAACGGACAGACTTTCCCACATTCGATAAAAATATCTCTAAATGCGACGCATGCGCGACGTAAAATGTCCACATCGGATTTACAATAGGCCACCAATTCCGCGTCGAAATCGAACAGATGATTTTCTGCCACAGCATCATTGTACCATTTGTAGAATTCCTCACGTGCGGAGGTACTCATGGTATCAGGCGAGTAAAATTTCGCCGCGGGTAACGGTCCTATGTAACCCGTGTTCTCCGGGATGTTGAACAGGTGTGGGAAAACTCCTTTCACCGAAGCCTCTGGCAATCCGAAGGCTTTAGGCAGGGCGGATAACGCCATTGGCATGTAAGCCAGTGAATCTAAAAATCGGGTATGTCCGGTTTCCAGCATAATAATTTTACTACCGTTCAAAATTACCTGCGGTGGCTCGGTGTTTTGCTCGACCAAGTATCGTAAAATAAATTGCGCGTCGAAGCCTCGGGCATTGTGAGCGATACAAATTATTTTGCTGAAATTGTGAATTGGTCGCGTGGCGAATTCGACCAGCTGTCTGACGGGATCTTTTTTAAATACATACTCGCGCACGAGTCCGCAGGCTGGGCAACCGTTCTCAATGTCCAAATTGGACATACATTGACTGCAAACCTGGTGCACCACGCATAGATTAGGGACGTGAATATTTGTCGTTATATCACCGGGGATCGTTACGTTCTGCTGCGTCTCGAAATCATAAAATATAAATATGTATTTTCCGTTATTATTTTCGTGAGATTTGAGCGGTGCCATGAAACATTGATGATTGTAGGGTCGAAGGGTGTTACAGGTCTTACAATATCGAGTGTCACACGAGTGAGCACCCAGCGAAAGATTCATGAGTCGCGTGCAGTTCGGACAGATTCGAAGCGTCGCACAGACGGAACGACGCGGGCTAAACGAGCCGACCCTACGATGCCTTTCCATACAGGCCACCCCACGAAACGCCCGTTTACAGTCAGGGCACTCTAATTCCATCGCCCGGTGGTCGCACGCCGGGGTGCCCAGACACTGCGGACAACGGCCCGAGCAGCGGTGCTCATGACTGTTTTTATATTTTTTGTTGCAGGTCTCGCAAAAGAACCTGCCTGCCGCGGCACCGGTTAGACTCGTTATCGTACAATAGTGGCGATCGTCTGGAAAGTAGAGAAGGTTCAAACGGTGCGTTACGTTTCTCCCGCTCTCGGTCACCACACTGCTACCGTTATAGAACGTTGCATCCCCGGTCCCCAATTTACCCGCCTCGTATACCACGATTGCCATTCCCTCGCGGGCCAGATACCGTTGATATTGCAATATCTGGCACACCCCGCACCCCGTCTCCGGTATCTCGACTCCCGCTCTCTCCGTCAACCCTCTCGCCGCTTCGCGCTGCAGCCGCGATCCCGATCCGCGTATCGCATTATATGCCGCGTGAAGTTCACCGCTACGAATCGTCCCCCTCTCGGCGTGTGCTCTCGCGACGACTAGAGCCCGCGGTAAACAAAGACCATCGGTGTTTATAATTTGAACGATAGATTTTTTAGCCACACCCGCGTGTGTGATGGGACGAGCTTTTCCGCGACCGGACGGGACTTTGACGCAGTGCACCGTGACCGAGAATACTTTATCTACCCCGAACTCCGAATTACTCTGCGTCACGCTGGAAACTAGCCTCCACAGGTCCGCGTACAGAGAATCACGAACCGGCCGAAAAGATAGCCACGCGGAGCCCTGATTGAAACTTTCGGCATGGAAAACGAAACCGATGTAGTCACTCGAATGACACGTTGAGGTGACGTACGCGTGCAGATCTCTAAAAGCCCCCTCTAACCATTCCACGGGATTAACACCTGATTCGGGTAGTTTGATTTTGATGTCGAGTTCCCGCGCGTGAACCTCGAATCGTCGAATGTATTTAGATGACTCTCCGAGTATCGCGAATCGATTACCAGGCGTCAACGATTGAGAATCGTTTTCCCTGACTGACTCTTTCTCGCTCTCACTCTCATCGGCCGTCTGCGTCTCTAAACTAGTATCGGCTTGTTCGGAGTCGTCGTCAGAGTCATAACTGTCCTCATGGACAGGGTTCACGTTAGACACTGAACGACCGATTCCCGAGGTACCGGCACCCTCGTTTACTCGTGGTATGCGTCTATGACCACCAATCTGTACACCCGTGCTACCCTCATGTTCGTTGACACGAGGTAGTTTTTCGTATCCCTGGATGTCGGTTATTACTGGTTTCTCTGATGGGTGAACAAATTAGAGAAAAATAAGGTCCAAAAATTCGTTGTACATCGCTCGAGCATATTTACAAGCACACACGCACGCCTGTACGAGAACCCGTGAACCCAAACCCACTCCCACCCTCCTTTTTTTTTTTATATGAATTTTTTTTTTTTTTTTTTATATGAATTTTAATATTCGGGAGATGAGGACAACTCCTCCCCAGCGCTGCTAGGCAGCGAGAATACGCCGCTCTCGGGTGAGGGCCGATTGGCAACCGGTGACCATATGGCACTATCAGGTGAGGACATGGAAAAGATTTCGATCTCCTCCACCTCCTCCCTCTCATCTGTCTCATACTCATCTTCCTCTTCCCCCTCATCCCTATTCTCAATATCAATCTCATCCTCGTCATCATCCTCCTCCTCCTCCTCCTCCTCCTCCTCCTCCTCCTCCACCTCCTCATGCTCTTCTTCATCGTTATAATACTCCCCCGTATTTAGAGAAGGAGCCGGAGAGATTTCTAAGAGATAAAATACTACATTCTAGCAACAATACCTATGTCCAGACGAGGTAAAACGGTATTCGTTCGTAAAAAAACAAAAAGACTATTCCTATACATAGACTCGGACGGGTACTCTGCGACGTGCGTATGTAATGCAATACGACACATATTAAACTTTTTGTGACTTACCGCCAAGACTGCCACGTGATGATGATGCATTCGCTGGTCCGAGGACTGGAAATCTATCCTCCGTAACTGACACCACACACTCACTATCATCAACTATCACTACGTCACTGTCACAGGTCACTATGTCTTGATTTTCCCCGGCGACTTCGAGGACATTTTCACCGTCGTTGGAAGCGGTACCCGCGTTGTCGGATACTACCTCCATCCCCGATGCTAATTCTTCCTCGCTTAAGATTAGTATTATCTCCTCGCCGGGATCCACCACCATCAGCATGGCATCGTTGACCTCGGGATCCTCCAACAGTGCGAGTAGTTCTGACACGAATAAAAAACCCCGTCGGTTAATTTATCACCTTTCCGGATAGTTTTGATTCACAATTTCTGAACGAACAAAATTCTACTTACCACGGTGCGAGTTGTATTCTCGAATAAGTGGTGCCAACACGGCAAAATGAGATGTCCCTCGTCTGATCACCGTCTCAACGGCGATGCACAAACACTCCCGTAAATTGAGAAACGCGGCGTTCGCGAATATTAAACCGATCGCACGCTCACTGCATGCGGTAATCAGGCGTCTGAATTGACGAAGCAATTCCACCTCTGACATACGCGTCAGCGATCTTCTCCATCGGGTATCACATTCGCGATCAATTATAGAATTGTTCTGCCTGGCGTAAAACACAGCCCTCAACACTGCAGCACGGTACAAATTCTTCACACCCGTCATAATTACTTGGAAGACTTGGTAAGAAATGTAAAAAAGTAAAGTATCGCAAAGTATGACGGAGCGAATAAGAGTAGGTTATTCCACGGATCAGAGATCTATGAGAATGAGAAAACGTCTTGAGAGGACGTCATATATGTAACCTCGATACATTAACACCGTACACGCAGATTTTTACGTGTGGGTGCACGTACGGACCTGGGAAAATCGACGGAGAAGGGTGAACGAGGCGGGACAGTTGTGGAAAGTCTAGTATAATTCCCACGAATTCTTCCAATTCTGTCATCGACCAATATGTATATTTCTGCGATAACGCAAGTAGGTATACTTTGCTCAGCAGTAGGCTCCCACTCTATCGGGAGACCGCTCCGCCCTCAGACCGCGTTTTTAGGGGTAAGTGCAACCAGATGCGAAATAGGCGAGTGTTGCTAGTCCCAAAACTCCCGTACAGCGGTTATGGTCAAAGACCCGCTGATACGCTGCCCATCAGCCTCCAACGTTTTTTAGTCGAATACTCTTCTAAACCGTGGATACATGCTAATAATCATGATGTACGGACCGTAGGGACTGAACAGTTGTCGCATTAGATTCTGTGGGAAACTATGTATGATTCCCATGAATTTCTCTCGTTTCGTGAGAAAGTCTCATCACGCGGTAACCATAATTCAGCGATAACGGCAGTCGATCCGCTCTATGTAAGAGCGCGGGTCCGATCTTCCCGATTTCTCACAAGGAGTCGGACAGTAATCCCGACTACCCTTGTACGCACAAGTGCAAACAGATGTGAAATGTACGACTGTTACAGGGCCCACCGCTCCCCCAATGACGGTGGTCAAACACTTGTTGTGACTCCGCATGGGGTAGACCGTTAGGTTCCAACGGTTCCTTTAGTCTAAAATTCCTTCAAGTCATAAATATTGATAATAACATCGCTCGGTTCTCGGGAGTGAAAGCACTTATCGTAAAATAGCGGAATAGATCCAACTCGCTAACGATACTCCATTTTTTCTAAATTCATAACCGCGCCAATGTGTGACACGATTGATGCATCCTGCAAGTCCTGTTGCAGCCTGTTGCGGCGGCGGGTACACCATTAATCTGTCCGATCCCCGCTGTACTAGAAAAAACGTGTGTGGGCAAGCTGTGTAGGGGGTGGAAAAAAAAAATTGGTGGGAATTATTTTGTAACGGTCGAAATCATATTCCATACGCTCAACGTGTTTGAAATTGACCTGTATGAAGTTGGTGCCGCAGTCTTCTGTCGCCTTCTATTCTTCATGGTTACATAGAGAAGGAAAGAGACAGAGGACTGCGGGGCCAGCTTCATACCGAATAGAATCAGACACGCTGGGTGTACAAAAGAGAGGATGTCGTCGCAAGACGCATCAGTCTTCGGTTAACCGTGCGAGAACTAGTATCTAGCAATGGAAACCCCCAAATCAACCAGTGGCACGATGGGAAACGCGAGTAGAATATTCAAATCGTTTGCAAGTGCAGTGAAAAAGTCTGATAAAAATCTATTACTGTCCGCTACCTACGGATTAAACACATCGTTTACGAAGAAGATTGTCGTCGGCCTCGGCTTGCGAGGTGGCGAGGAATTTGAACCGCTGATCAGATTGACCGGCAACTCACCGGACGGCATCTGTCTAGGATTGAGTGCCTGGACCGCGCTGTCTAACTCATTGGAAACAATATCGGACTACTTCGACTTCGACGTGTATGCAGACGCCCAATGGTATCTCGAAGAAATTGAGCTTGGTGATGACTGCAATGTACGATTTACAACAGCGCATGGTGCGAGGGCCATCAGATTCGATGTCCCAGAGAGCTCCGTCCGATGTACCGAACCTCGACGAGGCGATGGTTACGCAACGGAGCTAGTATCCGACGAAGAGGATGGAAGAAATCGTGACGACTGCGCTCCGCTCCTGAAGCGACCGAAAATTCATCGACCGTCGATCGTCATGCAAAAAACCACATTCGACGGCTTGAAAACCGTATTCGTCTGTGTTGACGAACAACTTCGAAGACTCCAAAGACTGGCCGCCAGTGTAAACCAGTGCAAAAAGCAATACGTTGAACACATGGTGTCAAGAATTAGGCGTTACCCCTCTAAAGAACCTTCTCTTCATACCATCGCACAGATGACCAAGAACGAATACGGAGTCGTCAAAGAGAGCATCAAGTCAGCGGTCGACCCCGTCTTCAGTGAACATTATCTCGATATTGTTTTACTAGAATTGACCAGACTGTTTTCGAATTTCATCGCTGTTGAAGTCAAACAACAGCTTGAGACCGACCCGAAGCCTAATTCACGTGCAAATTTACGTCTCGACTTGAAAACGTCAAACTAATTACCACGAAGGAATACTAAGCTGCTAGAGAGAGAAAGAGAGACATCGTTGGAAAAATGTGTTCATCGGCCTTCATTCAAAGTCACGAGACCTCCGGACCATACAGGGTGGGAATACCTAACACCGTGATTCGCTTTCGACCGGACGATATGTTGGACAGCTTGGACAATCCTCCTCCTCCTGTTTGGTTTAGAATAGGTTTACTTTTAATATTCGCAACAGCCTGTATTTTTACAATCTGGGCATTGAAAGTGATCATCACAATGCCAAGACGCTTTATTGCTAGCGATTTTATCGGAGCTAGTTGCGAAGGAGTCTTGTCCGAAGCATTGTGAAATCAACGAACAATCTTGTATAATTATAACCATAGCTGTAAGATTTAGAAAGAAAATTGAATACTCGTAGTCGTAATATTCTATATTTTATCTTAGCATAAGTTACTTGTCTGTGTATTAGAAAATAAGTTGTAGGAATAAATGAAATAATTGGATTTTTTCTATAACCATAGCTGTAAGATTTAGAAAGAAAATTGAATACTCGTAGTCGTAATATTCTATATTTTATCTTAGCATAAGTTACTTGTGTGTGTATTAGAAAATAAGTTGTAGGAATAAATGAAATAATTGGATTTTTTTTTCGTAATTAACGCGTCATTCAATTATACACCTTTACCCATTCATAAATAAGTATATAAGCAGCAGGGTTCCCGCACCACCTAATTTTTCCCAAGTCCGCAACCTGTGTATTCTCACAAACAAACACATATATATATATATATATATATATGTAAAATCAGGGGCGTAGGGCCCGGGGGTGAGGGCGGCGGGGACGTAAGACAAAGTCTTGGATGACGTCACACGGCCCAGATCGTCCCAATATTGAGCAAGGGTAGGCAGGGGTGAGGGCAGGGGGGTGAGAGGGACAAAAACCCAAGGACACCCCAGCTGAGAAGTCGGCTAGAGCGAGGGGGGAGGGGAAGGGGGAAGGTTAGGTTGGAATCCTCAGTTTTCTCCAGAGTCGACCCGGGGGAAGCGGGGAGCGGGGAGAGGGGGGATTCTCCAAAGGCGCCTAGGGGGAGGGGGGAGGGGGGAGAGGGGGGTTTGTTGTGTCTGCCTAAAGCTGCCCATATCTACTTCCATGGGACGTCGATAAGTCCATAGGACATCCATAGGACATATTTCGGAGTTTTGTGCTGTCTGCGTGTAGACCAGGACTGCTGGCTGGTTTTTCTTATATATGTACGCACCATCTGTAGATGGAATGAAAATGCCTCTTTATATGAGAAGTACGAATATTATCAGAGGCGAAACGGGGTACCCCATTGTGCCCCGCCCATTGTGCCCCGACGCATCGTTCACGTAAACACGAGTGTAATGACCGGTTATATTTGTTGAACTTGAATTATCACTAGTCTTTTAGTTAGTCCAAAGTATGCTTAAACCAACATGTAATGTGAATATTCGGAGAAAAAATGGTAGCTAGCGTATTTACATTGGTCTAGCATAGCAAAAGTTATAATTTGCATGCTTTTTTGTTGACCTTCGATAGAATTCTATCCTAGTGCACTCCACACTCACAACGGCCACTTCGTAAAGCACAGCAGGGCTAACCTGAATGTTGCGTACGACTTTTACGCATCTCCGTTGCCTGTAGCGAGCACCCTCCCCATTTCCCGTTCCGCCCCGGTACCCCGTTTTACCCCGGGTTACCCTACATGTTATTTAAATGTGAAATCTTCTCACGTTCTGGGCGAGTACTTAACATTAATATTAAGGGCTAATATTTGGAGGGAATTTCTATTTTGGCATTTCCAACAAAATTTCAGGCCGGGAGCAAAGAAAAAAAAATAGTCCCAAAAAAAAAAAAAACCACCCTAATATATATAACATACTATACGTATTGAAGCACAAGGTGATTCAGTATTTGCTTTTTTTTTTAGGCTTTTCATTGTATAAACGTACCTGAGTCGGCCACTGTTTCAGCATATTAATCATGTAAAATCAAATGCAATACAATCGATTCCGTTTTCTGAGTGTTTTTTCCACTTTAATCTACATGATATAGGTATATGTGGTACAGCAACGTTCATTAATAGGTTCGCGGTGGCTAACTGTTTTTTTCGGACTTTTTCGAAAACGAGACTCCATTCTAGTCGTATTTCATGTACCGATAGTCGAAATTATAATTATAATAATTATGACCCCTTATAAAAATAATATAATATTATTTTATTTGATTGTATCCGAAAGTCAGAAAAAAATAGTTAGCTACCGTGAACTCATCAATGAACAAATTACTGTACTCAACATTACTGTACATATGTAATGAACGCAAAAAGATATTGATTAACAATCGTGTGACATCTGAAAGTTGTTGTAAATGTTGTCAATAAACCTTCTTTACTTGTACCGAGTTTCGCATCACACTTACGACGTCGACATTATTTATTTAATTCATCAGTTCCTATTAATAACGACAAAAATCATCTGGGTGACAACAATTATCAACATGTGATTAATCACATAATCAATCAACATGTGATAAAGTACATGACAAATTAGAAACCGAACTACGTAATAAGTCATGTGTTAAAATCGATCATAAGTTGATGACATTTTTCATATAATTTACCAAGTGCATTATTACATGGATTTTCACACAATCATTTCCAGTAGGGTATCCCTCCGCATAACCCTGACGAGGAATCGAGTTCCCCTCGTCGAGAAAATGTATACCGGTTCCCGTGAACAGGGTGTGGTAGGAATCCACAAATAACTTGGTCGTGAAATTGGGCTGTAATCAGCGGTTTCGATGGAATCTGAGTGCCTTCGATATATGGGGAATTCCCCGTCAAAATATACGGAAATAATAATTCCGAAATTTTGATTCCATCAATATTTTTATGGGTGATTACAAATAATAAGAGGAGCTTTCATGATTTATTTCGATTTTTTTCGTTCACGTGTTCTTGAGATATGAATTTTTGAATTTTTCTTTTTTGAAAATTCATAACTTCTTCAAAGATTGACCAAATGAGATGTTTTTTTTTTTTTTTTTCTAAAGCTTGGTTTTCAACTATACTTCAAAACAAAAATTACAAGAAACCTGAATATTATCAATTGCGGTATGATTTTTCCGGTTGGCGGAATAAAAAGACTTGGAAAAAAAAGACTCGGAAAAAAAACTGGAAAAAAAGACACGGAATAAAAAAGACCCGGAAAAAAAAAGACTCGGAAAAAAAAGACCCGGAACTGTGAGACTCAAAATATAAAAATTATTGATAAATTTCATTTTTCATTGTTTTCGACAATGAAAAATTATCGCTGAAGTGCTATGGATTATGTTAGAATATGTTGGGACACAAGTATTGCATCCTCGAAGGTTAGAATAGGTTAGGACTCCATTGATCTGTCGCTCATCCGAAACCACAACACCATACCCAGTACGAAACGCGCAGTCGGTGGTTATCGCACCCCAAATGTTAGAATAGGTTAGGACACTAGTATTGCATCCTCGAAGGTTAGAATAGGTTGGGACTCCATTGATATGCCGCTCATCCGAAACCACAACACCATACCCAATACGAAACGCGCAGTCGGTGGTTATGGCACCCCGAAATGTTAGAATAGGTTGGGACACTAGTATTGCATCCTCGAGGGTTAGAATAGGTTAGGACTCCATTGATATGTCACTCATCCGAAACCACAACACTGTTGCACGCTTTGACTATATAACCCTGGACTGCTAACGCTAACTTCAGGCGTGTTGTCAGGATGTGGCGCTACAGGCAGTCAACGGTCGAGTTCAGAACTACTCAGAAGCTTTGTTTACATAATTGTTTCGCTCAGATCAGGGTGCTTATTCACTAACTTTTGCGTTATCATAACTGCAGAATAGCTGCAGAAAACAATGTCAATCCATGAAATAGGAGCAGCTCATTGGTAGCCGCCTATTGTTTTATCACCCGTATACTTCAAGTTAGTTCACTTATAACCTCAAATTTCTCTGAAGTGAAAATCTTTTCACATCGTTTTATTGATATTTTTATCCGGATACTGATTTCAGAATACGGAGAAACGAGAATTTAACAAAAAAAAAATTATCTTCACGGGCCAATAAAACAAATCGTAAAAATTACATTGAAACCAATTTATTGCCCTTCTATATTCTTGCATACATGGTGAGGCATTTAAAGTGTTACAGAGCAATAGCACTCAAATTATTGATCATATCCAAAAATGTTTCAAACAGAAGTTTTATTGTTCGAGAAGGCCGTCATACTGGATCACCCTATTTTTTTTATCGGTGGAGGCGCTGAAGCTACAGCAAGGTCAACTCCACTTTTTTAAATGAAACTACGCATTTTTTATTACGTTATTTTATTCTACTTGGAAAACCAAATGACTTTCGTATGAAACATTTTTTGGTGAGACATCAATTTTTCGTGATATTCAGCTGAACAACTACAGATTTTTGAACGTTCAAGAACTTTTTACCTCTGAACTATCAAGTTTGGAGAAAAGTTGCTGGTGACAAATAGTGCTCAATTTTATGCAAGGAATTTCGGGAAATGATTGCAGAATTTTTCCCCGTAACTTTTCATCGCTGTTTCTTCAATTGCGTAAAAAAATTAAAAATTGTTGAAAAATTCGGAAAAAGTATTCTTCAAGGTTTTTTGCATGGAATTATGGAATCTTCGTACGTTGCAATTCTTCTCAAAGCTTGATAGTTTAGAGGTAGCAGATTCTTGAACGTTCAAAAATCTCTAGTTGTTCAGCTGAATACCATGAAAAATTGGTGTCTCACCAAAAAATGTTTCATACGAAAGTCATTCGGTTTTTCGAGTAGAATGAAATAACGTAATAAAAAATACGTAGTTTCATTTGAAAAAGTGGAGTTGACCTTGCCGTAGCTTCAGCGCCTCCACCGACAAAAAAATAGGGTAATCCAGTATGACGGCCTTCTCGAACAATAAAACTTCTGTCTGAAACATTTTTGGATATGATCAATAGTTTGAGTGCTATTGCTCTGTAACACTTTAAATGCCTCACCCTGTATAATATTAAGAACTTAAGTAAACGTTTCCTAGATTTTCGTAACTCATAATATGCTTCATTTATTAAAAAATTTTACTATTCCGGCATTGATCAATGATATTATTTAGTAAACTATTCTTATTTTGTCCTGTGTTCATCCAAAATACTAAGTACTCATTCAAATTTCCCGCGGAATTGACTGCCGAGAAGTCCAAGGAGTGGGGTAGATGTTGAAAACATCGGCTTCGCATACGGCTTATGGGAATAGTGGGGGGCATTAGCAGTCCAGGGTTATATAGTCAAAGGTTGCACGCATAACTTTACAAATATATCCTCAGGGCGCCTATCGGTAAGCAACCTGTGCCTACACGGCTGCCTTACCGCACCGCGCACCTCCCGCCTCTACGAGCGACCCGCGCTCTGAGGCAGGCTACCGGCGGTACTTCCACGCGGCGCCACTACGCGGCGCATAGCCATTTCGGCTCCCGCGATTATAGTAACCCGAGCGCTAAATAGATAAGCCGGCTATCGATTGCCTCAACACGATCATCTATGTACGCACCGTCGTCAAACGGAAAAACTGTGAGCTATACGCCTATACGGGTGAATACTCAATTAAGAGACTCTTTCGATTCCCAACAGTTGTCTCTATTCTTTTTTCGGCTTCATGCCAAAACTCCCCGACACCCCCGACTCCCCGGCAGCACCAGCAGCAGAGACCGGAGAACTTCTACAGCAGCGACACCAACAGCAGAGACCGGAGGATGAGTGCAGCTGAACGCACCAACGCAGCCACAGTACCAAACACTCCTACTCCTCCAAACCTCTCCTAACAAACAATATCACAGATACCCCCTGTCTCACCTACCACCACCCCCCCCCCCCCCCCCCCCCCCCCGCCTCATTGATTGGGGAGCTCCTCCGCCTAAGGGCCCTCCCCATTCCATCAACACCATACCCAGTACGAAACGCGCAGTCAGTGGTTATCGCACCCCGAAATGTTAGAATAGGTTAGGACACTAGTATTGCATCCTCGAAGGTTAGAATAGGTTAGGACACTAGTATTGCATCCTCGAAGGTTAGAATAGGTTAGGACTCCATTGATCCGTCGCTCGTCCGAAACCACAACACTCATACACAGTACGAAACGCGCAGTCGGCTAGCGATTATTGTCGAAAAGAATGAAAAATAAAATTTTTCAATAATTTTTATATTTTGAGTCTTTCAGTTCCGGGTCTTTTTTTTCCGAGTCTTTTTTTTCCGGGTCTTTTTTTTCCAAGTCTTTTTTTTCCGGTCTTTTTTTCCCGGGTCTTTTTTTTCCAAGTCTTTTTTTTCCATACAAAGATCAAACTTTGCGATTTCGAGAGGTTGGACACTTTTTTTTTTTTTTTAATCCTCATAAAAGCGCTTGTTTTTTTCACAAATTATGCCGTTGGATTTATCGTGCGGCCACATCCCATTCTATTGGTTTTTTTAATTTTAAATTTCGTTCTGGAGAATAAGGCTTCTGTATCGAATCAGACAGGAAGATTTCGTTAACTTTTGACTCCCTCTGGAACTCGTTCAGTTAAGTTCACTATTTTGAAGACTAGGGACTATTTTTCACAAAATTTTCGCGGGTTAAATCCCGCTATCAATATCAAATAATCTGTCCATGCTGCGATGTTTTTTTTTCTAAGTAGAAAATAAGCAGAAATTACATTTCTTTGAATGGAAAAATCATACCACAATTGATAATATTCAGGTTTCTTGTAATTTTTTTCTTGAAGTATAGTTAAAAACCAAACTTTTCAAAAAAAGAACATCTCATTTGGTCAATCTTTGAAGAAGTTATGAATTTTCAAAAAAGAAAAATTCAAAAATTCATATCTCAAGAACACGTGAACGAAAAAAATCGAAATAAATCATGAAAGCTCCTCTCATTAGGTGTAATCACCCATAAAAATGTTGATGGAATCAAAATTTCGAATTATTATTTCCGTACGTTTTGACGGAGAATTGCCCATATAGGGATAGATTGAAGAAAATCATGGGTGTGCCAGTCATTGTAGAAATCAAAGTTTTTTATTTTTTCAATGATAACGTTTCGACCGGTGCGTGGCCGGTCATCCTCAGATCTGTGGGGAGCAAGAACAATCGCTTAATTCTAAGATCTTAGTATTTTAAATATGTATATGTAAAAGATGTATGGGATGTTCTTGCTCCCCACAGATCTGAGGAAGATCGGCCATGCTCCGGTCGAAACGTTATCATTGAAAAAATAAAAAAAACTTTGATTTCTACAATGACTGGCACACCCATGATTTTCTTCAATCTATACCTAAAACCAGTCAAGAAAACCTTCTCTATAGGGATAGGTGGTTGAGTCCGAATGATGAGAAATCAAACGGATTGAGTTTTTTTATCACTGTTATAGGCTTTGTTGTCCACAAAACCGATGAATAAACGTTTCGGTAGTTGGCCAAGGAAAACATTATCCAGTGTCTCGGCTTGCACACCGCTATGTATTGTCATTGTCTTGACCTCAACGCGGGTCATCGGGTATTTCGCAGTTGTTTTGGCAAGGGTTCGTGCATGCGCCAGCAGGATACCAGGGCTGATCTTGACGCGCCGTATGAGTAAGGTCACCTCCTGAATCTCCATTTTATGACAGTCGCCAGGCTTCATCAAGCAAAAGGCATCCCTGGATCTGACGAGTCTCAATCGGAGTTCCACTCCGTTTAGCAGAAATTTTTCTTGATTGAAGACATCGTAATGCAAACGCCCGAGCATATCCACACTCCTCTTATCGGTGACATATTTACTTCTACTTTGGAATCCGGCATTGTTAACCCCCGTGGTCTCCTCAAACTGGCCGACTGTATCGGAATACCATAAACCCGAGGTGAGATGTGAATTTTTAGCTGCGTCACCATAGTTTAACAAAGTCTCGATGTAAGCTCTGTATGCGTATGAATTGTTACTGGGAGAAACCATTTTTTGATTAAAATATACATCAGCTTGATTGAAAATAGTGTGCAGAAAATTATTCACAGAGGCTACAAGTGAATCTGCAGAGGCTGAATCGGTCCGGGTTCTAGGTATATATTAGACCGATTCAAAAAAATCGACTATTCTTTTTTTTTTCAATTTTCGCATTGAAATACTTTCGGGGGGGGGGGGGGGGGGGGGGGGGGGGTAAAAAAGATGCCTGTTAAAAGCGTAGCTCTTTATTAAGATTTAGAGGTCGCTCATCGTGGATTTTTATTTTCCATTTGAATAGCATCTGAAATTTTTTTTTTTTAATTTTGTAGCTCACAAACCAATGAACAAATCCAAATGACTCATACATATTTTCATAGGAAATTGAACACTCTACACACGATGTAAGAAGAGTAGGTGGGTCGACTGCCGTGTTTCTCCATATGCCGCGCTGTGATTTTTAGGTGTTGTTACCCAGGAATTCCGCCAGGGTTCGCCTCGACAGAGATACTCAAAAAGCGGCGAATTCAAATTTCTATTTACACGCACTTTTACCATTACATGCCATTATTCACGCAATAATGCAGATATTAGTCAATCAGTGAACGGATACGTGCGGTCATACACAGATATAAGTAAAGTACCCATAACAATACCATCTATCTATACCTATATAAATGATCGATGTCAATTGTAATATATTTTGAACGAAATCGGGAATGTGCTAAAAATTGGAAGAATCGGGTTTTTGCGAAAATTACAGGCACTTTTTCCAAGTTTCCTCATTTGATGGAAGTTTGAAAATTGAAACATGATTTTCAACAATCCCGTTCACAATCTGTCCGTTCTGACAGTTTTTAACAGCGCACTTTTTACCCATTATTACTGGAGCCTTATGAATGCTCTGTACTGCATTCTGTCGGGTGAACCAAAACAAGAGGTCGTGGCTGTGGTCTGGGACAGCCAGTGACAGCTGAGGCTAGGGAACACGTGACTACGGTGATTGCTGTGATTGGCGTATCTGTGTCGCAGCACCGCCTGTACGAGACTCACTAAAACAACACGTAAAAATCACAGAAATTGAAGCCTAGTCGACCCACCTACTCTTCTTACATCGTGGTTGTATCTGTTCATTTTTTGAATTTTTTAAAATGGCGCCTCTCTGGATGACGTCACAGCTGTTCTCTGGGTATGTCGACAATCGCGAGAGTTGCAACGAAGCGTAACGCTGGTGGCGGAATTGTGTGTGGGGGGGGGGAGGCGGGGGGGGGGGGGGGGGGGGGGGGGGGAGGGAGGGAGATGATGAGCAAGGCGCGGACTTTCGTGCTGGATTCGTCACGGCAAGATCGCGAGCGCTCGGAAAAATGAGCGTGGTTCAATTTTTTTTTATGGACTTTGAAATATTTCCTAATTTGAGGACTTAGAATATTTTTGCCTTGGAGAAACTTTTGAAAAAATTGCTTCATAGGGACATCGGAAAATTTTGCATCCAAGGAGTATAGAAAATATTTACCTCTGCCGGAGAAGGAAGATTTAATATTTACTCGTTAAATAAAAAAATTAATTTATTAATTGTTTTTCTACAAATTTTATTAATTTTTTCTTTCGAAAAATTTGTTTCCGACATATATTTTTTGTTTATTCGCAAAAAAATTTTCAATTTTTTTTTTTTTAAATAACTTTTGTCAAATTTTTATTTTCAACATGTTTTTTCTCAAAATATTTTCTTTCTATACTTCTTTTTCTACATAAAAAAAAAATACTTTCTTCATCTCAGCAATTACACGATGAACGGCATCGTGCGAACTCCTCCCTTCCTCGTTTACTCGATGGATACCATATGGGTAAGATAAGCCCGTGTCATCTTCGGCCGAGGGCTACGTAGCACTTTGATATGAAGGGTACATTTCATTTGGTTTATACTTTATAGCAACGAACGACGACGTATTTGTTAAGATTTTTGAAACGGAAACTTCGACGATTGTCTCTTAATATGGATTTATATTGCGAGAAACTGCGCTCTACATCACAAGATGTAATTGGAGCAAAACGCATTGCAGCAAAATCTTCGTCGATCCAATTTGATAAAGCCTCTACCGCTGCGCCGTCTTTTCGATTGTCAATATCTTTCAAGATTTGATAACCTGCGTTGTTTCGTAGGACAGTACGCAGCTTTTGGATAGTTGAATATTTTATATCCTCACCTTCCTCGAGATTTCTGACAACAGTTTCGACAACAGTCAGTGACTCGTGAAGAGTTAATCCAATTGTTTCCAATTTCTCAATAGCATGAGGAAGGCTACCGAAATTCTTGAAGATTTCTTTCAGATCATTTTCGAGGTGGGCGATTTGAAACAGATCCTTCACTTTCGTAACCGATGCCGCGTCGGGAACTAGCGCATCGATAATCACTTTCATCAATGGGAAGTTTCTGCTGTAATACACGGCGGCTTCCAAATAGGTACCCTATCGTGTTATCACCGGTCGCGGCGGAAGAGCTAAGTCTGGTGCTATTCCCCGAAAGATCGAAACTCGAGCTGGACATTTCAGGAACATTTGTTTAACCTCAGCAATCACACGATCAACGGTATTATACGAATTCCTTACTTCCTCGGCTACTCGATGAATACCATGAGCAAGACAGGTAACGTGTATCATCTTCGGGTAAATTTCGGACAGAACTTTTCCCGACTTGGTCATGTACCGAGCTGCGTCCGTCACGTACAGTAGCACCTTATCGTGCTGGATTCCGTTAGGCCACAAGATCTCCAACGAGGAATTGAAGAAGTTTGCGATAGTTTCGTTATTGGCGCGCTCGAGTACCCCGCAGTTTATTAAACGTGGTGTTCCCGCGTGATCGTGGCACAAAGGTCCGACGATGGTATGGACAACATAGCGACCTTCGACGTCAGTCGTTTCATCTATAGAGATCCAAATGCTGTTGTCTCCGATTTCTTCACGAATACGACGGATAGTATTTTCGTAAGTAAGGGTGACGTACCTTTTGCGGAGTGTTGTAGCTTCCGGAACATGATTATTTGTCTATTTCTCGAGAAACGCCGCGAATAATGGATTATTAACTTTTGCCAGCGGAATATCTGCAGACATTAAGGCTTCGCAGAGGTCTATACAGAAAGCCGATTGTCACGATGAGCAGTCTTGAGATGCGGGACTAGCCAATGGTTCCGTACCACGCAAATTAACTGCGGATCGATGTTTTTCCGTTGCTTCGTGCCGTGCGATAACACCGGGACGATTGATTGAACTCAGTTTTGTTGTGCATAACTTGCAATAAATTTATTCATTCTCAAAAGTGAAATGAAGCCGATCATGATTTGCCCACCGGTCCTTAAACGTTAACTTGTTCCTTGACATATCGTAGCTATTTATTTATTGATATGTTTAGTATTAGACTAATGCCAGATTAAATACGAAGGTACGTTTTGAGTCGTTATGGGCTCCATAACCATAACAACTCGAAATGTTCCATTGTTTTAGATTTTTGGTTTAAAAAATTCACCTGAAAACAGAGAATCGAAAAAAATGTAGGAAGAAAAAATTTTGAGAAAAATTATCCAGAAAAAACCTTGCAATTTTTTTTTTGCGAACAAACAAAAAATATATGTCGGAAACAAATTTTTCGAAAGAAAAAATTGATAAAATTTTTAGAAATACAATCACTAAATTTCTTTTTTTATTTAACGAGTAAATATTAAATCTTGCTTTTCCGGCAGACGTAAATATTTTCTATACTCTGTTGTAATTGGGATCCTGGAATCTTTCATACAACTACAATTTGTTTAAGGATCCGTTGTCGAATTAAGAGTTGGAACTCAGTCGTACAAAAGTGATTCAAGTTTATTAATATATAAAGTTTTACAAAAGGTTTTACTAATATCGAACTAATCTCTGTATAAGACTTGGCTTCCGGGATAGAGCCGCGTTGTTTAACGGTTAGGTGCCGACGTTTCGTAAACATTGCAGTTTACTTCATCAGGGCGAGAAACAACCTGATACTGGTTGCTCCCCAACAGGGTGTCCCTATTTATGCCAGTTGCGGAGCCGTCCATGTGTGACGTTCCGCTCGGGTGGAGTTGACCAATCATATGTTTTTAAATGGTTGGCCAAACATTTAAAAAACCGGGAGGATGGCGTTCCAAATTGGATGGGTTTGAAGTCCGTTGTCTCTGTTGATGTTGTTAGGATGTTTACGGATTTCAAGGGCTTCTCTGTATTTTCGAGGAAAATACTGATTTGAGTTAGACAAGGAGGTGGTAGGGTCAAATAAGATTTGGTGGCCCGTTTCCATTTGGTGTTCCGCCAGAGCTGAGATAGTAAAGTGCTTCAGTTTGACGTATCTTTGGTGTTCTTTAAGGCGAGTGCTGATCTTCCTCCCGGTTTCTCCGATGTAAACTTTTCCACAGGAACAAGGGATCCTGTATACCCCTGAAGAGCTGAGCGGGGGGAGTTTATCTTTTGGGGAGTTGAGGAATTGCCCGATTTTCTGTGGTGGTTTCTCCTTAGGATTCTCCCTATGGAGTCTGTCACTCCTTGAATGTAGGGGAGGAAGGCAGTTCTTCTCGTTACTTCCGTTGGTAAGTTTGAAATCTCTGTCGATGGGTTGGGCTTGTTCTGGAGTTTTTGGATGGTTTGTTAGATTTGTGTGGACGAGTAACCATTGGATTGTAGGATTTTCTTCAGGTGGGCTAGTTCGACGTTGAGGTTATCTGAATCAGAGACTGTCAGTGCTCGGTGGACGAGTGAGCTGATCACTGATCCTTTTTGTGATGGGTGGTGGTGTGAAGCTGCATGGAGATATCTGTTGGTGTGTGTGGGTTTGCGGTATACGCGATGTCCCAATTGACCATCTTGTTTTTTCGTGACTAGCACGTCCAGGAAGGGAAGTTGGTTGTTATTTTCTGTTTTCATCGTGAAGCGTATGTTAGGGTGTCGAGAGTTGAGAAAGTCTAGAAAGGTTTGGAGGTGTTCCTTACCATGTCGCCAAATGACAAAAGTGTCATCAACATATCGGAGCCAGAGTTCAGGTTTTAGTCGGGCTTCTCCGAGGGTGTGGCTCTCGAAGTGCTCCATGAATATGTCCGCTATGATGGGAGAAATTGGAGATCCCATAGCAGCGCCTGAGGTTTGTTCGTAGAATGCTCCTTGGTAAAGAAAGTAGGTGGAGGTGAGGCAGTGTTCGATGAGGGGAAACAGTTGTTGGGGTATCTTTTTGGATCTTTTTATGATTTCCAAGGTGTCTGGGATAGGGACTTTCGTAAACAGTGATTCTACATCGAAGCTGACTAGAATGTCATCAGGATGTAGTCGAATCTGTTGGATTTTCTCGACAAAGTCTTTCGAGTTGAGGATGCGTGAGCCGGAGTCGGATAGGAGTGTTTGGAGTTGGGACGCCAGATACCGTGAAAGTTTGTATGTGGGCGAGTTAATCGCACTAACTATTGGTCTCAAGGGTACGTTGGTTTTGTAGATTTTGGGTAGGCCGTACAGTAGGGCGGAGTGAAAAATGCACTTTTTTTAAATCGCTATCTCCTTAGCACTCAAAAATTACGTCTTGACATCCTGAAAACCCACACCAAAGGATTTTTTTATGAGACCACATCTTGAGGTGCCTAGATGAAGATTACATTTTCACTTCACTTTCGGGAACTTCCAGACTCGGATATATCCTTCCATTCACTAGAATGCAATTTTCAGCTAACAATTAAAATTTCGAATAATGATCTAATTGGCTTCATTTCAAACCTTCAAAGAAACAACAGAAATTTGGTTATTCTCACTATGACACGGAAATAACCAAATTTCTGTTGTTTTTTTGAAGGTTTGCAATGAAGCCAATTAGATCATGATTCAAAATTTTAATTGTTAGCTGAAAATTGCATTCTAGTGGAAGGAAGGATATATCCGAGTCTGGAAGTTCCTGAAAGTGAAGTGAAAATGTAATCTTCGTCTAGGCACCTCAAGATGTGGTCTCATAAAAAAATCCTTTGGTGTGGGTTTTCAGGATGTCAAGACGTAATTTTTGAGTGCTAAGGAGATAGCGATTTGAAAAAAGTGAATTTTTCACTCCACCCTACCGTACAGTCTGGGAGGGCAGGATTCTTTGGGAGTCAAAGCTTTTTTGGTTGGTTCCGGCAGATTGCTTTCCTTGATAAGGAGGGTGGTGCGTTTTTCTATTTTCGGTGTAGGGTCTCTTGAAATTTTGCGGTAGGTAGTGTCGTCCAGGAGTGTTCGGATTTTGGTTTCGTAGTCTTTCCTGTTGAGGACGACCGTGGCATTGCCTTTGTCTGCTGCCAGTACGATGATGTCGGGGTTACTGTTGAGTTCTCTCAGTGCTAGGCGTTCCTGTCTAGTGAGGTGTCCTGTCTAGTGAGTTTTTTTTTTAAATGTTTGGCCAACCATTTAAAAACATATGATTGGTCAACTCCACCCGAGCGGAACGTCACACATGGACGGCTCCGCAACTGGCATAAATACGGACACCCTGTTGGGGAGCAACCAGTATCAGGTTGTTTCTCGCCCTGATCAAGTAAACTGCAATGTTTACGAAACGTCGGCACCTAACCGTTAAACAACGCGGCTCCATCCCGGAAGCCAAGTCTTATTCAGAATCTCACCGCGAAAGCCTCAGAGACCTAATCTCTGTATAATGCGTCTTGCTTCTGGTCGCGATGTTCTGACCATGAGCGCGTCGTCTGCCCTCCTTTCAATGACTATTTAGGAGGTCAGTGCTGCGTCCGTACATTGCTATGTATTTCGCCATACGACAGAGTTGTTGCTCTGCTATATCGCGTTAGCGCATTCCTGGATTTGAGGTGTCACAATTGATAGGTATTATAGGATAGGTATTCGAATTGCAACATCCCTCCCCCCTTGGAAGAAAAGCCTGTGGATTTTCTCCTGAAATCAGTTAAATCTGCTGGCTTGCGTCGGTGTGCGTACGCTTGCCTATTATGCTATATCTAGGTTAATGGTTTACATAATGTATCCCGTTACAATGTTTTTATATAATCGTTTTTTAATCTAGGTTAGTATGACCTATTTTCTATATCATTTTTGTATCAGCTAAATTGTTTCAAATTTCTAGTTCCAAATTTCCTACTCGATTCATATTATTCAATAAAAGGTTTCAATCGATTTATATGTACTCTGAGATTCTTCCTATTATTTTTTATGGTGTAGTTAACGTCTGAGTTTACCTCTAGAATAGTATAAGGACCAATCCATTGAGATAATAACTTTTTCGATCGTCCTCTGCATACAGTCTCGTCGTATAGTAATACCTTATCTCCAATCTTGAACCCTTTTTCTTTGGTTCGTCGGTCGTACTCAATTTTTGACTTCTCCTTGGCTTCTTGCAGATTTTCTTTGGCTATCAGATTGCTGGCTCGCAATCTCTCTCGTAATTCTCGTGCGTAGTCGTCATAGGTGTACGTCGGTTCTGGATCCTTTTTCAGCGATGTTGGTAGTTCAGCTCGGTGTCCATACACCAGCTCGAACGGTGTAAATCTCGTTGCAGTATGGGGCGTCGTGTTATATGCAAACATAGCATATGGTAACCATTCGTCCCAGTTGCTCTGTTCTTCGTTTATGTAATATCTCAGATATTCAGCTAACGTCCTATGTGAACGTTCTAAGGCTCCATTGGATTCAGGATGATAGGCCGTCGTCTGAATCTTGTCGATCTTCAACAATTTACAAGTATCTTTGAAAACGTTACTCAAAAAGTTCGTACCTTGATCGGTGAGTATTCTCTGTGGTATTCCGTGTTCGCATACGATCCTGGTCGCGAATGCCTTAGCTACAGTGTTAGCTTCGTGGTTCAGAATAGGTATTGCCTTGCTGAACTTGGTTAGACAATCTTGAAACGTGAGGATGTATTTATTTCCTTGTTCTGTTACCGTCAGTGGTCCTACGATATCCAATGCGCATTTCTCAAAGGGTTGATTTGGAGTGTCAGTTATGATCATTGGTGCCTTCGTCTTCTTGCTGAGTTTATTCTTCTGGCAATTCTCGCATCTCGAAATGTGTTCCTCGACATCCTTCCGTAATCCAGGCCAATCGTGTTTCAATCGGATTCGTTTGATCGTTCGATTAACTCCTTGATGTGCTCCTAATGGCGTATCGTGGTACTCATAGATGATCCTGTTCCGATCTTCCTCGCAATATTCTTGTTCTCGGTTGTTCAATTCTTCCTCTTCTTTCTGCTGACTTCTGGTCACTGCGTACATGCGACTCAAGGCATCTGCGTTGGTATTTGGCTTCCTTGCCTTGTACTCGATCTCATAGTCGTATTCTTCCAGCTTCAGTCGCCATCTCATGAGTCGTGATCCTGGATCTTTGACTCCGAATAACCATGTGAGTGGTTTGTGATCTGTAACAATCTTAAATCTGGTACCATATACATACGGTCTGAAATGATTAACTGCCCAGACTATGGCCAATAATTCCTTTTCTGTAGTGCTGTAATTGCCTCCTGCCGAATTTAGAGTCCTACTTGCGTATGCTATTGGCAAGTCACTTCCTATTGTTCCTTGCGACAGGACTGCTCCGATAGCCTTGTCGGATGCGTCTGTCGTCACGATGAACGGTTGTTCGAAATCTGGATATTGTAGAATTGGTGCGGTCGTCAACGCCTTCTTCAAATTTTCAAAATCTTCTTGTTCCCTCGAAGTCCATCCAAATTTCACCTCTTTCTTCAGCAAATGTGTAAGCGGTTTTGCTAAACTCGAGAAATTCTGTATAAATCGTCTGTAATATCCGGCCAAGCCCAGAAATCCTTGAACATCTTTTACAGTCTTTGGAATTGGAAATTCTTCTACTGCTCGGATCTTCTCTGGATCTGCTTTTATTCCATCTCTAGTGATGACGTGTCCCAAGAAGTTGACCTCTTTCCTCAGAAACTCACACTTGTCAGGTTGTAACTTCAATGAATTCTGTCGTAAGCGTTCAAGTACCTCTTCCAGTCGTTTGTTATGTTCCTGCAAACTAGGAGCATGTATGACAATATCATCGAGATAGACATAACACCTCAGGCCTTGTATTCCTGAAAGTACAGTATTCATTACCCATTGAAACGTAGCAGGTGCGTTCTTCAGTCCAAAAGGCATGCGATTGTATTCGTAGTGACCATGTGAAATGGAAAATGCCGTCTTGCACTCATCCTCCTCTTCCATTGGAATTTGGTGAAATCCTGATGCTAGATCTAGTGTAGAGAAATACTTTGCCTTACCCAACTGGTCCAATATTTCGGTAATATTAGGCAGTGGGAAGAAGTCTCCTACAGTAACCTCGTTCACCTTACGGAAGTCAACTACGACTCTCATCTTCGTCTTTCCTGATGCGTCCGCCTTCTTCGGTACTACCAGCAGTGGTGCATTCCATTGGCTTTTGCTCGGTCTGACTATCCCGTCGGCAAGCATTTTATCTACCTGCTCGTTTATCTCCTGCTTGTGTTTTTCTGGAAGTCTATAAGGTGATACATTTATTGGCGCAATATCCGGATTTGTAGTAATTCTATGACTAGCTGCGTTCGTGTAACCCAGATAGTCTCCTTCTAAGTGAAATACATCATGAAATTCTTCACAAATATCTAGTAAGCTCTCTTTTTCTTCTCGATTCAGATGACTCGTACGTAGGTTGTCTCTCAGCTGTTGCATTCGGCTCGCGTTACTCGGTGTCATTGTTCGACATGCATAAACTTGCGTCATATCTGTGTGCTCTTTGCCTAGTGCTACTATTTGAACACACGGCTGTTCCAGCTCTACATCATAATCGTTTGTATTCAAAATGCTGACTTTGCACTCACCGTCGACTGCGTTGGTGATGCAACTCCCCATGTATACTCCTGGCTGTAACTCGATTCCTTCGACGATACCTTCCGTGTCGTCGTGTGTCTTTGCACGGACTATCTTCTCGCTTCTTCGTTCAAGCGATATGTGAGCTCCTGTGGCTCCTAAATTCCATGTCGTTCCGTACAATCTTGCATATTTCCCAGATCTGAGCTCGACGTCATGCTTCTCGAGGAAGTCGCCTCCTAAGAGACCGTCTGCTTCTAGTGGAAAATCGTCTTTTACTGCGTAAAAAGGGTGCGATATGTGCCTATCACCAACCCTTATATTTAACCTTACCTTACATAAGGTCGCAACCGGTGTTCCGCCTATTCCTCTGAGCGTGATCACACCGTCTTCAGCCATCACTTCGCCGTCAATTCTTCCAACTTTTACTAGGCTTACCTCAGCTCCTGAATCTAATAGCATTGTTCCGTGTCTCGTTTTGAATTCATCTGCCTTGATCGTTGCGTGGTTTTTCTGTTTAGATCCGTTTATTAGGCAATTTACTGGTACGACGCGATACGGTTGCCTGCCCGCCGCGCCTGCTCCTCGTTTCCCGAAGTCTCTTCGTCTCGCCTGCTGACGTCCCTAGAATGACCTGATTGGACCCGTTCCTCTCTTCTAGGAGGTCCCTGATTTCTCCCGAAGCCTCGCCTATTTTCTTCGGCTAATCTGGCTCTACAATCTCGAATAAAATGCCCTGGTTTTCCACAAAAATGACAAATTACCTCAACTCTTCTCACGTATCTGCTTGGTGTCGGCAATCGTTGCGGATAACTGGATCCTGTCTTCGCTGAGCGACAGGTGTCCTGGCTTCCCACAGTTATAGCAATTATTTCCTCTGTTACCTTCTCTGCTGTTGCGCGGTTGATTGTGTTCCCGATCCGATCCACGAATGGGGCCTAAATCTCGTTCCTCTTCTATCGCGAGTGATATGGCTTCCCTAAGATTTTCACATTGTCGGCTCTTGACTAATATCTTCAGCTTGTCGTTCAAGCCTCTGATGAAGATATTGACAGCTTGTTTTCTGACTTGGCGTTCCAGCGTCGGTTTCGAATCCTCTTCTGCGGCTTCCTTCATCGTCACTTCGATTACCTGTGCAGTTAGTTTTTCGACTCGTGCTCCATATGACTTTGCGTCTTCGTTGTGACGTTGTCTACAGCTGCTGAATTCCACTTGTAACGAAGCTGATGTCCGTGTATCGATGCTCATCGACTTTAGCTCTTCCTCCAGTGTATTCCAGGTGTCAATTGATTTGTATTCTAAAGCTCGTGCTGGAGCACCTTTGATCCGCGTGCTCATAACAGCTTTTAGTAGGTTTTGCGTATCCTCAGGTCGTATTATTTTACGTGCATATTTACAAGAGCGTATAAAATCACAAACCTTTCCTCGGTCACTGCTATCGAAGATCTCGATGTCCTTCAACACTTGTCCCACGGTGACGGTATTTTCTGCATTGTTAGTTGGAGGTTGATTCGCTTCTATGTTCTGAATCTGTGGTGGTGCTACTTGCTCTCGAGTCTTGCTTTTAACAAATTCGCGTAATGTCGCACGAAGTTCGTCGACCGTATTTTCTTCGGTCACGTTTATACTAAAATGCTCACAGGCTTGGAAAAGATGATCTCTTCGTAAATCTTGAATCCACGAGGTTTTACCTTCTGTAATGCGTCTTTCCACCAAGTCCCAGTTCAATGGCATTTGCTCTTTTCCCGAAGATTCTTGTGCTGCTGCAGCCAATGATAAATTCAAGGCGTGCCTCTGGCTGGGAGGTAGTACGCCAAACAACGGTGAATTATCCCCAAAGCTTACTTCTCTTTGTAACTCAGGTTTAGTCGGGGAGTCTACGGATGCTGATCGTTCTCTTCCTTTCTTTGACATGTGACGTCACGGTAATTTCTTCAACGATGTCACGATCACTTATTCTTCTGATTCACTCGCTCGATACTTGATTCACTTGTACGATTCGACGATCCCTGCCGCTGCCACCAGTTGTTGTAATTGGGATCCTGGGATCTTTCATACAACTACAATTTGTTTAAGGATTCGTTGTCGAATTAAGAGTTGGAACTCAGTCGTACAAAAGTGATTCAAGTTTATTAATATATAAAGTTTTACAAAAGGTTTTACTAATATCGAAGTAATCTCTGTATAATGCGTCTTGCTTCTGGTCGCGATGTTCTGACCATGAGCGCGTCGTCTGCCCTCCTTTTAATGACTATTTGGGAGGTCAGTGCTGCGTCCGTACATTGCTATGTATTTCGCCATACGACAGAGTTGTTGCTCTGCTATATCGCGTTAGCGCATTCCTGGATTTGAGGTGTCACAATTGATAGGTATTCGAATTGCAACAACTCCTTGGATGCAAAATTTTTCGATGTTCCTACAAAGCAATTTTTTGCATTTTGCATTTTGCATTTTTCGACATTCCTACAAAGCAATTTTTTTAAAAGTTCGTATAGTAACAACGCAGGTTATCAAAACTTGGAAGATATTGACAATCGAAAGGACGGCGCAGTGGTAGAGGCTTTATCAAATTGGATCGACGAAGATTTTGTTGCAATGCGTCTTGCTCCATTACATCTTGTGATGTAGAGCCCACTTGAAAGGAAAAAAAAAAAAAAAATTTGGATACTTTTTTGCGAACGAACAAAAAATATATGTCGGAAACAAATTTTTCGAAAGAAAAAATTAATAAAATGTTCAGAAAAACAATTAATAAATTTCTTTTTTCATTTAACGAGTAAATATTACATCTTCCTTCTCCGGCAGACGTGAATATTTTCTATACTCCTTGGATGCAAAATTTTTCGAAGTCCCCATCAGTGTTGCCAAGTTGGTGACTTTGTCACTAGATCTAGTATTTTTCACTACGGGGTTAGTGACAAAATTTGCATTTTCAGACGCGTCTGAAATCTAGTGTTTCTGGACTCAATTTAGTGACTTTTTTTTTTAAGATATTCCAACTATTTAGGTGGAGAGAAGTGTAACAGCAGTAAAAAACCCTATAAAAACCACTGTACAGTAATTTGAAATGCGTTCCAAAACATCACTCACAAGGGCGACAAAGTGGGGGATTCACCAGTCCATGAAAGGTAAATTACGTATTAGGCCGGGAAGACTGAAGAGAAATACAAAGTGCAAGTGCAGTTCTTTTTAAGGGAAGACCCTGGTGAGATTTCGCCCGAAATCGCTCAAAAAATCGATTTTCTGTTTTTGCCGGAAAATTACTCTCGGGGCTTGTCCCCACCTTGTGAGAAACTTTCAAGGCCCTCCGATTTTTTTTGGTTCATTGGCAGCGAATTTTATAAATAAAATCGATGAAATTTTTTTTTTTTGCATTTCTTTCGTGATTATTTTCCTCTAGAATTCTATAATTCCATAAAAATACTATTGAATGGGAGTATAGTAATATACAAGGTCAAGGTTTGAAAAACTCGGTAAATTTGACGCTAATTTGAAACTTGTGACGTCACAACTCCGTGTAGTTCGGGATCGAACCACCTGTAGTCAATTGTTCCCGCGCTTTCCTGCGTTTAGTGGTTAGTTTACTACGAACTGGCATCTTGGTGACAGCAAGTGTAAACTACTCTGCAATTTTGTGATTTTCACTCATTACGAAATAAAAAAATCTCAACGAAAAAAATGGATTCGATTACCTCACGGTGGCGCAAGTCTAGAAAACGCCCAACGTCTAAAAACAAGCAGGGTAAAAAAAATCTTGGAAATAAATTTCAATCGAAAGACTTCGCCTCTGAAAAAGAAGTTGGTCAACAACAATTGCGTGACGAACCGGAGCCTGGCCCATCCGGCATACAATCAGGATCAAAAAAGATAAGTAACCCTCTAGGACCTAGTACATCATCTACTAGTAAAAGAAAAATTGAAACTTTTGTTTCATCACAGTCATCGGAGCCAGGCGATGCTTGTGAAAATTATTTATTTGTGCATTCCAGTACCTGGCAAGAGCTTTTCAAAAATTTAGCATGCGCTGAATGTGGACAGAAGAGCCTCGCTGTGCAGATGAGAGAACGAAGAGGATTCGCAGCACGGCTGTGCGTCAAATGCGAAGACTGTGGCTTTCTTTCCGCACAAAGTTTTACGAGTCCGCGAACAACAGACAACACCAAGCGGCCACCGTTCGATGTGAATAGAAAAATGGTGGAAGTTTTCTCAGAATCTGGAGGGGGACATGCTCAAATGCAAAAGTTTGGAGCAACAATGGGCATGAGCGTGATGGCATCCCAGACATACTTCGCACATTCGAAGCGATTGGCAGACGAAGGTGAGTCGCTAAAAGAAAAGGTGCTTGCCAAGGCTCGCGACGCTGTTCGACAGGCTCATGTGACAGTGAATCCTGATCTCAAAGATACAGAAGTAATAGATATAGCGGTTTCTTATGATGGCACATGGCACAAACGTGGCCACACTTCCTTATACGGAATTGGGGCAGTTGTAGATATTCTTACTGGCTTGGTAATTGATTTTGAAGTTTTATCAAAATTCTGTCACATGTGCAGTCTCACAGCAGCGAGTCTTGATGCTGACTCACCCGACTATGCTATATGGAATGCCGGACACAAGAGTAGCGGAGACTGTAGCGTGAACTATGAAGGCTCATCTGGAGCTATGGAAATTGCTGCCGCTGAGCGTATGTGGATGAGATCTGTTAGAGACTCCAAGATGAGATATACGACAATGCTATCTGATGGCGATGCGAAGACGCACGCGCATCTGCAGAAAATAGCTGTTTATGGCCCGGAAGTGATAATTTCCAAAGAAGAATGCGTGAACCACATAGCTAAACGTATGGGTACTGGACTCCGGAATTTGATAAAAAGCTCGAATGCTCAAGGAATAAGACTTGGAGGACGCGGAAAGGGTTCTTTGAAAGAAACAACGATCGTCGCGCTTACAAACTTCTATAGGACAGCCATCACAAGAAACATCCCTGATATCTCGAAAATGAAGAAGGCAATCTATGCTACGCTCGAACATTGCCAGTCAACAGACGAAGAACCTCAGCACGAGAACTGCCCGCCAGGTCCCAAGTCTTGGTGTTTCTACAATAACAAAGTGGCACGAGGCGAACCTCTTGATGGCCACGAAACTATGCCGGTCCAATTGGCTCCACGAATAGTTCAGAAACTGATGCCTCTCTACGATAGATTAGCCAGTGACGAGCTGCTGAGTAGGTGCGCACGTGGAAAAACTCAGAACGCCAACGAAAGCCTTCACGCAAGCATCTGGCGTAAGTGCCCAAAGGATGTCTTCGTCTCCAAAGGAAGAGTTGATTCTGCCGCAGTGAACGCTGTTGCAGAATTTAACATGGGCTGTGCGATGAGTTATCGTTCTAAGGCAAGAGCCAGGGACGAACAGGTGATGAAAATCAGCACCAAGATTTTGAAAGAGCGGGACACTCAACGGAAAAGAAAAAGCGAGTGGCAGAATGAAGCACGACAAAAAAAGCTTCGGCGTGCTGTCAAATTGACAAAGGCGCAGCTTGAAGCTTTGAACATCAGAAAGGAAGGGACAACTTATGGAGCAGGGCAGTTCTAGGCCAGGCAACGTCGGACCATAATTCAATAATCAACCTGCTAGTTGAACTGCTGGAAATTCAGTGAGTACTTCTAGCTATCTCGTCAAGGGTCAAATCAATATTCCAAATTTTATGCTATTTTCATATTTTTGTCATCATTCATTGGGGAAAGTATAACATGAGTATTATTTGATATTCATTTGACCCTCACTATTACTCTATTGGAATGCTCATTTTTGTTTTTAATTTTATTCCATGTGGCGGTGAACCTGGAAATGTCGAGCAAAGATAATCGTGCTCCGAAATATGTCGGAGCAAAAGAAGTCGAGGATCTAAGATGCGTTCATCAGAAAGTGTAACATTATGACCTTGGACCATATATTCTGAAGAATTTATTTAATTTGTACCAATTTTCATTAAAACACGATTTACTCAAAACTACATTTTCAGCTACGCTAAAAACTCCTTGCGTCATTGTTTTGCTCCGATCAACTTCTCCTTCGCAGAGGAAGTTCACACATACCTTATGCACAAATTCACTGATCAGATTTTCCAAATTGTAAAAGGAACCTACTTTTCAAGTCTCAAATAACATGAAAAATGCAAAAAATTTGGAAGTGAAAATATTAAATGCTCTTAAACAAGAACGAAAAATTAATTCGCAAATCTGATCAGCAAATCTCTTCGCCTGAGTGTCTCAAAGATTATACTTCAAGATAAATATGATTCGATTGAAGTTATGACGCAGGGGACTTTTTGAAGTTCAGTATGTTTTTACCATTAAATGTTGCGTAACTTCCACATTTTTCAAGTAATCTGTGAGATCAAGGTGGGATTTTCTTAGTTTCTGAGTACACTTTCACATGATCTAAAAATAATTTCGATTATGAAAGAAATGTCGAAGTTTTGAGTTTCACCAGGGTCTTCCCTTAATAAAATGCCGAAAAAACAATACATTTAGAATTTTCGGGCATCGTGGCAAAAGATACCCGATTTCAAAGAATGGTTGCAGCCTGTGTCTAATGATGTTACAAAAGCTTATTGCAAATATTGTAAATGCGAACTAATCGCACGACTTGCAGATCTCAAAAAGTATTGCTCAAGAGAGAAGCACATTGCACTAAGCAAACCATTTTCTTCTAATCGCCAGAAAAGGATCACCTTTGAAGCAAAAAAAAAAAAAAAAAAAACTATAAACAAAATAAAAAAATCTGAAGGTCAATTAGCTTTGTATTGTGCCACGCACGGAAATATGAATGTAAGTGATCACTTGTGTTTACTCTGCAACTCGTTATTTGCTGACAGCGAGGCTGCGCAAATTCGTATGCATAGAACCAAATGCACGCAAATCATTACTAACGTTCTGGGGCCGCATTTTCGCCAAAGTCTGCATCAGGAAGTAGGAGAAAAGAAATTCAGTTTGATACTTGATGAATCAATTGATATTTCTACAATAAAGTTTTTAAGAATCGTCATACGGTAAGGCCAATCTCATAACAGATATGTTATAGAATCAGAATAAGCAAGAATCAATTCTAATTCCAATTTTGATTATTCAGATATTACAGTGAAGAAGCTGCTAAAATTGTTTCCACTTTCGTTGAGCTTGTTGAACTATCTTCTGGCACCGCAGAAGGGATAATCGAAGGTATCGAAAAGGTTGCGAACAGCTTTGGACTAGACTTGAAATATCTAATTGGTATTGGAACAGACAACGCATCTGTAATGACAGGAATTAACAAAGGCGTGTACACTAGAGTGGTCCTTAAATGGGGTTGAAAAAATTTTGACCTCGCCGCCCCCCAGATCAGCTCCAAATAAGTCGAAAGAAATGTGAAAAAAATTTCAGCCCCCTATCTTAAAAATTGGCCCATGCTAGAGGGGGGTAATTTGCCCCTTTGAAATACACGTGTTTTTTCGATTTTTCAAAGACCTGCGTACTAGAGCGTCCTAAACTCTTTCTAAAAATCCCAAATACTGACGAACGCATTCCTGGTGCCCATATTCTATATCCAGATGGATAAATCAAACTCCTGATTCAACCTTGACAGCTGTATGGGTCATTCAATAAGAGGAAACTTTTTTTTTTTTTTTTTCTTTCAGTTGCCGAAAAATTTTGTCAGAACAAAGTTCGACACTAAAAATATCAATCATGGAATGAAAAATATAAATCCAAAAATTTTTACAAAATTTTTCGGCAACTGAAAGAAAGAAAAAAAAAAAAAGAGTTTCCTCTTATAGAATGACCCATACAGCTGTCAAGGTTGAATCAGGAGTTTGATTTATCCATCTGGATATAGAATATGGGTACCAGGCGGTACCAGGAATGCGTTCGTAAGTATTTGGGATTTTTAGAAAGAGATTAGGACGCTCTAGTAGGCAGGTCCTCGAAAAATCGAAAAAAACACGTGTATTTCAAAGGGGCAAATTACCCCCCTCTGGCATGGGCCAATTTTTGAGATAGGAGGCTGAAATTTTTTTCACATTTCTTTCGACTTATTTGGAGCTGATCTGGGGGGTGGCGAGGTCAAAATTTTTTCCAACCCCATTTAAGGACCACCCTAGTGTACACACTACTCAAACTCAAGTATAATCTACCAAATCTAGTGTTAATCAGGTATGTCAAGAATGATTCATTTTCTTGTTTGAATTGAATTATACATTCAAAACCTATTGATATTTATAAAAATCTAGGAACAGATAGTAAGTTGACACGTGTGTTTGGTAGGTGTGTGTGCCACTCTCTCCAGTTAGCGGTATCCCATGCAACGGAAGAAACACTACCACGCAACTTAGAGTTCTTAATTCGTGAGACGTACAACTGGTTCAGCAATTCGACGTTGAGACAATCAGCTTACAAAGAAATATATTCTTTGATTAATGATGGAGAAATGCCTCTGCAAATTCCACAAGTTAGCAACACACGCTGGATCTCCATTGAAGCAGCAATCAAACAGATTCTCAGGCAATGGTTAGAGCTTAAAACTCACTTCAGTATAGGGGCCATTCCACGTGAACCGGATCAGTCACCTCTCAGATATTTTTTTAATTTTGCATGTCGATTGTCCTCGGGGAGTTAGATTTTTGTGCCGAAAGATTTTTCAATTAGTGCAAAATTCGTTGAGTTATTTGCATAAACAAATTCGAGCAAGGTTTTTTTCAAAAATTCATAACTCCGCCAAAAATGACACTAGACTCGATTTTTTTTTCAGTTTACGCGGAAAGAGTCATAAAATGTGTAAAAAAATAAGTACCACAAAAAAAGTTTGTTCATCCATTGTTTATTTAACAATTCAGTTTTCAAAGATTTTTAAAACAGGGTGTGAACGATCAAAAATTTTTTTTAAAATACTGACATATACTTTGCACTATACTACAGCCTGTGAATTAAATTTAGGAACGTCTTATTTTTTGTTCTCGAGTAACAAATCGCTAAAGTTGGTGGCGCGCGCCAATTCCGAGTCGACGCCGCGTGGAACGTAATGGCGTGCGTTGGACTGCTGTTCGCCGCTACTCGACGGACGCGTAGCAGCGGTATTCGAGATTCATTTTCACAATGAGTGACACGGTTTAAAAATCTCAAAAAAATACTGTAATTTCCCAATGGCAACTATAAGCGATACGTTGAGTTTCGAGAACGTGTTCTTTTTCGTTTTGGAAATATTGCAGCTTAAAATTTTAGCACGCATACTTAGCATACATATACTTGACGAACGTGTAGCAGTGGTGTTCGAAAGTCATTCTCACAATGAGTGACACGATTTGAAAATCTGAAAAAAATACTGTAGTTTCCCAATGGCAACTACAAGCAATGCGTTGAGTTTCGAGAACGTGTTCTTTTCCGTTTTTGAACTATTGCAGTTTGAAATCTTACAAGGGGGACTTACAGGCTGTCACTCACGGATTTTGATGGGTCTCAGATATGTTGTAGAGCATGCCCCGGCACACTCATTAGTCGAAAGAGTCTAAGCTGTAAATCCACTTAACCCGTTCACCGGCAGTAATCCTTTTAACGCCATTTCTTGGATTTTGGTAGGTATGAGTGGGGATACGCAAGTATGAAAAGACCTGGACGGTCTTACGCAGTTGTTGCCGTCCCAAATAGACCGCACACCCCTTAGTTCCTTTTATTTCTCCTGAACGCTGCCCCTACCGTCGCACTTCCAGGTAAGGACGAGTGACCGTTTTCAGGTAGACCGAGGGGATTTCGGGTCGCACTAATTGTCACTTAGAGCTGGGCTTGCTCCGAAGAGCACAGCGAGGCCGGGGTATGTTGTAGAGGGACCCATCCTGAGTACCTGAGTAACGGGATTTCTTTCAACGGCTCATAGTTTTCGAGACGGTCGTTCGGAAATTTAAGTCGTATCTATTACACCCGTAAAATTACATCTTTTTCTAGCAAGCGAGCGTAGCCCAGTCAGTAAGGTTCACGGCTCCCACTCTGGCGGTCCCGGGTTCGAGTCCCGCGCGATACTTTTTTTTTTTTTTTCTCACAAAATATTAATAAATTGAATGGACTGTGCAAAATCGTCTATTTATTTATTATTATTTTATGTGTCATAGGCCGTAAAGCCGCGATTTTAACCTCGCTTCGCTCGGTTTAAACACGTTTTTTGGCCTGGACACATAAAATTCTATATGCCATACGGCCCAAAAAGTATTTTCTAACGAATTTCATTATAATCCTCGCCTTCGGCTCGGATTATAAACTCAAATTCGTCGGAAAATACTTGATCGGCCTAGTGACATAATGTACTATTATTTATTATTATTTCAAAATTTTATTTTTTTTTCTTCATTATTATTTTATTTTTCATATTCATTAATAAATAAAATAATAATAAACAAAAAGACGATTTTGCACAGTCCATTCAATTTATTAATATTTTGTGAGAAAAAAAAAAAAGTATCGCGCGGGACTCGAACCCGGGACCGCCAGAGTGGGAGCCGTGATCCTTACTGACTGGGCTACGCACGCTTGCTTGAAAATAGTATATTATGCACCGAGGGAAGAAAGTAGGCTGTGCGCTCCCGCGTGTAGTTGCCGCCCGAGCGTAGCGAGGGCGGCACGTACGCGGGAGCGCGGAGCTTACTTTCTTCCCGAGTGCTATATACAATTTTTTCTCATCCCCAGCGGAAAGTTCGTTCACGCTAAATGTATCTCATTATAGTCTGAATATACAGGGTGTAAATCTTAACTCTGTACATACTTATAGGGTGTGTAGGGGGTGCCAATACAAGCATTTTGAGGTATGACACCCATGGTCGGAAACTCATCCTAACCACTGTGGAGGGCTTTGAAGGATATGGCACCGTGCACGCTTGATCGTACTTCAATGAATCAGATGTGATCACTTTCGACCCAAGATTTTATTCAGCCGTAGACAACAGTATAAATGTTCTTGCGTGAAATGAACAAAACGATAAACTTGGAAATAAAAAAATAACGAAACAATTTCCGGTGCTTTTAAACAGAATTTGAAAAAGTTATGGAAAACGAAAAGCCTAAGTGTGCCAAACCCCATTTCGTTTTCCATAACTTTTTCAAAATCTGTTTATAAGCACCGGAAATTGTTTTGCTATTTTTTGATTGCCAAGTTTATCGTTTTGTTGATTCCACACAAGAACATTTGTACTGTTGTCTGCGGCTGAATAAAATCTTGGGTCGAAAGTGATCACATCTGATTCATTAAGCTACGGTCAAGCGTGCACGGTACCATATCCTTCAAAGCCCTCCACAGTGGTTAGGATGAGTTTCCGACCATGGGTGTCATACCTCAAAATGCTTGTATTGGCACCCCCTACACACCCTATAAGTATGTACAGAGTTAAGATTTACACCCTGTATATATATATTAGGGTGTGCCAAAAAAAAAAAAAAAAAAAATTTGAACGCACATCAACATTCCGGTGGAGCATCTCAA
The DNA here is from genome assembly GCA_943736025.1 of Tenthredo mesomela. Classification (NCBI taxonomy): domain Eukaryota; kingdom Metazoa; phylum Arthropoda; class Insecta; order Hymenoptera; family Tenthredinidae; genus Tenthredo; species Tenthredo mesomela. The sequence continues at coordinate 32,268,475 of OX031013.1, forward strand.
ATAGAATATCTCAGCCAAATATGAGCTCTTAATATTAATATTTAGAACTGCCTAACTCAGTTTTCCCATTTTTGATTTGAATAACACGTGAAAAAAAATCGGAAAATTTTCGAATTGTTTTTTCTCGTAACCGGCTTGATTTAGAAACTTTCTGAATACAGATTCTTATAGGAAATTTCAGGCTCTACAAAAAAGTACTGAGATAGAATTTTCCTAACTCTTACCGATTAAGAGATATTCGCCTATAAACATTGAGTCATAGCGTCATAGAGTCATACGACTCTGGAAAAAAAACAATTTATTTTTCAAGCATCTCAAATAGAACATCTTAGCCAAATATGAGCTCTTAATATTGATATTTAGAACTGCCTATTTTAATAACTAAAATTAGTGATGAAAATTAGTAACGAAATTAGGCCTATAGGTGTGACGCATCGGTTGTGTGTATCACGTTGAAGTTAAGAAACACCTACGTAACACACAACCAGGCGTCACACCAACGTAACACACGCAGTCGCGATCAGTTGATCGTAGTACTAAAATCAGCCGTTGCTTCGTAAGGTCACGTCACATCTTGGGTATATGGGCTAGCAGTCCATAGGTATGAAAGGGCTCTGTACGAAGCGCTAGACACTCGCGCATGCGCGTGACGCCGGGAAGAAAGTAAAACCAGGGACTGAATATAGCACTTCTTTCCCTGATCAGCGGAAAAGAAGTACGAACTTTACGGTAAGGGATGAGAAAAAGATGTCATTTTACGGGTGTAATAGGTACGACTTGAATTTCCGAACGACCGTCTCGAAAACTATGAGCCGTTGAAAGAAATCCCGTTACTCAGGTACTCAGGATGGGTCCCTCTACAACATATCTGAGACCCATCAAAATCCGTTAGTGACAGCCTGTAAGTCCCCCTTGTTAGCATACAGCTCAGCATACATGCTAAAATTTTAAGCTGCAATATTTCAAAAACGATAAAGAACACGTTTTTGAAACTCAACGTATCACGTATAGTTGCCATTGCGAAACTACAGTATTTTTTTCAGATTTTTAAACCGTGTCACTCATTGTGAAAATGAATCTCGAATACCGCTGCTACGCGTCCGTCGAGTAGCGGCGAACAGTAGTCCAACGCACGCCATTACGTTCCACGCGGCGTCGACTCGGAATTGGCGCGCGCCACCAACTTCAGCGATTTTTTACTCGAGAACAAAAAAAAAGACGTTCCTAAATTTAATTCACAGGCTGTAGTATAGTGCAAAGTATATGTCAGTATTTTTAAAAAAATTTCTGATCGTGTCATACCCTGTTTTAGAAATCTTTGAAAACTTAATTGTTAAATATAAACAATGGATAAACAAAATTTTTTCGTGGTACTTATTTTTTTATACATTCTATGACTCTTTCCGCGTAAACTAAAAAAAAAATCGAGTCTAGTGTCATTTTTGGCGGAGTTATGAATTTTTGAAAAAAACCTTGCTCGAATTTGTTTATGCAAATAACTCAACGAATTTTGCACTAATTGAAAAATCCTTTGGCACAAAAATCTAACTCCCCAAGGACAATCGACATGCAAAATTAAAAAAATATCTGAGAGGTGACTGATCCGGTTCACGTGGAATGGCCCATAGTTAGACAGAAGGAAAACTGTTATACAGCTGAATTGTTATACAGCAATTATGCAGACGACAAAAACAAAGTGTACCTAACTTACATTTATCAAATCCTGAACGAGGTACAGCGAACAAATAAAGCATTTGAATCGGAATCTGTGGATCCCACAAAACTTTTACAGGATCTCAAAAATCTAATGAAATCGATCACATCGAAGATTTTAATACCTAGTGCGAGGATTGAAATTTACGCTGACAATATAGAACAACACCTCGATCCTCATCCTTATTTGGGATATGCTTATGAGAATGCATTGGGGGAGCATCTAACATCACTGAACAAGAAAGAAGAGTGCTCAAAGATAGATGCATACAATTTACTGTGAAGCTTTGTAAAGAGCTCCAAATGCGGTTGCCATCCAACCATACCTTACTGGAACTGACGCATCTACTGCATTGTTCTGAGGCTTTAAAGATGAAGCAGCATAAGAGTTCGATAACCGATCTGGCTAAACAATTGTGAACTGTTCCCAAAATAATAACAGACGTCGAAAGCCAGTGATATAACTTGGCAAATGTGAAGTGGGAAAACGCAAATTCATCAGAAAAACTTTGGGATGAAATTTATCGATACCAGGATAGTAGATGCCAGCCATGGCGAGTCATAACAAATGACGTCACCCTGGCCGGAGGTCAGTGACCGGAGTCCGGTTACAACACAGACAGTCTGATCTAAGATGGCGCCGCCCATACAAACCAATATGGCGGCTTTTCCAAGATGGCTACTATTTTTTCCATATTCCAATATGGCGACTGCTTTAAAATTAAAGATGGCGACTGTTTCTAAAAATTTCTCTCTCTCTCTTAAACTAAATAATATCTAAATCTGAAATTCTTCAATATGGTGGGGTATATTCAGGAAATGACACAAATTATATTTAAAAAACATATAAAATAATTTATTTATAAAACTTTAAAAACTATTTACATTTCTTACAAACTAAAATAAATTAACTTAAATCTAAACGTCGAGCGGTACCTCGTCTGAAACATACGGGAATTATTATTATTAGTACAATAACCGAACGAAATTCGACGAAAATTATATATCAACTTACCGGATTCGTACCCCTCGTCCTCCGAAGGCAACCACCATTGGTCCTCTTCCTCGTCCTCCTCTGCTTCACGTAACCGTGCTCGCTCCCTCTCCTCCTTCTCAAAATTTCTCTCCTCCCCCGCATTCTCCTCCTCCTCACCCTCGTCCCAGCCTCGCCCCATCCAAATTTCAATATTTTCTCGTATCTCCTCCCCCTCAACCACATTCTCCCGGACTAAACCACCCCCGTGACCCCCGTAGACTATATGCTCGTGGTACTCAGGGACGCTTGATGTCGCGGAGCTCAGCGTCGAGACGCTGCCGGCAAAGTCGCTATCCCCGTAAAGGGCTAGCCCGCCGCTCCTCGATTTCTCTATCGATCTCCGCGATAATCGCAATCAATCGCTCCCTGAGGACCCACATGTCACGGGGGTCACCGTGGAGCAGTACAGCCATTACAAAGTCGTCTCCGCGATCAACTCTGCCCGCCACGCCTCGATTTCTCTATCGATCTCCGCGATCATCGCAATCAATCGCTCCCTGAGGACCCACATGTCACGGGGGTCACCGTGGAGCAGTACAGCCATTACAAAGTCGTCCATTTCTGCAACGAAAAAAACTTTTTTAATCACAAAACTGCACTACCCTTTTCGCCAAAATTAGCGAAGAACAATCACACTCACTTCTTAACTGACTCGGGACTGAAGACGGAGTGACACCTCCTGCAGAGAAATATACCTCGCTGCATCGCATACCTAGAGCAAGGGGAGTGATAGAGGCACATACTTATCAAGAAACGTCTCGATGTCCCGACGGGTATCAACTGACCATTCTCACGTCCAAAACTGCTTAGGTTGCTGAAATACTGGTGGGATGCGCTCGCAATAAACGACACACGTTACTTCGTTACAAAATTTTCGCTTTATTCAATATTGCTTAAAACTAGCCTATAATTAACAACGTTTCCTTAAACATATCTGTACACAGGATAGACAAGAGGCGTCGAGTTTGTCGCAACTCTTAATTTTTTTGGCCACGCAATTGTAAAACGACGCGGCCATCGAATCATTTTTTACATAATCATCCGTAAAAATATCTACAAAAGCATCAAGCGTGTAACCAAGATGCATATAATAGAGAAACATGACACAAAACTGACCACACACGTCGGAAAAGACACTCTGGAGCTAGCGCGTGTTGCACCGGTAGCGCGGACAGTTTTTCCACAGACGACGCACGTGGTGTGGGATGAAGGGTGCAACCCCGTAACTGTCAAAGTACACCCAGTTGCCGAGCTCGTCGTTGTAGAAAGCGACCCAGTGACTTCCGGGCTGTGTGTGGTCATCGGTGTTTGCAATAAGGGCCGCGGGGCGGGACTACTGCAAAGGAATACGATCAGCCGCGTACACTCCACACGTAGCCGTCGGTATCAACGCCAAAACTCTCCTCAGCTCCAGACTGTTCATTGCACTCTTCTGATTCGGTTGTAGAAAACCCGCTACCGTCCACCTCGTCAGCCGTCCCTCTTCCCAGCAGCCAAGATTTCAGCACAGCCACGCGATTCAACGAACAGACAAATTCCCCGGGATTGCACAGAGCGTGATGCATGCAGTACGTATCCGATGGCGGCAGCTTTCCGAATACGGGGCAGTCCTCGTCCTCCAGATTCGTCACCTGACGCGACATAACGCGCCGCAACAATTTCGCCTTTTCCGCACCGCGCGTATAAATCACGCGGGCCGAACGTGCCACGGCGCGCAGTTTTCTGTAGATTTGTTTGTCTTGAATATCACCGTCGAACCACTCTATACCGTGATGGCTGCGCGAAAGATAATTGTTCTGAGCACAAATATTCGCCGGGAGATCGGTGAAGGCGCAGGGTGGTGTGGTTACCCAGTGCCCGATGTGGTTGCGATTGAAAGCTAACACGGAAACCTCCTTGACAGCAAAACTGCTTTGAGCGTCTCGAAAACCCTGCACATCAACCACGTAGTCCATCATATTGCTATAGACGTGTTCGCGGGTATACGGAAAACTGGATACTTCGTGTTTCGTTCGACTTTAGCGACCTTTCCTCGCTACGCAACGTCAGCTATTTTTTTTTCAATGGTGGGGGAGGTGGTTCAGGTTTCACCTCGCTGTCTATCCGCCAAAGTCCACTATAACCTGCCGTGCCGCATCAATTTCCAAGACGTTGTCAAATTCCGCGTACACGATGCAATTTATCGTCGTTGCCAGGGCAGCCTCGAAGCGCACCTCGATTCTAACGCTGCCGTGTCTGACCAAATTCCAGTGGGTGCCGCTGTTTGCCGACAGATCGGGGGTGAGGTCAAAAGCTGTCAGGCAATACCCGTGGGGGAAATCTTCACGACCTATACCGTTCCCATCGTTTAGAAAATGTATGCCTCTTCCGGAGAAAAAGGTGTGGTAGGTATCCACGTAGAGCTTGCTTCGCGTAAAGTCGGGCTGTAGCGGCTTCGAGGGGATCTGCGAGCCGTCCACGTACAGCGACAGAAAGTTGATATTGAAATGTTGAAAATTGAAGGGGTTGTAGGCTTTATCACCGTTGAAGGCTTTGTCATCGACAAAACCCACTATCATTCTTTTCGGCAGCTGACCCAGAAATACATTGTCCAACGTATCACCCTGCACACCGCTGTGAATAGTCATAGCCTTCATCTCCACTCTGGTAAGAGGATACTTTGCCGTACCTTTACCCAGAGCTCTGGCGTGAGCCAGCAGGACGCCGGGGTTTATCGTTACGCGTCGCACGAGCAGCGAGGCCTCTAGTATGTGTACGCCGTGTGTGTTGGTGCTCTCCATGAGGCAGAAGGCGTCCCGCGAGAGCACGAGACGTACCCGTAACTCGACACCGTTTAGCAGAAACTTCTCCGGATCAAACACGTCGCAGTGAAGATGCCCGATCAAATCCACGCTGGTTTCACCGTTCAGAAGCTTTTGCCGCTGGGCAAACCCTTTGTTAGTCGGTCCGATTTCATCCATCTTCCCCGCTGTATCCCCGTACCACAGGGTGGTGTTTAGGTGTGATTTTTTCGCAGCCGAATTGTAATTCAGCAACGATTCGATGTAGGCTCGGTAAGCGTACGCATTGTTGGCCGGTGAAACTAGCTTCTGATTAAAGAACACGTCGACCTGGCTGAACAGAGAGTGCAGCGGGTTGTTTACAGGGGCCATGACGCACAGTGGTTCAAAATCTTAAAAACGTGGCCGAAAATCAAAATTTCAATTTTCGCGCCCAACCCTGAGCTTCATATATTCTTGTGTAGAGGGCTTTGGGGCATTATAATCCAGAAGGATAGGCCATTCCAACCAAATCTGTTTATGTGGTGAGCCGTCAAAGTTGACCCTCCGCCGCGTTCTCGCATGACGCCGCGTGATCATTTTTGGAAAGTTGGAGAAAAACGTCTCCCATTTAGTGAGTTTTTGGTGCAAATAGTTTGTGCAACATGGATAATGTTCGCAAAGGTACGTACATTGAAAATTAGTAATGACACATGTAGAATTCGAAAACGTGTTTACGATGTGCGCGATGTATTGCAGAGGAAAGATGTATTTTTTTTTACCCGATTTACAACTTCACGTAGAGAATTCTTTTCGTCTATGTAAGTCTCTGTATCGAGATTCGTTGCATTATTCGCGGAAAAGTGTCTAGTTTTCGAAACCGTTTTCATTTACTGCCCCAAGCTGCCCCGGGTCGGAAAAAGTCTTTTTTTCTCGTGCCGAATCACGATTTGGAGGCGGGCACATCGTGATTCTCCATGCACCGCATGGCACTCGGGCTCCAACCGTTAATCCCTCCAGATGTTTTTCTATTCATCAAAGGCTTTGGAATGTGGCCTTCGTAAAAGTGTATTGTGGATAATATATCGGGTGTTCCAAAGAAATTTGAAGGTCATTTTAAAAATGTTCCATACATGTAAATATATCGCGTCACTAATGCAATAAGGTCGTAAGCGCCAAAAAATAATTTTTTTTGCGGATATGCTCAAACCATGTTATATGGCACGAAAAAGATTTTGCCACCAAAAACAGGAATTTTTTTTTTTTTTGGCGCTTACGACCTTATGGCATTAATGACGCGATATGTCAGTCAAACGGAGTATGTTTTGTAGAAAAAAATCAATAGTAATCAAAAAATTATATTACCATTATAATATTATTAAAATTATAATATAATAAATTATCATAACAAAATAATGAATAAATAATAATAATAATAAAAATAAGTATAATTAATAATAATAATAATAATAAATAAGAAATGACAATAAATATATATGAATAATATAATGAATTATTATAGTAATTTTATTACTATTACTATTATTATTAAAAAATAGTAATGAAGAAGATTTTTGGTTTCTTTTTTTTTTATTTTTTCTTCTCTTTCTTCTTCTTCTTACTTCTTCTTTTTTTACATAAAAAAATGTACCAACAGATTTGTAACTGATTTTAACAATAAATTTGTGACATTCTAAGTCATTTCTCTGCATTGAAAAATTGTTTCTCAGTCAACTTCTTTCCAAAAAAAGCAAACTCATTTTCTCACTTTATTTTCGAAATCAGCGACCCAAAAAACCCCTTTATACTCGTTTTCAAGTTAATCCGCAGAAAATTTCACAAACATGTCCGCCATTTTGGATCTGCCATTTTGAATTTTGGATTTCTGACTTCATTTTCGAAATCAGCGACCCAAAAAACCCCTTCATACTCGTTTTCAAGTTAATCCGCAGAAAATTTCACAAACATGTCCGCCATTTTGGATCTGCCATTTTGAATTTTGGATTTCTGACTTCATTTTTGAAATCAGCGACCCAAAAAATCTAACATGGGTACTCGAACCAGGTAAAATATCGGGTTTCTGATTTTTGGCCACGTTTTTGGGATTTCGAACCACTGTGCGCCGGCTAGAAGCAGCTCGTGAAGAGGTTGAGGCAACCCGTGTCAGCTTACTCGGGGGGTTGCCTCGCGGCGTGCGGTGAGCTCAGCTTCTTAGACCATCGCACACACACACGCCCCGCACCAGCCGTTTTACGCTCGGGTTGATAAGCAAATACTATCGCTACTACTGACCTACTGAGCCGATGAGTCACCGCTGTACACTTGTGCTCTCCCTGTAGTCTGGCGAGTCGAGATTTATCTCTGTTTATGCGCGTGTCGAATAAAAGAGTATAAGAGTAGGTGGAGAGAGAGAGAGAGAGAGTCTAAGCCTCGCTGCGGAGCTCTAGCCAAAAAGCGAGATGTACAGCGATTCAGCTGTGCGATTTGTAGCCAAAAGGAAGAGTGTCGTAGCCCGTGTCGCAGAGGCGTCTTTTCGTTTGAACGGGACGGCATATCTTGTCCACGCTGCGGGTGACTACCCGATGCAACGCCGTACGTTGTATAGCTCTTCGCTCGACGCGAATAGGTTCGTCAGCCTCGACCACCATGCCCCGGATCGAATTAAAATTTATCTTCATTCGAGTCTGATAATTTAGAGTGACCCCCTTCACTTTGCAAACCTCAGCCACCTCCCCGTCACCCTTTTGTACCAGGCTTTTATGTAACTCCCCTCGCCGTATTCCGCCAGCTCGTCCGTCAGATCGCCTTAAAATTTACCCGTAGCCGGCTCCCACTCCCCGCTTCTCCTCACGTAAATAACAGAGTCCGTATCGTAATACAACACCCGGCGCCCGAGCCTCTCGAGATAGCTGTATAGCTTGAGGCGAGCCTGAGCGGTGGTGTAGGCGGCCAGCACAACGTTGGCCAGGGGGAACGGTACGATGCTCTCTTCCGTATTAATCCACCGCGCGTAGAGTATTTGATCCGTCACAGGCAAGATATCGACCACCTCGTTCTCGGGATCCGTCAACAGTTCCAGCAGACGTTGACGCTCTCTGATCACCTCGGTACGCGGGAGGTTTTCGCGCTGGCCGAATTTACCCCAGAACGAGTTCAGGCAGAGCTTGGATACGGAACGCAGGCCGGCGTTCTTTGTTATTTTCTCCCGCTGCAACCTGATACCCTCCACCCGCTCGTACTCCGCGAGATAACGGTCGCGTGAAACCTCGTCGGTGCACTCGCCGGGCCACCCGCTGGCTTCTTGCTTTATTTTCAGAAAAGTGTCTATGTAGGGAGCAAAGAGTCCCCCCTGACCGCTGGCCGGATCGTACACCGTACTCTCGTATTGCCAGATCTCCGATACGTCGATCACGCTGTAGCCCGCAGCCACGGCTTTCTGCAGCTCGGCAGACACCCAGGTACCTGTGAACCACCGATCGGCCTTCGACTCGTGCGGACAATCGATCTGCAGAGAAGCCTCGCAGCAGGAGCGACACAGGGGAAACATGAGTTTTCCGCGCATACGGACCGGCAACACAGGATGATAGAGATTCCTGGGTGGCAGGATAACGCATTTCACGAGACCCTCGAGGCCGGAGATGTCCGTGTTGTAGGGACCGGTCAACGCTCTGCACTCCCTACCTACGTAGACTCGCGGGTGGCCCACAGCGTAGCGACCGGTTTTGCACACCCAAGGGTACAGAGAGCATGGGTCTACGTATCGGATCTCCTCCCCGGGGGCAGCCTCGTGATAACGCTTCGTGTTTCCCGTACGCCCTCCGAAAAACGCCTCTCGAGGATTCAACGAGTCGCGGGAGAGGACCAGCGGATGCTGTTCGACGTAATCGCGCATTTCAGGATCGGCATTCATCATCTGGTCGAACGCGCACTCCCACATCTCCGTGACCCTGTAACCCAGCTCGATCATGCGCGCCGTTTTTGCCCCAGTCTCTTGCCACCGTCTGTCCATCGTATCCCCGCCCGATAACTCTTTGTCGCGATTGATCGTGTGACATCTCAGACACCCGTGCCAGTAGCATCCGTGAAATTCCAGCACGTGTCGCTCCCCAGCCGCGTCTGTGTAATACCCGCCGACAACCCGCCTCGTCTCGGGGATCCTGTACTCGCGACCTCGTCCGGCGTGCCTCACCTCTGTACCCAGCTCCCTCTCCATCCAAACGAGCCATTTCATCGCTTTCACCGATTGATTGTTGGCCAACCTGTACCCTCCGGCCGGCAACACTCCTATGGTGCGGGGCCTGAGGAAATTTTGTCGAAACACGACGGAACAGGCCGACGCTATGGTGGTGCTTCGCGAGAACGGGCAAACACCGCCGCAATTCAGAAAAATATCTCTAAACGCGACGCATGCTCGACGAAGGATGTCCACGTCGCTGCGGCAGTATTCCACCAGCTCGCGGTTAAAATCGAACACGTACCCGCCGGTTGTGGCTTTCCCGTACCATTTGTAGAAAGCGTGCCTGTCCGAGGTCTTCATACTGTCGGGCGAGTAGAATTCCGCGTCTGGCAACGGACCTATGTAATCCCGATTCTCCGGTGTATTGAACAGATGCGGAAAGATACCCTTGCGCGATTACACAGGTAGGCCGAATGCCTTGGGCAGCGCGGCTAGAGCCATAGGCATGTAGGCCAAAGAGTCCAGGAAACGCGCGTGACCCGTCTCCATCAGTATGATCTTGGTACCGTTCAGGATCACCTGCGGCGGATTTCTGTTATTTTCTACCAGGTAAAGCAGTATAAATTTAGAATCGAAGCCGCTGGCGTTATGCGCTATACAGAAGATCTTTTTGAACCGACAAACGTCCCGCGTGACAAACTCCACCAGCTGTTTAACGGGGTTCTCTTGGAATACGAACTCGCGCACGAGGCCGCAACTAGGACAGGGTGTACTTATGTCCGGCTCGTGTATGCAGCTGGTGCACGTCTGCTGCGCCACGCACAGATTCGGCCCGTGCAGATTGACATCTCCGCTGCCGGCCACCGGGGCGCACTGCTGGGTCTCAAAGTCATAAAATACGAATATATGTTCCGCGATTCCGGTGGGCGGCTTCAGAGGCTGCATGTAACACTCGTGGTTTACCGCCTGCACGGATCCACACGTGTTGCAGTACGCGTTGCCGCAGGAGTGACCCTTTTTCGTACGATCGACGAACAGACCGCACCCGCTGCACATCTGCAGGGTATCGCAGACGCTTCTGCGAGGATCAAACGACCCCGCGACGCGATGTCTCCGCAGACATTCCTCCCCAAAGAATCACCGGCCGCAGGCAACGCACGGCATACGTACCCCCGCTCTGTCGCACTGCGGAACGGTGTTGCAGCCGGGACATCTGTTGGAGCACCTATGATCGCCTGTATAACGATAGGCGACGTTGCAGGGCTCGCAGAAGCGTCTGTTGGCTGCTGCGGCGGTAAGATTTGATATAGGTTTATAATGACCGCCGCGAGGAAAGTACAGTATGTTCAATGTACCGCTGGAGCATTCACCCCGCTCGGCTAGTACGCGCGCCCCGTTGTAAACGGCCTCGCCCCCGCGTCCAAAGGTGTTGAAATCGTATATTACGACGGCTAGACCCAGAGGAGCCAGATATTCTTGAAATCTGACGATCTCTCGCATACCACAGCCCTCTGGGGGGACTTCTACGCGCGCCTCTCTGCACAAAGCCAGGGCAGCCTCCCTCTGAAGTCTAGATTTCGCGTGACGCACGTCGGACCATCGAAGCGCGGGGTCAGTCGTCGAACTCATCCTCCTTTCCGTTCAACCACTCCGTCTCGGGTTCGCTAGTCGCGTTGTCTGGTGCGAAAAACACCCGGCAATACTATGAAGCGAGCCGTCGATAAAGAGTCCGTAGAACAGAGTTGTTACTTACCCTCGTGATCCGTGTACGCCTGTACCATTCTGGTGACTTTGGGGTATGACTGACCACCGCGTTGGCGCACCACGTCGACAGCAATTTTCATACTTTCCCAAGACTCGTGCAACACATGCCGATCGTACATACGACCGATATCCGGCACGGCGCAACTCCATAAAAGACTTCTTAGGCGAAAGAGGAGCGCGGGTACCGGAAGGTCCACCAGCTCGAGAAACCAATTTTCGTCAAACTCTCACACGAATCGAGGGGCGGACCTCCTGGCGCAATACAGCACATCGCGTATCACGGTTCGAATCACGCTGCTCCGGTAAATCGCCCTGTTAGCGTCCGTTAATTCGCGTTGAAATTTATCATATATATATATATGTATATATTAGGGTGGTCCACTTTTGAAGTTTTATTTTGGATTTTGCGAGGCACCCCTGAATATTGTTCCAAATCACGTAGAAAAAATCTGTGTAAAACATGAATCCAATCGGGAAATATTTAGAGGTCGCTACCGAATATTTTAGTATTTTTTTCGATTTTTTAAACATTTTCATGCAAAGCTTTACTCCCGATGCGTCGGGAGCTTCTGAATCTTAGTTGGATGACGTAGTCTTATTGCACGAGGTATTTCTTCTATATCAATATTGTAGTAATTTAGTATGTTGTATGAGTACCACACTAAGAAAAAACTATAATCGACTCGATTAAATATTTTTGTCCACATATTCGCTCCGTGCGAAGTCATGGTAGGGGTATCAAAAGCAATACCAGCGCGAGCTACGGATAATTCAAGCATTTTGGGGCGATATTTTGTCATTTTTTCGTATCAAATACACGTGTAAATTTGAATTTTTTTTTTTTTTTTTTTTAATAGTAAAAAACAATACAATGAGCAACCGGAGCTGCTATGTTGTAAATTTAAAAATACTAGCAAAAACGAAAGTATAAATTTCATAAATTTCGAGTAGCAAAATATAAATTAAATCAAAGAAATAAATGGATAGCTGCAGTAGGAAGGGAATAGTACATTACGTAACGATGGCGGGTAGTTGGTGATCCCTGCACGAGTGCGATGTTTGCCACCCGAGCGTAGCGAGGGTGGCAAGAAGCACGAGTGCAGGGATGACCAACCCGCCCTCGTTACGTATACTATTTTTTGACACGCGTAGGGAAGAAATCATAACATAACATAATAACCAAATATTTCTAAGCGCGTGTACGCTCGAGAAATAAAAAAGCTGATGGCCAGCTTGCAATAAACAGACGAAAAACCTGGAGCGTATGGTGCCAAGTTGGCTATGACTGAGTGTTAACTCTCGCGATAATGCAAACAATGAAAATTTGTGGCTCATTACGGTTCACTTCAGCCGACTTCAGGGATCAATCACTTACCGCACGCTCCACAGGTATGGGAAAACACTCTTCACGCACGCTGTGTCAAAATAGTAGATTACGTAACTAGTGCGCAAAATAGGTGAATCCCGCACGAGTCGGATTTGTCGCCCGAGCGTAGCGAGGGCGACAAAAGAGACGAGTGCGGGAGACACCTATGCGCACTAGTTACGTATACTATTTTTCCTAACGAGCTACGCAAAATTCTACAACATTGGTATCTTGTATGAAATATTGAATTTTCAAGTATATACAAATTATTGTATATAAGATGGATGAAGTGTCCGCTTAAAGGAATTGGTAACGATGCCGATCCTGTTTATTTACGTTTACCAGCTCTATCTCCCCGCACCTTGAATTCTCTCTCTTTCATTCAACGTTACAATACACAAAGAAAAGGTGTTGCGTTTCAATTATATTTATTTTGCGCACTAGTGCGGGAAAGTACTATTTTGCACACTCATTTGCGTGCGCAAAATCGAATTTTGCACACTGAGTTAGGAAAATACTTTTACACACGCAAATGAGTGTGCAAAATAGTACTTTCCCGCACTAGTGCGCAAAATAAATATAATTGAAACACAACACCTTTTCTTTGTGTATTGTAACGTTGAATGAAAGAGAGAGAATTCAAGGTGCGGGGAGATAGAGCTGGTAAACGTAAATAAACAGGATCGGCATCGTTACCAATTCTTTTAAGCGGACACTTCATCCATCTTATATACAATAATTTGTATATACTTGAAAATTCAATATTTCATACAAGATACCAATGTTGTAGAATTTTGCGTAGCTCGTTAGGAAAAATAGTATACGTAACTAGTGCGCATAGGTGTCTCCCGCACTACTATTTCCACACGGCGTGCGCAAAGTTCGATTTTGCGCACGCTTCGCGTGCATAAAATTCAACTTAACGCGCGCTATGTTGAAAAATGAAGTTCGATACACGTGCGAAAGATGATTCTCGACTCGTGTGATTATCACCCTCGCTTCGCTCGGGCGAAAAACTTCACACTCGTCCGAGAATCAACACTTTCGCACTAGTATCGAAAAGTACTATTAATTCTGTTCGTATAATGAAGTTGGCCCCACAGTCTTCTGTCTCGTTTCTTCTCTATGTAATCATGAAGAATAGAAGGAGACGGAAAACTGCCAACTTCATACGAGCAGAATCCAATACGCTAAGCCTACTACGATAGCCTTTATTTTTGTAACAACAGTCATGTCAAATCACATTTAACGATATAGTGTAAGGTGTACATTAGACTGACAGTTATTTTGGCTTTCGACGAAATGTTTCGCTCCGAGTACATGAATGGGTTCGAAATAAATTAAAAAAAAGCCTCTCCAAATTTTAGCCCTTAATTTTAATATTTAGGGGTGCCGACAGCCCCTTAATTTTTCCCATTTGAATAACATAGGCTTTTTGACTGTTTTAATCAATTTTTTTCTCGAAGGCTCAATTATTCGTCAAAAAATCTAAGATTCAGCAACAATGTCGGTGATGATACTCTCTTCCAGTAAAACAAAATTTGTCCACATCCATTCGGAATTCCATGTTGGTTCCCATCCCTAACTTATTTTGAGACTTTCGAGCGAAGCGAAAAAATTGTTCTTTCCTACAAAGTTGTTGAATATTCTTCGTCAATGTCGTACCTCATCAACTCATCAGAATGTGTAGTTCGCATTCATGTTCATAACTTCGAAAATCACCCCCATCCCTTAAAAATCGTACCAAAAATGGTGGGTAAATTAAAAAAAAAAAAATGATTTGGCTGTAAAAATGATTCGTTTTCAACAGGAGGGTTACAAGAAGAAATTTTTTTTTTTTTTTATGTTTCTTCGATACATTCTTTGAGTCACCCCCACCTACGAAAATTGGAAAAATAATAATTTTTTTTTTCATTTTTTTATTTAATTTTTTTATTTTGTTTTATTTTAAGCTCGCTACATAGAATAACGCATCAACCAAAATCGAGAACATTGGATAGCGATTTTTCCAATTTTTGTAGATAGGGGTGACTTAAAGAATGTATCGAAGAAGAATGTAGTAAATAAATAAAAAAAATTCTTTTTGTAAGCCTCCTGTTGAAAACAGATCATTTTTATAGCTAAACGATTTTTTTTTTTTTAATTTACCCACCATTTTTGGTACGATTTTTAGGGGATGGGGGTGATTTTCGAAGTTATGAACATGAATGCGAGCTACACATTCTGATGAGTTGATGAGGTACGACATTGACGAAGAATATTCAACAACTTTGTAGGAAAGAACAATTTTTTCGCTTCGCTCGAAAGTCTCAAAATAAGTTAGGGATGGGAACCAACATGGAATTCCGAATGGATGTGGACAAATTTTGTTTTACTGGAAGAGAGTATCATCACCGACATTGTTGCTGAATCTTAGATTTTTTGACGAATAATTGGGCCTTCGAGAAAAAAATTGATTAAAACAGTCAAAAAGCCTATGTTATTCAAATGGGAAAAATTAAGGGGCTGTCGGCACCTCTAAATATTAAAATTAAGGGCTAAAATTTGGAGAGGCTTTTTTTTAATTTATTTCGAACCCATTCATGTACTCGGAGCGAAACATTTCGTCGAAAGCCAAAATAACTGTCAGTCTAGTGTACATGGACTGATTTTTATTGATTATACTTACTTTTTCTTACCTGAAGTGATAAAAATATATAATAATAATAAATGAACCTTTTCCCTTGTTTGATAAATCCATATACTTCTATTGAAACCCAAAAATGTATGATTAATTACGAATTCTATTAAAAATTATACTGTCAATATACGAAAATATCGCCCTAAAGTTCATGCATCAGTTGGCGCTGCTGTCACGCACGGAGCCAATAGTCGCAAATAAATATTTAATTGATTCATCTCAATACGGTTGGCGGTACAACTCAAAGTTGGTTGATTTTAGGTGACATTCATTTGTACCGCAAATGATATTGAGATGAATCAATTGAACATTCATTTGCAACTATAAGCAAAAGTATTTAGTTAAAACAATTATTTTCTCAAAAATTAATTTCCGAAAAATCATTTTTTTTTCCGTTGGAACTATAACACATGTTTTTTTTTTTTTTTTTTTGCATCTTCCACCAAATAAGAAACTGTCAGCGAGAAATCTCTCTAATGTTGTGAAAAAAAAAAAAAAATCATTGGCATCATTTGGGATTTTTAAAAATTGACGAATAATAGAAAGAAAAAAAAACTGGAAAAAATCGTCTGTCGGAAAAATTTTTGTTCCAAGGAAAAAAATCATTTTTTCGGAAAAATGGCTGAGGAACTTTCAATCCCAATTTTGACAAGTATTAACCCTTCAAGAGATTCGTTATGAATTCTGAATCACCCTGTATAACATACTACAATATCAATTGAAGAAATACCTCGTGCGGTAAGACTGAGTCGTATCACTAAGATTTAGAAGCTCCCGACGTATCAGAAGTGAAGCTATACAGGAAAAGCTTTATTAAATCGAGAAAATACTATAATATTCGGTAGCGACCTCTAAATATTTTCCGATTGGATTCATGATTTACACAGATTTTTTCTACGTGATTTGGAACAATGTTCAGGGGTGCCCCGCAGAATAAAAAAAAAAAGGTGAAAAGTGGACCACCCTAATATATATATATATATATATATATATATATATATATATATATATATATGCTCTGATAATCGGTGTGGTTTTCATAAAAATTTTATAATGTTATATTTTCTACATCCGAGGTATCACGCACACACACACACACACACATACACACACACACACACACATACACACACACACACACCTATACCAGATCCTACAGTTTAGCGCAATAATTTTAATCGCCTCCCTCGTCAAGTCGTACGAGTGTCTGTGTATGAATGAGAAAGAGAGACTACTGTATATATCAAGAGACTCGGTAGTCTCGCGCCAAGTACAATAAAAAAAATAAAATTATCATAAGGTAAATATATCTGTATACGCCGCGCGAGACTCGACGAGTCTATATACCCGTACGGGAGCTATTCGTAGGAGTGGGGAGACCGTATTTTCCTAATTTCTTCAGTTTCGCGATATCCCGGGGATTGAAATAATTATCTCAGGATGTAAGCCCGAAGAGCCCTTCACTTGAGTCCAACTTTAATTGAATCAAGCCACGGAAAGCTGAGATATGATTAACTTAAGTTTCTGAGTACCCGTTTCGTCTGAAAATATATCGTCTCCTTCTCCTTCAGACCAAATCATCCTTAAACCTATGTGTCTGAGAATTAGGAAAGAGCGGCCACCACTAAATAGCAGAGATATACTAAATACCCGACATCAGCTGCCAGGTGGCGCTCTTGTTGACGCTGTTGACGTCATGATCGCGAATCGATTGCAGAACTTAGACCACGGAGTACGGACTGTCAGACTCCTGAGTCCCGAGACACAGCTGAGAGCTGTCAGTTCTGTTCATATTCGTACATCTGATCATTTTGCAAATTTCATTCTCTTTTATGCTTCCTATACTTACTTATTATGATAAAATTCACATTTAAAGTGGAGGGCGAAATTATATCAATCTCTCATGAAATGACGAAGCGCGCGATTTTGAGGTTGGGTTATAAGTACAGTTATTGAATCGCATGAAGTTTAGTCTACAACATAAATTAATAAGTGACGAAGCTTTCAATCAACGTTGCAGGTCTTCAATATATTATTATTAATTTCCAAATATTTTCGTATATTCAAAACCCCAAAAAGCACCTCTGGTGCAAAAACCCGTCGCCAAGTACATTAATGTGGTCACTGTACCCAAAAAAATCCACCAACAAAAATTCCTCCTTATAAAAAGTAGTACTATAAAAATGTCTACTTACAAAAGGATTGAAATCAAATAAAATTGCCAAGTACATGTCTTTTGTATAACAAAAGTTTACAACAGAAGAAGAGAAAACTGAATAGTTTTGTACTCGTTCACTCGCTGAGCTCGCTCACTCGATCGGCTTTTGATAATTGCAGAGAAAAAATCAGAAAAAAAAAAAATTTAGGAAGTGGTACTTGGCGGGCCATTATAGCAATATAGATCGAACAAACGATACATAGACCTAAGTGAATACAGTCGGAACTCCCTTATGTTGGTACCACAGTTTGGGAGAGCCTCGCGATTGCTTTGAATTTCTAAGAATTCCCCCGTCTCCCTGCTCATTCCTCTCGCCGCAATACTTCAATGGGTTCGGCTATATTCGTTTCAGCTCGACCACGTTCGGTGACGTTCACCTCTCTTCGCACCCCTCTACAGCCTATGAGCTCAGTACCTCCCACAAGTTGAACGTCGCTCAAGTTGAGAAAAATTCTGAGAATTATTTTCAACCTACAGGAGGTCCGACTGTACTCTTTTATTTATTCATCAATGGCCCGCGAGTAGGTACCACTTGTTGTCGTACTTCTGTTGTAAACTTTTGTTATACAGAAGACATGTACTTGGCAATTGGATTTGATTTCAATCCTTTTGTAAGTAGACATTTTTATTGTACCACCTTTGTGAAGGAGGAATTTTAGTTGGTGGATTATTTTGGGGGTAGTGACCACAATTATGTACTTGGCGAAAAGTTTTTGCACTGGGGGTGCTTTTTGGGGTTTTGCTATAATGGCCCGCCAAGTACAGTAAACTCTCGTTATTTGCATTCTCGATAGTTGCGACTTTTTCCCCTAATCCCGTTTTCGCGCGCCCGAGCGTTGCCCCCACTCCTCGATATCTAAAACAAAACGCGGAAGGGCCACGCGTCTTTTGTATACTGTAACGAGCAATTTTCCTACCCGGAGGAAATTAGATAGAAAAATAAATCCCGCTCAAAGAAGTCCCAACGTATTCTCACTCAAAACACGGTACGATACAGAAACGAAACGAAAACTAAAAGATAGTGTTGGGCGCCAGGCACATGTGACGTGAGGGTGAAGCCCGAGCGGAAGTAAAATTAGTTCACGCCACCAAGAGATAATTATATTTATTTGACTTACTTTCGAATAAGTCGGTATATGGGATCTTGCTTACCTAGTTCTATACAGAACCGTACGTTTTATAAATTATCCTACTTATGAGGCTAAATAGGTAGGATGGGGATTAGGTTAGATGAAGGTAAATTCGAATGAAAGTGATTTGTTAACTGGTAAAATTAAAGTATATTCTGATACGATTTGATTGAAATATGAGAGTGTATGATTAACAAAGATATAATAAAAGATAATGTCTACTTAAACCCTGATGATTAGCATTATTGATTCGTTAGATATTCGTATACTATAGTCGGATCTTCGTTTATGCAACTCTCTCTCTCTCTCTATTGTAGTTATATTATAATAATGTAAACTAACTCATAAGAGAAATAATAGCGCCGTGATACTCTAGGCAAGACTTATTCGCACACGAATGACTTGTGTGTAAATCAGCCTTATAATCCCTTTTAGCGATTTTCCTAGTAAGAGAGTTTTTGATATGGAAGACTTACACCAAAGACTGTCTTTTGATCACTATGAATATTGGTAAACAATTTGTATTAAAAAATAAAAACTTAGCGTTGCTGTCTGACTGTCCTGAGGTTGGGTCCCGTCGGATAGAATCGGACGTGTCGGGTGATAAATAACTCCAGTGGTCTCACCTCGTGGTTAGTACGTTCACAACACCAAAACCAAACACTCTGTCTCTGAATAAAGTTTATAACTGAAGCTACTAATTATTAAAATAGAATTATAGTCTAACTACGATTAAATTGTTAATAGGTGAAAATCAACTATCGTTTTAAATTGAGATTATTAATGATTGTAAAGAAGTGAACACGATTTTTGCTGTAGAAAAATTATAAATTGTGTCGATCCACTTTGGTTAGCTTTCGCTATAAGAGTTTTTTTTATTTAACGAGATTTACTAAGTCCTTTAGCGTCGTCACTTAGAAGATTTTCAATCACTAACTATTGCTCAATTATGGAACCTCGGGACACGTCTATGCACTATGCAACTTTGTAGACGAAAGACGAGTTATTCAGTTTGGATGCAGCCACGAGGCCGCCGTTGCATAGCATAGGTGTTACTCCGCGTCGTAATTAGCCTATCAGAGACCTGCGTCTTTACGCGGACGAGTGAAACTCATCGCTCCTGGCCGCTTTACCTAAGACAGCGTTCCGCGGTCCCAATCTCAAGACAGTCTGTCTGTAATAACATTTACCATTCCATGTACTCTGGTTCTTGACAATTCTTATCACACATTCTTCCATACGTTTTAGTGAACAGTTTGTTATTATTGAGAATATCCCTAATGGGTTGGTTGATCCTATTTGTTCTTAGAAATATTTATTTATTGAGAGAGAAGTCACATCGAACCGACTATGCAGTGCTGGGTCAGCAAAACCCCACTGCTGTATCCACTCTTAGCTTACCTCAGGATATTAAGTTCTTATCACTAGGACTCGACCGGAGTTCGTGACTTTAAAAAGAGAGGGTTTTGAAATCGAAATATTCTGTTTATGCTCCTTTTTCGGATTATATGTCTGCAATCTTCTCACGGTTTTTATCTGTGGGAACTTAAAAAATATGAAATTTGGAAAAGTGTGGGGCCGTACGTAACACCCCTCCCTACTTAAAGTCATCGGCGTCCCCGTCGATTTATACTAAACTATCGCTATTTATAATTATATAATTTGTTTCCTCGGAGCTTCTGAAGTGCTTACTCTTGGACTTCTGTGTTTCGTCCTTTCCTGACTCTATTTCTTTTCTTACTTTGCTGACTTACTACAGTTAACCACTAGTAAATATATCTTCGGTTAACCCAGAATCTTACACTATTTATTATCCTGTGAAGCCTTCAGAAATCCCACTATCTTATCCCCAACTATTCTAGGTTATTTAACCCTGGTTAACTATATATGATTGTGTACTCTATATTCCTGTCCAAGATTTGGCAGAGTAGTCTTAATGTTAGTGAAATGACATCTGTATTTATGACAGATCTTTATTTCTCTGCGCTATCCGGGAGATTCATCGTTTTCATTATTATATTCGAGGATTAAGATATAATGGTTTGGTTAATATATATATATAATAAATGAAACAGTCTGTCCGTTAGTGTTAGGTTCAATTTACTCTTGCTGTTTGGGTTGGTGGGTGGCGAGTCGAGGTCCCTTCTTCTCTGGCGGTCGTCGTCCTGATCTCTTTTAATTCAATTTCATTGTTTGATTTCGAACTTCCTTCGATCTTCTCTTCAATAGTATATCGAGCCTTTTCCTTCTTTCCGCATATTTTCTTGTTGATTATGTGCCATATCTTATTCCGGAGACAGATCATTATTATTGCAGCTACAAACCCCATTTGCACTATGTATCCCCCGTAAATCAGTTTTTCATTATGTTGTTTCTCTCGGCGATGAGTCCCCAATTCTTCTAAATCACTTTCTATGTCGTACAGCGATTTTCCTAGTGAGAATTCGACTTCTTCTTCCGTCGCAGTTTCGGTTAGGTATTTCACCATATTATGCTGATTTAAGGTGGGTGCGATTCGACTTATGTTGAGTGTCAATTTGGGTTGATACACGTATTGTTCTTGTTGGGTAAAAACTTGTACTCCTGGCAATGTCACATATTGTGTCTTGCCTACGCACTTTTCATCTAAGTAAAGGATCCCAGTTCCCGTAAGCGTCACCAGTTGATCTTTCGTGTTTTTACATATTATTTGAATGGTCTCGGGTTCGTCAAATGAGTATAGCCATCCTCCGACGGAGCTCAGTCTAGTCCAAAAGGGTTCGTAACCAGGCTTCAATCTGATATCACATTGTCGTAGCGTATGTTGATTTGGCTTCAGTAGCATTTCGATTTCACAGATGCTGGACGTCGCAACCTCGATCAACGGTAGTTCGAGTGCACATAGGTGACAGTACCATGTGTTTATACATCCGCTTATATGTCTCTCGTCCGGTAAAGTATAGGTGTTGTGATCATTGCTCATTCCTAGGTATGTTGCTTTTGGTTTCACCTGGGCTGATATAGTTCCATTCCCATTCCTTTGCGGCGTCGGCCAGCTGTGCATCCTATAGAGGTGGTAAGTGACCCGGTCTACCAACGGCAATCTCATTATTATCATTATTTTTCCTCGGTGGATTCCTACCTCCATTACTGCAATTTTCGCAATTTCTTCGATCCTATGATAGTATCGCGGAAGCGGAAGTTCGTATTCCCCGATGGAATCGTGTATCTCTTGGATAGTCGATTTTAGTTGTTTTCCGGTTAATAGGGTACCGTGCACTTTTTCCTCCCGTGCCGCTTCTATCACTGTTACGAATTTCTTAAGGCTGTCCATATACCCGTCTAGTGCTTCACCTAAACTCTCCTGATACTTCCATAATAATCCCGAGTACTGTAAGTGGCCTACGACGTCTGATACTCTGTTTATGCTTCTTATTCCTTCGTTAATTTTATCTTTATTTCGGTCTATTTCCTTTTGGTGTTTCTCTACTTTGTCGTGAAGGTGGTGCAGCGAGCTGGATATCAGATGCGTTTGGTTTCTTAGGATTTTCGTCAATCTCGTTTGATCCTGGTGTAGCTTATCAATCTCGCTATTGAAGTATTCTCCGTCTTCTGCAGTTAGAGTCCCGAACAAGAACCGGCTTGCAGTCCCAATGAATTCGAATGGTGCCCCTCGTTTAACTACAGTGTGAGGCAGGTTATCGATGTCAGGCAATAGGATTTCGTTAGCTATCCCTCTAACTTCTTCTCGCAGTTCTTTTGCTTCGGTCACCTTTTCCCTTATAGTGTTGGTTCGTAGAAGTCCGTCACATTTTCCTGTCATATTCCTTGTTTGCGTGCATTCTTTATATATGTTATCGTAGGCGGCCACTTCCTTGGTTGGGAATTGTTGTATTAATTTTTCCACGTCGACGAAGAGGACGATTCGCCATTCTGCTCGTTTAAAACGGATATTATGCAACTTCTCATAATATATCCCAGGACTCGATTCGATTGTTTCCACTGCGTATCCGGGCTCGCTAGTTGTTCCTCCGATCAGCATAGCCCAAAACACCAACGTCAAGCTCTTCATCTTTCTTCTGTTTTGTCTATTTCGTCAACCTGAGGGGTTCTTATGGTTTCGTTATTCCGTTTTGTATTATTGGTCGTAAGTCTTGTCATTCGTAAGTCGGTGGGTCAATAAGCCAATTCGATTTTGTCCGTATGTTTTACAAATCGCTTACCATCGTTTGTTTCTAATACAACGCTATTATTTTCCAACATCTTTATGATTTTAAAGGGACCCTCATATCTCTTACCGAATTTTCCTTTCCTTACCTCTATCAATACTCTTACCATATCTCCTTCCTTTCCTGGAAATGGGTGAGCTTTTTGATCGTAATACTTTTTGGATTTATATTTCGCTCGGATCAAATTATCAGCGGCCAATGTTTGCATTTCCGTTAGCCTTATTATTAAATCGCCAAGATAAGAGTTATAAGTCAATATCTTTTCACCCGACGGAAACGAACTCGGGCAACGCGCTATTCTCCCGTGGATCAGTTCGTAAGGTGTGAAATTGGTCGCTTCATGAACAGCTGTGTTGTAGGAGAACATGGCAAATGGGACTAGTTCATCCCAGTCGTCAAATTCTCCCACATAATGCTTTATATATTCTGTGAGTACTATATGACTCCGTTCTAGGGCACCATTAGATTGTGGTCTATAACTTGATGTTGTGACATGCCTGATCTTAAACGTTTTAGCTAATTCGTTAAACAATTTGTTTACGAAGCTCGTGCCTCTATCGGTAAGTATGACTCGCGGAGCCCCGTACTGCAGGATTAAATGTTTTACTAGCGCGTGTGCTACTGTCTCGGCTCTTATATCAGGGATCGGTACTGCGATACAGAATTTCGTTAAATTATCTTGCATGGTTAAGATATGCCTATTATTATTAGGAGTTGCAGGGAGGGGCCCTACAGTATCCAATGACACTTTGTCGAACGGCTCGGCTGACGTGTCCGTTATCATCATCGGCTCCCTGGTTTTTACCCTGACTAGCTTCTGCTCCTGGCAGCTAGTACAACTCCGTATAAAATTACTCACATCTTCTCTCATCCTAGGCCAATAAAATCTCTCGCGAACCCTTCTGTATGTTTTTGTTACACCTTTATGGCCCCCTATTAGGCTGTTGTGCATTTCCGCGATTATATCCGCGCGGATTCCGATCGGTGGTATTTCTGTTATCCCGTTGCATATTGTTATCTGAATATTATTGTCATCGAAGATTTCTGATAATAATTTCGGCCATAAATCAATAGATATTTCATCTGTGAAGTCACCGGTTTTTGAAATTCTAAACGTGGTTACGCCTAGTTGGCTGAGTATTTTTCTCAAATTTTCTAAACCGAGAATTAGATTGGTTACCATTATATCATCATAATACTTCCTTTTGACTACTACACTAAATATTCGATAATTTCCTCGTTTAGTGATAAGAATTTGACCTATCTTTGGTTTCGCGTTTCGCTGCTCGTCCGCGTTAATTGCTTCTAAATCGACTAATAGTCTACCAATTGGCGTGGTTAGCTCCGCGTCTACCGTTGTAAAGTGAACATAATTGTCTTTCAGATAGGTTAAATTTTCCCTACTCCATACTATATTACTAGGCTGGCGATGACGTGCCCCTGGAAGATTCAACGGTGACGTAGGTGTTATATCTGGTAGAATTCCTTCAGTTATTTGTATGCCTGAGGGTCCCGGTTGGATTTGTAATTGCGTCTCCAATCGTCTCGGAGGCTTTACGGCTTTCGATCTTTCAGTATCTACGTCGCGGTCTACCCTTGTGTCCTTTTCCTGTATCATAGACGGATACGGGGTGGACAGTGCTAATGGTCGCGGCGCGATTATAGGTGTCGGCAATACTGCCTTTTGCGCAGGCCTACTAATGATTGATTCGTCCAATAGTATTAGGCTATTGTCTTTCAATTCTACCTGCTCTTTTTCCTGGCTGACTTCCGTTTTCTTCTCTAGTAGTTTAGCGATTCTACGATTTAATTCTTCGTCCTCCGTTTCGTCGTCATAAGGGTCGCGTTCTATAAGAGTTTCTCGAATTAACTCGTCCACTTCCTCACCCTCCGATAATGCAGTAGGTAACTTCGTTACCAAATCTTCCTCTTCGGTTACGCTCCTATCGTGTAAGGATTGATCGAAACGGTTAAACGACTCTTGTAATTCTTTGAGATCCACCGGTGCGCGAGAGAATACTTCGTCATCTATATCACTATCGCTAACATGACCCGTCGGATTAAGTTCTATCGTGATATTTTCAGCGTCTGAACCGGTCTCTATTGTCGACTCTACTTGATCGCATTCATCTACTATGTTCGTAACATCGCGCGGTTGTTTATTGGATGAACCGGGTTGAAATCCCAAATTGGGTAAAACGCTTTTCTGCTTTCGATACGCTGGAGGCTCCGAGGATTCGTCATCAGCGGAATCCTCGGTTATGATTTCTGTTATCGGGTCTAAAACTGGCGTTGGCTTACTCGCGGGAACTTTGGCTTTTGACCGTGTTCTTAATGCAATCGCGCTGGTATCCAGGTCTGACAGTGTTTTCGATCGTGGCTTAGCATTCTTTTTATCAACTGATTTTTTTGGTACTTCCGAGACAGATCTCGTTAATGTTCTACGAGATGTCGCGGCAGGTATTTTAGACTGACTTGGTTTCTCTTTCTTTTGACTACTCATCGGAAACATTTTTATAGCTTCCGGGGTTTGACCCGACGGCAGTTCCGTTCTTAAGTTAGTGCAAATTGTAATTTTGATACCCGTTCCCCTGAAAACGAACCGTAACATTCTTCGGACACTATTCCAACTAAGTCCGTCAATTCCACAACCAATTTTCGGTAAAGTAACGGATTTAACTTTATCCATTTCCAAAATTTTGCGAAAGTTAACCAAGCTGATATACAAGTCCTCGTACGTCGGTTTGTCCCAATAGTTTATTTTCGTCATAATGTAATAAATGTTTCTGTCAGATAATTGTATTTTTGCTGTTGAATGTAATTTAGCTTGCAGCCTTAGGGTTTCCGGTACCCCGTACTTTACCCTAAATTCTTCTGCTATACCGTCGCTCATCTCGAGATCAACAGAAACTGTATGCGCGTAATTATCGACTTGATTAAAAAGGTTATCGTGTAATTCTACTACATCTGGGTTTTCGATCGCGGCTGTTCTCACGAGGTTCAAATATTGTGAATATTCTGGAAATGAATCTACTGATTCTAGTAACCAATATTCCCC
This sequence comes from Tenthredo mesomela, assembly GCA_943736025.1. Lineage (NCBI taxonomy): Eukaryota > Metazoa > Arthropoda > Insecta > Hymenoptera > Tenthredinidae > Tenthredo > Tenthredo mesomela. Next base: position 32,294,584 of record OX031013.1, read on the forward strand.
TTCTGAATCAGAGGAGCTGGTCGACTGGTCGCTAGTAATCGGATTCCGCGATAACGCGTCTGCATTTGTGTTAAGCCGGCCTGCCTTATGTTCGAACGTGTATTCATAGTCTCGTAATTTCAGCCTCCAGCGTATCAATCGCTGACCGGGATCTTTTATGGAGTCGATCCTCCTAAGTGGCTCATGGTCACTGACTAATTTAAAGGTTCGTCCGTAAAGATATGGTCTAAACTGCAGTATACCGTACAAAACTGCCAAGCACTCCTTTTCCGTAGTGAAATAATTTTGCTCCGCTTTTATTAAGGCACGTGATAAATACGCGATAGGCATGTCGTGCCCCTCTACTTCTTGACTTAAAACCGCTCCGATAGCGAAATCTGACGCATCGGTCGTAAGTGTGAAGGGTTTTTCGAAATTTGGATATTGTAAAATGGGTTCCTGGCATAATGCCTCTCGTAGTGCTTTGAAACTCTGTTTTTGTTCTGGTCCCCATATAAATTGAGATTCTTTCTTCAACAATTCCGTCAAGGGTTTGGCTTTAGCGGCGAAGTCTTTTATAAATTTCCTGTAATAACCTGCGAGTCCGAGGAATTGTCGGATATTCTTTTGGGTTTTAGGCCTGGGAAAATATTTAACAGCTCTTATCTTCTTTGGGTCGGGTCTTACCCCTTTTCGACCTATTATGTGCCCTAGATAAGCAACCTCAATTCTTAAAAATTCGCATTTATCCGGCTGTAAGGTTAACTTAGCTTCTTCCAAACGTTTGAACAACCTACGAACTCTTTTACCGTGCTCTTCCAGGTCACGCGCGAAAACTATGATATCATCAAGATAGACAAGAACTTCTACGCCTTGTAGTCCGCGTAGCGTTTGGTCCATTAACCGTTGGAAAGTGGCGGGGGCATTTCTAAGGCCTTCCGGCATTCTCTTACATTCAAAATGACCTTCCGGTGTTGTGAAGGCGGTCTTAGCTCGATCTCGCGGATCCATCTCTATCTGCTGAAATCCGCTGGCTAGATCAAAAGTTGAAAAATATCTAGCTTCACCGAGCCGATCAAGAATGTCTGTAATATTCGGTAATGGGTACGCGTCTCCAATTGTCTTCTCGTTTAGTTTGCGAAAATCGATAACCATCCTCCATCTGGGATTTCCTTGGGAGTCCGGTTTCTTGGGGACGATCCATATTGGCGAGTTGTAAGGTGAGCTTGATGGTGCAATAATATCGCTATCCATTTTGATTTTTACTTGTTTTGCGATTTCGGCTTTGTGAATTGGGGGAAAACGATACTGACGCGAATTAACAGGTACATCATCCTGTGTGGGAATTCGATGTTTTACGGCTGGTGTGAATTTAAGTTTATCACCGGTCAAATGAAATATGTTCGGGAATTCCTCAACTATGTCTAATACGTGATCACGTTCTTCTTCGTTTAAATGGTCTAAATGTAATTTGGATTGTACTTCTGCAAACCGGTTCGTTTCTATTCCCTTTGATCGCGGTTCTTCTAAATCTGACCCGTTTTCCAATTCTTCGGGAAAATTGTGAACTTCGAAAGGTATTAATTCTTGTGGCGGAATTTCTATTTTGATATCATCATCTAGCGTATTAATTACTAAAACATGACACTTACCCTTTTCAACCGAGACAGCAGCTTCACCAATATAGACGCCTTCGCTAGTGAGGATTTTTGGTAAATATCCTTCTGTCAAACCTGGGTTAATTACGTCAACGGCGACGACCTGCTTAGTTCGGCCGCGAATTTGGAAAACGCGTCTATTGGATTGTAGTTCGGTATCGACCATTTCATCTCTCAGAAATCGCAACGGTCTTATTGGTTCAGTTTTCGTCACCATGGAGTTATGGGAAAACGAAATTTCAGCTTTTTCCTTACGCAAATAATCTTTCCCTAAAATACCGTCACAAACTAGTGGGAACGTAGATCGAACTACCTGGAAATTATTGGGTTTACCCTGTAATGTTAATTCCGTAATACCTAAAGTACTTATCTGGTCCGTAGTTATTCCCGATATTGTTACTGACTCGTTTACATTTACCAACGCGTCTGGTCTTAACGCGCCTGCTTTTATTAGACTTATCTCTGCGCCAGTGTCTATAAGGAAAATTGCCGATTGATTTCCGAGTTCGGGTGCTGACATTCTTATTAATGGTGATTCTCGACTTGATCCGCACGTAAAAACTCTGTTTTTGGTTCTGCGAATCTCACTGTTCGTTGACGCTCGTGTGTCATTTGACCCGCCGTCGCGTCTGTGCGTCGGGCTACTTGAGAGTTTAAATGCTCGGCCTGGCTATTATCATGGGGGGACGGTGATCGCGATTTCATTGTCGTGTTAGTGACTTGTCTCCGCGAGTCATGGTCACCTGATCTATAAGGGTCGAACAACCGGGGATTTGAAAATAGCGAGTTTGGTTTATTTCTTGTCCAGGTCTGTCTTGGATCGGGAGAAATCGGTCGCTGCTCTATTTTATTTATACAAGAACGCTGGCACCCGCATGACAATGTATTCTTCATACACGACGCACCTAGGCAATGAGTGGAGTGTGTTGGTTGGCAACCAGGACATTGTTGTTGAAATATTGTATGAATAGGAAACTCGGGTACTCCCGCACTTGGTTCAGGCCCTCCTTGAGTACAACACATCCCCGACGGGTGTCTTGAACAAATGGGCGACAAGTTTCGTTCCCTGTTTACCGATTCGTCCGCGACGAAAAAGTTCTGAAAATTTCGCGATGGGTGTTGATGATGCTGGTGATTTTGAAAATTACCTTGCGAGTGAGAACAAGCTGATTGGCTAGAACGCGCAAACGATGCCCTTAATGTTTCACTCGCCGGTAGTATTCCGGTTCGCATTCGCGTTTCGACATGAACTGCGTATTCCAAAGCCTCATCTAAAGTCTTAGGCATACGTCCGTCGACAGCCTTGGCTATTTCCTCGGGCAAACCCCGTATGAACGCATCCAACGCGCACGCGTACACTGGCTTTAACATCTGGTCGGGAACTTCACCGAATTCATCTTCCAAAGCGACGCGCGACCCGCTGATTATTATATTTAATCTGTCATAGAAATCACTAACGGTTTCATTTCTACGCATCCGAATATTATTGATTTCATTATGATAATAAGGGTACGTTCTACCGGGTGTAAATCTTTTCTTTAAATGTTTTGTCAACTCGTTTACGGTTTTAAATTTTTTTCCATATGTACTATCGCGAGCCGCTCCCTGCAGTTTCCCTAGGACTGCTTTAACGTACGACCCTTCGGATCTCGACGGTATAAAAACTGCTCCGTTATGGATATCTTGAAGGAAATCTTTTAACGGAACGTTCTTTCCATCGAAGAAAGGGATATTTAACGTGCTATGCTGGAGTGAAAAACAATCAGCCATAGAGGTCATCATCGCGTTACTTATATTCAAGTCTACATTACTCTCATTCTGCGAGGCGTTGCCCGTTCCGTCGTTACCCGTTCCGTCGGGGCCTGGCATTTTGCAATTTATAATATAATACTTTAGTACACAGTAATGGTTTCACCAAAACAGCTTAAAATTTATCATGCACATATATATTATAGACGCCGAAAGGAAAATTCGATATTCACTAGATATTTCGGCAAATTACCCCAATTTGCATGCGAGCATATAGTCATATATATATTGTATTATCTTTACCCACAATATAAGGCAAAGAGAGTTGCAATTTCGAATATCTTTATTTATAATATTTCAAATTTTTTTTTTTTTTTTTTTTTTTTTTTTTTTTTATTTTCAAAAACGCACTATGGCTAGCAGCATCCCACCGCTGCCACCAAAAACCTGTGTGACGTGAGGGTGAAGCCCGAGCGGAAGTAAAATTAGTTCACGCCACCAAGAGATAATTATATTTATTTGACTTACTTTCGAATAAGTCGGTATATGGGATCTTGCTTACCTAGTTCTATACAGAACCGTACGTTTTATAAATTATCCTACTTATGAGGCTAAATAGGTAGGATGGGGATTAGGTTAGATGAAGGTAAATTCGAATGAAAGTGATTTGTTAACTGGTAAAATTAAAGTATATTCTGATACGATTTGATTGAAATATGAGAGTGTATGATTAACAAAGATATAATAAAAGATAATGTCTACTTAAACCCTGATGATTAGCATTATTGATTCGTTAGATATTCGTATACTATAGTCGGATCTTCGTTTATGCAACTCTCTCTCTCTCTCTATTGTAGTTATATTATAATAATGTAAACTAACTCATAAGAGAAATAATAGCGCCGTGATACTCTAGGCAAGACTTATTCGCACACGAATGACTTGTGTGTAAATCAGCCTTATAATCCCTTTTAGCGATTTTCCTAGTAAGAGAGTTTTTGATATGGAAGACTTACACCAAAGACTGTCTTTTGATCACTATGAATATTGGTAAACAATTTGTATTAAAAAATAAAAACTTAGCGTTGCTGTCTGACTGTCCTGAGGTTGGGTCCCGTCGGATAGAATCGGACGTGTCGGGTGATAAATAACTCCAGTGGTCTCACCTCGTGGTTAGTACGTTCACAACACCAAAACCAAACACTCTGTCTCTGAATAAAGTTTATAACTGAAGCTACTAATTATTAAAATAGAATTATAGTCTAACTACGATTAAATTGTTAATAGGTGAAAATCAACTATCGTTTTAAATTGAGATTATTAATGATTGTAAAGAAGTGAACACGATTTTTGCTGTAGAAAAATTATAAATTGTGTCGATCCACTTTGGTTAGCTTTCGCTATAAGAGTTTTTTTTATTTAACGAGATTTACTAAGTCCTTTAGCGTCGTCACTTAGAAGATTTTCAATCACTAACTATTGCTCAATTATGGAACCTCGGGACACGTCTATGCACTATGCAACTTTGTAGACGAAAGACGAGTTATTCAGTTTGGATGCAGCCACGAGGCCGCCGTTGCATAGCATAGGTGTTACTCCGCGTCGTAATTAGCCTATCAGAGACCTGCGTCTTTACGCGGATGAGTGAAACTCATCGCTCCTGGCCGCTTTACCTAAGACAGCGTTCCGCGGTCCCAATCTCAAGACAGTCTGTCTGTAATAACATTTACCATTCCATGTACTCTGGTTCTTGACAATTCTTATCACACATTCTTCCATACGTTTTAGTGAACAGTTTGTTATTATTGAGAATATCCCTAATGGGTTGGTTGATCCTATTTGTTCTTAGAAATATTTATTTATTGAGAGAGAAGTCACATCGAACCGACTATGCAGTGCTGGGTCAGCAAAACCCCACTGCTGTATCCACTCTTAGCTTACCTCAGGATATTAAGTTCTTATCACTAGGACTCGACCGGAGTTCGTGACTTTAAAAAGAGAGGGTTTTGAAATCGAAATATTCTGTTTATGCTCCTTTTTCGGATTATATGTCTGCAATCTTCTCACGGTTTTTATCTGTGGGAACTTAAAAAATATGAAATTTGGAAAAGTGTGGGGCCGTACGTAACACACACGAAGGTGCCAGATAGAGTTAGCAAAACAAAACGCAGTAAGCAACAACTAAATTCAGAAACGAAACGGTAACCGACTAGATAGAAGGAGAGGGGAACGTGGGGGCGTAGAAATAACACACTTTGCTTAGAGATAGGTAGACGATAACGTAACTATAATTTTCCAAAATCGAAAGCGCAGCGATACCAAAAATAAATAAGAAATAAATAACAAAAGAAAGTACAGGACGGCAGAATATACAATAGTAAACTTAAAAATAAGCAAAAGAACAAAAGAAAAGTTAGAGCGCAAAAGAAAAAGAAAATAACACAATTCAAAAAAAGGTAGCGGCGGAATTAGATTCCGGCGTCGCAACACAAGAATACGGCGGTTAAGCCGCACAAGATAATTAAATAATACAAAACAAAGAGAAAAGTTATTGAAGATAACGCAAGAGGATAGAGATAGGAAGCTAAATAATATTCAAAGTTAAATTAACGCACGCAATATTAGAGAAAGAAATTTATAGATAACGTAGGCGAGACGGCAAGGGATTCTTCCCGAGCAGCGCAAGTCCAGAAAAGATAGTAGCCGTAATTTATGCTAAATTAGCCTAGAAGATATCAGAGACCACGACAGCCCGTCAGGCGCGAATTCAAAATAGCCGTTAAGCAGCACAGAGGCAAAGGTATGCGGACGGACGGTCGAGATCTGCCGGAAAGAAAAGCCTACCTTGAGTCAGGGTCGCAGCCCAGGTGGCGTCAAAAGAGAACGCACAACGCACACCACAGATAAAGGAAAGCACAAAAACTATGAAAAACCCCCAAAATATGATAAACTACCGAAAAACTAAAGAAACCCCCAGAAAGAAAAAGAAAAGATAGAGAAAAGCCCCAAAAGAAAGATAAAGATAAGATAAACTAAACGTAACGTAATCGGTATCTCGACGTTGGCGGTAGGCTGGTCGGCAACGGAGTGATCGTCGATCGGCGATTCAAAATGTGGTGGGGGAAGCCTTTCCACACTCGACATGTTCTCCGCACCTAGAGCGCTGAACATTTCCAAAATCAGGCCGGGAGGTAACGGCTGGCGGCGATAGCAGGCTGGGAGGTGCAGCCCTCTCCCGGCCGGCAGGTGACGAAGCTGCAGAGACGGAGGCGGATGACTTAGGTGCGGTTACTAGTGCCGAGGTTTCCAGGACATCCCCCAGATGATCCTGCGACGATCGACGAATCCCACGATGTCCTAGGCGATGGTTACCTGCTTTTCACAAAAAAAAACTTAAGGCAGACACACTATTCATAGAAACTAAAGTTTGGACTTGCGCTTCGGTGAAGAATTTCGGTACGGCAGCAGCATGGTCGCTCACGTTTGCGAGTGGAGGCGCGGTCCAGTGGCAGATAATAAATAAAATATTAAATATCAAATCTGCCACGTTACAATACACAAAATACACACGCTGTTCTGTCGCCACGAGTATTTTTTTAATCGTGGTTTTGGTGACTGTAAGTGGATATCGTTATTAGAATTGCAATAAATGAACTAACAAGATGTCGTTATCTCACGAGAATGATAAAAATATTTTTAACAAATCAGTGAAACGTAAAAGTTCACAATTAATGTAAAAAACTATAATAAAATTGATTTCATTTGAGGAATAAAAACAAAATACTCTTATTTCCCTGTCAATTTCCCGGAATTGAGGCCGAGCGGAGCGCAGGAGTGGGGGCCCGAGTTAGTTGCCACTTTCCACGAAATAGCTTCCCCTACAGCCCCCAACGTGTTGCAACTAACGAGAGTTTACTGTACCACTTCCTAAATTTTTTGTTTTTCCTGATTTTTTCTCTGCAATTATCAAAAGCCGATCGAGTGAGCGAGCTCAGCGAGTGAACGAGTACAAAACTATTCAGTTTTCTCTTCTTCTGTTGTAAACTTTTGTTATACAAAAGACATGTACTTGGCAATTTTATTTGATTTCAATCCTTTTGTAAGTAGACATTTTTATAGTACTACTTTTTATAAGGAGGAATTTTTGTTGGTGGATTTTTTTGGGTACAGTGACCACATTAATGTACTTGGCGACGGGTTTTTGCACCAGAGGTGCTTTTTGGGGTTGATATCACCACTTTTTGTACAATTTCGCTTGAATACCTAATAATTGTGCTCGCTCGCTACGCTCGCTCGATTGGATTTTGGACTAGAAAAGTTGAGTTACAACAATAATGGTATGACCTGTCCATCGCTTACGGATGTTAATATGAGCTGTATCATCAAACAGTTGCTGGTCGATGATACATCAGTTTTTATGAGTATATTTTCTGACCTACAATTTTGGCAAGAAGATCCTTCGACCGTTTTCCAGCTCGAAAAATTTTGGTTAATCATATCTGACAAACTAAGAGCTTTCTTGCAAGATGAGGGCAAAGGAAGTAACAAAATGTAACCCGCTTCGGTTGTCGTACTGGTATAACCGCAGCCTTTACAACAAACTGTTGAAGTTAACTCGTGTTGTACGACCTTCTGTAAATCATCATATTTCCAAATGAGTTTGGTTAGAAATTCTGGAACATCTTGCTGAACCTTTAACATGAACTGTTTGCCCGCATGTCTCCTAGCGCGCAAAACATTTCCTGGGACTTGTGAGTTTTTGTAAAGAACAATCAACATTTTCATTACGTCGGTATTTTTTCGTCTTAAAAGACAGTTTCTGAGGAAACTACAATGAAATATACATTGGATCGTAGCGTTAGCATAACAGGATACACCATCTGAGTTTTGAAAGCCTTTTATTTGCCACGCGTCATCATGGGTTACTTTTTCGATCGGTTCTTGACAAGCCGAAACAATTTTCGGAACAAACCACTTACGGTCTTGTACTTTTCGTCCACGTATCGACGTGGCGGTAATCATCATAAGGTCCGGCCGATACTGTTTTCTCAATCTGTTGTACTCTACAATAGCAGAATTATCCGCTAATACAACATTAGGGTCGTAGTTGATCAAATGCAATCCTTCTAAGGAAGTTACCCGTGAAAGAGCAACGTACACTTGACCGTAAGAGAATATAGAATTGCCCGCATCGATGACGGCATTGTTCAAACTCAGACCCTGGTTTTTGTGGACTGTAATTCCATAACTCAAGCAAATTGGAAACTGCCTGCGAATAACGAAAGCCCCTTCCATTGCTTCAAATTTCACGTCAACGCGATCTATGTCGTGTTCAACCCCTCCCGCTAAGACAACCCGTATTAATTCTACGTCATCAGTATCAATGGCTCGGCGTACCGATTTTATTTTACCAATTGTACCATTTACGAGACCTATAGTAACATCGATATTGCGTCTGATCATTATTTTGGCACCAATTTTAACAACAATTATTTTGGCAAGACCCGCAGTTCGAGAACTATCCTCGTCATCCTTGTCCAACATTTTTTGCACCTTCTTTTTGAAATAGGGAGGACAGTCTACTGTATCGTGAGCCAACAGTTGTATCTCGTCACTTTGTATTTCGCTCAACATAGCTTCATTAAGAACATCACACATTCGACAAGTGGGAAGCAGACAGACAACGTCGGTGGATAAATTATTTATGTAATTACATAATTCGCGTATTCTGTCACTGAAATGCGATGTTCTGAAAGCGAGTTTCCTTGTTGCTAAAATCTCTGTATCTGAATCAGTAACAATTCCAAGGCGTATTCGAGATAGTATTTCGCGATACGATTGGTCGTTCTTCTGTCTCATATTGATCGTCAATTCGTCGTAACTAAATAAATTACCCCACAGATCAACAATTCCCATCGAGCCTAGAAGTTTATCGGCTTTATCACTCGATAGTTTCTTAAATGCAGGTTCCTCGTGAACAGGTGGAAGTTGTAACAAATCACCGAAAAGGAGAATATGCTTTTTACCAAACCAACCATCTTCGCTATCGGTGGTATTGAATATTTCAGCTAATCTGAGATGTATATACATGAGTGTTACATTGGAAATCATCGAGACTTCGTCAATGATAATGAGCACGACATTTCTAAGCTGTTCTCGTATGGTTTTCAAAGCAGCATCAGAAAGTTGTTTGTATTTAGGAGTGCGCCCATGTTCTACAGGCAGTTGAAACAGTCTATGAATCGTCAAACCGTTGATATTGAATGCTGCTATTCCAGTTGGTGCTGTTACGGCGGTGTCTTTACCAGTATATTGCTTAACCCACCACACGAGCGCTTCGATAAGATGGCTCTTACCAGTTCCACCCTCTCCACTTACATAATGTTGGAGAATTTTACCATTCGAACTCACGGCACCCGTAGTTGTTTGAAATACTCGTCTCTGATCGACGTTCAAATCGGCTACCTTTTGTTGACCATTCACTATATGAACCTTCTGGATGCTGGCATGAAATTCTTTCATCGCACCTTCAACTTCAAGAGGCTCACAACCCAACGGGACTGCATCCGAAGTATCGCTTTCTTGTGATCGAGCCGTTTCTGTCATGCGTTTATCAATTAACTCTTTGACATGCTCAATACCCTTTTGTATTTCTGTGATGCGTTCGTGATATTGTAACGCATCCGCAAGCTCTGACTGGAGCGATTGAAACGACTCTGCGTAAGTATTACATCCGTTTCTGAGCTCATCTGTATCTCTCCAAGGTTTAAAGAGTAATAGTAATGCAAAGTAATAGCGTTCAGGTTGAATATTTACGTTATTTTTATAGTGATTGATAAGGCAACCACGTTTTCTTTTTTTCAAGTATAAAGATTTCTCCAACTGGTAATATTCTGCACCTCGTGCTTTAGGCTTCAGCTTTGTTACTTCATACCATTTAACAAAGTCGTAGAGGTTGGTAGATTCTAATTCTTTTGGTCGAGCTGGATAATGTGTATCGACCACTGAATCGCAGAAAATATCTGTAGATTCTGCCTCGAGCTCCTGAATTTCTCGACGAGTTTTGACTTTTCTGTTTCTAATTACATTCACATCAATCCATTTGATGACTGTTTCTGGATCTGTGCCGTACAATCCAATTCCTGTTAGGGTATCAGCGGCCTCTAGTGCTCCACATTCTCTGTGATTTAACATACGTTGAGCATAACTCCATAAACGACTACAAAGTGACTTTGTCGTACTAATTTTGTCCAAAATCTCTTTGTCCGTGTTGCTGTTTTCAGCTTTTGATATATATTTTGTGACATACATACTCAATAGAGTAGAGTCTTCACCAACGAATTGTATGTCCATATTACCTTCCCAAGCGGTAAAAATTACTGGGTTGTAATCATTTATATTTGCAACCTCTTGGGTGCGCGGGAGATCGTATAATCGACTTCTGGACTTGAGCTTTCGCCTGCCAGCTATTGAAATCGCTACATCTCGTACAACAATGCTATCGGTGATGGGACGAGGAAACCCGAATCGACACACTCTAGTCGAACGACCTTTAGCGTTTTGTTTACTTCGTAAACAATAAGAATTATGTTTGTGCCTCTGATGAGTATTAACTCGACGATACAAGTCAGGTGAAACCGATTTCAATGGCATTTTACATGTTGCATATTTCAAAATGAAGCTAGCAACTTCTTCATTCGAAGATTTTCCTAGAACCGGAGCATCTTTGATCCAAATTAATAAATGGAAATGTTGCATGCCTCTTTCTTGGTATTCACGTCTCCAGAAATAATGTGTTACCTCTCCGATGGGGTTATCTGGCGAACGTATGAAATCGAGCATAGCTTTGAACTTGTTTTCAATAAACCGGGATGCAGACACTGGATCAGCAGCAATTAATTGACTGGAAGACATCTTAGAGGCCGGAGATCCACCTACCTTGCGAAGATATTCTGTCAAGTCTGACCACAACCATTCACTGGGACTAAAAGTAATGAACCATGTGGCCGGACCATAATTGTGTATCATACAAGTTATATCATTTCTAGGCCGACGCCAATATTGTGGAGTATTCCGCAGCCTTGTAAATATTGCATTCAAATTTCCCTCCAACTCTTCTCTCGACAGTTTTTCCAAATAACTGGCTGCGGTGAATCATTCACTTGGGTTGGTTATATTAAGTTTGTAATATATCCCACTATTCAATTGGCGATTGTTGGCGTCATTCAATAGATAGAAAAGGTATTGCTGATCTTGCCTGAATTGCGAATGCTTTGATAAGAGTTTATATTTAATGAATTCGGCATGCGTGAGGCGTATTGGCCTATTTTCCTGTTGTCCATTACAACCATACGGATACAAATGCGGGAAGCATAGCAGATCTAGACTTTTATGGCGGTTATCTAATGGGACGTCATAGATTTTTAACATTTGATAAAGATCTGTCACAGTTTTGTTTGGCCTTTTTTCGTACAACGGATGTATAGTGAATTGTTCCTAAAAATTCATCCGATTGCGAAACTTGAGTCAATAAAGCTGCACACTCATCTGCGTGTGTATCATCACAACTTTCATGTTCCCTGGGAATATCTCCCTCACTATTCTCAAGTTGGACATCAGCCCTATTTTATCTACGTTATGGTTTATTGGGTGGTTTGTACTTGAAATTCAGTCTCTTTTATATCGGCCAATAATTCGTCAGCCGACACTGGCAATTTGATTTCCGAATATTGTGGATTGTTCGTCTTGAACCATGCTAATGCGTTCCATACTTTATTTACATCGACTAATTCTTCCCACACCAATTTTGATTTTGTCGGAATACCGCGAACTAATATGTATAGCTCGTGATCAAAATTAATTGGATCTGTAGCTGGACAAATTTTTTTCAAAGTTTCTTCCATAGGTAATGGCAAATGAAAAGTCCTACCTTTTACTTTTCGTACCAACTCTCTGTGCGGTAGATTTCTGTTCGCTACTGTGGACATTCTTTGAACAGTTTGGAAGGCCTTAGCTCTCTGAATTAAAATGCGTTCGTAGTCGTTCAATGATGATATAATTTCGGGGACTGGTTTAGTAATGAGTTCGTTCAAAATGCACCTAGGTGGCATGATGTTTTGGCGCAGTTTCGGAAGGCAATAGTTGCAAACATATTCGCAATCATTACCTCCAGATTCTACATGCTGCATTAAATTCTTCCAAATTTTTGATGTTATTGGATTTCTAATTTTTTCGATGGTTATAATGTCTCTTCGGAAACAAAGTTTTTCGCACGAAACACACACGTAATGAGGCGTATCTATTGAACGTTTGGTGAAAGCGTGGAATGCACTTTGATACTTGTCCATGATTTCTGTTTCATTCAAATTAATGTCAGTAACAAAATTATTGGCGATGTTATTAACTTTCTGTTGCACAGCTTGTGATATTTCTTGTAGTTTACCAAGATCGCCATCGTTCAAGGCTTTATCAATTATGGAAATTTTCATATAACAATTCATTAATTCGTATACGAGCCTCTGTATATACCGAACGGCTGGAAAATGTGCAGATAGAACTTGAACAGGTAAGAAAATTGATTTGCAGGTGGCATCATCCATATAACAAATTTGAGAATGCCCTAGCTTGCTGGTTACGTGTTTTGCTGTGCACTCGAATTGAATTATCAATTTATGGATATTTTTCAAAGTACATATGGATATAATATCAAGAAATTGAATATATTTTTCCAGTAATGTTATGTCCTTTGTCTTACACATATCGCTGCAAAGCCAACTCTTGCAAAACTTATTGTGATCACTCTTCCTACACCTGTTCTTTTTTTCTATTAACGGCAAAATGTTAATAGCATGCCCTGTAGCATTATTAACAATTGTCTCTGAAAATGTATTAATCTTGTATACAGTTTCCGCAAAGTACGGTTCAGCTGAGGCAATGTGTTTCGAGGGACCACATAGAACTTTTAATCTATCTTCAATCCGATCATTGGAGCATTTGGCAACCTGTGTCAGATAAACTTCTGCTTTTCTCTTGATAGCGTGTAAAGTTTTTCTCATAGAGCTTATTTTCAAATCTCTATCGTGAATGCACCATTTGACAATTGACTCGGCTTTCATTCTTCTTTCAATTTCTGATTGCTCGTCAATTATTTGTAGAATCTTGTCTACATATTTCTCTTTTGACTGTAGCAATGTCATAGTGTTAGCAGTATGGATGCGTCGATATTTCATGCTAATTTTCTTAGCCATATTTTTTTTTGTGCTTCATCATCTCGTTATCTTGCTTTCGTTTATATCGTTTACGTTCTTGGTCGCATATATTTTGACGGTTTAGGACGTAATCGAAACGTTTTTTTGCTCGCCGATTGTCGATATCCATTTTATAGATATTACGCTTTCGAGTTTGTTGCTTTTTCTGGTTCCGGAGGTAAAAATCTCGCTTTCGTACCCGTTCCTGATCAGCAATTAACAAATAACGTTCTCGTGCAATAGCTTGCTGCCGTTCAGCGTTCAAACGATAAAATTTACGCTTCCCAGCTCGCTTCTTTTCAGCATTCAAATGATAAAGTTCGCGCGTTCGAGCTCGCAGCTTCTCAGCGTTCGTTTCGATATTAGACTTTGTTTTATTCGAAGTATGTATGCCATATTTTTCGTCTTTCGAATCGTTGGGTTCCATTATTGTATCTGTATGTGTAACGGAAACTCCTACTTTTGTTTCAACTAAACATTCACTCTTGTTAATATGCAACGCAATATGACGAGTGAAGTGTTGATCTGCATTAATCGATGAATTTTGTCTGTTTTCGAGAGATTCTTGATGACCTGAGCTTACGGGATCTGTCCCGGCAGACTTTCCGGAAATCGACTGTTGTGACAGATTAATAATATTTATATCGCACGTCACATGTGCAGTTGCTTTATTTACCTGTTTTTTGATCATTAAAAACTGTTTTCTCTGCGACTCACGGCACAACTTTTTTCCAGTTCGTTCAGAGGATGGTTGCTGTACTGTTTCAGAAGACAAATGACGTTTATAAGATGCAACCTTTATAGCCATGCTTCGCATAGTATCGATACATGGAAACTCATCAATTATGTTGTTTTCGAACAATTTCAATAGATGTGTACGCATGAGAGGAACATCATATGTTATTTTATCTGGGTTGCGTCCATTTATAAGTGATATTGCAAAAGCTATAGCAAACACTCCACAATCGGATGCATTTGATTGCCATTGAACCGTTGGAAACTTTATAGGCTTCGTGTCAAACTGATAAAATGGAAATAACCGTCTCAAAAACTTCTCGTAATTTTCGTGAAGCCTTTTTGTATTCATTGAATCATAAATGAAAATCGATTTCGTATCGAAATAGGCACATACCCAATGATTATCACCATTATGTAGTATTTGAACATGTTTAAGGTTAGGCAAAACTGCTACGATTGTGTCTAGCATTTGTAGCCGCCACGTCTCACGGGGTGAGAAGTCAGAACAGGTTTTTACAAGGTATTTAAATTGTTCCATATGAAGATCGTTCAACCACCCACCTGATTCAATTATGTCTATACATTCGTCGCTTAAAATTGGGCGAACGATCCGACGGTTACGCCGCCGCGATTGTTTATCAGTCACCACGGATGCTGTACCTGTGAATAAATTACAAGCCTGTGTTCCAACTAAGTTCTCTAAGCCCTGCTGATTTTTCTGAATAGTCTCGATCGATTGTATCTCAGTATCAACCGTATCTACGAAGGAAACTTCTTCTGCTATTTTACAGAATGCCTTGCTATCGTTAACACGTGATATAGCTTCTGTATAATTTTTTTCTGAATGTTTCCGGACAATTTTATTATCATTCATATCCAAATCTCGATGACACGCAGATGAAACGATCGGACCGACGACTCTCTGCATTTTTGTGATATTTTGCACAGTCCTTGGTTGTGGACAGCTTCTTTTTGCCGACTGTTGTTCAACAACTCTCGCCCATGTTTTCATTTCAATTTGTTGTGAATGTTGTTGTATACTTTTGCAACATTCTTGATGCTTTTGAGGGGCAACATTTTTTTGAATAACAATTTTTGACATTGTCCCAATACGTGGAAAGTTTTCGATCTTATTGTTTTGAAATATCTTTAAAAGATGTGTTCGCATGAGCGGAGTGTCATAGGTAATTTCGTCCGGCTTGTGCCCACTCATAAGCGATATCGCAAAGGCAATAGCAAACACGCCACAGTCAAATGAGTTGAGTTGCCGTTGAACTGTGGGGAATCGTACGGGATTCGTTTCAAATTGATAAAACGGAAATAATTTCCTCAAATATATTTTATGTCGTTCATGAAGTTTTTTGGAATTCAAAGAATCATATATAAATATCGATTTCGTATCGAAATAAGCACACACCCAGTGTTTATCAAGATCTGTATAACCGCTATGCAGTATTTGTATATGCTTTACAGTAGATGGTACGGCTTCGATTGTATCTGGCAAGTCTACTCGCCATACTTCTTGGGGTGCATATTCAGTATAATGTTTCACGAGTAACGCAAAATGATCCACATGATCATCATACAACCAATCATTATTTCTAATCATCTGCATGTATTTCTCGTGTAAAATTGGTAGCATGGTGTTTGTTATTTCTCAGAGATATATTGCAACGAAGAAACTTTTAAAGGCAAAGGGTGAACCTAGCTCCGTGCACCTTCGGCGTCAGTACGTGAGGATTAATTAATTATTGAATTAGACGAAACTAATTTTGGGCGCCAGACGTGAAAACGTCGATCAAAATACAATAGATATCAAAGAATTGACGGCGGAAATGACCAGTTAGCTCAGATTAATTAACGGTAGAGGGGCTGGGTTGCCGAATTAAACAAGAATAATTAACATGTTATATCTGATTGATTTATTTAATCAAATATGTGGTTTACGGGATATAAAGAATTCGTTTTTATTAATATTATCGTTGTGTCTCAGATTAATTCGGGAATATCGGGATTAGATCGTAAAGAATATTCACAGAAAATATAATAGCACAATAGAAAAGTACTCAAACAGTGCGGCTCGATATAATGCGAAATACAATTTTAGATTGAACGGAAAAACATGTCATACGATAATAATAATTATAATAATAATCATGCACAAGAAATCAGAATAAATCAGATCAAATGCTAAGAACTAAGAAATAGAAATTAAATAACAAATGCTTGCTTCTACGCTCGCTATCTCCAGAATTATATATATTTTACAGGTCGATTGCTATCATTTATTCTATTTTATTGAAAAGAAGAGAAAAGAATATAAGCGACTAAACTCTACAACATGCGTTAAGCAGAATAAGAAAATAAAGAAAGCAATAAGATAAGAAAGCCACAAATAGACGCTAAACACGAGTTAGCTCGGGAATCCGTTTTTAATAATACAATATTAATTACTCGGGATTAAGTCTGGGACTTACATGCCGTTATCGTGACCTACGTCACACCGAATATAATATAATAGAATAAACGGGATTCGTGAGCGAACTCGTGGTTTTACAGAAAATAGGTCTTACCTTATCGATGAAATAGAAATTTCCTCGTATAAACGAGAACTAAACTAACTGAAGCTAAATGTACTTTAAACTAGTAGAAAGAGCAAAATAGAGAAAGAAGAAAGAACAGAATTGAAGAATAAAGAACAGAATGTTATGATTCTTGGGTATGTAGCACTGAGTAGTACGCAAGGCAAAGTCACATACACTATAGCACCTGTATGACGGATGTGTCACGAGCAGGCTGTGTGAGTTTATTGTATATAGCGGCCTTTTAATGTGCGTATTATTATTTATTAAGTAATTAATTAAATATTGTTTTTTAATTAATTACTTAACTTATCTATCCCTGATTATTTAATTTGTAAATAATTCTTTTGATGAGAAAAATTAACGGACGATCCGGGAATCGAACCCAGGATCTACGGACGCCTATCCGGGGACTTACACCCGAGACCACCTAGCTCGCCCACGGATCACCGCAACTTTTCTCATCTTTTAAATTCTTGCGCTCAGTATATCTAATGTTATGATTCTTGGGTATGTAGCACTGAGTAGTACGCAAGGCAAAGTCACATACACTATAGCACCTGTATGACGGATGTGTCACGAGCAGGCTGTGTGAGTTTATTGTATATAGCGGCCTTTTAATGTGCGTATTATTATTTATTAAGTAATTAATTAAATATTGTTTTTTAATTAATTACTTAACTTATCTATCCCTGATTATTTAATTTGTAAATAATTCTTTTGATGAGAAAAATTAACGGACGATCCGGGAATCGAACCCAGGATCTACGGACGCCTATCCGGGGACTTACACCCGAGACCACCTAGCTCGCCCACGGATCACCGCAACTTTTCTCATCTTTTAAATTCTTGCGCTCAGTATATCTAATGTTATGATTCTTGGGTATGTAGCACTGAGTAGTACGCAAGGCAAAGTCACATACACTATAGCACCTGTATGACGGATGTGTCACGAGCAGGCTGTGTGAGTTTATTGTATATAGCGGCCTTTTAATGTGCGTATTATTATTTATTAAGTAATTAATTAAATATTGTTTTTTAATTAATTACTTAACTTATCTATCCCTGATTATTTAATTTGTAAATAATTCTTTTGATGAGAAAAATTAACGGACGATCCGGGAATCGAACCCAGGATCTACGGACGCCTATCCGGGGACTTACACCCGAGACCACCTAGCTCGCCCACGGATCACCGCAACTTTTCTCATCTTTTAAATTCTTGCGCTCAGTATATCTAATGTTATGATTCTTGGGTATGTAGCACTGAGTAGTACGCAAGGCAAAGTCACATACACTATAGCACCTGTATGACGGATGTGTCACGAGCAGGCTGTGTGAGTTTATTGTATATAGCGGCCTTTTAATGTGCGTATTATTATTTATTAAGTAATTAATTAAATATTGTTTTTTAATTAATTACTTAACTTATCTATCCCTGATTATTTAATTTGTAAATAATTCTTTTGATGAGAAAAATCCGTGGGCGAGCTAGGTGGTCTCGGGTGTAAGTCCCCGGATAGGCGTCCGTAGATCCTGGGTTCGATTCCCGGATCGTCCGTTAATTTTTCTCATCAAAAGAATTATTTACAAATTAAATAATCAGGGATAGATAAGTTAAGTAATTAATTAAAAAACAATATTTAATTAATTACTTAATAAATAATAATACGCACATTAAAAGGCCGCTATATACAATAAACTCACACAGCCTGCTCGTGACACATCCGTCATACAGGTGCTATAGTGTATGTGACTTTGCCTTGCGTACTACTCAGTGCTACATACCCAAGAATCATAACATTAGATATACTGAGCGCAAGAATTTAAAAGATGAGAAAAGTTGCGGTGATCCGTGGGCGAGCTAGGTGGTCTCGGGTGTAAGTCCCCGGATAGGCGTCCGTAGATCCTGGGTTCGATTCCCGGATCGTCCGTTAATTTTTCTCATCAAAAGAATTATTTACAAATTAAATAATCAGGGATAGATAAGTTAAGTAATTAATTAAAAAACAATATTTAATTAATTACTTAATAAATAATAATACGCACATTAAAAGGCCGCTATATACAATAAACTCACACAGCCTGCTCGTGACACATCCGTCATACAGGTGCTATAGTGTATGTGACTTTGCCTTGCGTACTACTCAGTGCTACATACCCAAGAATCATAACATTAGATATACTGAGCGCAAGAATTTAAAAGATGAGAAAAGTTGCGGTGATCCGTGGGCGAGCTAGGTGGTCTCGGGTGTAAGTCCCCGGATAGGCGTCCGTAGATCCTGGGTTCGATTCCCGGATCGTCCGTTAATTTTTCTCATCAAAAGAATTATTTACAAATTAAATAATCAGGGATAGATAAGTTAAGTAATTAATTAAAAAACAATATTTAATTAATTACTTAATAAATAATAATACGCACATTAAAAGGCCGCTATATACAATAAACTCACACAGCCTGCTCGTGACACATCCGTCATACAGGTGCTATAGTGTATGTGACTTTGCCTTGCGTACTACTCAGTGCTACATACCCAAGAATCATAACATTAGATATACTGAGCGCAAGAATTTAAAAGATGAGAAAAGTTGCGGTGATCCGTGGGCGAGCTAGGTGGTCTCGGGTGTAAGTCCCCGGATAGGCGTCCGTAGATCCTGGGTTCGATTCCCGGATCGTCCGTTAATTTTTCTCATCAAAAGAATTATTTACAAATTAAATAATCAGTGATAGATAAGTTAAGTAATTAATTAAAAAACAATATTTAATTAATTACTTAATAAATAATAATACGCACATTAAAAGGCCGCTATATACAATAAACTCACACAGCCTGCTCGTGACACATCCGTCATACAGGTGCTATAGTGTATGTGACTTTGCCTTGCGTACTACTCAGTGCTACATACCCAAGAATCATAACATTAGATATACTGAGCGCAAGAATTTAAAAGATGAGAAAAGTTGCGGTGATCCGTGGGCGAGCTAGGTGGTCTCGGGTGTAAGTCCCCGGATAGGCGTCCGTAGATCCTGGGTTCGATTCCCGGATCGTCCGTTAATTTTTCTCATCAAAAGAATTATTTACAAATTAAATAATCAGGGATAGATAAGTTAAGTAATTAATTAAAAAACAATATTCAATTAATTACTTAATAAATAATAATACGCACATTAAAAGGCCGCTATATACAATAAACTCACACAGCCTGCTCGTGACACATCCGTCATACAGGTGCTATAGTGTATGTGACTTTGCCTTGCGTACTACTCAGTGCTACATACCCAAGAATCATAACATTAGATATACTGAGCGCAAGAATTTAAAAGATGAGAAAAGTTGCGGTGATCCGTGGGCGAGCTAGGTGGTCTCGGGTGTAAGTCCCCGGATAGGCGTCCGTAGATCCTGGGTTCGATTCCCGGATCGTCCGTTAATTTTTCTCATCAAAAGAATTATTTACAAATTAAATAATCAGGGATAGATAAGTTAAGTAATTAATTAAAAAACAATATTTAATTAATTACTTAATAAATAATAATACGCACATTAAAAGGCCGCTATATACAATAAACTCACACAGCCTGCTCGTGACACATCCGTCATACAGGTGCTATAGTGTATGTGACTTTGCCTTGCGTACTACTCAGTGCTACATACCCAAGAATCATAACATTAGATATACTGAGCGCAAGAATTTAAAAGATGAGAAAAGTTGCGGTGATCCGTGGGCGAGCTAGGTGGTCTCGGGTGTAAGTCCCCGGATAGGCGTCCGTAGATCCTGGGTTCGATTCCCGGATCGTCCGTTAATTTTTCTCATCAAAAGAATTATTTACAAATTAAATAATCAGTGATAGATAAGTTAAGTAATTAATTAAAAAACAATATTTAATTAATTACTTAATAAATAATAATACGCACATTAAAAGGCCGCTATATACAATAAACTCACACAGCCTGCTCGTGACACATCCGTCATACAGGTGCTATAGTGTATGTGACTTTGCCTTGCGTACTACTCAGTGCTACATACCCAAGAATCATAACATTAGATATACTGAGCGCAAGAATTTAAAAGATGAGAAAAGTTGCGGTGATCCGTGGGCGAGCTAGGTGGTCTCGGGTGTAAGTCCCCGGATGGGCGTCCGTAGATCCTGGGTTCGATTCCCGGATCGTCCGTTAATTTTTCTCATCAAAAGAATTATTTACAAATTAAATAATCAGGGATAGATAAGTTAAGTAATTAATTAAAAAACAATATTTAATTAATTACTTAATAAATAATAATACGCACATTAAAAGGCCGCTATATACAATAAACTCACACAGCCTGCTCGTGACACATCCGTCATACAGGTGCTATAGTGTATGTGACTTTGCCTTGCGTACTACTCAGTGCTACATACCCAAGAATCATAACATTAGATATACTGAGCGCAAGAATTTAAAAGATGAGAAAAGTTGCGGTGATCCGTGGGCGAGCTAGGTGGTCTCGGGTGTAAGTCCCCGGATAGGCGTCCGTAGATCCTGGGTTCGATTCCCGGATCGTCCGTTAATTTTTCTCATCAAAAGAATTATTTACAAATTAAATAATCAGGGATAGATAAGTTAAGTAATTAATTAAAAAACAATATTTAATTAATTACTTAATAAATAATAATACGCACATTAAAAGGCCGCTATATACAATAAACTCACACAGCCTGCTCGTGACACATCCGTCATACAGGTGCTATAGTGTATGTGACTTTGCCTTGCGTACTACTCAGTGCTACATACCCAAGAATCATAACATTAGATATACTGAGCGCAAGAATTTAAAAGATGAGAAAAGTTGCGGTGATCCGTGGGCGAGCTAGGTGGTCTCGGGTGTAAGTCCCCGGATAGGCGTCCGTAGATCCTGGGTTCGATTCCCGGATCGTCCGTTAATTTTTCTCATCAAAAGAATTATTTACAAATTAAATAATCAGGGATAGATAAGTTAAGTAATTAATTAAAAAACAATATTTAATTAATTACTTAATAAATAATAATACGCACATTAAAAGGCCGCTATATACAATAAACTCACACAGCCTGCTCGTGACACATCCGTCATACAGGTGCTATAGTGTATGTGACTTTGCCTTGCGTACTACTCAGTGCTACATACCCAAGAATCATAACATTAGATATACTGAGCGCAAGAATTTAAAAGATGAGAAAAGTTGCGGTGATCCGTGGGCGAGCTAGGTGGTCTCGGGTGTAAGTCCCCGGATAGGCGTCCGTAGATCCTGGGTTCGATTCCCGGATCGTCCGTTAATTTTTCTCATCAAAAGAATTATTTACAAATTAAATAATCAGGGATAGATAAGTTAAGTAATTAATTAAAAAACAATATTTAATTAATTACTTAATAAATAATAATACGCACATTAAAAGGCCGCTATATACAATAAACTCACACAGCCTGCTCGTGACACATCCGTCATACAGGTGCTATAGTGTATGTGACTTTGCCTTGCGTACTACTCAGTGCTACATACCCAAGAATCATAACATTAGATATACTGAGCGCAAGAATTTAAAAGATGAGAAAAGTTGCGGTGATCCGTGGGCGAGCTAGGTGGTCTCGGGTGTAAGTCCCCGGATAGGCGTCCGTAGATCCTGGGTTCGATTCCCGGATCGTCCGTTAATTTTTCTCATCAAAAGAATTATTTACAAATTAAATAATCAGGGATAGATAAGTTAAGTAATTAATTAAAAAACAATATTTAATTAATTACTTAATAAATAATAATACGCACATTAAAAGGCCGCTATATACAATAAACTCACACAGCCTGCTCGTGACACATCCGTCATACAGGTGCTATAGTGTATGTGACTTTGCCTTGCGTACTACTCAGTGCTACATACCCAAGAATCATAACATTAGATATACTGAGCGCAAGAATTTAAAAGATGAGAAAAGTTGCGGTGATCCGTGGGCGAGCTAGGTGGTCTCGGGTGTAAGTCCCCGGATAGGCGTCCGTAGATCCTGGGTTCGATTCCCGGATCGTCCGTTAATTTTTCTCATCAAAAGAATTATTTACAAATTAAATAATCAGTGATAGATAAGTTAAGTAATTAATTAAAAAACAATATTTAATTAATTACTTAATAAATAATAATACGCACATTAAAAGGCCGCTATATACAATAAACTCACACAGCCTGCTCGTGACACATCCGTCATACAGGTGCTATAGTGTATGTGACTTTGCCTTGCGTACTACTCAGTGCTACATACCCAAGAATCATAACATTAGATATACTGAGCGCAAGAATTTAAAAGATGAGAAAAGTTGCGGTGATCCGTGGGCGAGCTAGGTGGTCTCGGGTGTAAGTCCCCGGATAGGCGTCCGTAGATCCTGGGTTCGATTCCCGGATCGTCCGTTAATTTTTCTCATCAAAAGAATTATTTACAAATTAAATAATCAGGGATAGATAAGTTAAGTAATTAATTAAAAAACAATATTTAATTAATTACTTAATAAATAATAATACGCACATTAAAAGGCCGCTATATACAATAAACTCACACAGCCTGCTCGTGACACATCCGTCATACAGGTGCTATAGTGTATGTGACTTTGCCTTGCGTACTACTCAGTGCTACATACCCAAGAATCATAACATTAGATATACTGAGCGCAAGAATTTAAAAGATGAGAAAAGTTGCGGTGATCCGTGGGCGAGCTAGGTGGTCTCGGGTGTAAGTCCCCGGATAGGCGTCCGTAGATCCTGGGTTCGATTCCCGGATCGTCCGTTAATTTTTCTCATCAAAAGAATTATTTACAAATTAAATAATCAGGGATAGATAAGTTAAGTAATTAATTAAAAAACAATATTTAATTAATTACTTAATAAATAATAATACGCACATTAAAAGGCCGCTATATACAATAAACTCACACAGCCTGCTCGTGACACATCCGTCATACAGGTGCTATAGTGTATGTGACTTTGCCTTGCGTACTACTCAGTGCTACATACCCAAGAATCATAACATTAGATATACTGAGCGCAAGAATTTAAAAGATGAGAAAAGTTGCGGTGATCCGTGGGCGAGCTAGGTGGTCTCGGGTGTAAGTCCCCGGATAGGCGTCCGTAGATCCTGGGTTCGATTCCCGGATCGTCCGTTAATTTTTCTCATCAAAAGAATTATTTACAAATTAAATAATCAGTGATAGATAAGTTAAGTAATTAATTAAAAAACAATATTTAATTAATTACTTAATAAATAATAATACGCACATTAAAAGGCCGCTATATACAATAAACTCACACAGCCTGCTCGTGACACATCCGTCATACAGGTGCTATAGTGTATGTGACTTTGCCTTGCGTACTACTCAGTGCTACATACCCAAGAATCATAACATTAGATATACTGAGCGCAAGAATTTAAAAGATGAGAAAAGTTGCGGTGATCCGTGGGCGAGCTAGGTGGTCTCGGGTGTAAGTCCCCGGATAGGCGTCCGTAGATCCTGGGTTCGATTCCCGGATCGTCCGTTAATTTTTCTCATCAAAAGAATTATTTACAAATTAAATAATCAGTGATAGATAAGTTAAGTAATTAATTAAAAAACAATATTTAATTAATTACTTAATAAATAATAATACGCACATTAAAAGGCCGCTATATACAATAAACTCACACAGCCTGCTCGTGACACATCCGTCATACAGGTGCTATAGTGTATGTGACTTTGCCTTGCGTACTACTCAGTGCTACATACCCAAGAATCATAACATTAGATATACTGAGCGCAAGAATTTAAAAGATGAGAAAAGTTGCGGTGATCCGTGGGCGAGCTAGGTGGTCTCGGGTGTAAGTCCCCGGATAGGCGTCCGTAGATCCTGGGTTCGATTCCCGGATCGTCCGTTAATTTTTCTCATCAAAAGAATTATTTACAAATTAAATAATCAGGGATAGATAAGTTAAGTAATTAATTAAAAAACAATATTCAATTAATTACTTAATAAATAATAATACGCACATTAAAAGGCCGCTATATACAATAAACTCACACAGCCTGCTCGTGACACATCCGTCATACAGGTGCTATAGTGTATGTGACTTTGCCTTGCGTACTACTCAGTGCTACATACCCAAGAATCATAACATTAGATATACTGAGCGCAAGAATTTAAAAGATGAGAAAAGTTGCGGTGATCCGTGGGCGAGCTAGGTGGTCTCGGGTGTAAGTCCCCGGATAGGCGTCCGTAGATCCTGGGTTCGATTCCCGGATCGTCCGTTAATTTTTCTCATCAAAAGAATTATTTACAAATTAAATAATCAGTGATAGATAAGTTAAGTAATTAATTAAAAAACAATATTTAATTAATTACTTAATAAATAATAATACGCACATTAAAAGGCCGCTATATACAATAAACTCACACAGCCTGCTCGTGACACATCCGTCATACAGGTGCTATAGTGTATGTGACTTTGCCTTGCGTACTACTCAGTGCTACATACCCAAGAATCATAACATTAGATATACTGAGCGCAAGAATTTAAAAGATGAGAAAAGTTGCGGTGATCCGTGGGCGAGCTAGGTGGTCTCGGGTGTAAGTCCCCGGATAGGCGTCCGTAGATCCTGGGTTCGATTCCCGGATCGTCCGTTAATTTTTCTCATCAAAAGAATTATTTACAAATTAAATAATCAGGGATAGATAAGTTAAGTAATTAATTAAAAAACAATATTCAATTAATTACTTAATAAATAATAATACGCACATTAAAAGGCCGCTATATACAATAAACTCACACAGCCTGCTCGTGACACATCCGTCATACAGGTGCTATAGTGTATGTGACTTTGCCTTGCGTACTACTCAGTGCTACATACCCAAGAATCATAACATTAGATATACTGAGCGCAAGAATTTAAAAGATGAGAAAAGTTGCGGTGATCCGTGGGCGAGCTAGGTGGTCTCGGGTGTAAGTCCCCGGATAGGCGTCCGTAGATCCTGGGTTCGATTCCCGGATCGTCCGTTAATTTTTCTCATCAAAAGAATTATTTACAAATTAAATAATCAGGGATAGATAAGTTAAGTAATTAATTAAAAAACAATATTTAATTAATTACTTAATAAATAATAATACGCACATTAAAAGGCCGCTATATACAATAAACTCACACAGCCTGCTCGTGACACATCCGTCATACAGGTGCTATAGTGTATGTGACTTTGCCTTGCGTACTACTCAGTGCTACATACCCAAGAATCATAACATTAGATATACTGAGCGCAAGAATTTAAAAGATGAGAAAAGTTGCGGTGATCCGTGGGCGAGCTAGGTGGTCTCGGGTGTAAGTCCCCGGATAGGCGTCCGTAGATCCTGGGTTCGATTCCCGGATCGTCCGTTAATTTTTCTCATCAAAAGAATTATTTACAAATTAAATAATCAGGGATAGATAAGTTAAGTAATTAATTAAAAAACAATATTTAATTAATTACTTAATAAATAATAATACGCACATTAAAAGGCCGCTATATACAATAAACTCACACAGCCTGCTCGTGACACATCCGTCATACAGGTGCTATAGTGTATGTGACTTTGCCTTGCGTACTACTCAGTGCTACATACCCAAGAATCATAACATTAGATATACTGAGCGCAAGAATTTAAAAGATGAGAAAAGTTGCGGTGATCCGTGGGCGAGCTAGGTGGTCTCGGGTGTAAGTCCCCGGATAGGCGTCCGTAGATCCTGGGTTCGATTCCCGGATCGTCCGTTAATTTTTCTCATCAAAAGAATTATTTACAAATTAAATAATCAGTGATAGATAAGTTAAGTAATTAATTAAAAAACAATATTTAATTAATTACTTAATAAATAATAATACGCACATTAAAAGGCCGCTATATACAATAAACTCACACAGCCTGCTCGTGACACATCCGTCATACAGGTGCTATAGTGTATGTGACTTTGCCTTGCGTACTACTCAGTGCTACATACCCAAGAATCATAACATTAGATATACTGAGCGCAAGAATTTAAAAGATGAGAAAAGTTGCGGTGATCCGTGGGCGAGCTAGGTGGTCTCGGGTGTAAGTCCCCGGATAGGCGTCCGTAGATCCTGGGTTCGATTCCCGGATCGTCCGTTAATTTTTCTCATCAAAAGAATTATTTACAAATTAAATAATCAGTGATAGATAAGTTAAGTAATTAATTAAAAAACAATATTTAATTAATTACTTAATAAATAATAATACGCACATTAAAAGGCCGCTATATACAATAAACTCACACAGCCTGCTCGTGACACATCCGTCATACAGGTGCTATAGTGTATGTGACTTTGCCTTGCGTACTACTCAGTGCTACATACCCAAGAATCATAACATTAGATATACTGAGCGCAAGAATTTAAAAGATGAGAAAAGTTGCGGTGATCCGTGGGCGAGCTAGGTGGTCTCGGGTGTAAGTCCCCGGATAGGCGTCCGTAGATCCTGGGTTCGATTCCCGGATCGTCCGTTAATTTTTCTCATCAAAAGAATTATTTACAAATTAAATAATCAGGGATAGATAAGTTAAGTAATTAATTAAAAAACAATATTCAATTAATTACTTAATAAATAATAATACGCACATTAAAAGGCCGCTATATACAATAAACTCACACAGCCTGCTCGTGACACATCCGTCATACAGGTGCTATAGTGTATGTGACTTTGCCTTGCGTACTACTCAGTGCTACATACCCAAGAATCATAACATTAGATATACTGAGCGCAAGAATTTAAAAGATGAGAAAAGTTGCGGTGATCCGTGGGCGAGCTAGGTGGTCTCGGGTGTAAGTCCCCGGATAGGCGTCCGTAGATCCTGGGTTCGATTCCCGGATCGTCCGTTAATTTTTCTCATCAAAAGAATTATTTACAAATTAAATAATCAGGGATAGATAAGTTAAGTAATTAATTAAAAAACAATATTTAATTAATTACTTAATAAATAATAATACGCACATTAAAAGGCCGCTATATACAATAAACTCACACAGCCTGCTCGTGACACATCCGTCATACAGGTGCTATAGTGTATGTGACTTTGCCTTGCGTACTACTCAGTGCTACATACCCAAGAATCATAACATTAGATATACTGAGCGCAAGAATTTAAAAGATGAGAAAAGTTGCGGTGATCCGTGGGCGAGCTAGGTGGTCTCGGGTGTAAGTCCCCGGATAGGCGTCCGTAGATCCTGGGTTCGATTCCCGGATCGTCCGTTAATTTTTCTCATCAAAAGAATTATTTACAAATTAAATAATCAGTGATAGATAAGTTAAGTAATTAATTAAAAAACAATATTTAATTAATTACTTAATAAATAATAATACGCACATTAAAAGGCCGCTATATACAATAAACTCACACAGCCTGCTCGTGACACATCCGTCATACAGGTGCTATAGTGTATGTGACTTTGCCTTGCGTACTACTCAGTGCTACATACCCAAGAATCATAACATTAGATATACTGAGCGCAAGAATTTAAAAGATGAGAAAAGTTGCGGTGATCCGTGGGCGAGCTAGGTGGTCTCGGGTGTAAGTCCCCGGATAGGCGTCCGTAGATCCTGGGTTCGATTCCCGGATCGTCCGTTAATTTTTCTCATCAAAAGAATTATTTACAAATTAAATAATCAGGGATAGATAAGTTAAGTAATTAATTAAAAAACAATATTCAATTAATTACTTAATAAATAATAATACGCACATTAAAAGGCCGCTATATACAATAAACTCACACAGCCTGCTCGTGACACATCCGTCATACAGGTGCTATAGTGTATGTGACTT
This sequence comes from Tenthredo mesomela, assembly GCA_943736025.1. Lineage (NCBI taxonomy): Eukaryota > Metazoa > Arthropoda > Insecta > Hymenoptera > Tenthredinidae > Tenthredo > Tenthredo mesomela. The sequence continues at coordinate 32,323,367 of OX031013.1, forward strand.
TGCCTTGCGTACTACTCAGTGCTACATACCCAAGAATCATAACATTAGATATACTGAGCGCAAGAATTTAAAAGATGAGAAAAGTTGCGGTGATCCGTGGGCGAGCTAGGTGGTCTCGGGTGTAAGTCCCCGGATAGGCGTCCGTAGATCCTGGGTTCGATTCCCGGATCGTCCGTTAATTTTTCTCATCAAAAGAATTATTTACAAATTAAATAATCAGGGATAGATAAGTTAAGTAATTAATTAAAAAACAATATTTAATTAATTACTTAATAAATAATAATACGCACATTAAAAGGCCGCTATATACAATAAACTCACACAGCCTGCTCGTGACACATCCGTCATACAGGTGCTATAGTGTATGTGACTTTGCCTTGCGTACTACTCAGTGCTACATACCCAAGAATCATAACATTAGATATACTGAGCGCAAGAATTTAAAAGATGAGAAAAGTTGCGGTGATCCGTGGGCGAGCTAGGTGGTCTCGGGTGTAAGTCCCCGGATAGGCGTCCGTAGATCCTGGGTTCGATTCCCGGATCGTCCGTTAATTTTTCTCATCAAAAGAATTATTTACAAATTAAATAATCAGTGATAGATAAGTTAAGTAATTAATTAAAAAACAATATTTAATTAATTACTTAATAAATAATAATACGCACATTAAAAGGCCGCTATATACAATAAACTCACACAGCCTGCTCGTGACACATCCGTCATACAGGTGCTATAGTGTATGTGACTTTGCCTTGCGTACTACTCAGTGCTACATACCCAAGAATCATAACATTAGATATACTGAGCGCAAGAATTTAAAAGATGAGAAAAGTTGCGGTGATCCGTGGGCGAGCTAGGTGGTCTCGGGTGTAAGTCCCCGGATGGGCGTCCGTAGATCCTGGGTTCGATTCCCGGATCGTCCGTTAATTTTTCTCATCAAAAGAATTATTTACAAATTAAATAATCAGGGATAGATAAGTTAAGTAATTAATTAAAAAACAATATTTAATTAATTACTTAATAAATAATAATACGCACATTAAAAGGCCGCTATATACAATAAACTCACACAGCCTGCTCGTGACACATCCGTCATACAGGTGCTATAGTGTATGTGACTTTGCCTTGCGTACTACTCAGTGCTACATACCCAAGAATCATAACATTAGATATACTGAGCGCAAGAATTTAAAAGATGAGAAAAGTTGCGGTGATCCGTGGGCGAGCTAGGTGGTCTCGGGTGTAAGTCCCCGGATAGGCGTCCGTAGATCCTGGGTTCGATTCCCGGATCGTCCGTTAATTTTTCTCATCAAAAGAATTATTTACAAATTAAATAATCAGTGATAGATAAGTTAAGTAATTAATTAAAAAACAATATTTAATTAATTACTTAATAAATAATAATACGCACATTAAAAGGCCGCTATATACAATAAACTCACACAGCCTGCTCGTGACACATCCGTCATACAGGTGCTATAGTGTATGTGACTTTGCCTTGCGTACTACTCAGTGCTACATACCCAAGAATCATAACATTAGATATACTGAGCGCAAGAATTTAAAAGATGAGAAAAGTTGCGGTGATCCGTGGGCGAGCTAGGTGGTCTCGGGTGTAAGTCCCCGGATAGGCGTCCGTAGATCCTGGGTTCGATTCCCGGATCGTCCGTTAATTTTTCTCATCAAAAGAATTATTTACAAATTAAATAATCAGGGATAGATAAGTTAAGTAATTAATTAAAAAACAATATTTAATTAATTACTTAATAAATAATAATACGCACATTAAAAGGCCGCTATATACAATAAACTCACACAGCCTGCTCGTGACACATCCGTCATACAGGTGCTATAGTGTATGTGACTTTGCCTTGCGTACTACTCAGTGCTACATACCCAAGAATCATAACATTAGATATACTGAGCGCAAGAATTTAAAAGATGAGAAAAGTTGCGGTGATCCGTGGGCGAGCTAGGTGGTCTCGGGTGTAAGTCCCCGGATAGGCGTCCGTAGATCCTGGGTTCGATTCCCGGATCGTCCGTTAATTTTTCTCATCAAAAGAATTATTTACAAATTAAATAATCAGGGATAGATAAGTTAAGTAATTAATTAAAAAACAATATTTAATTAATTACTTAATAAATAATAATACGCACATTAAAAGGCCGCTATATACAATAAACTCACACAGCCTGCTCGTGACACATCCGTCATACAGGTGCTATAGTGTATGTGACTTTGCCTTGCGTACTACTCAGTGCTACATACCCAAGAATCATAACATTAGATATACTGAGCGCAAGAATTTAAAAGATGAGAAAAGTTGCGGTGATCCGTGGGCGAGCTAGGTGGTCTCGGGTGTAAGTCCCCGGATAGGCGTCCGTAGATCCTGGGTTCGATTCCCGGATCGTCCGTTAATTTTTCTCATCAAAAGAATTATTTACAAATTAAATAATCAGTGATAGATAAGTTAAGTAATTAATTAAAAAACAATATTTAATTAATTACTTAATAAATAATAATACGCACATTAAAAGGCCGCTATATACAATAAACTCACACAGCCTGCTCGTGACACATCCGTCATACAGGTGCTATAGTGTATGTGACTTTGCCTTGCGTACTACTCAGTGCTACATACCCAAGAATCATAACATTAGATATACTGAGCGCAAGAATTTAAAAGATGAGAAAAGTTGCGGTGATCCGTGGGCGAGCTAGGTGGTCTCGGGTGTAAGTCCCCGGATAGGCGTCCGTAGATCCTGGGTTCGATTCCCGGATCGTCCGTTAATTTTTCTCATCAAAAGAATTATTTACAAATTAAATAATCAGGGATAGATAAGTTAAGTAATTAATTAAAAAACAATATTTAATTAATTACTTAATAAATAATAATACGCACATTAAAAGGCCGCTATATACAATAAACTCACACAGCCTGCTCGTGACACATCCGTCATACAGGTGCTATAGTGTATGTGACTTTGCCTTGCGTACTACTCAGTGCTACATACCCAAGAATCATAACATTAGATATACTGAGCGCAAGAATTTAAAAGATGAGAAAAGTTGCGGTGATCCGTGGGCGAGCTAGGTGGTCTCGGGTGTAAGTCCCCGGATAGGCGTCCGTAGATCCTGGGTTCGATTCCCGGATCGTCCGTTAATTTTTCTCATCAAAAGAATTATTTACAAATTAAATAATCAGGGATAGATAAGTTAAGTAATTAATTAAAAAACAATATTTAATTAATTACTTAATAAATAATAATACGCACATTAAAAGGCCGCTATATACAATAAACTCACACAGCCTGCTCGTGACACATCCGTCATACAGGTGCTATAGTGTATGTGACTTTGCCTTGCGTACTACTCAGTGCTACATACCCAAGAATCATAACATTAGATATACTGAGCGCAAGAATTTAAAAGATGAGAAAAGTTGCGGTGATCCGTGGGCGAGCTAGGTGGTCTCGGGTGTAAGTCCCCGGATAGGCGTCCGTAGATCCTGGGTTCGATTCCCGGATCGTCCGTTAATTTTTCTCATCAAAAGAATTATTTACAAATTAAATAATCAGTGATAGATAAGTTAAGTAATTAATTAAAAAACAATATTTAATTAATTACTTAATAAATAATAATACGCACATTAAAAGGCCGCTATATACAATAAACTCACACAGCCTGCTCGTGACACATCCGTCATACAGGTGCTATAGTGTATGTGACTTTGCCTTGCGTACTACTCAGTGCTACATACCCAAGAATCATAACATTAGATATACTGAGCGCAAGAATTTAAAAGATGAGAAAAGTTGCGGTGATCCGTGGGCGAGCTAGGTGGTCTCGGGTGTAAGTCCCCGGATAGGCGTCCGTAGATCCTGGGTTCGATTCCCGGATCGTCCGTTAATTTTTCTCATCAAAAGAATTATTTACAAATTAAATAATCAGTGATAGATAAGTTAAGTAATTAATTAAAAAACAATATTTAATTAATTACTTAATAAATAATAATACGCACATTAAAAGGCCGCTATATACAATAAACTCACACAGCCTGCTCGTGACACATCCGTCATACAGGTGCTATAGTGTATGTGACTTTGCCTTGCGTACTACTCAGTGCTACATACCCAAGAATCATAACATTAGATATACTGAGCGCAAGAATTTAAAAGATGAGAAAAGTTGCGGTGATCCGTGGGCGAGCTAGGTGGTCTCGGGTGTAAGTCCCCGGATAGGCGTCCGTAGATCCTGGGTTCGATTCCCGGATCGTCCGTTAATTTTTCTCATCAAAAGAATTATTTACAAATTAAATAATCAGGGATAGATAAGTTAAGTAATTAATTAAAAAACAATATTCAATTAATTACTTAATAAATAATAATACGCACATTAAAAGGCCGCTATATACAATAAACTCACACAGCCTGCTCGTGACACATCCGTCATACAGGTGCTATAGTGTATGTGACTTTGCCTTGCGTACTACTCAGTGCTACATACCCAAGAATCATAACATTAGATATACTGAGCGCAAGAATTTAAAAGATGAGAAAAGTTGCGGTGATCCGTGGGCGAGCTAGGTGGTCTCGGGTGTAAGTCCCCGGATAGGCGTCCGTAGATCCTGGGTTCGATTCCCGGATCGTCCGTTAATTTTTCTCATCAAAAGAATTATTTACAAATTAAATAATCAGTGATAGATAAGTTAAGTAATTAATTAAAAAACAATATTTAATTAATTACTTAATAAATAATAATACGCACATTAAAAGGCCGCTATATACAATAAACTCACACAGCCTGCTCGTGACACATCCGTCATACAGGTGCTATAGTGTATGTGACTTTGCCTTGCGTACTACTCAGTGCTACATACCCAAGAATCATAACATTAGATATACTGAGCGCAAGAATTTAAAAGATGAGAAAAGTTGCGGTGATCCGTGGGCGAGCTAGGTGGTCTCGGGTGTAAGTCCCCGGATAGGCGTCCGTAGATCCTGGGTTCGATTCCCGGATCGTCCGTTAATTTTTCTCATCAAAAGAATTATTTACAAATTAAATAATCAGGGATAGATAAGTTAAGTAATTAATTAAAAAACAATATTCAATTAATTACTTAATAAATAATAATACGCACATTAAAAGGCCGCTATATACAATAAACTCACACAGCCTGCTCGTGACACATCCGTCATACAGGTGCTATAGTGTATGTGACTTTGCCTTGCGTACTACTCAGTGCTACATACCCAAGAATCATAACATTAGATATACTGAGCGCAAGAATTTAAAAGATGAGAAAAGTTGCGGTGATCCGTGGGCGAGCTAGGTGGTCTCGGGTGTAAGTCCCCGGATAGGCGTCCGTAGATCCTGGGTTCGATTCCCGGATCGTCCGTTAATTTTTCTCATCAAAAGAATTATTTACAAATTAAATAATCAGGGATAGATAAGTTAAGTAATTAATTAAAAAACAATATTTAATTAATTACTTAATAAATAATAATACGCACATTAAAAGGCCGCTATATACAATAAACTCACACAGCCTGCTCGTGACACATCCGTCATACAGGTGCTATAGTGTATGTGACTTTGCCTTGCGTACTACTCAGTGCTACATACCCAAGAATCATAACATTAGATATACTGAGCGCAAGAATTTAAAAGATGAGAAAAGTTGCGGTGATCCGTGGGCGAGCTAGGTGGTCTCGGGTGTAAGTCCCCGGATAGGCGTCCGTAGATCCTGGGTTCGATTCCCGGATCGTCCGTTAATTTTTCTCATCAAAAGAATTATTTACAAATTAAATAATCAGGGATAGATAAGTTAAGTAATTAATTAAAAAACAATATTTAATTAATTACTTAATAAATAATAATACGCACATTAAAAGGCCGCTATATACAATAAACTCACACAGCCTGCTCGTGACACATCCGTCATACAGGTGCTATAGTGTATGTGACTTTGCCTTGCGTACTACTCAGTGCTACATACCCAAGAATCATAACATTAGATATACTGAGCGCAAGAATTTAAAAGATGAGAAAAGTTGCGGTGATCCGTGGGCGAGCTAGGTGGTCTCGGGTGTAAGTCCCCGGATAGGCGTCCGTAGATCCTGGGTTCGATTCCCGGATCGTCCGTTAATTTTTCTCATCAAAAGAATTATTTACAAATTAAATAATCAGTGATAGATAAGTTAAGTAATTAATTAAAAAACAATATTTAATTAATTACTTAATAAATAATAATACGCACATTAAAAGGCCGCTATATACAATAAACTCACACAGCCTGCTCGTGACACATCCGTCATACAGGTGCTATAGTGTATGTGACTTTGCCTTGCGTACTACTCAGTGCTACATACCCAAGAATCATAACATTAGATATACTGAGCGCAAGAATTTAAAAGATGAGAAAAGTTGCGGTGATCCGTGGGCGAGCTAGGTGGTCTCGGGTGTAAGTCCCCGGATAGGCGTCCGTAGATCCTGGGTTCGATTCCCGGATCGTCCGTTAATTTTTCTCATCAAAAGAATTATTTACAAATTAAATAATCAGTGATAGATAAGTTAAGTAATTAATTAAAAAACAATATTTAATTAATTACTTAATAAATAATAATACGCACATTAAAAGGCCGCTATATACAATAAACTCACACAGCCTGCTCGTGACACATCCGTCATACAGGTGCTATAGTGTATGTGACTTTGCCTTGCGTACTACTCAGTGCTACATACCCAAGAATCATAACATTAGATATACTGAGCGCAAGAATTTAAAAGATGAGAAAAGTTGCGGTGATCCGTGGGCGAGCTAGGTGGTCTCGGGTGTAAGTCCCCGGATAGGCGTCCGTAGATCCTGGGTTCGATTCCCGGATCGTCCGTTAATTTTTCTCATCAAAAGAATTATTTACAAATTAAATAATCAGGGATAGATAAGTTAAGTAATTAATTAAAAAACAATATTCAATTAATTACTTAATAAATAATAATACGCACATTAAAAGGCCGCTATATACAATAAACTCACACAGCCTGCTCGTGACACATCCGTCATACAGGTGCTATAGTGTATGTGACTTTGCCTTGCGTACTACTCAGTGCTACATACCCAAGAATCATAACATTAGATATACTGAGCGCAAGAATTTAAAAGATGAGAAAAGTTGCGGTGATCCGTGGGCGAGCTAGGTGGTCTCGGGTGTAAGTCCCCGGATAGGCGTCCGTAGATCCTGGGTTCGATTCCCGGATCGTCCGTTAATTTTTCTCATCAAAAGAATTATTTACAAATTAAATAATCAGTGATAGATAAGTTAAGTAATTAATTAAAAAACAATATTTAATTAATTACTTAATAAATAATAATACGCACATTAAAAGGCCGCTATATACAATAAACTCACACAGCCTGCTCGTGACACATCCGTCATACAGGTGCTATAGTGTATGTGACTTTGCCTTGCGTACTACTCAGTGCTACATACCCAAGAATCATAACATTAGATATACTGAGCGCAAGAATTTAAAAGATGAGAAAAGTTGCGGTGATCCGTGGGCGAGCTAGGTGGTCTCGGGTGTAAGTCCCCGGATAGGCGTCCGTAGATCCTGGGTTCGATTCCCGGATCGTCCGTTAATTTTTCTCATCAAAAGAATTATTTACAAATTAAATAATCAGGGATAGATAAGTTAAGTAATTAATTAAAAAACAATATTCAATTAATTACTTAATAAATAATAATACGCACATTAAAAGGCCGCTATATACAATAAACTCACACAGCCTGCTCGTGACACATCCGTCATACAGGTGCTATAGTGTATGTGACTTTGCCTTGCGTACTACTCAGTGCTACATACCCAAGAATCATAACATTAGATATACTGAGCGCAAGAATTTAAAAGATGAGAAAAGTTGCGGTGATCCGTGGGCGAGCTAGGTGGTCTCGGGTGTAAGTCCCCGGATAGGCGTCCGTAGATCCTGGGTTCGATTCCCGGATCGTCCGTTAATTTTTCTCATCAAAAGAATTATTTACAAATTAAATAATCAGGGATAGATAAGTTAAGTAATTAATTAAAAAACAATATTTAATTAATTACTTAATAAATAATAATACGCACATTAAAAGGCCGCTATATACAATAAACTCACACAGCCTGCTCGTGACACATCCGTCATACAGGTGCTATAGTGTATGTGACTTTGCCTTGCGTACTACTCAGTGCTACATACCCAAGAATCATAACATTAGATATACTGAGCGCAAGAATTTAAAAGATGAGAAAAGTTGCGGTGATCCGTGGGCGAGCTAGGTGGTCTCGGGTGTAAGTCCCCGGATAGGCGTCCGTAGATCCTGGGTTCGATTCCCGGATCGTCCGTTAATTTTTCTCATCAAAAGAATTATTTACAAATTAAATAATCAGGGATAGATAAGTTAAGTAATTAATTAAAAAACAATATTTAATTAATTACTTAATAAATAATAATACGCACATTAAAAGGCCGCTATATACAATAAACTCACACAGCCTGCTCGTGACACATCCGTCATACAGGTGCTATAGTGTATGTGACTTTGCCTTGCGTACTACTCAGTGCTACATACCCAAGAATCATAACATTAGATATACTGAGCGCAAGAATTTAAAAGATGAGAAAAGTTGCGGTGATCCGTGGGCGAGCTAGGTGGTCTCGGGTGTAAGTCCCCGGATGGGCGTCCGTAGATCCTGGGTTCGATTCCCGGATCGTCCGTTAATTTTTCTCATCAAAAGAATTATTTACAAATTAAATAATCAGGGATAGATAAGTTAAGTAATTAATTAAAAAACAATATTTAATTAATTACTTAATAAATAATAATACGCACATTAAAAGGCCGCTATATACAATAAACTCACACAGCCTGCTCGTGACACATCCGTCATACAGGTGCTATAGTGTATGTGACTTTGCCTTGCGTACTACTCAGTGCTACATACCCAAGAATCATAACATTAGATATACTGAGCGCAAGAATTTAAAAGATGAGAAAAGTTGCGGTGATCCGTGGGCGAGCTAGGTGGTCTCGGGTGTAAGTCCCCGGATAGGCGTCCGTAGATCCTGGGTTCGATTCCCGGATCGTCCGTTAATTTTTCTCATCAAAAGAATTATTTACAAATTAAATAATCAGGGATAGATAAGTTAAGTAATTAATTAAAAAACAATATTTAATTAATTACTTAATAAATAATAATACGCACATTAAAAGGCCGCTATATACAATAAACTCACACAGCCTGCTCGTGACACATCCGTCATACAGGTGCTATAGTGTATGTGACTTTGCCTTGCGTACTACTCAGTGCTACATACCCAAGAATCATAACATTAGATATACTGAGCGCAAGAATTTAAAAGATGAGAAAAGTTGCGGTGATCCGTGGGCGAGCTAGGTGGTCTCGGGTGTAAGTCCCCGGATAGGCGTCCGTAGATCCTGGGTTCGATTCCCGGATCGTCCGTTAATTTTTCTCATCAAAAGAATTATTTACAAATTAAATAATCAGGGATAGATAAGTTAAGTAATTAATTAAAAAACAATATTTAATTAATTACTTAATAAATAATAATACGCACATTAAAAGGCCGCTATATACAATAAACTCACACAGCCTGCTCGTGACACATCCGTCATACAGGTGCTATAGTGTATGTGACTTTGCCTTGCGTACTACTCAGTGCTACATACCCAAGAATCATAACATTAGATATACTGAGCGCAAGAATTTAAAAGATGAGAAAAGTTGCGGTGATCCGTGGGCGAGCTAGGTGGTCTCGGGTGTAAGTCCCCGGATAGGCGTCCGTAGATCCTGGGTTCGATTCCCGGATCGTCCGTTAATTTTTCTCATCAAAAGAATTATTTACAAATTAAATAATCAGGGATAGATAAGTTAAGTAATTAATTAAAAAACAATATTTAATTAATTACTTAATAAATAATAATACGCACATTAAAAGGCCGCTATATACAATAAACTCACACAGCCTGCTCGTGACACATCCGTCATACAGGTGCTATAGTGTATGTGACTTTGCCTTGCGTACTACTCAGTGCTACATACCCAAGAATCATAACATTAGATATACTGAGCGCAAGAATTTAAAAGATGAGAAAAGTTGCGGTGATCCGTGGGCGAGCTAGGTGGTCTCGGGTGTAAGTCCCCGGATAGGCGTCCGTAGATCCTGGGTTCGATTCCCGGATCGTCCGTTAATTTTTCTCATCAAAAGAATTATTTACAAATTAAATAATCAGGGATAGATAAGTTAAGTAATTAATTAAAAAACAATATTTAATTAATTACTTAATAAATAATAATACGCACATTAAAAGGCCGCTATATACAATAAACTCACACAGCCTGCTCGTGACACATCCGTCATACAGGTGCTATAGTGTATGTGACTTTGCCTTGCGTACTACTCAGTGCTACATACCCAAGAATCATAACATTAGATATACTGAGCGCAAGAATTTAAAAGATGAGAAAAGTTGCGGTGATCCGTGGGCGAGCTAGGTGGTCTCGGGTGTAAGTCCCCGGATAGGCGTCCGTAGATCCTGGGTTCGATTCCCGGATCGTCCGTTAATTTTTCTCATCAAAAGAATTATTTACAAATTAAATAATCAGGGATAGATAAGTTAAGTAATTAATTAAAAAACAATATTTAATTAATTACTTAATAAATAATAATACGCACATTAAAAGGCCGCTATATACAATAAACTCACACAGCCTGCTCGTGACACATCCGTCATACAGGTGCTATAGTGTATGTGACTTTGCCTTGCGTACTACTCAGTGCTACATACCCAAGAATCATAACATTAGATATACTGAGCGCAAGAATTTAAAAGATGAGAAAAGTTGCGGTGATCCGTGGGCGAGCTAGGTGGTCTCGGGTGTAAGTCCCCGGATAGGCGTCCGTAGATCCTGGGTTCGATTCCCGGATCGTCCGTTAATTTTTCTCATCAAAAGAATTATTTACAAATTAAATAATCAGGGATAGATAAGTTAAGTAATTAATTAAAAAACAATATTTAATTAATTACTTAATAAATAATAATACGCACATTAAAAGGCCGCTATATACAATAAACTCACACAGCCTGCTCGTGACACATCCGTCATACAGGTGCTATAGTGTATGTGACTTTGCCTTGCGTACTACTCAGTGCTACATACCCAAGAATCATAACATTAGATATACTGAGCGCAAGAATTTAAAAGATGAGAAAAGTTGCGGTGATCCGTGGGCGAGCTAGGTGGTCTCGGGTGTAAGTCCCCGGATAGGCGTCCGTAGATCCTGGGTTCGATTCCCGGATCGTCCGTTAATTTTTCTCATCAAAAGAATTATTTACAAATTAAATAATCAGGGATAGATAAGTTAAGTAATTAATTAAAAAACAATATTTAATTAATTACTTAATAAATAATAATACGCACATTAAAAGGCCGCTATATACAATAAACTCACACAGCCTGCTCGTGACACATCCGTCATACAGGTGCTATAGTGTATGTGACTTTGCCTTGCGTACTACTCAGTGCTACATACCCAAGAATCATAACATTAGATATACTGAGCGCAAGAATTTAAAAGATGAGAAAAGTTGCGGTGATCCGTGGGCGAGCTAGGTGGTCTCGGGTGTAAGTCCCCGGATAGGCGTCCGTAGATCCTGGGTTCGATTCCCGGATCGTCCGTTAATTTTTCTCATCAAAAGAATTATTTACAAATTAAATAATCAGGGATAGATAAGTTAAGTAATTAATTAAAAAACAATATTCAATTAATTACTTAATAAATAATAATACGCACATTAAAAGGCCGCTATATACAATAAACTCACACAGCCTGCTCGTGACACATCCGTCATACAGGTGCTATAGTGTATGTGACTTTGCCTTGCGTACTACTCAGTGCTACATACCCAAGAATCATAACATTAGATATACTGAGCGCAAGAATTTAAAAGATGAGAAAAGTTGCGGTGATCCGTGGGCGAGCTAGGTGGTCTCGGGTGTAAGTCCCCGGATAGGCGTCCGTAGATCCTGGGTTCGATTCCCGGATCGTCCGTTAATTTTTCTCATCAAAAGAATTATTTACAAATTAAATAATCAGGGATAGATAAGTTAAGTAATTAATTAAAAAACAATATTTAATTAATTACTTAATAAATAATAATACGCACATTAAAAGGCCGCTATATACAATAAACTCACACAGCCTGCTCGTGACACATCCGTCATACAGGTGCTATAGTGTATGTGACTTTGCCTTGCGTACTACTCAGTGCTACATACCCAAGAATCATAACATTAGATATACTGAGCGCAAGAATTTAAAAGATGAGAAAAGTTGCGGTGATCCGTGGGCGAGCTAGGTGGTCTCGGGTGTAAGTCCCCGGATGGGCGTCCGTAGATCCTGGGTTCGATTCCCGGATCGTCCGTTAATTTTTCTCATCAAAAGAATTATTTACAAATTAAATAATCAGGGATAGATAAGTTAAGTAATTAATTAAAAAACAATATTTAATTAATTACTTAATAAATAATAATACGCACATTAAAAGGCCGCTATATACAATAAACTCACACAGCCTGCTCGTGACACATCCGTCATACAGGTGCTATAGTGTATGTGACTTTGCCTTGCGTACTACTCAGTGCTACATACCCAAGAATCATAACATTAGATATACTGAGCGCAAGAATTTAAAAGATGAGAAAAGTTGCGGTGATCCGTGGGCGAGCTAGGTGGTCTCGGGTGTAAGTCCCCGGATAGGCGTCCGTAGATCCTGGGTTCGATTCCCGGATCGTCCGTTAATTTTTCTCATCAAAAGAATTATTTACAAATTAAATAATCAGGGATAGATAAGTTAAGTAATTAATTAAAAAACAATATTTAATTAATTACTTAATAAATAATAATACGCACATTAAAAGGCCGCTATATACAATAAACTCACACAGCCTGCTCGTGACACATCCGTCATACAGGTGCTATAGTGTATGTGACTTTGCCTTGCGTACTACTCAGTGCTACATACCCAAGAATCATAACATTAGATATACTGAGCGCAAGAATTTAAAAGATGAGAAAAGTTGCGGTGATCCGTGGGCGAGCTAGGTGGTCTCGGGTGTAAGTCCCCGGATAGGCGTCCGTAGATCCTGGGTTCGATTCCCGGATCGTCCGTTAATTTTTCTCATCAAAAGAATTATTTACAAATTAAATAATCAGGGATAGATAAGTTAAGTAATTAATTAAAAAACAATATTTAATTAATTACTTAATAAATAATAATACGCACATTAAAAGGCCGCTATATACAATAAACTCACACAGCCTGCTCGTGACACATCCGTCATACAGGTGCTATAGTGTATGTGACTTTGCCTTGCGTACTACTCAGTGCTACATACCCAAGAATCATAACATTAGATATACTGAGCGCAAGAATTTAAAAGATGAGAAAAGTTGCGGTGATCCGTGGGCGAGCTAGGTGGTCTCGGGTGTAAGTCCCCGGATAGGCGTCCGTAGATCCTGGGTTCGATTCCCGGATCGTCCGTTAATTTTTCTCATCAAAAGAATTATTTACAAATTAAATAATCAGGGATAGATAAGTTAAGTAATTAATTAAAAAACAATATTTAATTAATTACTTAATAAATAATAATACGCACATTAAAAGGCCGCTATATACAATAAACTCACACAGCCTGCTCGTGACACATCCGTCATACAGGTGCTATAGTGTATGTGACTTTGCCTTGCGTACTACTCAGTGCTACATACCCAAGAATCATAACATTAGATATACTGAGCGCAAGAATTTAAAAGATGAGAAAAGTTGCGGTGATCCGTGGGCGAGCTAGGTGGTCTCGGGTGTAAGTCCCCGGATAGGCGTCCGTAGATCCTGGGTTCGATTCCCGGATCGTCCGTTAATTTTTCTCATCAAAAGAATTATTTACAAATTAAATAATCAGGGATAGATAAGTTAAGTAATTAATTAAAAAACAATATTTAATTAATTACTTAATAAATAATAATACGCACATTAAAAGGCCGCTATATACAATAAACTCACACAGCCTGCTCGTGACACATCCGTCATACAGGTGCTATAGTGTATGTGACTTTGCCTTGCGTACTACTCAGTGCTACATACCCAAGAATCATAACATTAGATATACTGAGCGCAAGAATTTAAAAGATGAGAAAAGTTGCGGTGATCCGTGGGCGAGCTAGGTGGTCTCGGGTGTAAGTCCCCGGATAGGCGTCCGTAGATCCTGGGTTCGATTCCCGGATCGTCCGTTAATTTTTCTCATCAAAAGAATTATTTACAAATTAAATAATCAGGGATAGATAAGTTAAGTAATTAATTAAAAAACAATATTTAATTAATTACTTAATAAATAATAATACGCACATTAAAAGGCCGCTATATACAATAAACTCACACAGCCTGCTCGTGACACATCCGTCATACAGGTGCTATAGTGTATGTGACTTTGCCTTGCGTACTACTCAGTGCTACATACCCAAGAATCATAACATTAGATATACTGAGCGCAAGAATTTAAAAGATGAGAAAAGTTGCGGTGATCCGTGGGCGAGCTAGGTGGTCTCGGGTGTAAGTCCCCGGATAGGCGTCCGTAGATCCTGGGTTCGATTCCCGGATCGTCCGTTAATTTTTCTCATCAAAAGAATTATTTACAAATTAAATAATCAGGGATAGATAAGTTAAGTAATTAATTAAAAAACAATATTTAATTAATTACTTAATAAATAATAATACGCACATTAAAAGGCCGCTATATACAATAAACTCACACAGCCTGCTCGTGACACATCCGTCATACAGGTGCTATAGTGTATGTGACTTTGCCTTGCGTACTACTCAGTGCTACATACCCAAGAATCATAACATTAGATATACTGAGCGCAAGAATTTAAAAGATGAGAAAAGTTGCGGTGATCCGTGGGCGAGCTAGGTGGTCTCGGGTGTAAGTCCCCGGATAGGCGTCCGTAGATCCTGGGTTCGATTCCCGGATCGTCCGTTAATTTTTCTCATCAAAAGAATTATTTACAAATTAAATAATCAGGGATAGATAAGTTAAGTAATTAATTAAAAAACAATATTTAATTAATTACTTAATAAATAATAATACGCACATTAAAAGGCCGCTATATACAATAAACTCACACAGCCTGCTCGTGACACATCCGTCATACAGGTGCTATAGTGTATGTGACTTTGCCTTGCGTACTACTCAGTGCTACATACCCAAGAATCATAACATTAGATATACTGAGCGCAAGAATTTAAAAGATGAGAAAAGTTGCGGTGATCCGTGGGCGAGCTAGGTGGTCTCGGGTGTAAGTCCCCGGATAGGCGTCCGTAGATCCTGGGTTCGATTCCCGGATCGTCCGTTAATTTTTCTCATCAAAAGAATTATTTACAAATTAAATAATCAGGGATAGATAAGTTAAGTAATTAATTAAAAAACAATATTCAATTAATTACTTAATAAATAATAATACGCACATTAAAAGGCCGCTATATACAATAAACTCACACAGCCTGCTCGTGACACATCCGTCATACAGGTGCTATAGTGTATGTGACTTTGCCTTGCGTACTACTCAGTGCTACATACCCAAGAATCATAACATTAGATATACTGAGCGCAAGAATTTAAAAGATGAGAAAAGTTGCGGTGATCCGTGGGCGAGCTAGGTGGTCTCGGGTGTAAGTCCCCGGATAGGCGTCCGTAGATCCTGGGTTCGATTCCCGGATCGTCCGTTAATTTTTCTCATCAAAAGAATTATTTACAAATTAAATAATCAGGGATAGATAAGTTAAGTAATTAATTAAAAAACAATATTTAATTAATTACTTAATAAATAATAATACGCACATTAAAAGGCCGCTATATACAATAAACTCACACAGCCTGCTCGTGACACATCCGTCATACAGGTGCTATAGTGTATGTGACTTTGCCTTGCGTACTACTCAGTGCTACATACCCAAGAATCATAACATTAGATATACTGAGCGCAAGAATTTAAAAGATGAGAAAAGTTGCGGTGATCCGTGGGCGAGCTAGGTGGTCTCGGGTGTAAGTCCCCGGATAGGCGTCCGTAGATCCTGGGTTCGATTCCCGGATCGTCCGTTAATTTTTCTCATCAAAAGAATTATTTACAAATTAAATAATCAGGGATAGATAAGTTAAGTAATTAATTAAAAAACAATATTTAATTAATTACTTAATAAATAATAATACGCACATTAAAAGGCCGCTATATACAATAAACTCACACAGCCTGCTCGTGACACATCCGTCATACAGGTGCTATAGTGTATGTGACTTTGCCTTGCGTACTACTCAGTGCTACATACCCAAGAATCATAACATTAGATATACTGAGCGCAAGAATTTAAAAGATGAGAAAAGTTGCGGTGATCCGTGGGCGAGCTAGGTGGTCTCGGGTGTAAGTCCCCGGATAGGCGTCCGTAGATCCTGGGTTCGATTCCCGGATCGTCCGTTAATTTTTCTCATCAAAAGAATTATTTACAAATTAAATAATCAGGGATAGATAAGTTAAGTAATTAATTAAAAAACAATATTTAATTAATTACTTAATAAATAATAATACGCACATTAAAAGGCCGCTATATACAATAAACTCACACAGCCTGCTCGTGACACATCCGTCATACAGGTGCTATAGTGTATGTGACTTTGCCTTGCGTACTACTCAGTGCTACATACCCAAGAATCATAACATTAGATATACTGAGCGCAAGAATTTAAAAGATGAGAAAAGTTGCGGTGATCCGTGGGCGAGCTAGGTGGTCTCGGGTGTAAGTCCCCGGATAGGCGTCCGTAGATCCTGGGTTCGATTCCCGGATCGTCCGTTAATTTTTCTCATCAAAAGAATTATTTACAAATTAAATAATCAGGGATAGATAAGTTAAGTAATTAATTAAAAAACAATATTCAATTAATTACTTAATAAATAATAATACGCACATTAAAAGGCCGCTATATACAATAAACTCACACAGCCTGCTCGTGACACATCCGTCATACAGGTGCTATAGTGTATGTGACTTTGCCTTGCGTACTACTCAGTGCTACATACCCAAGAATCATAACATTAGATATACTGAGCGCAAGAATTTAAAAGATGAGAAAAGTTGCGGTGATCCGTGGGCGAGCTAGGTGGTCTCGGGTGTAAGTCCCCGGATAGGCGTCCGTAGATCCTGGGTTCGATTCCCGGATCGTCCGTTAATTTTTCTCATCAAAAGAATTATTTACAAATTAAATAATCAGGGATAGATAAGTTAAGTAATTAATTAAAAAACAATATTTAATTAATTACTTAATAAATAATAATACGCACATTAAAAGGCCGCTATATACAATAAACTCACACAGCCTGCTCGTGACACATCCGTCATACAGGTGCTATAGTGTATGTGACTTTGCCTTGCGTACTACTCAGTGCTACATACCCAAGAATCATAACATTAGATATACTGAGCGCAAGAATTTAAAAGATGAGAAAAGTTGCGGTGATCCGTGGGCGAGCTAGGTGGTCTCGGGTGTAAGTCCCCGGATAGGCGTCCGTAGATCCTGGGTTCGATTCCCGGATCGTCCGTTAATTTTTCTCATCAAAAGAATTATTTACAAATTAAATAATCAGGGATAGATAAGTTAAGTAATTAATTAAAAAACAATATTTAATTAATTACTTAATAAATAATAATACGCACATTAAAAGGCCGCTATATACAATAAACTCACACAGCCTGCTCGTGACACATCCGTCATACAGGTGCTATAGTGTATGTGACTTTGCCTTGCGTACTACTCAGTGCTACATACCCAAGAATCATAACATTAGATATACTGAGCGCAAGAATTTAAAAGATGAGAAAAGTTGCGGTGATCCGTGGGCGAGCTAGGTGGTCTCGGGTGTAAGTCCCCGGATAGGCGTCCGTAGATCCTGGGTTCGATTCCCGGATCGTCCGTTAATTTTTCTCATCAAAAGAATTATTTACAAATTAAATAATCAGGGATAGATAAGTTAAGTAATTAATTAAAAAACAATATTTAATTAATTACTTAATAAATAATAATACGCACATTAAAAGGCCGCTATATACAATAAACTCACACAGCCTGCTCGTGACACATCCGTCATACAGGTGCTATAGTGTATGTGACTTTGCCTTGCGTACTACTCAGTGCTACATACCCAAGAATCATAACATTAGATATACTGAGCGCAAGAATTTAAAAGATGAGAAAAGTTGCGGTGATCCGTGGGCGAGCTAGGTGGTCTCGGGTGTAAGTCCCCGGATAGGCGTCCGTAGATCCTGGGTTCGATTCCCGGATCGTCCGTTAATTTTTCTCATCAAAAGAATTATTTACAAAATAAAGAACAGAATTGAAGATGAAGAGTCTTATTAAAGATAGAAGATTAACGCAGCACTGTACTCGGGATACTCGGGATATGTCTTGACGTGAGGACGAACAAGCGTAGAAGTAGGCTGAGTCCTGTGTCGTCCTACGTTTTATAGCCTAGGGATTACCATGTGGTTGAGCCTAGCATCGCCGGTAGTTTGGTTTGACGAATCAGGTGTCGAGTATGATTAGGCATACTTTCGGGAACGCGTTGTCCAATTCATCCTTACTTCGAACATTTGTCCAGCATATAGTTAGCTGAATGATGCGGCGGGCTAATTCAAACGTAGTTGACGGGACTCGACGGTTTCTCTCCTCTTCTCTCCTCTGCTCAAGCTCGGTTGCGTTGTATCGGGACTCCTCGGGATCATCGTCGGCGAAGTGCACTCTAGCTGCGCTTTTACTGTAAAAACTGACCAATTAGAGGATCTGGCGGAAGTTCTGATGCTCCAAATAACCGGATCTGCATCCAGATTTCCCCATGAACGGTGTGGAAGGTTTACAGGCAGACCTGCATCACACGATTGCAGTTCTACTATCGGGACCTTTCGTGAGTAACCACGATAGTGGGACGGTGACGAGAAAGTCGATGATTTGGGTCTAGCTCGACTCCAGGTCAATGAGTCTTCGGCAACGGGAAGCTTGGTTGGGCTACTTTGGTGTGTTCACCCTGCTCTGTTCGACCATTGACGAGACGTCCAGAAGTAGTTGACGAGAAGTGGTCCAGCACCTGGCTGAGAAGTCTGCGGGAACGGGAGGAATGACTCTGTGAGTCGTCCTTATTCGACCTTTCCTGCGGCATCCACGACTGAGAGCTTGAGAGAGAGAGACAGGAACTAATAGTTCGGGAAAGACCTCGGTAGAGACGTCGGATGAATCCCTCGACGTCCGGGCGTAGTCTTCCCGAGCACCGACATTTTACAGAGTATCATAGAATAGTATAGAATAGAAAAGAATAGATGAGAGATAACATAAGCAATAATCAAAATAATCTAAGACCTGTGACCTGGCTACTTTCTGGAGATGTCCGTCCTCACGTCTTTTCCGTCTCCGGTGACCCGACTGTGGCTGTTGCGAAATGCAACGTCACAATATATACTTATTTATGTATTTTATTTCAATAAATCTCAAAACAGCGTCTTGCTATTACGGCGCACAGCAGCCTTTCAATAATATGGCGCAAAGCAGCCTTCTGATATTGCGGCGCAAGGCAGCCCTTCAATATTATGGCGCGAAGCAGCCTTTATATCTGAAATCGCAGAAAATATTAACCTAACCTAGCCGATAACCGTAAAATATTTTTTAATAATTAAAACACGAAGGAATTGCACTAATTTGTCTTTATTCATAGAATAGTTGATCGAACTGTGATGTAATATTGAAATTGGAACGAATGATGACAATTAAATTATTGTAGACCGATATTTGTTTTCGTGTTTATTTATACAAAGTCAACACTTATTGAAGAAGTATAACAAATCAACACTTATTGAGGAAGTATAAAGTACGTATAAAATCCAGAATATATATTTCACGGTTCAGTTTGATAATATGTTCGCTGCAATGATTAGTAGAAGAATAATTACAAGAATAAGAAGATAGAAGAATAATTACAAGAAATCACAGAATTTGTATAGTAAAACAAGCCAAAACTCAATTCACTTCAACTGAATGAATCAAAGAACGCAGTTAGTCCCGTGTGCGCACCCTGGTGAAAATAATTCCTACGTCATACTACGAAAAAGTGCCGATTTTAGAAAATAGTAGAAAATAGTATAAAATAGTAGAAAATAGTAGAAAATAGCCGAAAATAGTAGAAAATCGTAGAATATCGTAAAACAAAGTAATTAATTTAAAAAAATTGTTAAAATTCCTAGTTTTTCACGCCAATAACTACGAACTTCCAAGTTAAATTATTCCAAAACTTTACAAATTTGTAAAAATAATTGTGGAATTTTTTTTCGTAAAAGTTTCGAGAATTCCAAGAATTACTAAGAACTACTACGAATAAATACGAAAAAAGTAGGATATTCTACGATTTTCTACGAAAACTAACGTGTCATCGCTCGAAGTAGCCAGGATAGTCTTTCGTAGAATTCTATGAACAACTGAGAATTTTTATGCCGTCGTTGTCAAAAATTGTAATTTTTCATAGAAAGTAAATAATTTTTCATAACGGAGTAATTAATTTTGAAAAGTTGTTGAAATTCCTAGTTTTTGGCGCCAATGACTACAAATTTCAAAGCTAAATTATTCCAAAACTTTACAAATTTTTAAAATAATAATTGTGGAATTTTTTTTCGTAAAAGTTTCGAGAATTCCAAGAATTACTAGGAACTGTATTGTATTTCTGAGCCCGAACGAGGTCGAGCGGTTAACTGGGCGCTCAGTCCATCAGGACCATTGTGCCCGGGCCCTTAGGGGCACCTTAGTTTGTAGGCGCTGGGGTCAGGTGTGCCACTTGAGCAAAATGCAGTAGCCCTCCCACCCCCATGTCCTCGATTTTCCTACCCGCGCTATAGGTTTCACCGAGGGCCTCCTTCCGAGGTCCCTCCAGGCCCTTGCAGCGTGTTATCAGGTGTAGTGGTGTTTCTTCTTCCTCCCCGCATCTGGTGCAGAGTGGTTCATCTCTGAGCCGCATCCGCACCATGTGCTTCCCTGTGAACCAGTGGCCGGTGACAAGTCCCACCAGGAGCCTGAGTCTGGTTCTTTCCAGATTGGTAAGTGAGTTGCCTGTCTCACGGGAGGGTCCCTGGAAGAGGGCCCTCGTGTGAGCCATGCCTGGTGCCTGTATCCATAGGTCCGCGAAGCGGTGCTTAGTCCACTCACTCGCTAGGCCCTTGGCGTGAGTCGGGGGTAGGCCAATGAGGCACCCGTCGTCGACCCTGTTGCGTAGAGCCCCTGCCTTTGCCAAGCAGTGCGCCTTCTCATTGCCATGTATGCCGCTGTGACCTGGCACCCATAACAATTTTACGCGATTGTCGCGGGATAGCTGTGAGAGTATCTCCGCACATTCTCTGACGAGCCCGGATCTAACGACGCAAGCGCTGAGAGATCGGAGCGCCGTCAGGCTGTCACTACAGATGTAGATGTGTTTACCCCTGAGTTCCCTCGTCTGGATCTTTTTGGCGCAGGTCAGTATGGCAAACACTTCGGCCTGGAGAATCGAGGCTGTGGTCCCGAGCGCGAGCGATACACTCGTTTTCGGTCCCTCGCTCCAGATTCCGGCCCCGGCCCCTGTGTCGGTCTTGGACCCGTCTGTATACCATACGAGTCCCCGTGGTGAGAGCAGGTTGACCTGATCTTCAGACCAGGTCTGTCTGTTCGGTACTTCTACACTATAAGTTGTCTCGAACTGGTAGTGGTTGGGGCAGCGGTCCCCACCTTGGGTTAGGTTCACCTGCGGTGCCCCTTCCTTCTGTAGTATCAACGTGTGTCCTACTCCAGTTCTCCTCCAGTGTCCTTGGTGCATCAGGCGCAGGGCTGACTTCCAGGCCTCCGCCTCTACCGTAATGTACGGGGGCGGGAGGTTTAGGAGAGCCCCCAGGGCGAGCGTGGGCGAGGTTCCAAGTGCCCCCGTTATCCCCAAGCACGCCAGCCTGTATACCCGTTCCATTGTCTTCCTTAGCGCGGACTTGCCCATGGCGGGCCACCATACAACGGATGCGTATGATATCTGGGGCATAAGGATGGCTGTGTATATCCACTTGACCACCCTGGGTTTTAGTTCCCAGGTTTGTCCTACCATCCTCCTGCAAGCCCAGTATGTGACCGTGGCCTTCCGTGCCTGCTTGGACACGTGTTCCTTCCACGATAGCTTGCTGTCCAGGTAGATGCCCAGGTAGCGTACCGTGTGTGAGACTTCCAGCTTCGAGCCGAAGACCTCAACGGGTCCCACTTCGAAGCGTCGTTTTTTCGTGAATACTACCATCTCAGTCTTGCTTGGATTTATTCTTAGCGCCTGAGATGTGCACCATTCTTGAACGATGTTCAGTGCCTTCTGCATCCTGCTCGACATGTATCTGGGGTGGTCGCCCGCAACTACCAGTGCCACGTTGTCTGCGTAGCCCACGGTCGTCACCCCCAACTCCTCGAGCCTGACGAGGAGCCCATCCACGACAAGAGTCCACAGCAGGGGTGATAAAACACCCCCTTGCGGGCAGCCTCTGTCGACCTGAGCTCTGGTCACTGTTCCACCGAGACTCGCGGTGACCGTCCTGGATCGTAGCATTTGCCATACAGTCCACCACCGCGATGTTGGTTCCAAATCTCGTCGCGGCATCGCATATTGCGTTGAAGGAGGTGTTGTCAAACGCTCCTTCTACGTTCATGAACACGCACAGTGCTGCTCTCTACCGGAGTAGTGGTCCTTCTATCTCGCGAACGAGGTGATGAAGTGCCGTCTCCGTGGATTTGCCAGCTTGATATGCGTGCTGGGCCCGTGAGACCGGCCTCGCCGCCAGTACCCGGTCCCTTATGTACCTGTCTATCAGTCTCTCCATGGTTTTCAGCATGAAGGACATGAGGCTGATAGGTCTCCATGATTTCGCTTGGTCGTAGCAGCCTTTTCCCGGTTTCGGTATAAAGACCACCCTGACCTCTCTCCAGTTCCTGGGTATATAGCATAATGCTAGGCAGGCCCTGAAGATTGCGCTGAGCGAGCTGGTGAGGGTTTCTCCTCCCTTCTGTAGAAGGGCTGGAAATATCCCGTCAGTGCCTGGGCTCTTGTACCCATCAAAGGTGTCGATAGCCCACCTTATCCTTGCTGGCGTGATGATCTCCGCCGCAATTCCCCATTCTCCCGGTCCTCTCCTGCTGGGTTCCTCCTCTGGAGGAGTTCCCCGTAACACAGGTGTGGAACCTGGGAAGTGGGTGCTCAGCATGTGCGACAGTATATCTGACTGTCTCTCCGCCATGCTGCCATCGGGGAGTATGAGACTGTCGAGTTTTATCGGAGGTCCTGAAGTGAAGACTTTGCGGAGCTTGGCCACTACTGATAGGGCCTCAGTCTCCTCGCAGAAGCCCCTCCAGGCCTCGTTCTTTGATTTCTTTATTAGATTTTTGTATTCCTTCTGTGCTGCTTTGTAGGCAGCCCAGTCAGCATTATTTTGCGTCTTTTGGGCCCTGTTGAGTAGTTTGCAAGAGCTGGTTCTGAGTTTGCCCAGCTCTCTGTTCCACCAGGGCACCTTCTTATTCGCTTTCCTTTGTTTGGCAGGACATGCCTTTTCATAGGCTTGTATGATGGCCGTCTGCAGTTTGGTCACCTCTTTTTCCACTAGCTCTGTTGTTCTGAGCCTCTTACAGGTCCCCCCGAGCCTCCCTTCTAGCTCCTCTTTGTAGGAGGTCCAGTCGGTGACTCTGGGGTTCCTATATGTCTCCCTCTGTTCCCAGCTCGCGTTTGCGTTCGAGCGATAAATTCACACTCATTCTCCTGTGACACAGCACACTCGATCGGCTCATATTAGAAATTACCCATACCGGATTGTGACACTTTTCGGACTTGATACATAAATAGCTAATATGAATTTCGCAATTATACGATTTTGTACAAAGAATTACAATTTTTTACGGAAAACTACGCAAATTTCCAATCCGCCGAAAAACTGTCGTAAAAAAAATGTTACGACTGTCTACGAATTTTTTACATGTAATACCACAAGAGCTCCAAAATTATCGGGTATT
This sequence comes from Tenthredo mesomela, assembly GCA_943736025.1. NCBI lineage: Eukaryota > Metazoa > Arthropoda > Insecta > Hymenoptera > Tenthredinidae > Tenthredo > Tenthredo mesomela. The sequence goes on from OX031013.1 coordinate 32,347,564, forward strand.
CCCCGATGGGTTCGTTGCAAACAAATGAAGGAGTCAAGTTGTTCCGGTCATAAAATCACGAACGCAAAGCTCGATGGAATTTTCTGAAAAACTTGACGACTCCGTTTGATTGCAGAGAACCTTGGCGGACATGCTCGATTAATTTTGAAGCTCGAGTGGTATTCGGCGGATTTTTTTCCATCCGAATTTCGGCCAATAGAATTGCATCATGAAACAAAATCCACAGTTAAAAATCAAAATTTAAAAGTTACAGAATTATAATTATAATTCAATCTGTCAGATTCGATGGAGGCTTAGCTGGATTGGAAAATCTTTCGTTCTTTATATATATAGGCAGCATAAAAAATAACCAGGAAAATTTCACTCGTGAAATTATCAAAATCATCAGTTAAATATTGTGTAAGTTATGCAAAATAACGTCGAATGTTGCAATTCTATTGGCTGAAAGTTGGATGGAAAAAAATATCAGGCAAATTCGGGCTATATGCGTAGTTGTTTTTACGACGAACTAGTTTTCTTAACTTTATCGGCAAAAGAATGGATTTTTCTGCGGAATTATGAAAATCTACAATGTTACACGAAAGCCTACGAAAATCTAAAATTCAACTTTTCATGATTAGCTACGTATCATCGAGCGTTTAATCACCCAGACAACCTCTAGGTATACACATCACAAAACTTCCATAGTTAGTTCTTATCAAATTGCATGGAACTTTTAATATTTCAGGGCAGTAAGCCCGTGATATAGCTGTATTCATGTCTCCACATCTTTTAATGTGGTGCACGCTAGCATCGTCAGTTGTCAAGAAAGACTCGTCTAGTACTTGTAGTTCACGACAGAAAACGACAACTCTCGGTGTCTCATTCACTTTGGATATTTTACAGATTTTTTGGAGTACAACAAACGTACCGGTCACTGTCATCGCTACGGTATTGTTAGTTTTAGTCCCTTTTCTGTCAAGTGTACTGTCATATCGGAAATTATTAGCAATCAGTGTGCGATATGACTCACAGATATCGAATTCCTTAACTGGCGAACATGCAAGCTGTTCCGCATTGAGAGAACATGGTTTACCATGCCCTATCAACGTACAATCTTCAGTTTTCAAAGCTGATCGAAGTTTATTGTGTGACAGCGCTTCACAAAACTGTTTCATTCTATTTGAGGCATTACATTTGTGGCTAAAACTATTTACTGCTTTGTACATGATGAATCGTCGACAAATCTGCAAAGCAAGGTGCGTCGGGCTTTTCTTATGTTGTAAAATATATCGATTTTCATTTTCAAATGCGTACGTATTATGAGTCCATAACGGTCCATAATTTTCAACCCCACGACAAACGTGCAATAGGAGATGAATATTATAGTTCATTGAACTCTTGCCAAAATACGTTTGAAACAGTACTACAAATTTTATCAGCAATGTGTGCGCGTTGTGCAGCTGTTCACGCGAAATTCTTTCGTCCAGTAAAATGCGAACAGCGGCAACCAGCATAGAAAGGTGTACTAAATACTTCTGTGGCAGTATTCCACGTAAACAGATGAGGGCATAGAACGTTAGCCAAGAACGCCACTCCGAAGCTTTCCAAAGCGCTCTGTCTTTTAGACTTCGTGGGGTTCGTGTAATGCATGATGGAGGAGTGAAATCAAGAAGGCGTTCGTCAATTACTTTCAAAACATTTGGAGCACCGACATAATATTCTTTACCGACGTCCGTAATGATCGTATTGGTGTACTGTTTCATTAAACCAGCAATCAAATGTAAACTATCCGGTGGAAGTCCTTGACTCAAATCAAAGTGCATCAGATTCATCAGTGGGGAAGGTCCAAATACACCTTTGACACTTGTTATTCGTCTGTTTGTCTTTGTGGCGTTGTGAGCAAGTTGCATGTTGTTCACAATCGACTCATGAGTACGATCGGGTGGTACGTGTGTGGATACAGCATATTTGACCGATTTTCTCCCAGTCTTATCATCCTGCACTAATTCACCGGGATGCTCGCACATAGTGCACCCATAATAGCCGTTAAATTGCTTCATATTCAACATGGCTGAGCGGGCAACGGAATCCACCGAAGAACATATGGCAAAGACTTTACTATTAACAACTCCTTTTCCATCCATTTCCCAAATTATTCCTTTGTTTGACAGTTCTCTCGCATCGTCTACAAAAGATTGCAAGAAACTTGTCATCTCAGGTTTGCGTTGACATGCCCAGATACCCACGAGAATTATATGCTTGTTTCTCAAATGAGGTGGTAATTCGTTAATTGTTACATATATAGGCCACAGTGAAGTAGCACTCGAATTACTAGCCTGGCATCCATCAGTATTGAAAGTATATGATAAATTATTGTAGGCACAGCTCAATGGTTGCCCCTCCGCACTCAGAGATTTGTAAATTTCTCCGTCATAAATATCTGTTAATTCACCTTCGTTAGGAATGTGTCGAGTATGTCTGTAATTGAGGTTTTGTGACACTTCTGGGGTTTCCAGAACGGTTCTCAGTTGTTTGTCAAAACCGGCGCTTAGGAAGAATGATTCCATCTCTGCTACTTTCACTATATGGCCACACTTACACAATCTTGTTTCCTTTTCTGATAATTCAGACTGTTTGTCCAACATTGATTCACAGTTTGGACAAATAATATGGTAGCGGAAGTAATCAGATGGTATGCCTAAGTATTTGAATAATTTGTACTTCGTAGCTGGTACAACGTCGTTTCCAAACAGCGCGTTTATCATTTTCAACATGTCTACAATCCCGACCCACGTGTAGGAATGCCTGACGGCTAACGATAATACAGCCATGATGGCTTCGCCACGAGTAGTTGGAGTGCATTGACAGAGACGTTCTGAAAAGTATTCATCCTGTGGGTCATCGGCAGGATCGGCATTTTGTAGATTGTCGGCAGGATCATTATCCTGGAATAGAAAAATTCTCTGAAGATATAATCGTTCGTTGTTTGTTTTAAATACACCCCCAATACTCTTCTGAGTTTTACCCTGGTGAAAATTTTGCTTGCTACGAATTTATACACAGTCTTAAGAAAGTCCAGACACATTCATAGTTATTATTTGATTGGTACAATAGCGGAAATGTACAATTACTTGCAAAACATGACAAGTTCGAATTTCAAAAAAAAAAAAATCCGCAATATTCATAACATTGTTTTCACTAGGATGTACAGTTTTCAAATTCTCAGAAATAGTGCGAAATAGTTAAAACTTGTTATACCGTTGCAGTTTATGTGATTAATTCTCTCACTTACGCTGATTCCTTCGCTGTACTGTCCATCATTGTCGTTATCTGCAATAGTGCCTCTCTCGGAACTGGTCAGGGGACATCGATTCTGTGTGACCGGAACATTAAACGTTGGTAATTAATCGTTCAGTAATGATTTTTATTATTCGCTTTAAACGGTAATATTTCATATAAGATTTTTATTCACCTCGAATACACTGTATGTTTCGACTTCTTCAACTTCTTTGCATCTGAACGTCTGTAAAAATTGAAGATTGCAGTGTCAATTACGATCTTGGATTACAATTACAATCTTTCACGAAAACTTTATAATATTCCAATTTCACTACAAATTTATAGAAATTCGTAGAATAATTTTCAGCAGGAATTTTGGCAAATATTTACTATTAGATTCAAGTGTTTATGTTTGATATGTATATATGCATTTTATTACGTGGATTGATACTGCGATGCATGCCATGATAATTAATACATTGAAACATATCTTTTTAAGCCTTTTAGATTCATGAAGTTGTTGAGGTTTCACTCATATTATTACAAAATTTATAAAGATATACGAGCTCGTAGAAGGATTTAACATAAAACCCATAAATACATATTCATATTAAACTTACGTTCAATCGTTGATCATCAATGAATGAGCTATGTCGAAGATTATGTGCCACAATGTATGATTCATCATCTGTTGAACTGTCTGTCTCGTTGACTGACTCGTGGTCTATAACATTTTCTGCCTGATCATTGTGTGACTCCTCATCAGTAGTCTCTTCTGCTTCGACATGCCCAATATTCGTTTTTACAGAATTATTAACTGCGTATACAATAGCTTCTCCTACTGCTGCGTATATTTTCTGATAAGCATATAATAATATCAATATCACATTAGTCATATAAGTTTCATCCGCGATGCGCTGCACGATTGCGTTACACTTACACATGAAGATATGTATATTATATTAGACTGTGTCTAAAAAAAGGCAAAATTGTTTTTTTTTTCGACGCATCATTATGGAAACGTTGTTTTGGGTCTAAAAAAAATCTGTGTTTGAGGAGAGGGCTGTAGGACCATTGGAAGTGGTGCCTCATTAGTGTTTTGATAATGTAGAGTTTACATTCTAAAACCAAGAATGCAACGAAATTTTTCTCTAGAACATGATAAGTATACCCAGTTTACAGTTGGCTGGGCTAGCATATTATAATCTTACCAAAAACACCAAGAGGCACCACTTCCAATGGTCCTACCTCGCCTTGAACACGGATTTTTCTTAGACCAAAACAACTTAAAAAAAAAACAACAAAACTTTTGCTTATTTTAGACACAGTCTAATATACTATATACCCTATCCCGTCACATAGCTGCATAATAGGGTCGTCCACGAATTTTTTTTTTTTATTTCATATTCCAGTAGTTTGGGGAAAAATAATTAGGATGTATTTTTTCTTTTTTCGTTTAAACAAAAATTGCAGTAAATATAACGAATTTAAAATTACTAGTTTATGACGTCACCCATGTTAAGGTATATCTATTGTAACGTGCCAGGCTACCCATGCCTGTGCGTTTACATTTAAATCAGCAACGGTCGAGCGAAGCGACTGGAAGAGTCTCGAAGCTTCGCACAACGACGAGCTGAGTGACGTCACGAGAAGTATAAAAGGCGTGACGCCGCTCAGCTCACCAGCTATTCAGAGGCACAGCGCCTGATAGACTCAACAGCTATTCTAGATACCAGATAGACTCACAGTTCATTGCAGGACATCTCGAGCAGAGAGCTCCGATGTACCTTTAGCTTCACTTTATTAATCTCAAATATAAATTATAAAATTCACTCGTGCAAATAGAATTCCAAGTATCAAAATATAAGAGCTTCGGCAAACACAAAAATAGTATCAAAGAATAAAATTAAACTATTGTTGAAATATCAGAAATAAAACAACAGAGAACTTGTGTTGAAAGAAATAGAAAAGTCATTATAAAAGATTATATTACTGTAAGTAAATATTAAGCGACGGTGTAAATATAAAATTAGGGTTGCAACCGTAGGTTAGGATAATTGAATAAATAGATTTTTGATCATTATAAAAAAGCAATTTACTCAGATGTCAAACCCCTTCCTCCGCCATTTCCAGGTTATAGTTTAAATCTTAACGGAAAGCTAGATACAGCCTTGGTGGATCTCCGATCTACCCAGGTCTGGCACAGCTATTATTTGGGAATCAATTAACTTCATTAAATTAATATTTAACAGTTAAGAGGGTAGAGTGCAGCCTTAGTGCGTTATCGTACTCAGGTCTGTGGGGAGGCGGCTTCAGCTACACGGTAGTTCAAGTCCGTAATAGGCACGGCTAACAATTAATAGTAGAAGTCTCAAGAAAAATGTAAATCAAGTAAAGAACACACTATAACAAACCGGTTCGCGTCACCTTCGGTGACGCTCATCATCCGAAAAGTTACACTATATATATCAAAATCAGTGAACTTCGATTGCTTATAACATTCGCAATTTTCATCAGAAAAAAAAAAAAAAAAATGATCCCACTATTTTGAGTTATTTTCTACTTGATGCTGCACCCCAAAAAGTGAAGCAAAATTTTTTTCTGGACGACCCCATTATTGTTAACAATAATTGAAGTGTGAAATATATAGGGGAGAGTGGGGCAAGACCGGCAGTGGGGGCAAAACCGGCACCAAAAAAAAAAATGACCTAATGGTATTTTCGAATTAAGGCGAGTCATACGAAACACCATACAGAGTGGTTTCGCTGAAAGCGATAAAAATTTTGGAGGGTGGGGCAAAACCGGCACCAAAAAAAAAAGCGGCTAAATCGTATTTTCGCGACGAGGCGAGTGAAAAAAAGCTGTATCTAACGTATCTCTGCTGAAAATGATAAAATACCGGGAAATGGGGGAAAACCGGCCACTAAACAAGAAAATTATACGAATATTACAAATTCAATGTAACAAAGAATAGAAAAATCAATTTAATGAAAGAAAAAATAGAAAAGTTTTAGAGACTAGATGTGTTTAACAAAAGAGCTATTACTATACCATTTGAAATGAACCAAAAAATATTAATCGAAAGAACAATTATTTATACAGTTTTCTAGAAATTAGAAGATTCGACGAAATTAGAGAGAGCGTCTGGCCGGTTTATCTCCCATTTCCCGGTATTTTATCGTTTTCAACAGAGATACGTTAAATACAGATTTTTCTTACTCGCCTCATCGCGAAAATACGATTTAGCCGCTTTTTTTTTGGTGCCGGTTGTGCCCCACCCTCCAAAATTTTTATCGCTTTCAGCGGAACCACTCGGTATGGCGTTTCGTATGACTCGCCTGAATTCGAAAATACCATTAGGTCATTTTTTTTTTTGGTGCCGGTTTTGCCCCCACTGCCGGTCTTGCCCCACTCTCCCCTATATACACGATATACCTATGTGAAATCCGAATCGGTTGGAATTTGCATATAAATTCGTAGATATTCCGAGTATTATTCTAGCCGGGGTGCATGTATAACGATTTCCAGACGCTCATTTTGGTTATATTTCGATATATATAATTGCTCACCTGCACTATATCAGATCCTTGAGAAAATCGCTTTCTTTTGTCGAATGCTGTGGTCCTTGGTATTTCGTCGTCGTTCTGCATAGACGCATTGTAATCAAGGTATTTCCTATAGGGCCCACGCCGTTTTTTCACGTTTTCACGGGGTATATTGTTCGACATTTCGAGATTTTATCAGCTTGTATGTAAAGTATTATGATATAACATTCGAATCGAAGGCAATTGTAATGACACTTTATTTTTTGAACAAGATAAACTGTAAACACTTGATATAAACAAACTAGACCACGTGTGGTTGCTGTACGTTGCCGCTGCCTTATTCTCATGGTGAGTCTACAATTGGGCACCAACGCGTCGCGTTCGACGCTACGTTCTGACGTCACCCATAAGATTTTGCTGGGTGACGTCAGAACGTAGCGTCGAACGCGACGCGCTGGTGGCCTATTGTAGACTCACCATGATGGTAGAGTCTACAATACCTAGGCGCACGCATGCGCGACCCGGCTTTACTACGTAATGGCGCCGCGATAGTACGGTGTGCACGCTGTAAGACAACGTGTGTAACGAGTGGCGTAGTTAAAATTCAAGAAGATTATTCCATGAAATTGTGTGCTGCGGTAATCAGGTGAGAATATTTCCCATGAAAATTATTAGCATTACAATTTGGCAATAAGAACTCGGAGAATTTTTGTGATATTTATGCGGATTAAAATATATACTGAAGCAATTGATCTGCACGTGTATCATGCGAAAAGACGCCGGCCTCGTGGGCGCATCATCGGGGACGTGAAAAAAGAGAAAAGATTGAAACAAATTGTTGAGAGTTGTATAGTCTACTAGGCCAAGCAAATTACGACTGTTCACGTAATATCAGTGTATGCAATTCGGATGACTGGTAATACTGGATACTGGCTCTGGTGAATATAATTTTACGGATTTTCACGAATTTTGAGTGTGGTTGGAACAGTTCTTAGTTTTTCGTAGATTTTCGTAAATACGAAATAGTTCATGTGGCGCCGCCCTTTCGGCCGAATCAAGAAATTCGTAAGCGCGCGAGTATCACAGCTGTTCAGTGTACACATGGGTAAAATACGCTTTCGTTCATATAAATAATTAATAATAATAAATAAATTAATAATTAATAATTAATAAATAATAAATAATTATTAACAATCCCGGTATAAATAACAAAATGGAAAACGTGGCGTGCATGTGATATCACAGATCAGAGAGCCGGTAGAACGTTACGAGTAGTAAATGTATTTATACGTACAGGATAGAAGCGAGTACAGTAATTGCGATTAAAAATGCCGTTTGCGAGGATATACCTGACTCAGCAAAAGAAACAACAGGACGTAGACGTCCAACAAATTAAGGACTTCTAGAACCTTTATTCGAGTGGAGGTGACCCAACCAAAAAAGCTTTCAAGGTGAAGGTGAACGGCAAATACGTCAACTGTCAAGTTCTTCGAATGGCAGGTCAGTCGAATACACATATAATTTCCTCAATTAAAATCTGAATCACTACCAATTTTATGGAATATTGGAACATTTCCTCGTTTTCATTGTGTAGTGACTCTATCGTTCGAAACCTATTAATTCATACCATATGTGAATTTATCGGACCAGTCGAACCAAATTTTTAAGTCTTCTAACTGAAGCTCACCTCTATATAGAGCGTGCAATCTCCAGATAGACCGAAAAAAAACGGAAGTGCATCATAATTATTTTGTCAAGTAAAAATTCCTTCAGCCCGGGTTTGAACCGGGACCTCCGCATTTGTACTGCGACGCCTTGTCCAATTAGACCACTGAAGGACTGAAGAAATCTTTACTTGAATTTTATGTTATTGTCATTGACCTCTTAGTCCACAGGTCTGTGTTTATTTCATTGTGTAGTGACTCTATCGTTCGAAACCTATTAATTCATACCATATGTGAATTTATCGGACCAGTCGAACCAAATTTTTAAGTCTTCTAACTGAAGCTCACCTCTATATAGAGCGTGCAATCTCCAAATAGACCGAAAAAAAAACGGAAGTGCATCATAATTATTTTTTCAAGTAAAAATTCCTTCAGCCCGGGTTTGAACCGGGACCTTCGCATTTGTACTGCGACGCCTTGTCCAATTAGACCACTGAAGGACTGAAGGAATCTTTACTTGAATTTTATGTTATTGTCATTGACCTCTTAGTCCACAGGTCTGTGCTTATTTCATTGTGTAGTGACTCTATCGTTCGAAACCTATTAATTCACACCATATGTGAATTTATCGGACCAGTCGAACCAAATTTTTAAGTCTTCTAACTGAAGCTCACCTCTATATAGAGCGTGCAATCTCCAAATAGACCGAAAAAAAAAAAAAAAAACTTTACTTGAAAAAATAATTATGATGCACTTCCGTTTTTTTTTCGGTCTATTTGGAGATTGCACGCTGTATATAGAGGTGAGCTTCAGTTAGAAGACTTAAAAATTTGGTTCGACTGGTCCAATAAATTCACATATGGTATGAATTAATAGGTTTCGAACGATAGAGTCACTACACAATGAAATAAACACAGACCTGTGGACTAAGAGGTCAATGACAATAACATAAAATTCAAGTAAAGATTTCTTCAGTTCTTCAGTGGTCTAATTGGACAAGGCGTCGCAGTACAAATGCGGAGGTCCCGGTTCAAACCCGGGCTGAAGGAATTTTTACTTGACAAAATAATTATGATGCACTTCCGTTTTTTTTCGGTCTATCTGGAGATTGCACGCTCTATATAGAGGTGAGCTTCAGTTAGAAGACTTAAAAATTTGGTTCGACTGGTCCGATAAATTCACATATGGTATGAATTTCTTCGTTTTGTTATTGAAAAATTGTTAATTTTCGTGTTTTTTCTTTTTTCTTTTAATCGTTATTTTTGATGAAAAATTATTTAAAAAAATACAATTTACTACAAACACTTGTATGTATGTTAATCCAGAAACAATGGAAATCTTGGAAAGAGAAGTTACCTCAAAAAGGTCTCACGTGCCAAAATTAAACGCTTCTCTGTTTGAAGACACAATAAACCAAGAAAATACAAAAGAAACTGTAAAAAAAAAAACAAAACGAAGAAGGTAACCAAAGTATACGTGAACTCTTTAGATCGTAATACCTAATGCTTGAAATTGATGTGTATGAAATCAACGATTTTTGTGTATTGATTTAGGCTAACCAGGTTGCTTGTAAAGCTTCTGCGAAAACCGAAACCTCCGGTGAAATTCTGGATGCATATATGAAAGTAGCTGTACCGGATCCCACACTACTCGAACGAAATAGACGCTCACTGCGGAACGAGGTGTTGAATCAATAATTTATGGCAACATCTGCACTATACATTCGTACATCAATGACTTATTTTCAGACTACCAAAAGGGTTGATTATCACAAAGATGCAGCACACAAAATCTTCTCAAACAGTTCCACCGAGCATCTTGAGAATACAGACAATACAAGCGATGGTTCTGCGTCCGACGAAGGTAGCGATAAACATTCCACTTCAAGTACTGAACAGATATCGAATCATGAGTTGGATGGGTACCTAGAAGAGTATGACGCACACATGCAATGGAAAAACATGTACATTGAGCTAAAACAATCGAAACAATTTCCACTCACAGAAGCTACAGGCCAACAGATATTAGCAATCCTGAAACAAGAGAAGGGATTTGTAGCATCAATAGGTTGGTGTGATTTTTATATAGGTCGGGACCTGCATGAGATGAGTGGGGGTTTCGCATGCGGTTTTCTAGAGAAATTCTATAATTTCAGTGCTAATCTACGACTTTTTATGATCTCATCACAACGTACAATTCGTTCTACTAATATTATGAAGAATATGTGTTTCCTATGGGTATTTACTTCATACAATCGGTGCACGGTCGTTGACAGAACATGTAGATAGACGAATCTATTCGCAATGTATTCATTGCGGAGTTTTTGGTGATGATATTATCGTACCGCAACAATTGCAATGTCGAAAATGAATTATTGTACAACAAATACATATATTTTGCAGGTACAGCTGAGATTAAGAATAAAGTTCCGCACGTCATGGATCCTGAGATGACTGATTTAGGCGGTGGATTAAAAATAAAAAAAATTATCTATGAGACAATTTGCAAATGCGACGAACCTGGCCGATTTATTTCGAGTCTAGCCCAGTACGTCTGGGGCGTTGAAACTCTGGCGAAACGGTGTGTTCGATCACAGGCAAATGTGAAGGTACTACAGCTCGAAGATGAGAAGAAAGGAATTATCTTGAAACATTTCAAGCTGTGGCTACAAAACCTTCAATATCCGACTCCTGCCATTGACCGCGAAATGAACAAGATCAACAAATACCTGAACTCCGCTATTACAGCTGCATGAAAAAAATTCAAAAGAAATGCAGATGGTGGCGACAAGTGTGCTGAGGATAGTGACAGGGAAAACCAAGACAAACAGAAAGCTACTGACAATGCATCAAGGAAACGTCCAGTTTTATCTGAACAGAAGACAAACAAATCACCTCCATCGGACAGTTCTTCCAAAACCGATTCAAAAAAACTAAAAAGGCACAGTACGTGAGAAAAAAAATTCAAAATGCAAAAATTCATTTCCGATAGACAGTATATCTATATCATGGTTATGATGACATATGTTTCAGTCACGCAGTATCAGTTGGAAGCAGATGTGGAAGATCTGAACGTGCATGATTTCGAAGAAGCCTCCCATTCTAAAAACATCAACGCTGTAGTGTCTGATTCCGTGCAGTCATGTGAGTCGAGCGCTACTTGTCCAAAGAACTCAGGTACGAAGCCTCATATAATTTAGCAACATTTTGAGTAACTGATTTCGTTCTTAACAGCGCAACTGTACGTAGTATACCTCATGTGTTATACAACTAACGAAACTCTTTCTATTGCAGCAAAGGCGGCTTCGGACTAAATTATGTGCCTCTACCATAGTATAGATACAAAAGTATGGCATAAAATATACCGAAGTGTTTGAGTACCGTATTGGCCTGAATATAAGTCGAGGTTTTTGGTCACCAATTTTACCCTCAAAAACCGTACACGACCTATATTCTGGCTCAACTTACATTCGGGACTTTCGGGGATCTGCCTGAATATAGTTCGAGCCCGAAAATAAATCGAGTACGGTTTTTGTGGGTGAAATCGGTTACCAAAGACCTCGACTTATATTCAGGCCAATACGGTAATTGTTTTTAGTTTTCGTTATTTATAATATACGTATAAATATAAATATATATATATAGAGACATATTTATTGGTCGAAGTTGTGCCTTTAGGTTGTCTTTCGAAGCCACATTTGAAATGTGATATATTATTGGCATATTAACAGTGGACTGTAATCAGAGCCTTAACTTCTCAATTTGAGATGTGCAATTTCTACATGAAATTCTTTTTTTATTTTCTTTTCTCTAAACAAAATGAGTTGTGATACCTAAACCCTGCTGGTGAATGTTTTCATTCCTACTAATGATAACGTATTTTTAGGGAAATTCGGACGTTTTGAGTACTATAATCCATAAAAATTAGTAGTTCATCATTAAAACTTTAATCTATGCTGGTGGTTTTTTTTTTTTTCATGTAATTATGTATTTTTGCTACTTTTTACCGATGAAATTGTCGATTGGCATAGATTTTTGTATGAAATAGTTGATTTTCGTAATTATTTAGGATAATTCGTTGTTTTTGTTGATCAAGCTGCGGAAAGCCCGGATTTCCTCGAAATTCGTTAATAGTCATAAAATTATATTCACCAGGGTCTGTGCGGTTTTAGTTCCTTTGTTTTAATTAAAAACACGTACTTTTTAGTTTTAAGAATCATCCCTATTGAAAAGACACGATAGAGACCGATAGAAATGATTTAAACGATTCAAACTTATAGATATTAAGACAAAAACATTGTAGAACTGGATTAATCCCATGCGATTTCGTCTCAGTATCTATCAGTTTCTATCATTTCTTTTTAACAGGATGCATGTACGTTCAATTAATATATTTTTAGGATTTTAGTCAAACATAATACCTATATGGTATGTTATAACATAAACTCTAAGTCTGCAGGTCATGTGATACCTTTTTTGAATGTTTAATTTGCTGTGCAATTCTTTGGTTATTTTGAAATAAAGACACGAACTTTAAAAAAAAAAAAAAATTACGTTTATCCAATATATTTGTACGATATTTATACGAAAACATATTCGAGTGAAGTATGTTGTACATATTTAACTGTATATCGTATAAATTTGATGATCCTGTGCGAGATTTAGTTCGTTGCTGAAAATATTGGCCTTCTGCAAAACAATTTTACGGAGACTGCTTGAATTATGTTATGTGTGTATTGTTACTGTAGCGAGTCTACCAAAGTCTTGTAGTTGTCCATCATTGTCTATTATACATTGGAAAAAAACATACTACTCCGAATTGAGTACCTACTACATTACCTACTATATGACTGCAATCCCAACTAATTTATTTGCCGGTTGCGTCTCGTGCTGCATACGCCACACTATGATCGTCAGTAATAGCAATTTACTGCGCTTATCGTTGTACAATATAAATTACTTCGTGTCTATTTATTCTACACATTAAAAAGCGAACGTTAATATTCCATGCTATGTTAAGTAATGAAATATTATGAATGATGATGTACAATCTACGACAGAGGAGTTACAGATAAATACGCTGTTTCACGAACATCTACGACAAAAGATTCACACAACGTCAAACAATTGTATGAGAATTCGTCAATAAGCAATGAATTAATTTATATGCAAAAACTACTGAGCAATTCTGACACGGATTTGCAAAAAAAAAAAAAATCCTCCTGAAAATTACACCGAATTACGAACAACTAAGACATTAAACGCAAAAACCATGACTTCTACGAAACTACTACGATTTACTATGAAAAACGACCGCCTAAAAATTACACCGAATTACGAACAACTACGACATTCAATGCCAAAACCATAACTTCTACGAAACTACTACGATTTACTATGAAAAACGACCGCCTGAAAATTACACCGAATTAAAAACAACTACGAAAAACTACCGTAATCGACGAAAAACTACGATATTTTACGATAAAAATTACGAAAAGTTCTACGTCATTGTTCGAATCGGCCTGATTAATTGTAGAAATTTTCGTAGAAATTCGTAGAAATTATTTTCACCAGGGCAGTCCAACAGACGAAACACGGAAATGATCCATGTCAGCCACGGTAGCACGGTCGTCGGTCTGACGCATAGACATAGAGCATGGACTGCGCACACTGAGAAAAAAAAGTCGTTGAAACAAAAAAACCTTGTTTAGCCCAACAAAACGCGGCGGCCACGGGCCATCAAACGCATATTATGCAAATGTGACAAAATATTGGTTGCTTGAACTAAATTTGTTTGATTCAGATGGCCGAGGTATATGATGGTAATTACGGCTAATTATCATTTATACAGAATGATGGTTGAAACAACTATTTCTTGACAACAGAATCAGTATATGTTTGATTCAACATACTTTTTTCTCTCAGTGCATTCGGACCGAAAATCGCTCGGTCCGTAGACGAAGGAAACACACGTGGCCAGATCTGTCTCTTTCTAACCAACAACGTCAAATGCTTAATTAGAAAGGGACAGATTTGGCCGCGTGTGCTTTCTTCTCTCTCACTTTTGGCGTTACCACAGACAGTATGTATATGGGGAATGCGCAGTTCATGCTATGTATCTATGGTCTGACCCAGTGTTATGGGCCATAAGTCATTAAAGGAATGAATTGAATTTGACCCAGTGTGGCCGGAATTGAACTTTTCACCGTGCTAGGTGGCGTCACTAAAACGTACTAGGATCCAAGATCTCGTACTAGAGTTAGATTATTATAAATAATATGAACAGAAAGAAGTTAATTATCGGAAATTCCAAGATTGCATAGTTTTCAATAATGTCAAATGTTCTCCAGAGCAGATAGAATAAAATAATTAGCAACTTTATATTTTCGAGATAATGGAATATCAGTAAATCATACTTAAAAAAATACGCCATTTTAACTTCAGATTCACTTTTATAGTATACACTTCTATTTGACCGATGAGTAAATAAATTCCTCCTGTAATATAAGACATTTGAATATATGTTTTTTCCGGTCGTAATAAAATTTGCGTCTCAACTGCCTTATTACAACATCATAAATAAAAATTCAAAACAATTATTCAAAAATGTTGCGATTTGTAATGATTTCTTCGCTCAAGTAACGGAATCATCACTTTTCGTCAGGAAAATAAGGTAAAATAATTGCATAAAAAAATAACATGATATGTATTAGGTAAATCTTTATTCATAGCGTAAAACTATAATGTCGAAGAATTACATATATATTGTAATTGACGTTGTTTTATTCTATATTAATATGACATGTTATTTACTCTTTTTGTTTTATTTTATTTCTATTTGTATTTTTCTTGTCAATTATGAGTTGAGTTATATTTTTGAGTTCTGCTTAACCCAAGACGGTCATATGGGGTGTGACACACCCCAGGTTATTTCCGAGCTCGAATTTCCCACTCTTAATCCCGGAAACCGACGTTTCTGCCCCTAACTAGAGTTTTCATTTTTTTTCGTAAAAATTTTTTTTTTTTTTTTCCGCGAATTTTTTTTTTACCCATTTTTTAAACATACTTAAAACTAAAATTTGTGTTACATTTTTGGATGGGTTAATAGAGAAACGTTTGAAATATGTTCTCAATTTTTTTGGGGCCCCCAGGATAAGTCTACGAAATTCTACAGCGCTTCAAAGTGCTGGGGTGTGTCACACCCCATGTGACCACCACAGGATTCTCATGAGGTGTGACCGTCTTGGGTTAAGTACTAGGCATATAAACGTAAGAAAAAATTATATAAACGTAAGAAAAAATTATGTAGAACGTAAGTGAAGTAAAATAAAAAATGGATAATACGTAACATCAAAAGACGAACAAACTAAATTAACAACTATATAGTATATTTCAATTCAATAATCTATACCAATAGTACACTCAGAGAAGGGAACCATTGGATAAACTATAAAAAAGCATGAATGCAGCGAAATAAATATTCGGTCATTGCAATTAATCTGTTGTTGCGATAAAATATTTGCTTGTATAAGACAATATTTTATTGCAACAACAAGTATTAATTGCAGCAACTGAGTATTTGTTTTGCCACATTGAGTTCATCCAATGGTTCCCTTCTCCGAGTTATACTATTGATAAATCAGTGAAAATTGAAATTAAAAAGTAAAAAAATTAAATGTGAATAAATGTTAAGAAAATCTATATTAATTGGGGTGTTTAAAAACAGAATTTAACTCTACATGTTCCAACCCGTCAAAACTTGAGTCTTGATGAGAAAAAAACATCTATGCATCGAACAAGCTCTATAGATTAAGCGGAAGCTACCACTCATTGGACGTTTCTAATTATAACAGTCAAATAACGTCTATGACGAACTTTTAGAAAATAAAAGTTTGAGACCACAAACCGATTGTATTGAGTTGAAAAAAAAAATTTCATTGAATAAATGTTATAGGAAGAAAAATTTTGCCATTCTAATTGTTTGTAATAATAATTAATGAACAATTTCAAGTCGGAAATTATGATTATTAATAAAATCGAAATAACATCAATTTGCCGAAAATTGTTCATAATTTTTTTACAAATAATTAAAATTGGAAATAAAAAATGTTGTTTATTTAATGAACATTTTTTCCAACTCAAAATAGAATCCTCATTCATCAACGTCTCAAATTTTTCCTTTAAAAAAGTTCGTCATAGACGTTAGTTGGCTGCTGTAATTGTAAATATCTAATGAGCGGCAGCTTCTGCTTAATTTACGGAGCTAAGTCGGTGCGAAGGTGTTTTTTTTTCATCAAAACTCAAGTTTCGAGGGGTTGGAGCATGGAGAGCAGAAATTTTCCTTAAAACACCCCAATAATAATGGTACACTCAAAGAAGGGACGAATTGATTCAGAACTCAATGCGGCAGAAAAAATATTCAGTTGCGACAATTGATACTAGTTGTTGCAATGGAATATTTATTCGCATAAGAGAATATTCCATTGCAACAACAGCATAGCTCCAATAACAAAATATTTATTCTGTCGCATTGAATTCATTTGATTTATCCGTTCTCTGAGTGTACGAGATTGATACGTCAAGTTTATACTAAACTAAATAGAATTAAAATTAAATAAAATTAACGACCCTGATCCCCCTGCTCTCTAGGTCTACCGCCATGATTAGGTCGCTGCGGAGGCCTGTACTGAGCTAAGTCCCCCCCCCCATGATTCGCGATGTCAAACAGCAACCCAATCAAATTTTGCTGTTTCCGGCGATTTTGATGCTTTCGCCCAGCACGTTGGTTGCGCCGTCTGCGATGTTCTAAAAATAATCAGATCAAGATCACATAGTCATTTCAAGAAATATTACAAAAAATTTAGGTGACAGCTTGGAGCCAGGGAACGTTATTAATATCAGATAACTGAGGCAATTAGTATTAGAAAAAAGGAATTCAGATGTAGCTAAAAACTGAAGAAATATAGAATCAAAGTTCCTATAAGTTTATTGAACCATAACTGGTGTCAAGACTTATTCGAAAGGATAGTCTAGCTAGATAAATCAGATAGTTTAGATTGATACGCAGAAATGTAGAACAAAGTATATAAGAAAAACGTGGTCCAAGAGAATGAAAAGGATTTGTTACGAATAAAATCAGAATTGCAGTATAAAATTTTAAACAAACCATGAGCTGGAGGGGGGTGACGCCCTTCGTTCACCAATGGACGCTGAGGCTGATGATTTAATACAGCATTTGGTGGAGGTTCTTCTAGAAATTAGACCACGCAATGGTTTGAAATGAATGAAAGTTCTTAGGTTTATTGAACCATAACTGGTGTCGAGACATATTCAAAAGGATAGTCTAGCTAGATAAATTAGATAGCTTAGATTGATACGCAGAAGTGTAGAACAAAGTATATGGGGAAGTCCACCAATTATAGGCAAACGATCCGGGGTCAAAATTTCGATTTGTCTGCAATTTTGATATCTCATAGTGTGTATTGAGATGTAAAAATCCACCAAGTTTTAGACCTCTAAATCTTACCGTTCAGGAGAGACGCGCTGATTAGTCTTTCAACTTTGAGCACATTGACTTTTATATTCGAATTTTTATCCCATCTCTATCGCAAAAAAGAGAATTTAATCAAACGTGTTTTTCGTGTAAAAATGTCTGATCTTTCCGAATATCACATTCATTTCAAGCTAGATTTTCAAAAATGATGAAAAAAACACGTTTTTTCGAAAAAAAAAACGTGTTTTTTCAACGTTCCCCAAACTTTTTTTTAAATTTGATATTTTTATCTGAAAGCTTGCAGTTTTTCACTGAAGAAACTGATTTTTATTTTGGGTGCTCGAAATGGGATCAGGCGGAAGTTACATTTATGTTCATTAAATTAGGTGTAAAATTTTTTTTTTCTTTTTTTCAGCGATGTATATTCATTTTATGCACATTTGTGGAAGTGCTATATTTTTTACATACTATAAAATAAGGATTCTTCGCTGATTAAAGAAAAAAAAATATTTTATACGTAATTTAATAAACAAAAATGCAACTCCCGCCTGATCCCATTTCGAGCACCCAAAATAAAAAATCAGTTTCTTCAGTGAAAAACTGCAAGCTTTCAGATAAAAATATCAAATTTAAAAAAAAGTTTGGGGAACGTTGAAAAAACACGTTTTTTATTGAAAAAACGTGTTTTTGTCACCATTTTTGAGAATCTAGCTTGAAATGAATGTGATATTCGGAAAGATCAGACATTTTTACACGAAAAACACGTTTGATCAAATTCTTTTTTTTGCGATAGAGATGGGATAAAAATTCGAATGTAAAAGTCAATGTGCTCAAAGTTGAAAGACTAATCAGCGCGTCTCTCCTGAACGGTAAGGCTTAGAGGTCTAAAACTTGGTGGATTTTTACATCTCAATACACACTATGAGATATCAAAATTGCAGACAAATCGAAATTTTGATCCCAGATCGTTTGCCTATAATTGGTGGAATTCCCTATATATAAGAAGAACGTAGTCTAAGAGAATGAAAAGTATTGGTTACGAATCGAGTCAGAATTTCAGTATAAAATTTCAAACATACCATTAGCTGGAGGAAGGTTTCGCCTCTCATTCCTCAATGGACGCTGCCGCTGGTAATTGATTGGCCTAGCATTTAGTGGCGGTTCTTCTAGAAATTAGACCACGCAATGGTTTGAAATGAATGAAAGTTCTTAGGTTTATTGAACCATAGCTGGTGTCGATATATATTCAAAAGGATAGTCTAGCTAGATGAATTAGATAGTTTAGATTGATACGCAGAAGTATAGAACAAAGTATATACAGTCCGATCTCTCAACAAACCCTCTCTCAATAAACCCGCTTCCCCAGTTTCTCGCTCGCAGTATTCCCCCACTCCGCCTATTAAGACATAGCGTAGCGAGGAAAGAGAGAGACGGAAAACCATTGGTGCGACTAGCGAAGAAGGCAGAGTGGGGGTACCTCATTTCGTGGAACAACTCTCCCCCTTGGGGGCTTGGGTGGGCTTATAGAGAGATCGGACTGTATAAAAAGAACGTGGTCCAAGAGAATTAAAAGTATTGGCTACGAATATATTTAGAATTACAGTATAAAATTTTAAACATACCAATAACTGGAGGAGGATTGCGCCTCTCGTTTAACACTGATGGTGGCAAATCCTTATTAGCATTAGCAGGCGACCCTCGGGGCGAAAGGTCCTCGCTATCGTCGATTATGATCGGCTGCACTGCTTCTGTAGATTATAGTACAATATTCATCATATGAGTATCTTTTTAACAGCTAACCATTAATTGCAATGCTATTTTTAATACTCACGAGATGAGACATTACTGGGGCCTGGTTGGGAGACCCGTAAAGCTTCTAATCCAGCCTCAACTCGTCTTATAGGTAGAAAATTCACCGCCGGAAAATCAAGATCTGTATCTGACATCTGAGAAACAAATAATGCATATTGAATTTCTGCACAATTGTATAATAAAATTCAAGGCTGATCAAAAACTTACAAGGTCTAGCGAATCAGTAGATACACGTCTAGTACCGTCGACGTCCATCTTGACAATGATTCCTGTGCCTGATATCTTAATTTTTTCTTCACTCTTAGATATTCATATATTCAACATACCTGTGTTTTGGTTCCAAAGTCTGAGAAATTATAAACATAAGACGATCCACCGCAAAGGATTACCGGCTTGACAACAAGTCAATCTCTAAGAAAAATCCGTTGTGGATTAATACTCCTTGTTTCTGGGTAAACTGACAAAGTTTAAAATCAAAACACCAAATATCTGTTATGTAGTATAACTTCGCTACATACCTACTATGAGGATAATAATTAATACATGGAGCAGGCCATGCGTACGTAAAAAAATTCGGCGTCAGAGGTACTTGATGCATCGGTTTAAAAGAAGTAGTCAAGATGAAAATTATTATTTCTCCATGGATAATCAAGGTGAATAGACGAATAGAAAAAATAAATAAATGCGGTAACTCCATTTTATCTATAATGTATTGAATTTATTCAGATATAGGTAATTGTAACTTGGTAGTTAAGTTCAAAGTGATGTGCAGGTGTTATACTTCCTAATTAAGATTAACTAGGTTAAGAAAATTTGTACCCTAATTGATAAGTATTCTAGGCTCGTAAAAGGTTAAGGACCTAAATCGCTCTGTTCAAGAATTTGAAACACACGGCATTTCAACGCGGGCAGAATGTTTCGAATTGCGAGCTGGTCAACTGGTACCACCACTGCCCTCTCGCGGCAATAAGATTGCGACCAGTCGGGTCTACGTCCGTTAACAGGTCAGACGTACGGGTTGACCAGTCGAACTGAATCCAATGTACTTGCGAACTGTAGTAGTTTTCCTAATTTCTCTATATATCAATACCAATTATAATAAAGTTCTTGTTGAATATGATTCCTTGACTCAAGACTCATTTCTTTTCTCTGAATATAAAAGTGTATCCTATCCACACGTGCCGCAAGTGCCGACCAGCGACTTGTAGCTTAGTTTTCCGGAGTTTATTGAGAAAACAGTAATGAATTTCAAGTTGTATCAAAACATCAAAAAAAATAAATTGCTGCCATCATTTCAGCAGTTACAGAGGATTAGTAAATTACGTCTAAATCTTGCTTTATTATTTCTTCGTATTATCATACTGCATCTGAGTTTGTCCGCTTACAATTTATCGTTGACAAATAGGTAGTTACACTTTAAAAACTATTTCACAATAACAACCGGACAAGACAAACCAAATTAAAAATATTGTCTTTCAGCTGGGAAAAGATTCTTCCTTTTATCGAGCATATAATTTCGAGAGATCTATATTGAACTTCCATCATCAACTCAATGTCGTGATGTCATGTCGTATAAAAAATTTCAGTGTGCTACTATCAACGAAGTTGATTAATTTGCTTGAACTCCCCCAGCAAACACGTATCCTTTCCGTTACATAACATGGGACCCACAAAGCAACCTCACATCGGTTACCTTGCATCAACATAAGTGTAAAGTCACATTTGTTAGTTTAACCCTTCGTAGTCACTCTGGGTGGATTTCATCCAGGCGTTCTGGCCGAAATATCAATTTTTTGACAAATTGACCTACTTACGATTTTTTTTTTAAATATGTTGTCATTTGAATTTTGACATACCGACTCTTGATACATGTTCTAGAATGTTTGAAGTATTTTCTAGTATTTTTTCGATCCCGATCGAACGGATAGTTTTCACACAGCAGCCATTTGAAAATTGACTGGGTGAATTTCACCCAAGTGTGACTACCGTGTGATTCTACAGAAGTGTGACTACGAAGGGTTAAGTGTCATAACATTAGTCAAGTTGCATAAACCTTGATTAAATGTAACATTTGTTACTCACTTCGAGATAACAAATGTAACTTTACGGATTATGACCGCGTGCGTGCCATTAGGTGGATGTTATATTGCCGCTATATCACGTTTTTGAAGTTCGAGAGCGCGCCAATTTACATACAATATATATATGGGGAATTCCATACCAACTGGGTCCACTCAAAACCCTGACCCCTTTCGATTTTGTCGATAATTTTTTCTTAGATTCAACAGGCTCAAAGTAATTCAGTGTATTTTTTTCAAATTTTTATCTCCCATGGTCCTCGAGTTTCAAATTTTTGAAAAATATACATTTTCAATCATCACCAATCATTAGAACGCCTATATCATCGGTTCCTCGCTATGGATTTTCAAAAACATTGTGATGAAATTGATCAGCAGGAAACGTACTTTCTGGAAAAAATATTCGTAAATTGTTATGGCTTAGTCTTCACAGTTGAATCTCGAATCAAAATGTAAAAATTGAATTTTCGACATGTATGCCCCGATTGAAAATTATGAATAAATTCTCAAAAATACTTGCTTCAAAAACAAAAATTTTGAGCCGTGTCCGATCGTGGAACTATGATTCCTTCATATTGTTTTTAAATTTTCAAGATTTGGAATGATGACATTTTTTATACACCTCAGCCGCTCAGCACCCCAGACACGTAAATAGTTCAAAACATATTCTTAGACTTATTTGATATTATGTACAATAGGGTGGTTCTTATTTGGGGTATGTTCGAATTTTTTTCGACGATAGTCTCAAATCAGTTCCAAATAAATCAGAAGAAACGCCTGCCAAGTTCAAGCCCTTAATATTAATATTAACCCGGCCCCCACGACAGTCAAAGTTTTAAATGGGAAATTGCATGTATTTTTTGAAACTAAACATTGAATTTCCACAACTCCCGATGATTGTTGATGCAAAAATTTAAAATTCAGTATAGTTATTTGCACTTGTAGGATGTACTAAATGGTGCATTCGAAATTTTTTAAATCATTATATTCTTACCTTTTGATGCTTAACTTTAAAGGAAATTTTTTTTTCATCACATTGAAAGGTAAGAATAAAATGATCTGAAAAAATTTCGAATGCACTATTTTGTACATCCTACAAGTGCAAATAACAATACTAAATTTTAGATTTTCTCACCAACAATCACCAGGAGTTGTGGAAATTCAATGTTTAGTTTTAAAAAATACATGGGGCTTTCCACGCCAACTTGACGAACGTCTGACCCTGACCATCTCGGATTTCATCGACTCTTTTTTAAATAGTGGTCTGCAGGTTCAGGATCTCAAAAATATTTGTTTTCAATTTTTCATAATGGCCGTTATTTATTTATAATTTTTGAAATGAACTCAAAGTTCGACCCATTTTAAAATTCTGAAAAAATTCTGAAAATTTCTTTCAAATTTGAGGATCATTTTAAGCCCTTATATAGAGTGGTCAGTATAATAGAATCCTTGGGAAAAATCAAAGAAAATACTTGAGATTTAGTTTTTTTTTTTTTTTTTTTTTTTTTTAACGTCATTTTGTATCAAAACAACTCGTAGCTCATAATTGGAGAAAAGCCAAACAAAAAAATGGAGAATTTTTCATTTTTTTATCTCAACCCAACATCATGATGTAGAAAAATCCTTTTCAGTTAATTAATGAGGTTCAAAATGCAGAAATAATTTGTCCTTCTTATGTCACATATCGTGAAAGATAAATAACTTTTACTTAAAGTCTGAAAAATGTACTTATTTTGGAGTTTGTAACTGGATCACATTGGTATATATCTGAACTCATTAACGTATCAATTTCCAGAAAAAGTAGGTATGGATTTCAAAACCTACAAATAATGCCGACATAGATGAAAATATTGTCCAAAGATTTTATTCCGATGCGTGTATACAAAAATATTCACTTTTTCTCTTATTTAACAATTGTATACAATTTGGATATTTCAGATTGAGAGAAATTTTTGACTTCGACTTTATTATTTGTGCGAGGAATTAGGCAGTGGAGTTTCTGGGTATCGGGTATACGTTTCGCAGTTTTATGTCGTGTACCCTGATCAATTTTTGCCAGCTCATGAGAAAGTTCATCAAATTCTCAATTTTTTTATTTGGTTTTTCTCCAATTATGAGCTACGAGTTGTTTTGATACAAAATGACGTTAAAAAAAAAAAAAAAAAAAAAAAATCTCAAGTATTTTCTTTGATTTTTCCCAAGGATTCTATTATACTGACCACTCTATATAAGGGCTTAAAATGATCCTCAAATTTGAAAGAAATTTTCAGAATTTTTTCAGAATTTTAAAATGGGTCGAACTTTGAGTCCATTTCAAAAATTATAAATAAATAACAGTCATTATGAAAAATTGAAAAAAAATATTTTTGAGATCCTGAACCTGCAGGCCACTATTTAAAAAAGAGTCGATGAAATCCGAGATGGTCAGGGTCAGACGTTCGTCAAGTTGGCGTGGAAAGCCCCACATGCAATTTCCCATTTAAAACTTTGACTGTCGTGGGGGCCGGGTTAATATTAATATCAAGAGCTTAAACTTGGCAGGCGTTTCTTCTGATTTATTTGGAACTGATTTAAGACTATCGTCGAAAAAAATTCGAACATACCCCAAATAAGGACCACCCTATTGTACATAATATCAAATAAGTCTAAGAATATGTTTTGAACTATTTACGTGTCTGGGGTGCTGAGCGGCTGAGGTGTATAAAAAATGTCATCATTCTAAATCTTAAAAGTTCAAAAACAATATGAAGGAATTATAGTTCCACGATCGGACACGGCTCAAAATTTTTGTTTTTGAAGCAAGTATTTTTGAGAATTTATTCATAATTTTCAATCAGGGCATACATGTCGAAAATTCAATTTTTACATTTTGATTCGAGATTCAACTGTGAAGACTAAGCCATAACAATTTACGAATATTTTTTCCAGAAAGTACGTTTCCTGCTGATCAATTTCATCACAATGTTTTTGAAAATCCATAGCGAGGAACCGATGATATAGGCGTTTTAATGATTGGTGATGATTGAAAATGTATATTTTTCAAAAATTTGAAACTCGAGGACCATGGGAGATAAAAATTTGAAAAAAATACACTGAATTACTTTGAGCCTGTTGAATCTAAGAAAAAATTATCGACAAAATCGAAAGGGGTCAGGGTTTTGAGTGGACCCAGTTGGTATGGAATTCCCCATATACCGCGAGGACCAGGTGAAAGAGAATGGTCCATCCGCCCAGGCAGCTAATATTTCGTATTTTTAGGGGGATAGCCACTCGTTGCGCTGAAAAAATCCCTAGGGTGATTTTGGCGTGCGGTCGATGCAACTCGGCAGCCATTGTTGATACAAGCCAGCTGACTGTCAATACATCGCGGAAGGTAGACAAGTGTGGTTATGTTCGTTTATTTGAAGCTAATGACAAATAAAGTGAATAAAACCTACGTGAATAAGCTAGGAATATTTATCAAAAATCGATCAATCAGTTTTAAATGATATCTTAATGCAATCAATGAATTAACCTAAGCTATAACTGGAAATTTATCAGAATCAAAAAGTTCATCGAGAACCACCAATTCGAACAAAATTATTGATTGTATCCTAGGGTTGAGGCATCAATAAATATCCATAGCTTATTCACGTAGGTTTTATTCACTTTATTTATCATTTCCTTCAAATAAACGAACATAACCACACTTGTCTACCTTCCGCGATGTATTGGCAGTCAGCCGGCTTGTATCAACAATGGCTGCCGAGTTGCATCGACCGCGCGCCAAAATCACCCTAGGGATTTTCAGTGCAACGAGTGGCTATCCCCCTAAAAATACGAAATATTAGCTGCCTGGGCGGATGGACCATTCTCTTTCACCTGGTCCTCGCGGTATATATATATATATATATATATATATTACAGTATATTATATATATATATATTAGGGTGGTCGTTAATATAGCTATTTCGGAATTAGATTCATTCATACCCTTCATTCGTAGTAAAAAAAAAAAAAAAATTTTGACCCCAAATTGAACCCTTTATCTCAATTAGAAAGGGTGCCTGTAAAGGCTTACTTTTTTGTATTGATTTTACATTACTTTCGGCTACTTTTTCATAAAATAAATATTTCGGCACCTCTTAAACGGCTTAAAAATCCATCGATCATACAGATAGTTCATAAAAACAACAAAAAAAAATACAAAAAAAAAAATACAAAAAAAAAATACAAAAAATACAAAAAAAATACAAAAATACAAAAAAGTAAGCCTTCACAGGCACCCTTTCTAATTGAGATAAAGGGTTCAATTTGGGGTCAAAATTTTTTTTTTTTTTTTTTACTTTCGAATGAAGGGTATGAATGAATCTAATTCCGAAATAGCTATATTAACGACCACCCTAATATATATATATATAATATACTGTAATATATATATATATATATACCCGGGAAAAAATGATCAGGCATGATCATGCCTGTTCATGTATGATCAGGCATGAAATTAGACATGGTCAGGCCTGTTTATGTATGATCAGGCCTGAAATTAGACATGATCATGTCTGTTCATGTCTGATCATGCCTGATGCCAGACCTGAACCTGTCTGTTCATGCATGAACAGGCATAATCATGTCTGAATCGCTAAATACGTTAGGGCCTGTTCATGCATGATCATGTCTGTTCATGTCTGATCATGCCTGATCATGTCTGTTCATGTCTGATCATGCCTGATGCCAGACCTGATCCTGTCTGTTCATGCATGAACAGGCATGATCATGCCTGAATTGCTAAATACGTCAAGGCCTGTTCATGCATGACCATGCCTGTTCATGTATGATTATGTCTGAAGCCAGACCTGATCCTGTCTGTTCATGCATGAACAGGCATGATCATGTCTGAATCGCTAAATACGTTAAGGCCTGTTCATGCATGGTCATGCCTGTTAATGTATGATTTTGTCTGATGCCACACCTGATCCTGTCTGTTCATGCATGAACAGGCATGATCATGTCTGAGGTGCTAAATACGTTGAGGCCTGTTCATGCATGACCATGCCTGTTCATGTATGGTGATGTCTGATGCCAGACCTGATCCTGTCTGTTCATGCATGAACAGGCATGATCATGTCTGAGGCGCTGAATACGTTAAGGCCTGTTCATGCATGACCATGCCTGGAAGGTTTAAAACCTCCAGCTCTGATCAGGCCTGATACGTTGGTACATGTCTGACTAAACATGAACAGACATGATCATGTCTGATATTATAAATTGATTCAAACATGATCATGCATGACCATGTCTGTTCATGTCTGATATTTTGGATTATCTATACTTCAATAGATATACTTCAAATAAGTAATTTTTTTTTTTTTTGCTGAAAAAAGTGGAACGGTCATCTTGCCTCACATTCCCTAAAATACAAAAATAATCTTAGAATCGTTAGATCATCATAATCAATAAAGGGCATCGTAAGGATTGATAAAAACTTCGTGACGAATACCATATATATACTGCACATTCTAAAAGTTTCAATTATCAAATACGTGAAGTAGCGAAGTGGTATAAGCTTCGACTGATACGCAGAAGGACCTGGGTTCGAATCCCAGTACTAAACAGTGAAAAAATTTTAATCCACAAAAAAAAGTTGATGATCAGAAATAACCATAATTTCCGATCACTGCGACATATAAAAGATATAAAAACGATAGTTCATATAATTTTTTAATTCAATCAACTGTTTTTTTTTCTTCAATCGCCCGGGAAAAAATGATCAGGCCTGATCAGACATGAACAGGCATGAGTCTTCAGACCTGATCAGACATGAAAAATGACCGGGACTGAACAGGCCTGATCAGACATGAACAGACCTGATCAGGCCTGTTCAGTCCCGGTCATTTTTCATGTCTGATCAGGTCTGAAGACTCATGCCTGTTCATGTCTGATCAGGCCTGATCATTTTTTCCCGGGTATATATATATATTGTATGTAAATTGGCGCGCTCTCGAACTTCAAAAACGTGATATAGCGGCAATATAACATCCACCTAATGGCACGCACGCGGTCATAATCCGTAAAGTTACATTTGTTATCTCGAAGTGAGTAACAAATTACCTGTTAATTTTTCAACAGATTAATAACAGATTTTTCCGTTAATACAACAACGATATAATGTTAATTCAACATTAAAGTAATGTTATTCCAACAAAACTAACCTGTTACAAATCAAATGCAACAACTGTTACGAAGTGGAACCTAACATCTGTAAAATGTTAATTCAACATTAAAGTAATGTTATTCCAACAAAACTAACCTGTTACAACTCAAATGCAACAACTGTTACGAAGTGGAACCTAACATCTATAGAATGTTAATTTGACATTATTGTCTTGTTAATAATAACAGGAAAATTCTGTCAATTATTTCAGGTGTACTAGAAATACCTGTCGGTTTTATTTAAATTTCCTGTTAAAAATAACAGCTAACTACCGTTTGCCTTACTCATTGTACAAATACATCATGTTAAATTAACATGTTTATGATGTCAGATTTAAAATCATAGAAGGTCATACGATTCATGGATTGGAATAAAATACACAAATGCAGCATTTTTATTATTATGTATTGTAATTTATTTTATCACTCAATTGGGCAATTTTTTTTGCCATACAGCCTTTGATCGAATAAAATAACGTTTTTATCAATTATTCAAGTAACCAGTTAATATATAACATATATAAGTACTCTTCTTATGCCCTACATTTGACATCAATTTATAGATTATATTATAGTGTAATATATATACTATTTTATAGAAAGTAATCAGTTACTATCACATACTCATTTTCACAGAAAGTGTATACTTCATGACACTTAGTATAATCGAGGTCGTTCACGTTAACTATAGATAAATTATTGCATTGTTTAGAGATCGAATAACCTAAACATTTTTCTGAAATCATCAGAGTTTTCCATTCTTCAACAATTGCATAAACAGTTGATTGAAAAGAAAAATAAAATAACGTTCTTCCAAAATTAGGGAGAGTATTTGTAAGTGATACGCATATAAATTTATTTAAAACCAAGGAACTATCTCGGTGTAGTATACTTTTGCCAATAAAAATGTTTGTGTCAGGTGAAATACCTAAGCGTTCTGATATGAAAGCGCAATAATCGCTACTTTTTAGAACACACTCTTCAAAGTGGTTCAGTTTTGGGGGTGTCTCAAATGACAACTGATTTTGCCAGCAGTAATACTCATTTTGTTGGTGGCGCATTGCTAACATATGACATGTATCTTTATAATTTTTTAGTTTTCTTGACAAATCAATGAAATAACCGTGCTTACTTTCGTACCTCATTGCCCAGAGTGTTCTCAATGGTCCCATTTTTTTAATTATCATAGGATAATGTGTTATGAAATGCTGTTTTGGCGTCAAGTGAGTGCTATATACTCTGATGAACGTAGAGTGATGTTCTTCTATTAGATCTCTTAAGTGTCGACACATTTCGTGAGTTATTTTTGGAGCAAGACAAATCTTAACAATTCTTATCAGAAGTAAAATAGACTTCCATTTATCGCGGGTAACTTCATCGAATTTAATTATTACGTCTTGCAATATGAGCGGTAGAAATACTAAAAGACACCATGTTTGAGCAGCTCCCTGTTTGATTTTACCCCCCATTCCGTCCAAACGAAGGGTACTTGGCTTATTAGTTCGATTGCACAATCCATAGTCAAATACATGGATCCTATCATTAAATTCTTCGAGTGAAATTATTTTATTGTCACTTATAGTTTGGGAGAACTTTTTTATTTCTTCTTGGACAGTGCCATCTAATAAATCGTGCATAACGTCAACGGTATGATTTTTTCCAAAACTATAATACTGTAGTTCATCAAGTTTGCTCTTGCTTTTTATTCCATATACATTATTTGCGGTCTTTTTTTTTTTTTAGCATCTGTCGTATTTTCGATTTCATTTGAATGCTCAAGAAAAGACTCACTGTTTCTAATTAATTCCGTATTTTCAGAACAACTTGTTCGAGCAATAGTTTTATGCATTAAGCAAATTCGGCAGTAATAGTCTGCATTGAAACACTGAACCATTCCAAATAACGTGGCTCCGCCTAAATTGTCATGACTTAACGATACTAATGTGCCCTTTATGTTAGCGTTAATTTTTTCACAAAAAATCCCTCTTTTTTCTAATACTTTCAAATCGCGAACAATTACCTCCAATACAGGATTAACTCCAAAATTTTTTAGATCCTCGTTATAGGTCAAAGCAAGTAAATGAATATTTTTCATGTAGGAGTTCAGATGCATGGGTAAATTATTGATTGTGAAGTAAAATGCTCCGATCTTATGATTACCTGCTCTACTACCTAGCGCATTGCAGATTTCGAATTCATCGAAATATATCTGAAGTTGAATTGTGTGAGTATTATCTCTAAAGAAGCTATTTTCTTTGTACAATTCGCCATCAACAAAATGAGTATATGCTGAACTATTCGGTTGGTTATTGTTTAAAATGTACTCCAATATAGTATCGTTTCTTAAAATGTAACTTAGATTTTCCAAAATAGGGACATATGAAAATGTACAAGTAACAGGTATTTGTTTGTATGTTTTAGATAGTTTATCATAAACTGAGTCAAATCTGATTCCATGTGCTTTTTTAATGGGCTGTACCATTTGTTGTGCGAGGCACTGTCTTCTTTTGTACTTCGTTAATTGCCTCGAAAATGCAGAACGCAATTCATTAAAGATAGATTGGCATTCTCCGGATTCTGCAAGTTCTACAAGGACGTCATCCAAAAATGGAAAAATCAATTCCGTTGTACATTGCAGTATTGTGTTGATCGTTGTGTCAGGGAGGCTTAATGAATATAAAGTTGAAATGAAACTAGATACTTTTTCCGCAATATTGTGAGCATTATCATCAGGTACAGAAGGTTCGCAATCATTATGATCAATTTCTTCAGTTATATTTTGATGTATACTTTCTTTTAGAGTTTCAATAGTTAAAGTTGGCGATGCATTCTCAGAACTATGAGACAATGCTGTTTTATTACAGCAGTATGAAAGATGTCTTCGAAAACCACTGTACGTTTTACAAATAGCAGGGCAGTTACAACAATTCAAACTTAAGTGACGTCCCTCGAACAACAAATGGTCTGATTGTAAATGTTTACAAAGTCCTTTTATGCTTGGCAATTCCAAGTTACATTTGAAGCATCGTACACTCATTTTTCTTGAGTCGTACACGTGCGTACAATATAATATTAGATATAATTAAAGCCCACTTTCATTAATAAAACAAAATGGGAGTATCAAAGTTGGAATAAAAAATAAAAAAAAGATTAAAATTAACAAAAATAATGTAAGTACGAAAATGTAAAGCTTAAACCTCAGTACTTGCGTTCTGCACGATTTTTTCAGCGTTTTCTTTCATTACGCAAATTCTACAGTAGACGTCTATGATCCTTGGTGTTAAACTGCAATCAATCTTGTAGAACCTGTTCTGTAGAAGCATCCAAAAACTTGATAAATCTTTATCAAATTTCGTGTCAAACACAAAATGTGCTTTGAAAAGGTAATCGATCGCTTCTATGAAATCCAGTGAAGGCAGTAGAATATAAGCCGCATCGACTGCCAAGAAATATTGGCTGATAGCATTCTTATTCGGTCCTACAGCGATCAATTTTGGCTGCTCATTTCTGTCTCGTGCAAGAGATTCGAGCGGCGTTCCACTCTGAAAACAAAGATGTTTCTGTAAGCCAACTAAATTTTCCTTCCTGTGATTCGATGTAGTCTTCAACTATATCTTCATAGGTGGAGGTCGCTTAGAAAAACGTCAGTTGACGTTTTGGTCTTGGTGAGGATCCTCCTCAGAATGAAACTTATTCTAAAGGATATACAATACTAAGTACAATTCAAGAAACAAAAAATATAAAAATAAAAGTCCAATAGAAACTTATCAAACAGTCTATAGATATAAAACCTTCCTAAATATCTATACACTGTTTGATAAGTTTCTATTCGTCTTTTATTTTCAAATTCTTCATTTCTTGAATTGTACTTAATATTGTATATCCTTTGGAATAAATTTCCTTCTGACGCGGGTCCTCACCAGGACCAAAACGTCAACTGATGTTTTTCTAACTGACCTCCACCCAAGAGTTTTCACATATTACTAACGAGGTCAAAGAATACTATTTCTTTAATATCTTCATAGCTTACCGGAAGGAAAGTGATCAGATTGTTTATGTTGTTTTCTTTTTTGCTCCTTGCTGCACCTTTTCGTCCTTTTGCAACTGGTGGCAGCAATTGCGTTAATGCCAGCACTGCATTCGTCAGTCTATCCCAGTCTGTGATATCGCAGTTCAAAGAAATGATAAGGGAAAAAAAAAAAATCAAATGTGGAAGACAATTCACAGTATGTCTAAAAATATGAAGGTAAGTTTACCAAGCAATTTTTCGTTGCCTTTGTCCACTACGTGAAGGGTCAATATGGCATTTGCATAGCCTGCGAAATTTTTTGTGAGGCCATCGAGAACACACTTCGGGTGCAGTAGTTCGAATTCAATAGTAATCTGTAATTATGTGCAACAATAAAATGAGCTTATCTATTTATGAGATTCAATTATGTGGTAATGAGTTTATTAAACTTATTATTGTATCATTGTACGAAAGATTGAATCAATGTATTTTTACCAGTTCTGGCATATCCATGAATCTTGGAAATGTTGTAAAGAACTTATCATTGAGACACTCGGCTCGTCGATATGCAAATGTTAGTTTCGTTTTTTCAACGATTTGGTCCTTTTGAATATTTGGAACGGCACTCTTCATGAAGCTAATTGCATCATCGATACATTCCTGATCGATTGGCTCTTTGTCAGTACTTGCAGAAGATTGATCATTTGTATCCTCGGACTTTCTCTTCTTTCCTCGTGTCTGTCGAGAAGCGTTTGCAAGAGCTGTTTCTATATAGCCAGTTGATGTGTTCGGGTCATAATAATGTTCCTGTAATGAAATGTGAAATTGGATTGGAAAAATATTCAATTACATTAAATAAAAATAAAGGTCCGCTTATATGGTACGAGGAAAACATTAAAATTGAATATGAATTCGGCACAGTGTAAAAGTTCCGCTACGGTCGAAAAATCTGTCATGCAAACCAAACTGAAGATGTCGTGAAGTTATGTACAGACTGCAATTTTTCGTTTCAAGTCTTCAGTAAGATTTTTCAGACTCACGTGACCCAGAGGTCCAGCTGGATTCCTCAATTTGGGGAATATTTCTATAATAGCACTAGCGTAGCTACATTTATCGACTCTGTTAAGTCGTCGCTTTTGTCCAGACTTTATGTTCAACAACTCTTTAACTATAATTCTGACTAATAGTTTCCTTGTTGCATTAGTCAATGTATTTCTTTCACGATACTCTTCCATTATGTTAGCTCCAGAAGGATTTTCGTTAATCAGGATTTTTAGTCTCTATATACATAAGGATAATGAAAACAGGAAGGTATACATATTTTGCGAACGAAATTCATACCCAGACGTTAAAAATATTACGTTCTTAATTTTGTAAGTATCGAAGATGATTTAAGCCAATGTGTTGAGATATAATGGCACCGAGTATTAAATTCGTATTCACCTGTCTTACTGAAGTGACTTCAGTTTGGATGTTTGTCATTCTTTGGTTCGAAATTTCTGTTAGAGCCCGCTGGTGAGTGTCATTACAATCCTTATCATTTCGGAGCAAACCTCGTTCGCTATCTTTATCTCTACTATTTTCGTCATATCGTGAGCTTATGGAAACAGTATCACTTGTATCTGATGTTTTGGAAGAGGTTGCTCTTGCTACAAATGATATGAAAAATTCTTTAACACTGTATGATCACTGCACCGATAACAATATTTTAAATAAGTACTGTCGTATAAATAATTATCATCTTACAGATATCTATCAAGTCAGATTTGGCAAGGCATATTTGAAGGAGAACGCCTTTTGGTGACATTTGTATGTACTCAAGTATGAAACTCTCCCCTAACTTTGCATCATTTGCATCAGCAAATGTGAAAGTTTTATCAGCCAGAGCAGGAAACAAATTAACAGCTACAGGAAAACATTACGTATGAATTACTTCAATAAATATTCAACATTTCTAGTATTAGGCCTGAGGCGTATTTACACAAAAATACCGCCAAATGTGCATATTAGGGTGCTTCAAAAAAAATTTTAATTTTTTTTTTTTCAACTCTTACCCTCCCAAATGCTTGAGGTGGATAAGAAAAAAGTCCTCCCGAAAGTCGGTCGCTGTAGCTAAACTCTAAGAGGTCGCTATTTTCATTTTAGTTTCTTATTCATTTAACATGGAAATTTTCGTTCTTTTATTCAAACTGAAATTACACCTATTCATCTTAATTTTTCTTAAATAACCATTGTATATTCAGAAGGCTGGTTTTTTAAGCTTTCCAAACCTATATAATGAAAGTCGATTGCCTTAATTAATAAATCATGTAAATAAAAAATTATTTCAACTATTTTTTTGTAGCAATAAAATCTCTATATTTTAAATGACTTTATTTAATATTCTAATTAAGGTAATCGACTTCTATTATATATGTTTGGAAAGCTTAAAAAACCAGCTTTCTGAATATAAAATGGTTATTCTTAAAAAATTGAAATGAATAGGTGTAGTTTCAGTTTAAATAAAAGAACGAAAATTCCCATGTTAAATGAATAGGAAACTGAAATGAAAATAGCGACCTCTTAGAGTTGAGCTGCAGCGACCGACTTTCGGGAGGACTTTTTTCTTATCCACCTCAAGCATTTGGGAGGGTAAGAGTTGAAAAAATTAATTTTTTTTTTTTTTAAAGCACCCTAGTGCATTTAGGGGAGACCGGGACAGAGTCGGAATTCCGTCGTTGAAAAAGATAAAAATGTGGATCTCCGTTTCAGCTACGCCATGATTTCCTATTTTCAGCTGAGGTGCCTACTTTGCCCCATAATCGCCCCTACACAACACACGTCTGCGGCTACAACACTGGTCTATATACAAATTGTAAATGTATCATATACCTTGTGCAACTATATCAAAATACTCGAATGGTGCAGTGATCTTAGCCCACTCTCTCTCTCCTTCAAACTGTAGCACGAAATACAGGGCAGTAACCGCGGGGATTCCAGTGTCTAGAAACTGATCCATCTAGAAGATGAATGTAGGGAATTGTTCACCAAAAAATTCATCTGCATTTATTCAGCCTCTATTCTTGTTTCGTCAAGAAAGTGGCACGTATCTAGGGTTTTCATGTCCTCGACGACAAATACAGTAGTACCTCGATTATCCGAATTAGTTGAGACCGATCCTAGTTCCGATAATCAAAAGTTCGGATGAGCGGAAAGCAGGTTTTATCTTGAGGCATATTGACGTATTATTACGCTCGCTACAAGAAACGAATAAAAACTATTAGTAGAAGCAACGTACAGCCGGCCCAAAGCTGGAAAACGAAAAACGCGCCTGAGCATGCTCGAACACGTGCGGTTCGAGCGAAATCGCAGCGAGCGACAATGTATATTTCGCGCCAACAATGTATTTCTTGAGCCAACGTCCGGATAATTGAGCATTCGGACAAATCGAGTCATGGTTCGGATAAGTGAGGGTTCGGATGACTGACGCTCAGATAATCGAGGTTCTACTGTGATAAAACGTAACGTGTTTTATGAATCGACGAAGATTGTATCAATCAAAGGCAAATAATGCAAATGAATAACCAAAAACAACAAATTCAACTGCCTATCACACTTGCTATCAATATTTTGGACGAAAAATAAAAGATACGACCTAATTATTTGAAATTATTTCACTTTGTACAGATAAAAATTGCGAAAACTCTCAATTAATTTGTTAAAAATAGCGTCACTCTGATGTCGACGAATAAACAAACTAATACGTAGCCGATGCGACGTATAGATATCTGTTAATATGCACCACTGAGTCTTTTCCCTTAAATGATTTTAACGAAGTGACTTTTTCATACAACAATTTGAGTTTAATAAATAACCAGTAGCGTTACACTTACCGTGATAAAGATGAAGCTTGAATGTTCTTTCACTGACGTCACTGATCACTCCGAGGTCCGACCACTCTACGCGACACCCAACGAATGACAACGATTGGTCCGTGGGCCCGTCGGGTCGTACGCCGAACTCCAACGAGTTTTGCCGAACTTTGCCGAACGCGTAATTTACAGATCAAACAGGTTATTTTCAACAGTACCAAACTGTTAAAAGAAAACGTTTACATCTTTTGACGTTGAATTCAACAGATTAGATAATGTTATTCCGTTAGAGCACCGGAATAAACAGTTACATTAATTATTTGAATCTGTTAAATTACTGTATTCATTTTCACAATTCGACATAAGGTTTCTGTGATTTTTCACAGGAAATATATGTCATTTCAACACGTCAAAAATGTTATTAGCAACTTTACATGTGTTGACTGTGAACTTTAACACTTTACAGTCAATTTCAAAATTTAACAGTTATGAAGTCTCTGACAGGAACGTGTTCTGTTGAAACTACACTCCGACCTTGTTATTTTCAACAGGAAAAGCAGTGACAGGATTTTTTTTTAACATTTACAGAATTTATTTTCAACTGTGTACATAACTTTAAATAAATATTTAAGCCAACAACACAAATGTTGACAACGAAGAAGAATTGTCTCGATTAGATATTGCCAATTCAACTGTCGTGACCTGGTCCTCGCTGGTCGATAACCAAGATAAAATCGAAGTTGAGAACAACAACAATACATGGCAGTCAGATTGGAATCTTAATGCTTCTGATCTGGAACAGCTTCCGATCGTTATTGCAGAATATGACGATAACGCTCAAAAGGGTAAATAGAAAGATTGTCATTTGTTCATTGCATGCTCAACATTTTTCCCAATGTTTCATCCTCTTCAAACAGGAATCCTTATTGATCATAATTCAAGACTGAAACCATCCATACACGAGGACTTAATCTTGGATTCACCCATCGATGTGTATGGTATTGATAACGCTCGTCGCCACAAAGAGCAATTTTCAAATCAAGTTCGATTGACTGCAACTACAGGAAGCGCATTTCCGAGGGCCACACAGGCTAACAACTCTGACTTGAACAATAAATGTCAGCAAATCGATCCGTTGCCAGTACCCAGTACTCTGAAGGGTAATTTTCATGACTCATTATAATTTTTTGAACGGAATTTGTAGGTATTGTGACGTTGCAGATTAGCTGCCGTCACTAGAGCCCTTCTGGCATGTATTTTATTAGTAATATCGAGAGAGAGAGAGAGAATATCGCCGTCTAGACCCTCGGGATACAAGTGACACACCTGTTTTATAAGCAATAGAATTAGACTAATTTGAAGAGTTTTTCTGTTAATGTACCGCGAGAGAGAGAGAGAGACAGAGATGAAGAAGACAACTTCCGAACTTCCGCTACAAGAACTTCCGCTCCGGAGATGCTATCGACGGTACGCAGTCCAGTACGGTACCAGTACTACGGATAGTACCGCAACATCTACGGGGAGGGATGTAGGCCTTGGAGACATATCGCTAGGGAGTGAACAGGGTCCCCATAAGACCTCCTGCCAGCCGATGCATCTTGTCACCCAGCATCTGACTGTTACGTCGAGTGCAGTCAGCTTATATCGCCCGATCCAGCAATCTGAAGCCGACGTCACGCAGAGTCCATAACTGGACGAGTGACGTAACGTATCGCCAGAGGACATCCTACGTAAGAGTGGACGAGTATCGCGTCCCACGTGCTCTGTCAGGTCACGAAGAGGTGGTGACTCAGATGGGACACCTAGACCTGGCAGAAGTCTGCAGTAGGTCATCTATCGCAGGGATTACCGCTGCAGAGGACATCCCGAGGGATGGATATCGCCTGGATCGGAGAAGCTCAACGAGAACCAAGGTCACACCCTCCCGCCAGCCATCTCGCCGCTGAAATACCGCAGAACAGTTGTTCTAACGCTGTGAAGCGCGTGAAGTAACGCCTGACGCCCGGCAATAAGATTACGCTTCGAACTGGTCAACTGACGAGTTGACTGTTCGAACGTTGTCACTCGCAGGACCAATAAGGTAATTAGGAGGTCCTGATAGGTCCCCCACCTGGACCTACCTCACTGGGAGCCAGCTCGCCAAATTGTCTGCAGAGAATCATCACTTCTACGTCCAGCTTTGGAATCCGTAGACGTGTTCCGCACTCTCTCTCGCTAGTTTCCGCTCTTAGAGTAATCCGTTAAGTTAGTAAAGTTAAGTTAAAGTTTGTGTGTGCTCAGAAGCCGCTCTACGCTAAGGTAAGGTCTTTATGATCAGTAATTGCTAAGAAATCCACAAAACTATCGCTGAATTCTTATTCAATCATTTTATAATGTATTTTTGAGTATCGCTAGCCTACGAGCTACGCAAGTAGAGTTCCCTTAGAAGAATTCAGCGAAAGCACTTCATAATTGCCTTCAGCCATTTTGATTATCTTTACGCTTGATTATATTTCGCTAATTAGTCTAATCTCGCTGTTTAATTTGCTTATGATTTGCTAACGCTTATTTGATTGCTTATTCTGATCTAAATTCTCGCTTGAGAATATTCTGTATCTCATATTTCGCTATCTTTGATTTATTATAATATATTTGAGTAATACGTAGTCTAATATCGCATGGTGTGTCGCTTGTAATCCAACTCCCCGTGGGTTGGCTGACGTAGAAAGTCATAGTATTAAGTTGTTCTAAGTTGTTCTATTTCTAGTTCTATTTTATTCTATTTCTTTATTATCTTAGTATTTTAAGTATCTTCGCTATCTTTGAATATCTGTGCTATCTTTGAATATCTTCGCTATCTTTGATTATCTTTGCTATCTCTGAATATCTGTGTTATCTTTGAATATCTGTGCTATCTTTGAATATCTTTGCTATCTTTGATTATCTTTGCTATCTGTGAATATCTTTGCTATCTCTGATCTTTGTTTCATTTGATTAATTTGCTATCTTGATTCTTGTGTAATATCTAAGCTATTTTCTTATCTAGTATCGATTAATAGCTCGTTTAATTTACCGCCATAGAATTATTGTTAAACAGAGAATACGTCTGTATTACTTGGATTTGAGGCTGATTAAGCGAGGTATTATGGTTATCTGTGTTTTCTAGGATCGATCCTTCCCTCTGTATTTGCGAATTTAGTTTAACGTTATTTGTCGAGTCGTTCATATGAATTATTGCGTTAATTATCTTTGAATAATTATTATAAATACCGCTAGCTCGCCGCTATTAGAAAATTTGCCGAGAGTATCGTATCGCTCGGTGATACGCAGCCTGAAAAGTAGAGTACCTTGCATTGTATCGCTTCTACGGCGTTAGCTAGCCAACCGGCGTGTTTATGTTTTTTTTATAGTACCGCTGAGACGCAATCAGACTCACTAATATCATATTCTTTGTTCCGCATTATTCCGACGCTGTCTATCTCTTGAGTATTATTCTGTACTATTATTTTGAAAACTATCTCTGTGTAAATTGAATATCTGTAATTATCTTCGAACTCGGTCATTTGTCGCTGATCAATTTTATATTATAATTATCTAAGGAACAATATACGGAATCGTTAGATTCCATTGAAGGAAACTTTATATCTGGTGTTCTATATTTTATTTGATTAATTGTTAAGGTGAATCCACCCACTCTACCCTTATCGCAGAAAATCTGAGTTAGCTGACGCTTTAAGGCCGTCGTTCCGGCAGTTTAGTAGTATCTTTGAATATCGCTATTGTTAGTAGATTTTTGTGAAAAACGACACTTCCGTGTCTGGCGCCCAACTCTCTATCTTAGTCTTTTATTAAATTCTCTTTATCAAGGAACGCCGTAGGGTGCGGAGTTGAGGACTCTGAAAAACTCCGTTACAGTATATAGCATATCATTAACTTGGTTACAGAGTATCTGGACAGAATTTCGACTTTCCAAGCCCGTATGAGTACCAATATTCGTAGCATTGATTCACGACTGAAAGCACTCGAAACTGTGAAGAATGTTTCATCAACTAGTGAAGACACGAATGTCATTAAAGATCTTTTACCCCCAAAAACTATTACAGACGTTAAAAACTTTGAGCAACTGATAGCAAGATCGGAGGGCACAGTAGCAGTAGCGTTTGTGAGGGAACAAATAGAATTGAACAGTCATATTAATAATATTGTGACAAATCACATTACTTATTTGTAATTATAATGTTACCAGGTTATACATATAACCCTTGGCTTTTCTCTTTCTACAGAAGAAAAGAGTTGTAAGATTGGGCGGAAATTCGCCACGTGATTTTGTTCAGAGAGCGTTGACGATGACTTT
Organism: Tenthredo mesomela; assembly: GCA_943736025.1. Classification (NCBI taxonomy): domain Eukaryota; kingdom Metazoa; phylum Arthropoda; class Insecta; order Hymenoptera; family Tenthredinidae; genus Tenthredo; species Tenthredo mesomela. Next base: position 32,387,808 of record OX031013.1, read on the forward strand.
CACCAATACTTGTGCTGTTGGATGTTCTTGGAGGTTTCAAAAAGCACTATGGTGTAGAAAAACTAAAGATTATAACAATTATAACCGGTGAGTATACCTGTTTTATAAATTAAGACTTATTAAAAAACGAATTGAATGAGCCAATGAAAGTATGAATAAATGCTTACAAACATATTCATGACGCTTACAGATTCAATTTTCCAAAAGTATGCCGACTTCACTGAATCATAATTCAGAACGGTAGCCTCTGAATGGTTCTCCTTTGCCGGCCAAAGACAAAGCCGAGAGATGAGAGGGAGATCCACCTAACAGGATTGTCATGGGACAGCACCTCCAAAATTACAAAGATAAAAATTACAAACTGTTTTACTCCAATACATTACTACTATGATAATATCAAAAGACAGCTTATCTTATGACTCAGCAGACTTCCTGGATTATTATATTACTTGTTGTTGTTGTTGTTGTTGTTGTTGTTGTTGTTGTTGTTGTTGTTGTTGTTGTTGTTGTTGTTGTTGTTGTTGTTGTTGTTGTTGTTGTTGTTGTTGTTGTTGTTGTTGTTGTTGTTGTTGTTGTTGTTGTTGTTGTTGTTGTTGTTGTTGTTGTTGTTGTTGTTGTTGTTGTTGTTGTTGTTGTTGTTGTTGTTGTTGTTGTTGTTGTTGTTGTTGTTGTTGTTGTTGTTGTTGTTGTTGTTGTTGTTGTTGTTGTTGTTGTTGTTGTTGTTGTTGTTGTTGTTGTTGTTGTTGTTGTTGTTGTTGTTGTTGTTGTTGTTGTTGTTGTTGTTGTTGTTGTTGTTGTTGTTGTTGTTGTTGTTGTTGTTGTTGTTGTTGTTGTTGTTGTTGTTGTTGTTGTTGTTGTTGTTGTTGTTGTTGTTGTTGTTGTTGTTGTTGTTGTTGTTGTTGTTGTTGTTGTTGTTGTTGTTGTTGTTGTTGTTGTTGTTGTTGTTGTTGTTGTTGTTGTTGTTGTTGTTGTTGTTGTTGTTGTTGTTGTTGTTGTTGTTGTTGTTGTTGTTGTTGTTGTTGTTGTTGTTGTTGTTGTTGTTGTTGTTGTTGTTGTTGTTGTTGTTGTTGTTGTTGTTGTTGTTGTTGTTGTTGTTGTTGTTGTTGTTGTTGTTGTTGTTGTTGTTGTTGTTGTTGTTGTTGTTGTTGTTGTTGTTGTTGTTGTTGTTGTTGTTGTTGTTGTTGTTGTTGTTGTTGTTGTTGTTGTTGTTGTTGTTGTTGTTGTTGTTGTTGTTGTTGTTGTTGTTGTTGTTGTTGTTGTTGTTGTTGTTGTTGTTGTTGTTGTTGTTGTTGTTGTTGTTGTTGTTGTTGTTGTTGTTGTTGTTGTTGTTGTTGTTGTTGTTGTTGTTGTTGTTGTTGTTGTTGTTGTTGTTGTTGTTGTTGTTGTTGTTGTTGTTGTTGTTGTTGTTGTTGTTGTTGTTGTTGTTGTTGTTGTTGTTGTTGTTGTTGTTGTTGTTGTTGTTGTTGTTGTTGTTGTTGTTGTTGTTGTTGTTGTTGTTGTTGTTGTTGTTGTTGTTGTTGTTGTTGTTGTTGTTGTTGTTGTTGTTGTTGTTGTTGTTGTTGTTGTTGTTGTTGTTGTTGTTGTTGTTGTTGTTGTTGTTGTTGTTGTTGTTGTTGTTGTTGTTGTTGTTGTTGTTGTTGTTGTTGTTGTTGTTGTTGTTGTTGTTGTTGTTGTTGTTGTTGTTGTTGTTGTTGTTGTTGTTGTTGTTGTTGTTGTTGTTGTTGTTGTTGTTGTTGTTGTTGTTGTTGTTGTTGTTGTTGTTGTTGTTGTTGTTGTTGTTGTTGTTGTTGTTGTTGTTGTTGTTGTTGTTGTTGTTGTTGTTGTTGTTGTTGTTGTTGTTGTTGTTGTTGTTGTTGTTGTTGTTGTTGTTGTTGTTGTTGTTGTTGTTGTTGTTGTTGTTGTTGTTGTTGTTGTTGTTGTTGTTGTTGTTGTTGTTGTTGTTGTTGTTGTTGTTGTTGTTGTTGTTGTTGTTGTTGTTGTTGTTGTTGTTGTTGTTGTTGTTGTTGTTGTTGTTGTTGTTGTTGTTGTTGTTGTTGTTGTTGTTGTTGTTGTTGTTGTTGTTGTTGTTGTTGTTGTTGTTGTTGTTGTTGTTGTTGTTGTTGTTGTTGTTGTTGTTGTTGTTGTTGTTGTTGTTGTTGTTGTTGTTGTTGTTGGCGTTGTTGTTGTTGTTGTTGTTGTTGTTGTTGTTGTTGGCGTTGTTGGCGTTGGCGTTGGCGTTGGCGTTGGCGTTGGCGTTGGCGTTGGCGTTGGCGTTGGCGTTGGCGTTGGCGTTGGTGTTATTTACTTATTATGATGCTATATCGATCTAAAAAAAAAAAAAAAATCAATATCATTGAGGGGGTATATACAGGGTGTCCCAGAACTAAGTGCAATAAATGTTAGGGGTAATAGAGGGGGTCGAGCTGAGTAAACTGACCTAAAGAACATGTGGTCTCCGAGTCAGCGTTCGCGAGATACGACCGGTTAAAAAATCGCGTCGCTCGCTGGCATGTAGGCAACCGCGGACACAGCAGGCAGCGGTTCGCAGTCTTTTTGATAAGCGCGATCTTTCTGATACGAGTCATAACACTTTTGAATTCGAAAATTTCAAACAGAAACACTTTCGACATTGATTTTCCGCCAAACACAACAACATTATACTTGTTTCCATAATAAAATTTCATATCAAAAGTATTTTTGTTTGAAATTTTCGAATTCAAAAGTGTTATGACTCGCTTTAGAAAGATCGAGCTTATCAAAAAGACTGCTAACCGCTGCCTGCTGTGTCCGCGGTTGCCTACATGCCGGCGCCCAATGCGTTTTTTTAACCGATCGTATCTCGCGAACGCGGACTCGGAGGCCACATGTTCTTTGGGTCAATTTACTCAGCTCGGCCCTCTCTATTACCCGTATCATTTATTGCACTTAGTTCTGGGACACCCTGTATACACCTTTAAATGGGTTGAATTTCTGAAAAACAATTTTCCTTTTTTTTTTCAACTTGAAGACTCTGATAAAATTAGAAAAAATCATCATGTTTGGGGAGAGTTTGACCTTCATTATCCATATCTTACATCGTGTATTACTTCCAGTCTAATAGTGGCTGCACTGAAGACGGGATAATACAAAATCACTCGGTTGCCACAAAGAATCAGACGCAGCGTTGGACCGATCTTGGAATTTTTGGGTCTCAATTGTTCATAAGACATGCCTCCATCAGATAAACATAGAACTTTTTGATATTGCAAGAATTACTTGAGTTATTGAATTTTTTCGATTTTTTTTCTGAATTTGAAAAAAAATTTTGCTTATTTTTCTAATATTTCAACTAAAAATGGGTTTATCAAAAAGTTCTATGTTCATCTGATAGAGGCATGTCTTATGAACAATTGAGAACCAAAAATTCCAAGATCGGTCCAACACTGGGTCTGATTCTTTGCGGCAACCCCGTGATTTTATATTTTCCTGTCTTCAGCGCAGCCACTATTAGACTGGAAGTAATACATGATGTAAGATATGGATAATGAAGGTCAAACCCTTCCCAAACATGATGATTTTTTTAAATTTTATCAGAGTCTTCAAGTTGAAAAACAAAGGAAAATTGTTTTTCAGAAATTCAACCCATTTAAAGGTGTTAATAACCCCCTTAACACAGTATTATATACAGGGTGGTCCATTTTAATTGATGCAGGCGAATATCTCGAAAACTAACAATTATAAAAGAAAAAGTTTCATACAAAACTTGAAGGGTTTCGAAGGGGAAAGATAATGCTGATATGTGTTGACTTGTGGAATTCGCCAATTCCGAGATTTCGCAAGCAACTTCGGATTTTAGATAGGGAACACATGTTTTGGTTTGGGGCATCTGATAGTGCGATGAAAGACTCATTCAAACACGCAAGCAAAAAAAATTGGAAAAAAAAATTTTGCAAAAAAAAAATTGGAATAAAAAAATTCGCGAATTTTTTTTTTTTTTTTTTGCAAAAGATTGCTTTTTTGTCCCTAGCTTTCGAACACATTCATTGTTCATCACTCTAGCTCAAAATTTTTCTCGCCAATTTTGAAATTGGAAAGATTGAATGTACCAGATTAGTGAAAAAAAAATCGTAGATCAATAACGCAAAGTGATGAACAATGAATGTGTTCGAAAGCTAGGGACAAAAAAGCACAATCTTTTGCAAGAGAAAAAAAAAATTCGCGAAATTTTTTTTTGCAATATTTTTTTTTCCAATTTTTTTTGCAAAATTTTTTTTTTTCCAATTTTTTTCGCTTGCGTGGTTGAATGAGTCTTTGATCGCGCTATCAGATGCCCTCAACCAAAACATGTATTCCCTATCTAAAATCCGAAGTTGCTTGCGAAATCTCGGAATTGGCGAAATCGACAAGTCAACACATATCAGCATTATCTTTCCCCCTCGAAACCCTTCAAGTTTTGTATAAAACTTTTTCTTTTATAATTGTTAGTTTTCGAGATATTCGCCTGCATCAATTAAAATGGACCACCCTGTATAATACATGATATAATAATATATAAGATTGTACTTAATGTACCGTGTTAGGTAAAAGATGTGATAGTAGATGCATAATTAAGAAAGTATTATTTTACATATAATATTATACTTACTGTGATGATGTGTAAGAGATGTGATGGCGTATGATAATAATTAACAGATAATTCTGCAATACATACCTATACCTACTCACGCCGTGACATTTGGAAAATATGAACGTACATGTTTAGAGATAAATAAATAAACGAATGAAACCTCTGATTTCAAATAAAGATGTTGAATATTTTATTGCTATTCATTGGAATCTCGATTTGAATCTATTGAGAGGAATCTGCGGCAATAATCCAGCGACTATTCCAATTTTTTGGGTATATTCGCTCGATTATGTGCACATGATTCTCATCTCAATAGATTCAGGTTGAGAATCTGAATCCTACAGGCCTTACTAACATACTCACCACAGCGCTACGTAACATGTTACCAACCGTTACACAACTGTGATGCTACTGTTAGGTGTTGGAAATGTAACCGTAGTAACACGGTGACATGGATGTTACGTGCCTGTTACTTTGAACTGAGTGGGAAATCACCACTAACGAGATGGTTGCGAGGGACTAACCAGCTATATTACACGTTATATTGAGTTTGCAAAATGTGACCTCACGGTTACCAAACTGCGTTTGCTGGGCCATTACTAATAGTATATTGTGTACCAAGGGCGTAAAGTGGGCTTTTTTAGACCGAGTGTGGAGTTTGCAGTACGAGTCAGAGGCGAGGTAGCACGAGTCGAAGACGAGTGCGTCTGCGAGCCGAAGACGAGTACTGCAACCACACAAGGTCAAAAAGCCCACTTAGCCCTGGTGCACACCATATTTTTTGTAACAGCACGATTTTCGCGTTTTTTCATCATTGTTGATAATTTTCATGAAAATATTGAAAAATAATTTAGCGGGCGTTTTTAGTTTTTATTTGCCCGCTTATGCTCGAGTAGCGGGCGTTTTCACTTTTTATTTGCCCGCTACTCGAGCATAAGCGGGCAAATAAAAACCAAAAACGCCCGCTGCTCGATTTAGCGGGCAAATAAAAACTGAAAACGCCCGCTGCTCTATTTAGCGGGCAAATAAAAACTAAAAACGCCCGCTGCTCGATTTAGCGGGCAAATAAAAACTGAAAACGCCCGCTCGTCTGAAAACCGTCACTTTAGGCCCGCTTAATGGGTAAAAAAAACGCAAAAATCGTGCATGTGTTACAAAAAAAAATTATTTGTCAAGTAGTCCAACAAGTATAACCACAGTTTTAAGCGTGTGTCATCAGGATGAGTTGCATTATAAACATATTTTGTTCTATATAGAATGTTCTATATAGAATCACATGCTACTGAACAAAATTATGTTTTCGGATCTTGAATCCTCCGCCAGTTCACTGGAAATTCAAGAACACAGTTCAGATTTTAATCTTGTTCAACTTTGGTTCCTTTCTGTGAAATATCTGGGTATAGTAGTGGTGTATTAGTTGGCGAGTGGTGCTAGGATACAAAGGTTAACCTTCGACGAGCACTACGTAAAAATCATATCTGGGCTGGCATCAACCCGATATCCATACTACCTAAGTGTTTTGGAAATGAGTGAATGAGAAATTTTTGCCTTTTTTGTCATTCATATAATAATCTTAAATAAATAGAGTGTTCTTCATATCTAGAAAGAGTCTAAAGTATAGTGAATGCGCTCTATAAATACCTTGCCTTTTGTCAATATTCAGCAACTTATTTGGTATCTGTGTTGCATCAGTAAAAAGTATTTATTTCCTTCCAATACTTGCTTTTTTAATGTTTATCATTATAAAATATTCCGCACTTTCAAGTACTCAAATAATTGATACTCAAATAATTGAACTGATTTGAGCCGATTCCTATAATGTGCTTATATTTTTTTAAAGCTCCCTGCAGTCTTAAATGGTGCATTCTAATAATTTTCTGGCACTTCGCGTACTCGCATGTAGCCAGAAAGAATATATGATGAACATGCAGACAAATCGTTCTTTTTCTTCTTCTTAATTAATTCTTTAATCTTTAATTAAAGGTTTACGAATCGTTTACTAACTGCCATAGACTATATTGTTTGCAGTTAGACGAGAAAACGCAATTATTTTCCCGTCCGCCTAGCGTAAGTGTTTTCGTGGGCCCAAGAAAAGAAGGGACGCCTTTCTATGTTATTTATATACCCATACAACTGCCTCGTGACGTCATCGTGGAGACGGAGACGACCAAGAAAATTCTTGATCAAACTGAGCATTTCTATAAATCGGAATATTAGATCTCAGCTCTCCGTGCACCGAT